>CM074447.1:22702360-23324860 GCA_037101425.1 Elopichthys bambusa | reverse complement strand
TGGTTTAACACTTTTGCACTAAAATAACATATCAGTAATATTTATCAGCATTTTAATCAAATATATTTAAAGACTTTGCTGTGAAATGACGAGTGGAGTTTCCAGTTTAAAACGCAAAAGACAAAAACAAGGTCAATGCTCTCTAAGTCTCATCTGTCATCTCTACTGACAGCAAACATGTCTGACAAGCCAGACCTCACAGAAATCGCCAGGTTTGACAAAACCAAGCTGAAGAAGACTGAGACAAAAGAGAAGAACCCTCTGCCCACCAAAGAGAGTGAGTGTGTGTTACATTACAGCATACGGTGTGTCCAATCAGTTTGGGTGTGGTATAGGTCTCTCTTCCCCCCCATCTGTCTTTCTCTTCTCTGCAGTGTTCTGTCTATCTTCTCGATTTATAATTTTGCTTCAGCCATTTGTTTCTCTTCCATTCCATCTCTATTTTTCTTTCACTCTCACACTGCTCAGCATACAGCTTCTTTTTTCAGCTTCTTATGTCAGCAGATGGATGTCAGTTCAAAGTCCTCCATCAGCATTGCAGTGCAGACCTAAGCCTGCCCTGCAGAATTTATCATGTGAATAAGCATCTTATTTGCAATAATGCCACGCTCCCTGGCACGGTCATCTTTTAAACACATTTCTGTCTCTCTTAAGAAGCTTTACTGGCACAATAAAGGCATTTATCCTGCAAAAGCTTTAATAAACATTATATCTAATCTTTCTCTGTTTTCAGCTATTGAGCAGGAGAGGAAAGGAGATGCCACCCCATGACCTAAGAGACAAGGAGAAGACAAGCACAAAACATGTTCTTCTGACATGGCAGATATTACAATTCCTATTTCTGTTTAAAGGGTGCTATTGCCCCATGTGATGCATTGTTACCATGGCGATTGGAGTCACTGGGGCCTATGAATGGGAGTGTGATGAAGGGGGGTGACATGAGACAGGGTTTAAAATAGATAGTTTACCAAATTCTGTTTAGTGCATTTGTTTTTTTTAATTTTTTTAAAAGGGTTTCTTCCTGAAATAAAGACAAAATGAAATGTAAAACAAATAAAATGCCAAATATGACTCCTCTTCATAAAATGATCTTTCTTTAGATGATTATTCAATGCTAATGCTAATGTATGGTTTTAACGTTTTATGGGGACTTTCCATAGGCATAATGATTTTATACTGTATAAACTGCATATTCTATCCCTTAACTCTACTCCTAAACCTACCTATCACAAAAAAAAAAAAAAAACTTTCTGCATTTTCAAACAAACATCATTTAATATGATTTATAAGCTGTTTTCCTCATGGGGACATTTTGTATGGATCACACACACATATGCTCATCTTTGGGGGGTGGTAATACGTTTTTAAAGAAGTCTTATGCTCACCAAGACTGCAGTTTTTTGTTATGAAAAAAAAAACAGTAAAACAAAAACCGTAATTCCTGTGAAGGCAAAGTTGAATTTTCAGCTGTCATTGCGGTGTCACATGACCCTTCAGAAATCATTCTAATATGCTGATTTGCTGCTCAAGTAACATTTATTATTATTATCAATGCTGCAAACAGTTGCTCTGTTAATATTTAGCTGGAAACCTGGATAGATTTTGTTAGGATTTTCTGATGAATAGAAAGTTTAAAAAGAACAGCATTTATTTGACATTTTTTAATTTGACAATTTTTTTTTTTTTTTTTTTTTTAATTGTCTATAAGCCTACTGTCACTTTTGATCAATTGAATGCATCCTCGATTAATAAAAACGTTGTAACACCATTTGGGGTAAGTGGTCATCATGAGAACAGGTTTGAGAAGAATACATCTCTGGATTTTAAATATATCACAATCTGTCTGACTTGACATTCATGGGAATACTTTTTGTGTGCAAAAAAAAAACAAAAATAATAACTTTATTCAGCAATTTCTTGTCATTCTCCTACGCTGTTGGCGTAGTAAACAGTGCAGCGCTTCCGGGTTCTACAGCAGAACGCTGGCTCATTTTTGTTTATTTTTATGCACACAAAAAGTATTCTCATCGCTTCATAACATTAAGGTTGAACCACTGTAGTCACATTGACTATTTTAACAATGTCTTTACTACCTTTGTTGGCCTTAAAAGTGGTAATTGTGTTGCAGTCTAGAGGCCAGATAGACCACGGATTTCATCAAAAATATCTTAATTTGTGTTCCGAAGATGAACAAAGGTCTTACGGGTTTGGAGCGACATGAGGGTGAGTAATTAATGACAGAATTTTCATTTTGGGTGAACTAACCCTTTAACTAGCATATTTAACCAGCAGGGGCGCTACGATTAATAGTATCGTGATTAGGCTCTGTCACACCTGAAGCCACTCAAGTTATTATTCCCCACGTCTGTATGCTTTAAAACCGATTTAACATAATTAGTGTTGATGATATGAGCGACATTATGAGAGACCTTAATCAAACCAAATATCAAATCCAAAAGTTAATATCGTGCTGAGAAAAAAATTGTCCTCACGTCAGGTCATGTAGGCTACCCACAGCTCGAACATCGCTGATTATCCGATACTACATGTATTTTACAGGGCTATTCTTGTTTTTACAATTGACACCTGCTGATGAGGAGCTAGAGGACGCGCCTAGATCTCCTTTGAACTGAAATCTGGTTGAGATGTTCCTGAGAAGCGAGGCTGCGCTGGCGTCACTGTTCCTGCCACCCATCTACCCCACTCACAATACCACAGCGCTTCTCCAACCCTTATCGTCTTTTATGACCACCTTATCGCTTTTAAAATCTAACATAACTAAAGCTAATAAAGTAAACTGATAAAGACACAAACTCCAATAAAAACAAACTGTTTTAACTGGTTTAAGTAGTCTATGTTGCTTACGCAAATGCCTAATAAACTGTTCCTTTTAGTGCTTAAGAAAGAAGGCAGGCTATCATTAAGATGACACTCATTTTCGCCCGGATCTACGAAGTTATACGTAAAACTTTCAGTAAAAAAATCGCCTCTTCTATGATAAACGTTTCATTAAAAGACTGAAATTATTGAGGAAAAAAAAACTCTGGCATACGCTGCAAGTTAATCGAATATTTAACCATTTTATTAAAAAAAAACACAAAAAAAAAAACACACATTCTGTTCAGGTCAAATGGAAAAGCCTTTTAGGCCTATTATAGGCTAATATTTTTATGTAAAAAATTGTACAAATATTTTTTCAAAAAAAAAAAAAAAGCACTAACATTTGAGAATTTGACTTGTTTTAAACTAAAGATTTCTCTTTTTATTATTAGCTATCAGGCATCCGTATTCCTTTCTTAATCACAAGGCGAAGAGCCTTAACACAGTCAGTGACAGCATAGGCTAATGAACTGCACCTGAGCTTCTGTGAGCGACTAGTCAAAATGGATCATCTGTGCAGTAAGGTGAGCCATGTTTCCTGATATCACTCTGATATGGGGAGTAAACGCTGTAGTGATGGTCTTCCAGCCATTTTAATGATTGCTTTCTGATTATTACTTCATTGCCCGTAGTTGTTAGCTATTAAAGCGTGGAACTAAGCGACGTCTCATTGCCCTCAGTTTGTTACTCCATAAAACCATTCTGAGATGTCTGCGACAGAGCGTTTATGGCACAATGGCTCCGTTTAGGTTGGGTCTGCGTGTATCAGATCATTGTTTAATACGGGTTTGTTTTGTAACAAGTAGGTGTGGGAATTTGGGTTTCAGGCACCTCGTAGACTTGATGATGCCGATGTCCAATTAGTGGGGATTATCCTCACTTGCTCGTCCCTCCATTGTCTTCCAGCCAGCAGCATTGGTTAAACCATTAACCGACCATCAAATAAATGCTGTTTTGAAAAGGGATTTTTGAGTGGCTAACGATTTGATTCGAAGACGTCAATACGTGGTTTCAACAATTAATCTTCCACGAGCAACAGTATATAAAATCACATCTCCACATCTCGTATTAATTCATCGCAGAAGTCATCGAAAGTAAAATGATGAAATATAATCGTTCTCATGATTATCCTTTTGTTTACATTGCTCAGCTGTTGATCCCCTAGTGACAAATAATAACTTGGTGTGAATTAGCTTATCGGTTTTGAATTTGTCTTACATGACACATGATTGAATTGTGTAAACTCATCAGCACTAGTTAAATAATGAAAACTAGTTGGTCTATAATTAAAAACTGATTTGTCTCCCTTATAAAAAATAAAATAAAAAAAATTAGCCTACTTTAAGCATATGACTATTTCTTTTTTGAAGACGTATCCATTCCGACACACAAAACGTAGGACTAAATCAATTAATAGACTAAATGCGTTCATAATTATTATTCGTTTTATTTTGCAGACTAGTGTCATGACATGTTGCACTCTATATACATGTATCGGACTACGTTTCCAGACATTTTTCACACCAGAGCTGTTCCCAGGGGATCAGCTGGTCTTCTATTAACACTAGAGTGTCAGAGGCGTAGACGTGTTACATGTTATTTGCATGGCCCTTAGCGAACGGAGCCGAATGATTTTATGACGTTTTCTATACAATGTAGAGCAGCCCCTTACATTTCAGTGTCATTTCCCGGTGAAAAACTTTCCCAAAACGTGAAAAGTCAAGTCTCAAATAAAGAAAATCTATAAAGTCAAAAAGATAAACTAAATCAACAAGAATAATGATGAACTATACAGGCATATATTCTGTATAGCCTATATATATATATGTGTGTGTATATATATATATATATATATATATATATATATATATATATATATATATATATATATATATATATATATATATATATTATTTTATTATGAATATACTAGAATATACTAATACTAGGATTATTTATAAACTAATAAACTCTTAATTTAAGAAGGAATATAAAAGAACTATTTTGATGCAAACATGCATGTCCAGTGATACACGTCCAATACACGGAATCAACAACCAGCGTATTCATGAATACACAACACCTTCAATAGACAAGTCTAATGAATGGATATTAACTGAACAGTTTGATGGCTTTGGACAGTTCAAATCAAAGTGTCTGATGAATACACAGACATTACTGTGTATTAATGTAGCACATTAGATCCAAAAAATAACTGTGAGTGAGTGAATAAATAAATGTATGAATAGATAGATAAATAAATAAATAGATAGATGTAGGTTTGTCTCTGAAACAACCCTCATCATGAACGATAGCTTAATGAAAGATGGGCTGAAGGGCTTAGTGAAAAGTGTTAATGCTTTGAAGTGCAGTTAAGGCCGCACAATTCCAGTGACGACCTCGACGTCTTTTCACATCGAATTGTCAAAGGTTGGAGATCCCTGTCACTCAAAGTTGGCGACAGGTATAAATGCCTTGCTCGTTTAAGCACTCAGTCACTTGTCTTCTGTCTCTTCCTGGGTATCCATCTCAGTGTTTGTGCTTTGCATCTCCACAAGAAGGGAGCATCGAGGTCGCTCACGCAGCAATGAACCCTTGCCAGCTTTTTGCATCGTTGGTGATGTCTATGTGCTGTCACATACTGTCGACAACAGCATGGTACAGAACATTCAAAATATGTTATCATACTTCAGTTGTTCTGATGTCACTGTTATTTATTAACAAAACTTAATAACTTAACGTCATGCTTTTTTCTTCTCTTTTTGTAGGTCGGTGAATAACTTCCTGATGACAGGACCAAAGGTAATTGAAGTTTTTACGTCTGGCTCTTGTATAGCGATATTTTCATTTCATAAGATATTTTATGTCTGAATGTACAGTGTTTAATTAATGCTCATCTTTTGCATCCAACAGGCTTACCTCACATACACCAGCAGTGTACAGTCAGGGGCTCAGGTTGGTCTTGAAGAGTGCAAACATCAGTTCGCATGGGACAGGTGGAAGTGTCCGGAAAGCGCACTGCAGTTATCCACACATAACGGCCTGCGGAGTGGTAAGCACTGTTGTCCAAATTAGAATGTATTTTCCAGTTAACTTCACTTTAAAATGTATTGAATCTGACCACCTTCTTTTTTCTTTTTTAAATATTACTTTATTATTAATAGCCACCAGAGAGACTGCTTTTGTACATGCCATAAGTGCTGCTGGAGTTATGTACACATTGACAAAGAACTGCAGCATGGGGGACTTCGATAACTGTGGCTGTGACGACTCCAAAATAGGAAAAACTGGTAAGACATTATTATTATTATTAACTATGAATATGTATAATTAAAATGATTTAATGATTTCAGACCAATAACATTAGACTTTCCTGTTTTCTTTTTTTCTAAGGTGGTCGTGGTTGGGTTTGGGGAGGCTGCAGTGACAATGTTGACTTTGGAGAAAGAATCGCTAAACAATTTGTGGACGCGCTGGAAAATGGTCACGACTCTCGCGCTGCAGTAAACCTGCACAACAACGAGGCTGGTCGACTCGTGAGTAGCTATAATTGTATTCTCGTATTAAGTCAAAACAAAAACTTAATTTATCGCAGCATGTGAGTCTAATGTGAAACTATTTACATTTCAGGCTGTCAAAGCAACACTCAAAAGGACCTGTAAGTGTCATGGGGTGTCTGGAAGCTGCAGTATTCAGACATGTTGGATGCAGCTTGCTGAGTTCAGAGATATCGGCACCTATCTGAAAATCAAGCACGATCAAGCACAGAAGCTGGAGATGGACAAGATTCGGATGAGGGCAGGTAACAGCGCGGATAATCGTGGCGCAATCGCGGACACGTTCAGCACCGTTGCGCGCACAGAACTCATTTACATGGAAGATTCTCCAGACTACTGCGTGAAAAACCTCAGCCTGGGACTACATGGAACAGAAGGCAGGGAATGCCTACAAAGCGGGAAGAATCTTTCACAGTGGGAGAAGAGAAGCTGCAGGCGGCTCTGCCACGAATGTGGTCTGAAAGTAGAGGAGAGGAGGATGGAGACTGTGAGCAGCTGTAACTGTAAATTTCACTGGTGTTGCACAGTCAAATGCGAAACATGCACTCAGACTGTAACCAAATATTTTTGCGCAAAAAAGCACAAAAACCGTCGGCCGCACAACAATTCACGCAAAAGACAACATGCACGTAATAGATGAACTCAAATATATTAAGTTGTATATTTCCAATGTAAATATATTTTATATGAGATTTTAAGATATGCTGTTTTTTACTTATACTGTATATTATTCTGCACATAAGGAAAAATGTCAGTTCGAACCCCTAAGAAACAAGGGCTTCCTCGTCCCCACTGTCAATTTTGATCACATATTAAGTTCTAATTTCACGACCTATGTTCATTATTTGCACTTTTTCGTTGTTGACATTAGTTCACATTAATTACAAATATGATTGTTTGGAATATTTGCACCATGTTTTTTTTTGTTTTTTTGTTTTTTTCTCTGGCACAGATCACTTGACAGTGTGTAATGTATCACAAGGAGCTTGAAGTGTTGTTTTTATGGAACTTATTGAAGGCAATTATTTTTTTAACTATCACATTGTTATTTTTAAACTATTACGTTCTGTTTATATATATATATATTAAATTGACTTATTTTGTCGTGGGAAGCAAATTAAATATTTAAAAGAAAATTACAGTCTCCGAGTGGTCGATTTCATTGCGCAGTTTGACAACTGGTTCAAATGTTTATTGGTGAATAAACGGTGTAAAATCACTCCAATCACACTTGAATTATGCATCAGCCAACGACTTCTAGACCCTGCCCGCGGAGAGAGAATAGTCTGTAGTGTATTGATATCCTTTGAAGTTCATTGGAGGCGTTCCCCTGACTTGGCTGGTGACTGTGGACCAATAGCTTGGCAGGAATCCTGTAACAAAAGGTATTTTGCGCAGGCCTCCATTGAGAGGAGTATAAAATCCATGACGGCACATCACTTTCTCAAATCAGTACATTGCTTGCTTTATCAGTGTGGATCTAAGATAATGGCTTACGTTTTCCTTTGGGTGTTTTTATTCTTAATTTGCGACAAAACTCTTCCTGGGTACACATGGTGAGGATGCATTAGTGAATTATTACCAGTTGTTGTAATGTAAACATAATTGCTCTTAATTGTTAACATAACGCGTATTTTAATTTGCCTTTTCCTTCCATAGGGCAATGAACAATTTGCTGATGACTGGGCCAAAGGTAATTTATAGGCTATTCTTAGCTTTGAAAAGCCATATAAAACGACCGCCTAAAAAAATCGTTTTACTTTATATATATATATATATATATATATATATATATATATATATATATATATATATATATATATATATATATATATAAAATATATATAATTTTTTTTTTTTTTTTTTTTAAATAAATCAAAGTATTCAATGTCTTTCTAATATTTTCTTCCTAGGCTTATCTTACCTATGCAAGTAGTGTGCGGGTCGGTGCTCAGAGTGGGATACATGAATGCAAACATCAGTTTGCTTGGGACAGGTGGAACTGCCCGGACAGCGCGCTGCAACTTTCCACACATAAAGGCTTTAGAAGTGGTAAGATATGTGAAGAAATGTGAGCTATTTATCTACTTTTTTTTTTTTTTTTAACAAAGTCTGAAAAATAAAACGACATATTTATACTCTCTACTTCTGTAGCAACGAGAGAGACGTCATTTGTCCACGCAATAAGCGCAGCCGGGGTTATGTATACTTTAACCAGAAACTGCAGTCTCGGAGATTTGGACGACTGTGGATGTGACAGTTCGAGGAACGGAAAACTCGGTAAGAACATTAAAGATAGGCTATATTTATAAACGAATTCATAAACTAATAAAGTAAATAAATCTAATATAGTCTACTTTGTTCATCAAAAAGAAAAGAAAATGCAATAAAAGTGAAGTAGCCAGTCACGACGCATTTATCTAATGGGATAAACACTATTTCAGGGGGTCGTGGCTGGCTTTGGGGAGGATGTAGCGACAACGTGGATTTTGGAGAGAGAATTTCTAAACAATACGTGGATGCGCTTGAGACTGGACAAGACTCTCGAGCTGCAGTTAATCTTCATAATAATGAAGTTGGACGTTTGGTAAGTTAAGAAATACTTTTCATATGGCAACGTTTTTATGAATTACCGACAGATAAAAAAAAAAAAACATGGCTAAATGTAAATCTATAATGGTGATAATTTATATATTTTGCGATCGAGCAGCTGTCTTTACCTCCTTAAGGAAAAGGCGTATTCTGTTAGCTACTTAGCCAACTAACTTTTGTGGTTACTGAAACATTATTTTATCTATATTTATTTTTTTTGACTTACAGGCCTATATACAGTAGGCCTAGACAACATTTGAAGTGGATCAAAATCTTTCATCAACGTCGTCCTAAAACTTTCTTCTTAGGACATCTTGGTTCTTAAGACAACTTTGATGAACTTCAAATGTTGACTACTGTATATATTTATATGTATAAAGAATACACTTTTCTAAAACACAAATTTGTGTTTTAGGCTGTAAAGGCGACCATGAAGAGGATCTGTAGGTGCCATGGCATGTCAGAAAGTTGCACAATGCAAACGTGCTGGATGCAGCTCTCTGATTTCCGTGAGATTGGAAATTACCTGAAAATGAAGCACGATCAGGCCCAGAAGCTCGAAATGGACAAGAGACGAATGCGCGCGGGCAACACCGCAGACAACCGCGTGGCCATGGCAGACGCTTTCGGCTCCATCGCCCGGACGGAGCTCATATATCTAGAGGATTCGCCGGATTATTGCGCCAAGAACCTGAGCCTCGGGCTTCCTGGAACAGAGGGTCGGGAGTGCCTGCAGCACGGAGAAAGTCTCACTCAGTGGGAAAGGCGAAGCTGCCGCAGACTGTGCCACGAGTGCGGTCTGCGGGTGGAGGAGAGGCGCACGGAGGTAGTGAGTAGCTGCAACTGCAAGTTCCACTGGTGCTGCACAGTAAAGTGCGAGAACTGCTCTCAGGTCACTGTCAAACACGTTTGCGCCCGGAGACACGGAAGCCACGGTCACCAAAGACGCAGACCCCGAGGACCAAAATAAAACATCCTCTAAACTATTTTCTTAGGAGAACACCTCCACCTGCACTTTTTTTCCCTTAATATTTTTTGTTATTATTTCTGTACATACTCAAATATATATTAAGGTATTATAATAAAACTATGAGCAACTGAAATGTCTTGTGGTCTTTTTAATATCCTTGAACCTAAATAAGTCCAAGTTGATATTTCTATATGCTCAAGCTAAAATAAAGTTGAAAATAAGCAACATGAATGAGCGATAAGGTAAGAAATGCAAAACAATATAGTTTTGACCAACCGTTTTCATCGTATTCACGACCGTGTGTGAATAAAAAATGCATATAGGCATATGCTATAATTGTGGTGCTTGAGAAATAGGCTAACTGCTTATTTAGAGTTTCTATGAAAAAAGACTAATGAAGTCACGGTTCTTATATATTTAATGTCAACTTACAATAGTCAAAGACAACTTCTCTCTGTGCTCAAGGCTTCCCTCAGGTACATTTCACATTTTCAACAACCCAGTGTCTGTCTTAAAGTCTTTTACCGTTGGCCTTAAGAATAGCCTATTAATCATATTCTTTGCGTTCACCCAAAGTGGTCTGTTTACAAAACGTGGTCTGTGAAAGATGAGCATTACAACCACTTATCAACCAGCTGACAGAAGCTCCTTCTAAAACAAGGTTACAATACAAACGGATACATTTTTCCTCGCAGTGTCTGCAAAACAAACTTCTTAATTGTGACTATTGGTCAGAATGTTGGGGGGCGAGTTAAATATTTTTTATAATGGTGGTATTGATAAATTATGATAGTTGCGAATTTATTATAGGCCTATTTGTTGCATTGAGCCATTAGAGATCTTTATCCCACACACATGCCGCCAGAGAAAACCCCTTAAAATGACGGGGGTCTCTATTAGTACCACGGTATATGGCGTTTATTTAATGAATACTCTTGAAGGGATTAACTTGGTGTCACACTTGGCACATCGCCCTACAGGCGCCTCCCTTGCCTAGACTTTGGCGCACTTTGATATGCGGACAGTATGCTACGGACAGTACGCTGCCCCGGTGACAAAAGTGTAGACAAAGCCCGTAGGAAACATGCCACCGCTGGAAGGTGTTTGGCATGTTAATCCGCGTTGCGGCTGTGTTGGTGTTCATAATCACACCTGCGGAAGTCACTGTGATGCATGTAAATAAATCAAAGGGAAGGATCTGAATTCCATTATTAGTCACGTTACGAGGTTGAGAACACATTTAAATTGTAAAACCAGCCTTACTTCGTCTGTGTCAACATAAAGTGATTTGTGATTATGTTTTAAACCATTTGATGTTATGGCCTAATCATGACATTTGTTTTCATATAGTTTTTCAGCAGATTTCTCACTTATTCCTTAAAGCATAGTCAGTTTACTCAGTGGGACATGCCATAAATCTGCCAAACTGTCTGGCCTGATGAATGATGGGATATTGGCTCAAGTGGGGGTCTTGACTCAGAGGACAGGGGGTGGGAATCTCAGAATATTGTATGTCACAGTGACTTCATTTGCTTCCCTTGGCTACTTCCATGTTAAAAGACATAAATTATTTAACTTTAATTATTTGATATATAAAAAGTAGGCTACTTGACTAAATTAAAGCTCACTTTGCTTCAAATAAATAAATAATGGAAAAAATAGAGAAATTTTACTCAAAGTACTCTAATCAACAGAAACAAACCATTCACCCACCACAGACTGGCTATTTGCCTTTCAGGATGTTATGCTCTTTCCCAGGCCACCCTGCTGAGCTCTGATGAATAAGGAACAAAGTGGCCATCCCCTCAAATACAGTACCATGTTGTTGTCATCTCATCCATGACCCCCGTTCCCATCCCCTCCTTATCTCTTATTTTACTGACCTTTCATATGGATAGAATCAGGTTGTAATCTCAGTGTAGCCCTTTGGTTTACCCACTTCAAAACCCAGCACTAACAGTGATCCCAGTCTGTTCCACTCCACAAAAGACCTATTTCCTTTTAGCTTAAGGATTCCACTTGCGCATGACAAAGACCAGGAATGCACAGTTTCTTCATCAGAAGAACTGCCACACTCTCCATCAAGCTACTGTCTCCCTGACTTATTTGTCATTCATTAGAGATATTTTATTTCCTAAAACTAAAAACTAGCAGTGGCTCATCTGTAAGGGCAGATTGTCAAAATATTCATCCAAACATAGACCTCTATATAAACTGAATCAATAATAAATTGTAAATAGACTAGACTATATTAAATTGTAAATTGAGCAGGATATATCAAAATTTAGCACATGGCTTCGGCAGGCATATTATTAGGCCTTTTATTATGACACTTAGCTCTACTTAGATGTTGAGGTTCTCTTTGGGAGTGACAAAATTTGACAGAATTAGGAATGAGTACATCAGAGGGACAGCTCATGTTAGACGTTTGGGGGACAAAGTTAGAGAGGCCAGATTAAGATGGTTTGGACATGTTCAGAGGAGGGAGAGTGAGTATATTGGTAGGAGAATGTTGGACATGGAGCTGCCAGGCAGGAGGCAAAGAGGAAAGCCAAAGAAGAGGTATATGGATGTAATAAATGAGGATATGAAGCTAGTGGATGCAAGTGTTGAGGATGCAGAAGATAGGGATATGTGGAGAGAGATGATTCGCTGTGGCAACCCCTGAAGGGAGAAGCCAAAAGAAGAAGAAGAAGAAGATTATGATACTTAGCTCTGTGGTGAGAAATGGAACTGCAACATGCTCTAATTTAGAGCCATTAGAGCTGGTTATTTCCATGTTAGCGTAAATCTAGCTCCAAGACAGGATATGAATCCGCTTCAGCTATGTGTATATTAGTCTGCATCAGGTCAGTAACTAGCTGGCCTGTCTGTTCTTCCTATGTGGAGTAACATATCAAATTAATTTAACTATAAATCCTTTAGTTTAAATACGGTCATGTGAATAGCCTTTATACAATTATGGGTAACCCTTTAGAATACTGATCCTTCATTAATGAATAAATATACAGGAACAAATGAGTAATGCATTATTAACACTCTAGTAACTACTATTAACTAACAAGAAACTCTGATTAATGAATTAGTAAGTAACAGTGCTCAGTTGAAGGTAGTAGTTCACTATTAGCTAATCAGTAACTACTGTTTTTTCATTCCTCCCAGAGAACTACTAAGAACTACTATATACAGGTTCATAATTAACATGAATGATGCATAATGTATAATTAATTCTAAAGTGAAGGTCATGGTAACCCACTAGTAATGACTGAAGTATTACCAAATACTTAAGAAGGAATTACTAATTATTTGGATCAGTATTCTAAAGTGAAAAGCATGATAACTCTCTAGTAACTACTGAAGTCATTGTAAACTTTTGAGGTTTTTGTACATTTTTGTACAGTAATTCCTTCTGATGTATCTGGTAACACTTAAGTAATTACTAGTGGGTTACCATGATCTTCACTTTAGAATACTGATCCAAATAAGTAGTAGTTACTTTAAAGTTATATAGTAACTCTTGAGTTATTACTATCCAATACTTTACAAAAACCTCAAAAGTTTACAATGACTTCAGTAGTTACTAGAGAGTTTTTCACTTTAGAATACTGATCCAAATTTTTAGTAATTCCTTCTGAAGGATTTGGTAATACTTCAGTCATTACTAGTGGGTTACCATGATCTTCACTTTAGAATTAATTATACATTATTCACATTAATTATGAACCTGTATATATTAGTTCTCTGGGAGGTATGAAAGAAAAGGTAATTACTGATTAGCTAATAGTGAACTACCACCTTCAACTGAGCACTATTACTTACTAATTCATTAATCAGAGTTTCTTGTTAGTTAATAGTAGTTACTAGAGTATTAATAATGCATTACTCATTTGTTCCTGTGTAGTTATTCATTAATGAAGGATCAGTATTCTAAAGTGTTACCCAATTATGTTTTGTTTATTTTATGTTTGTTCTGAAAATAGACATGACAATCTTTTCCTCACCAGAATTCCTCAACAACTAATATTCTAAAACAACATTTGGAGGCAAAAAATACTAAACATCAAGGCAATTTTAAGATAGCATTCTATGCATCTGTCATGTGCTGTCAATCAACATTAGTGCGCCACCCTCAGGCTGAATAACGCAAGGACACTAGGACACTAGACCTCTGCCAAAAGTGTTCAGCAATTAGAATATAAAGCTTACAAAATGTAACATAAACTACCGCCAATACTGAAATCTGTCCTAAACCGAAATTTACGTTCAGGAGCCACTACAGGTTAAAACACAAGCTAGCAGCCCTATGCAAAGCACCCTGAGGGAAGAAGAGACTTCATTCTTGCAGTCATACTGGCCTGCGGTTGACTGACGAGTGCCTTCATATCTCACCTTGGTGTTAGACTGCATGCTGTTCTGTTCCCAAAAGGGATGTTTCCTGTTTCTGTTTAGAAAATGCAATGCATAGCAGGGGAATAGGCACCGGGAAATGCATTGCACTTTCCATATCATGTTGTCTGCAAGTTTATTTGCGGTGATGGCCTAGTTATTTGCTGTGCTAAGAACATGTGAGAACTTGCTTGGTTTTGATGCGACGGATCTATAATTAGTGGGCTTGCGATGCTTGTAACCTACACATGCAACCTCTTTGCCCATAATTAAACATGCACAGTAGATTTAATACAGTACGTTTTGATGCATTTAAGTTAGAGGGCCTCAAATGTGCAATTATATACAGTACAAAGTAAAATATATAGAGTCATGCTCTGTAAACCTGTAAGCTTTGAATTTCACATCTTTGGTGATGAGGCACTTCCTCTATTCAAAGTTACAGGAAACAGAGAGAGCAGAGAGCCAGCTATTCTGCGTCAACAATATTATCACACACAGACCAACTAGCCACAAGCAAGACAAGCGCCTTGCAGTCTTCATTAGAGCTGTATACTTTATTAGCCATCATCATAGATAGAGTCTAATAGAAAAACTCAACAGCAAGAAGCATCTGAAACTGTAGAACAATCAATTTCCACTAAATTAGAAAAACAACCATTCCAATCACAATGAGTTTTGAAAGTCTACCAACCAGGTCAGAGGTGATGTGCTGGAACTCTGGAAACTTGGCTGACTATCTCAAAAAGGTGAGTTCATCTTTTTTTTCTTTTGACAAAAGAGCAAGATGCATTCAATTAAACAGGAAATATAATGTAACCCCCATGTTGACAGATATTATTAAGGTTTTTTTTTTTTTTTTTTAAATAATGAGGCTTCTAGCAGACTCTGAATGCTCTTTGGGAGGGTAATCTTTGTAGATCTTTTTTTTTATTTTTTATACAGTATGACTGCTGCTCTTCAGTTGTAGTGCTTAAAGTGTGGCTGACAGACTGCCACGCAATGTGGTTTTCCAAACATGTCTATTTAATCATCAAAAAGTGCATTAAAAATTAAAAAAAAAAATAAAATAAAAAAAAATAAAGTGTTTTTCAAAAATATATGGCTGAGTTTAAGTGTGAAGTGTGACTACAGAGCAGTTTTCAGCCATCACACTTTTTTCTGTTTTCAGATGAAGCTGGTGGGGTGTGACAGGGTGGTGAAGAAAAGCAATATGAGTGGTTCACGATTCTTGGTCAGTCTTTTTGTCTCTCTATAACAAATATACTACAACTCAGACCTTACTTCCAATTCAAACTGTACTGCATGCATTTGTACTGCATATAATCATCACTGAACTACAGTATTGTGCAAAGGTTTTTTGGCACGTTAAATTATTCTTCTTCACAAAAAAAAAAAAAAAAAGGTTTATTTATAAAAGGTTATTTATCTTTTAGTGTGCTAGTAGGAAATATACTTTTACATAAAGTAAGATCCACACAGAGATCTGATCTCTCCATCGAGTCCATCTGGGATTACATGAAGAGAGACCAAATCCATAAGAACAATGGAAACTTCTCCAAGCATCTTGGAAAAACCTACCTGCCAAGCTAGCTTAAAAACTGTGCTAAGGTGTACAATTAAGTGATAAATATTACATTGTTTTTTCAAAGTGCCTAACCCTAACCCTAACCCAAGTTTTGCAGGTAGATTTCTTCCATGAAATTTAGTCTCTCTAACTTTTTTATGTCTCTTCATGTAATCCCAGATCGACTCGATGATATCAGATTTCTGTGTGATCTGTTGATGGACTCCTTGTGTATACAAAATCATGCTTGATTATTACAGTTAATGGCATAAGTAAAGTTTGGAAACACAAACTGATATCTGGCACACTAAAGAAAAAGACACAATCTTAAAACATTTTTTTTGGTGGAAAATCTAACATGCCTAAGACTTTTGCACAGTACTGTATAAATATGGAGTATGCTCTGAAATGTGCTAAAACATGCCAAATCAGTAGTGAACAAACAATTCCTGTTTCTATCTTGTTCTAGAATATGACTGATAAGGACATTAAGAAGTTCCCCACAGCACAAATCCCGTAAGTTTTAAGCTCAAAAGCAAGAAGATAGCACAGAGATGGCAAAATGTATAAATGAAACATACTGGCTGAATAAGCGGAAAATTCCCATGCCCTTTGCCTCAGTGGAGGTTTGACATGAAATGTTTCTCAGTTCTCGTTGAAAGCAATCCGTTACGGCCGCCTCGCTGGGACATTAGGGCTTTACCTGGCTTAATCCTACTAATAACAACCAGGGAGAAACTATTTTCCCGCACATTTTCTTGTCATCAACAGCATCTACTGCTAACGGTAACGTAAACAAAGAGGAAGGACAATATTTTTATGTTATGTTAACGGTTTTCTACAGCGTACACTCTAAAAAAATGGTGCTATATAGTACTAAAAGTGGTTCTTTGGCTCGTAATCATAGGGGAACACTTTAAGTGCTATATAGCACCAAATCTTGGTGCTTCAGTGGTTCTTCACCGGTTGGGATGACTGAGGTAGCACCACTGCCGTACAAAGAACCTGTTAAGCCCCTTTAAATTTAAAGCCAAAGAACCACTGTTGGTGCTGTTTAGCACCATTTTTGTTGAAGAAAAAAAAAAAACCTCCTAAGATATGATGCTACATAGCACCAAAAGTGGTTCCCCTATATGATTACGAGACAAAAAACACTTCTAGTGCTACATAGCACTATTTTTTTTTTAGAGTCTAAGTGGTAAACGCTGAACGTGTAAGCATGTTGCCTTCATGCCTGACCTGCTGTCTAAAGCTTTATTGGTCGTTTAATATCAGCGTCTTAATGCATTAAGCGTTATACTGGTATTTTATTCTCTAGAAAAAAGCTTTACGTGTAGGCCTAATTAATTTATTTATAAGGTGTGTACTGAATTTGCTACTCCAATATCAAGGTCTTAGTAGTACATTAAGCCACATTAAGCATTTGTCACGTTAAGCACTTAGAATGTCCCGCTTCGCTGGGCACGACTGCCGCCAGTATTGCCGCTCACCCCTCATGAGTGATAATGGGTTGAAAATCAAGTCAAGTATTGTCATGTTTCAGAGACATGGCTCTCGAAAGTGTGGGAGAAACAACAATTCTACAAAAGAAAACTTGTAAACTGACATTTCTTCGACTTTAATCTGTCCATTTTTAATTTTTATTTATAAAAATGCAAAACGTAATAAACAAAAATCTGAAAAGAAGTCAATATTTATCTTGTGCACATGAAATTTGTGTATTCGGTTATAATTTAAATTTTGGTATTCGACATAGCATTTAAAAAACAACAACCGTTCGTTTTTTGTTTTTCTCGACGTGGTTAAAAAACGAAAAAGCAATGGACGCAAAAGTACACGGACCCTATTTTATGTATAAAATGTATTTAGTTACCACTTGTAGTATACTTGAACCCATCTTTCATACAAAGTGTACTACAAATTTTTTTTTTTAAATACAGAATATGTTAAAATAACATTTTAGTTCACATTTATGGTGTCTCAAAATAGCACAGTTAAGTACACTTAGATGTTCTTAAGATTATCTTAAGAAGTACTAAAAAAGAATTTTTAGTATGTTAAGTACAAAATTAGTGCATGAAAATAGAGCACTTTAAGTACATTATGGAAGTGTACTTTTTTCCACCTGGGAATGGGATGTGCCTGCTGGCCCTGCTCTGTCTGATTTAGCAGACAATTTTATCCAAAGTTTAAGAAACATAGCCTACTTTATTTAATCAGTCCATGCATTCCCTGAGAATCAAACACATGATCTTGGCGTTGCTAGCACCATGCTCTATTGTTTGAGCTACAGAAATGCTAATATAGATTATAACAAAGACAATAGTCACCTAAAGGTCGAAAGTGACTCACCACCATCAAATATTGATTACAAAAAGCCATCAAATGTCTGTTAAGCTGGTAATAATCACTGCTGCATATTTCTTTACTTTTGTTTTACTATTTGGAAGATTTATCACAAAGATCTGCAAAGATATTAACCAGAATAACAAACAAAAGAAGGGTCTGTTTCATAGGTAAGCGACATCAGTACTTCATAATTACATTATCTTTGTAACAAAACTGAACTTTTTCAACATGTTTGAGAGTTTGTGATTTTAAACCTTTGTCTTAGATCAGATCATTGGATGCCTCCGAACCAAGGTAACTAACTCTTGTGCAGCTACATAAACAACTGTGGTTATACTTAACAAATTAAACACACAACCTAAAATGTTTCTATATTTTTTTTTTGAAAAACAACAAAAAAGCAGAACCTAATCCAGGAGGCTGGGATTCTGATGAATTTGTAAGTCGCTGTTATACTTTTTGAAAGTCTTCTCAACACCCTTTTTGGACTTTAATATTAAATGCAAAAAGTGCATTTTTTTTTTTTCCAGGACCAAGAAGAAAGTGACAATGACTATGAGGAGCCAGATATAAATAAATGTGAAGACAATTACATATGCGCAGCACCCTGTGATATTGAGGAAGCTGTGAATTCTGATGATGACTATGAACCACCGCCTAGTGATATACCGTCTGAAGTACCAACTCACTTTCGTGTTGCCAAACCTCTGGGTGATGGAGATTATTTAGGTAAATCATAATGCTAACACAAATCACTATGTGCATAAACAAAATAATCCATGTTAATTCACTAAGATTCACTGACCCATTCTATTATGTGGCCCTGTGTAGACAGCGGCCCACGTGGTTCTGCAAGACCACCCCAGGACAACAGGTCTCTTCCCAGAGGGCTTATGAATGTAAGTAAATATCTTTAAACAATCTCAAACTTATTTTACTGTAAATGTTGTATGTCATGCACAAGAAGCCTGTATTTACTTTCAGATATCTAAGCCTCCATCACGACTGGATCCCTCTCCACATAGGCCTCTTGTTCCCCCAAATCAATGTGAGTGAATTCAATTTCAAATTCCTCTGATATGAAAGTATGATGTCTGAATGTTCTGCAAATCATATCCACAGCCAAACCTGGTCCAGCTGTGCCAAAGGTAGATCGCAGTAAGAAACCTGGCTCATCTGCTCAGTCAAAAAAAGATACTGGCAAATCAGGTACCATTCAGTTTTCAGCCTTTTAAAACCTCCTGTATTGTATGGTAATCACTAAACATTTATTTTAATTTGAACATTTTCCTTTTTATCCTTACAGCAAGAAACACCCTACCAATGGCTTTTAAATCAGCAACATTTCCCACACAAAGTTAAGTATCTTTATTAACAACTTGCATTGATCAGTACAGTGTGTGTGTGTGTGTATATATATACATATATAATTTTTTTTTTTTTTCTTCCAATCTTCAACACAGGTTTGACATCCAACAGAGGGATGATTTACCTCCTCCTCCACCTTTAAATGTGATGATGGGACAGGTTAGTGCAATCACTACCTATAATCATGACAGCAGACCTCTCACAAACCCACAAACCATCTGCAAACCTAAAACATGCAGATAGACTTGACAACCACAAGATGGCAGTGTTGTGGTTTTTTTTTTTTTTTTTTGAAAAAAGAAGCTAAACAGGAAATAAAAGCCCAGTCTTGTGCATTGTTTCCCATCACAGAAACAACAAAATGTGTTTCCTACTGTAATAATGAGAGTGACCACATACAAGACCACAGTGTAAAGGCTGAATTTTTGTTATGCACTCAGGACATGGATCCACAGTGGTATGTGGGGCAAATGACACGAGCAGAGGCCGAAGTCTCACTCAGACAAGTGAATAAAGTGAGTTCCACCACTTAAGTAATAGAATGTTTAAGATTTTAAATGTATCCCTTCCTTCAAATAATTCTTATAAAATGTGGATTAAATAAACTTTTGTGAGAGAATTAATTGGAATTCTCTTTGCTCTATATGAGAAAAAGGGGGAAGATAGAGAAAGCAAGTGTATTATGAAATGAAGACACACATACTTGTGTGATACTTAGTGATGGACATTGTTTTTCTTAGGATGGCACTTTCTTGGTGAGAGACAGCTCGAAGGGTTGCACAGAGCAGCCATACACACTCATGGTGCTGCACCAGCAAAAAGTGTACAACATTCAGATCCGTTTCCTTGGAAACAGTGATGGATATTCCCTGGGCACAGGCCTAAATGGCATTGAGGTAATGGTATTTGTTGATTCTGACAGAAACGTCTGTCATAAATGATGCCCTGATTAACCCTGTAAAGCCAGACATAAAACAATTGTAAGATTTAAAAAAAAAAAAAAAAAAAAAAAAAAAAAAATGTTTTAATGGAACAGCAAAAACATCTACATTTTTTCAAAAGCTAGCAAAAATGTAAGTAAAGTAAGCAAAACATGCAATTTGGTGCAATTGGGTTAGTTCACACAAAAATTTAATTTCTGCCATTAATTACTCACACTCATGTTGACCTTCGTTTATCTTCGGAACACAAATTAAGATATTTTTTTTTTGTGCACAAAAAATATTCTCAACGCTTCATAACATTAAGGTTAAAACCACTGTAGTCACAATGACTATTTTAACGATGTCTTTACTTCTTTTCTGGACCTTGAATGTGGTAATTTTGTTACTTTTTATGGGAGATAAAAAAATCTCTCAGATTTCATAAAAAATATCTTAATTTGTGTTCTGAAGATGAACAAAGGTCTTACAGGTTTGGAATGACACAAGGGTGAGTAATTAATGACAGAAATTTCATTTTTTGGGTGAACTAACCCTTTAAACTAAACTTAGCTTGTAATCAGTCAGATCTTTATAACAGTATAGCAGACTACTTACATAAAATGCATATAAATATCAGTCCTCTCTCAATAATGTCTTAGTAAGAAATGCTTAGTTTTATGATTAAAGCTTTGTTATTGTGGGGGCAAAACATATAATGCAATACAATGAAGATTGAGAAATGTACCTACAAATAAATGTTCCTCAAAAGCCTGATGTATCATTTGATTGAAATATTGCTACTAAGGGTACGTTTAGTTGATAACGATGTACTAAAAACGGAAATGTTTTTCCTTCGTGTTTTTTTGCGTACAGACGCCAACATTGCCAAATTAATCCCTGTTCACACAAATCTGTGAAAATGACTAAAAATGCTGTATTATGCATGCCAGGCCAGTAGTTGGCTATGCCACTTTGTAAAGAGCTACGTGCCTATTCGACTTTTAGTACATTATTGTTGTGTAAACGTACACTAAAAACGTTCCTCTTCAGGTTGTGGTGTCTTTTTGCCATTTACAACACCGTTTTCAGTGTTGTAAACTCCCCTAGCCTCAAGAGGCGCACTGGCGACTGACACTAGAGACTGTGGTCTTTAGCGTCCTTGTTAGCACGCCTGCCTCCCATGGTTTACACAGAGACGATAATGGTATAATTTTCAAAAACTTGCACTTTGAATCCCGTTTTCAGAAGTTTGCGTTTTTAGGCAAAACGCATAAAAAGTTTTCTGTTTTTAATTGAAAATGGTGTCGTAAATGGCCCCTAAGTTATTCTTCAGTAAGAATAAAGATTTCACAGCAAAAAGACATCACAACCTGAAGGTGAATGTTTTTTTGTACGTTTATACAACAACGATGTACTAAAAACTGAAAAGGTTTTCCTTTGCGATTTTGAAAAGTTTTGCATACAGACGGCAATGTTTACACGGATCAGTGAAAACGATTAAAAACTGTATTATGCATGCCAGGCCAGTAGCTGGTGATGTCACTTTGTAAAGAACCAATTACTGTACAAGTAATACACATGATGTCAACATTTTCACAAATTCGCATTTTTTTAATTTGCACAGAGATGATAATGATGTAAATGAATGGGCAAAAGGCGTAATCTGTTTTTAGTTGAAAACAATGTTGTGTAAATGCCCCCTTAGATTTATACTAAAAGGTCTAAAAAGTATGCTAAAAAAGTTATAATAAAAGTATAAACTATCAGTCAGACGATAGAAGGCATGTAGACTGTGAACAGTTTTTCAGCAAAGTTTCAATCATGTTAATAATTTAGAGGTCTTAGAAATGTATGTATCAAATACGCAGTAAGATTCATAGGGTTAAATAAAAACCCATGGTTACTGTAAAGAGTAAAGACTGTGTATTAGATTATCAGCTGTGGTGAATTTCATTGGTTCAGTGAGATTCAAAGTTCATTCAATCCATCAACTACATGTGTCACAGAATTTCTCCAGTGTCATGGACATGGTCGCGCACCACTCAAAGACCCCACTCGTTCTGATAGACGGATTGGAACGTGGAGCTGGACCTCAGCGGCAGTGCTGTCTTATGCACCCAGCAGGTTTTTGACTCACAGAACAATCTTATTAATAATACCCAGATAGCATCATAATTCTGACTGGGTTCCAGCATCAAAAGGATTTACATGGAATTCAGACACATTGTCTGGATAATGAGCATTTATAATGTTGGCATTCAACGCCAGGATATGTAAGCACTCATCTCTCCTTCAGAAAAAGAACAAAGTACATGACTAAATGAATCATATTTAGTTTGATTCAGTCAGACAGGACTGTCTACACTTTTTAAATTAAAGATACATTTTTAAACACTTTCAATGTTAAAATCAAGAGGGATTCTTACACTCAATGTTAGCTAGAGGCAACTTTACCTATCAACTCTTAGACTGTACATTTGTCTGTTTTAACTTAAATATTCCTAATGGTTTTAGTGTTTTGTCTTAATGTTGCCTATTAAATTGTGCTTTTTTTTTTTTAAAGTATATTATAGTAAACTCCACCTTATAAGTGTACTTCTTTGAGTTACATATTTAGTCTTCCATAGTCTGTGCACGGCTTAACCATGTTGGGGTTTCGACGTCAGTCTGGAGGCACGCCATTTTTTCAGGGTGTGTGAAGCACACGGTCAGGTTACACTGCAGCAGCTGGGTCTTCACTGAAAACAAAGGGTATAGTGGTTGAACATACAGCAAGAAGAACACAAGAAGAGACCCTCTTATTCCATTTTGACTGACTGAAACATAACCAGCACAAACAGGTTATGTTTACTGTAATCAAAGTATATAAATAGAAGCATTCTGTTATGTATTATGCAAAGGTTACTGTTAACGTACATAAAAAAAAAAAATCTATTAGTTCATTATTTTACAGTAATTAATCTAAAATACGGCTACAGCAGGGCCTGATAATCCACAAAAAGAGCCGACAACACAGATGCAAGTAACTGTTGAAATACACAAAGATGCTCATGCTTAACTGGATATGCAGGGCTCAGCAATAGATGCAGCCAACATGTTTTCTTGCCAAACTTCATGTCTCTATGACACAATAAAATGCATTATTGACAGACTGGAGGATTTGGGGGATGTTCTGGGTGCTGATATGTTTGTGTTAGCACTGACGGCGGGTATGGATTAATGTCTTAGCTCTGACTCCTCGCTAACTGCCACCCCTGGCAAGGATGGCACATTTTCTTTTAAATTTGTTCATATAATACCCATTTGAAAGTCACCAGAAGAATTTTTGCCAGCGCTAAAAAGAGGAACTATGAAACTGACAGTACATTTCAGAATTGTCAAAACAGAGTGTGTGGTGATGACTTTTCAAATTGTACATTATTATTACATTTCATAAGGTTAAATATTAAAGAAAGTAAGGCCGAGACTATTAGGTCCAACTGTCACTAACAGTCACTGAATTGTGCTACAAAACAAACAAAAAAAAAACAAAAAACCTTTGACCATAGTTTACCTTCCAGTTGGTCCATAAATTCTGACATTAAATCCAACTGCTTCAAGATATAATCTAGACCATCTGAGGCTCCATGTTCGCTGTTCTCTGTGGCATTTCCCTCAGACTCCATCTGTAAGTCCATTACATACAGAAGTAAGATAATGATATCATATTTATAAGGTCTCTATTCTGTTTTAAAGGGATAAATAATAAGAATATCTAAAAATGAAGAAAAACAGCATTATATATTAGATGCAACAAATTCGACAAACATTCAACAAACTCATTTGGAAGAAAACACTGAAATCTGCATACAAAAATAATATGATGAGCAGAACATTCAGAAGTCCCCTTTTTGCATTTTAATGTCATTTGATTAATCAGATTCACAATCAACATGTTTGCTTTGTTGATATTTTTATTAATTTGTGAGTGCAAAAAAAAAAAAAAAAAATCACAAATATATATGACAACATCAAATAACGCTGGCTAATCTAACCACATAAGCTTTAACAAAATTAATTACATTAAAGGTCTCTGTTCTAAACTGAAACTTTAATCTATTCTTGGGGGATATTATGTTCTTGATGACAGTTTTTATCTTGTCCATCTGTGGGACCACAGATGACATCTTTGCACTTAAGAAACTCTTTCTCCAGACTCTTGAGGGATTCGGCCAGATCTGGACTGGTGCGGAGTACAACCATATCATAGGCCATCCAAGACAAATTCACTGAGGACGAAGAAAATGATTATTGACAGAGTACAATTTCCTTCTTAGCACTGCTATTATATTGAACGTACTATTAGTTTGCTAGTCTACCTGAAATGTTTTCCATTTGTTCAGTCATCTTCTCCAAATGTTGGTTCAGTTGTAAACTCTCACGACCCAAGTCCTCACATAACTGCACACTCGAAATATCTTTAGACATCTAAAAACCAGCAAACTCCGTAACTCCCGCTGGATTGTTTTAGGTTACTTAATCTCTCATGTTAAATTAGTTACAGTTTCATGATGGATTAAATAAGAGCACGTTGTAAACGTCCATAATCAGTTCGTTTTTCGTCACCCGTCATACAAATATGCTGCCTTCCTCAGGGCAAAGAAGGAGTGCTTTAAATTACGTTAATAAATGAATATATATTTAATGTAAGTAGAAATTCACAACGTAAGCATATTACCTTGGTAATGTAGCGAACTACAGACAATCTTTAATGTTTCTTGTTTTATTGCGAGTTTACAGTTTACAATGACAGCTCGAGCAATGCACGCGACACGCAGATTTAACGGCTCTCTCGCGCGTGCACGCTAACATACCTTGCGTAATCAACTCGAATATAAATTTCGCTTTCTTTGGAAGCCTCATCTTAAAAACGATTAATCGATTCATTTACGTCATGACGTCCCGGCGTGGATAAACAAACATACAAAATAAATAGTAAATAAATACAATTTGCAAACAATTTTATACATCTCTTTCCTAAAAAGTTTTTTGTACGCTATAATAAAATGTTACCAACACTTTTAAAGGAGATGCAGTCTACAGGAGAATTATACGATGACGGTTGAATTGACTGTAAACAACACCATTCTATTTTCAAATAAACTCCGCAATTGAAACTTCTTCATGAAAAAAATAATTATAAAAGTTAAAAAATAAAAGTGCTTGCTCCACATACAAAATTTCAAAGGCTTTTATTAGTTTTAGAGTTTTAGGTTGTAGGTTTTTGTTTGTAACAGAAAATTCCAGTGTGTCAGGCTAAACTCTGAATGCCTTCAGGTGATGGTGGTTCTGCTGGTTTGTGTGAAGAGGAGTCGAAGGGTGGGTGGTTATGTGGGCTGTGTCAGGAAGAGCCTAAACACGTGGAAGTATTCAATAAGGTGGGACTGAGGCGGTGCTACATATGCATAAATAAAACAGGTGCAGCAGGTGACAATGTTGATACAGCAGAAGAAAGCACAACAGCTTTGAGAGAGAGGACACAAGCAGGACAACGCCGAAGCTCCTGAAAATATTCCTAGACCATAAGGTAAAAAAAGAAGAACAGGTCATCCGAGAGAGAGAGAGAGAGAGACAGAGAGAGAAGAAAAACACCTGAAAGACTTTTTTTAATCCCAAGTGGAGCACCATCAGGATCACCGAGCAATGACATCCTATGAATCTCAAGGTCAGTCTCCAACGAGATGTGGGCCTCAGTTCCCTAGCTTGGGACAGGAACCTCCAGAATTGAGTCTGTACAGCGACAGCTACTATCCCCCTCCATCACTGCCGAGTCCACAGCGAACGAACCCTTCCTCATATGAACTCGGAGACTATGCTGCCTCATCGCCTAACCCCTACCTGTGGTTCAACAGCCCAGGGATGAACAGCGCTCCTTATCTGGGTGGAGCGCCTGGCCCTCCAGGACCTTCTTTTGTTCCCCAGCACTATGGCATGCAAAGGCCCTATTTGGGACCTGGGGCACCAGGTGGTCCTGCTGGTGATCTGAGCTGGTTCTCTATGCCCTCTCAAGAGGATCTTATGAAGCTGGTCAGGCCACCTTATTCATACTCTGCTCTTATTGCAATGGCCATTCATGGTGCACCGGATCGCCGCCTCACTCTAAGTCAGATTTATCAGTATGTTGCAGATAACTTCCCTTTTTATAACAAGAGCAAAGCGGGATGGCAGAACTCTATTCGTCACAACCTCTCACTGAATGACTGTTTCAAAAAGGTTCCACGAGATGAAGATGATCCAGGTGAGTGTTTGTGGCTGTTTGATTATTACTCTTTAAAAAACATTACAAATGACTGAATTATTGTTTATGTTATATATATATATATGATATTAATAAACTAGGCCATTACAAATTATTGTTTGTCATTTAAATATTATTTATATATATATATATATATATATATATATATATATTTTTTATTTTATTTTATTTTTTTTAAATAATTAATGATTCTAAAACATATAATATTTTTTTTATCATATAACTGTATTTAATGTGAAATTTACCTCTCATTTTAAAGGTAAGGGCAATTACTGGACCTTAGATCCGAACTGTGAAAAAATGTTTGATAACGGCAACTTCAGACGCAAGAGAAAGAGAAAGTCTGACAGCCTCCCAGAGAAGACCAGTTCTGGAGGGAATCTGAGCTCTGAGTCAGGAGACAGTAATGGCAGGGGCAGCCCGAAAAATCATGCCGTTGACATTTCCACTTCGCCTGAAAAGGGCCATTCACCCACATCTACGGGTCCGTCGCCATGTTTGAGCAACTTCCTGACTGAGATGTCTGGTGTAACGACTGGCTCTCTCGACATGGAAGGAGATCCCCTGAGTCGACCCTTTACGCTCAGTCTGCCAGTGGACGGAGCACAGAGAGGCTCACAACCTGCAGGCTTTAGCACCTACTCCCCTAGCTCTACGGTGTCTGAGTGGGCATCACCGCTGCCCCCACCGCCATCCATTTCCCCATCACCCTCCCACTCCACTTTAGGTTACAATGGGCCTGCTCTCAGTCAGTTTAATGGGCATTTCTACCCTGGTTTGAGCTCAACGGGTATTCTTTACCCCCGGGAGGGCACAGAGGTGTAGAGGAGGGGAGGCGGGTGACAGCGAAAGCAGACAAGCTGAATGATCAATTCATGCTACAGACTCTAAGGGGGCAAGAAAAAACACTGATGTTTTCCTGAAACTATACACTGCTATTTCCCTAACTGAACTGCTCTGAGTTCTGTGGGCACAAAATACGAATGAATTCCCACAGGAAAAGCCTAGTCAGCATGAGATATGACAGGCTGACTCTAGCAAAGGCCCCTGTTACCAGCAGCTCCGATTTGAGGTCAGCTGCTGACATCAAGCCATTCTACGCACCAAATTTTTTCTTAACTCATATTACTGACACTGAATTCAAGCACCTGTAATGAAACCGAACAGACAAATCACGTCTTTTGTGGGCAAACAGAGAAACTTTGTAATATGATACTATCAGTCTTTGTATTTTAACTTGACAACATGTTTTGTGTATAGCTGTAAAGTTGGCTATGTGTGAATGTTCGAGTATATTTTATTATTTTATTTTACTATGAGGTCGTTAAGGGTGTATATTGATTCTTTTTAATAAAAAAAATATTTAAAATAAAATTGACTTGGATATTATTCAATTTAATAATGTTATTTATTAAACAAATACATTTTTGTATTTTATTGAATGCAAGTCCCTTTAATTTTATTAAAAGCAAACTTTGACTCGGGTTTAGAGTATATGGAAAAAAGATGACCTTGAAAAAACTAAACTTGTTTCACCAGGTCACTGTTAACTGTCGTCACTCCCTTTTTTCTCTTGAGACTTTCACTTCATACTATGTAGGCTACTGCTGAGCCCACAGTTTTTGGCAGTTCTTCAATTATCCTTAAAATTTGTCAGCATTTGTATTCATGTGATGATGACACAGGAGATAATATGTTATAAGCACAGTAGCTGCTCGAGATGAGAGCTTGATATTTTTGTTTAGTTAACAGAAAATTTGATACAGCCAGACAGTGACTGATGGTTAACAGATTCCTTTATGTCGTGCTATATGATTCCCGTTCTATTAATGTGGAGGCAGACACAAAGGAAAGGTCATTATTCTTATATATATAGTCACTTCAAATGCATTCAGACATTTATTTTGTCTTAAAAACTTTTACATCTCATCAAATAAAATACTGAACCATGTTTGAAATTATAAAACAATTGATATACTGTTTAAAACTAAAAATATTTGGACAATTTTTGGTTGTCAAACATAAAGGTGATTAATACCTGTGGTTACTCTGCTAATGTCTATACAAGATTATAATGTGATTTTTCTTAAGAGTGCAGGGCTCAGTGAGCTTGTATTTAAATGAAATGAGCGCCAGCTAAAGTGATTATCAAGGGAGCATTTTTTGCAAGCTTTCTGTGTATATTCCTTTTACTATTTGAATAAAAGTTTTTTTTTTCTCATGCTGCTAAAAAGACCAGCAGTCATGTACAAACTGCTCAGGAATGACAACAGCATTTCAACACGGGAATGAATCCACTAAAATTAACTCCCGAAAGTGTGATGATTGACACTGACATAGTGATAATGATAGCAACGGACGGGACAAATCTAATAAGTCAAACAGATTTGTGCATTTTATTACTGGCTTTTCTTTTTACCCTTTTAAAAATGTTTATTTAATTGAAAAATTAAGAAATTAAGTATCTACCTAGCACTGGATATACACAATAGGAAAGAAAAGACTATCGCAACTTTTGTTTCATGCCAACTTTAAAAGGAACGTGTTCCAGTGGTCTTTGCCGTGGTATCGATCATACCAAGAATTATGAAAATGTATTTGGTACTTTGACAACTCTATTACAACCTAAATAAAATTAATTTTCTATTATTACATTAAATATGTGTAGTACAAATGTGTAATTTTTTTAATATTTTGCCACAGATGAAGTAGGCCTAATTTTACAACCTAGGGTTTAAACAATTTTTGTATCCAAATACTGTATTTATGAATGCTTAAAATGCATGCTTAATAAGCCAGAAACTATGAAGATATAAACAAAAACAAAAAAAATACTAGAAAAAATAAGCTATAAACCATAAAAAAAGAAAACCTTTGTTTCAGACTAAATAAACTCAGAAAACAGTGTCTGAGACTTGATTCTGTTTGTGCTGTCTACAGGCCAAAGCAATTTCTAGAGCAATAGTGGTGTATTTATGTATGTGTGTGTTTGTACTGTCAAGAATCCATTAAAAATAATAATAATAAAAAATAATAAAATGTCTACATGATGGAGAACTTTGTTTGGCAACTTTCACCAAGTTGCTAAGGTCACCAACAGACATGTTGTATAAGTAAATCAGTTATCTTGACAGAAATGAATTAATTTGGTTGTTTCTGACAGTTTTTTACCTGACTTAAAGGCACCTTTAAGCAGGTACAAATTTACCATGAAGGCTTCAGCTCAGATCATATAACAACTGTTTTGCATAACAGCTTACAACACACCCAAGGAGATCACGGAATTACATTTTTTTTAAGAATAAATCAAATCTGGATTTCAACATTTTCCTTCTTACATTCTGTTTAATGAGTGTGAGCTGAAGCTTAAATAGAGAATAAGCCCTCAAGCACATTCATGCCTAAAGGGATTTCCTCTTTAGATGGGAAAATTGATATAGTATGAAATCTGTGGATTTATTACTAAGGACATTCCTTGCAAAACACATACCATTATTCAGCACATCAAAGAATCCCTTGCACTATTGGATTTATCTGTGAGATAAGCTATGATAAAATCCTGTTGGCCCACGACCTATAAATGTTTCTAGAAAAAAAGTGAAAGACAAACATTATACACACGCATAGAAACCGCAGATGAAAGTTATTATAACAGAAAAGTATTTTTCTGATGGTATATTTGCATATGACATATACATTATCTTTGCTTATTTTACCACTGTTTTTATGCAGCAGTGCATATATTCCTCTGCATATCATATATTTCCATACCAGTCAAGTACCAGACTAAAAGCAGCTGTCGCAGGTGAAAGTAGGGAAGAAGAACTTGTTCTACTTTGTACCGTCTGCTTTAAATGTGCCAAAAGAAACAGAAGGAACACTCAGTCGAACAAAACCTGACAATAAAGCAAATTTAAGGAAAGTTGGCTTTTGGTTGAAAACTCTACACCCTCTCACTAAACTGTAATGATGCAAATTACCAACTGCTTATTTTGCCAGTCGAAGTGCACAGTGCTTTCTTTTTGGCCTGTCTATTAGGGCATGTTTTCCACCCAGACACTAATTTACAAGTACTGACCTCTCCTTGGAAATTGAAATACACCTTAAAATGCAAATTAAATTAATCTGTAGAATTCTGTTCTCTCTATTAAACTGTTTAGGCATTTATATGCAAAGTTCTTCTAAGGATGCAGTTACAGCTGTCTACATTTGCATTTATTAATTTAGCAGACGCAAAGTTTTTCCCATCATTAGCACCTGTGAAATATGTGTTACACTTTATATTTACATAAAATATTATATTTAAAGCTGCTTTATCCCCCCTTAGGTTAGTTAACTCATTAATCTAAATAAAAGTGGAAAATGGATTAAAATGAAAACAGAACAGAGGCATATTTCATGTGATGAATAAGACAACAGAGGAGATGGCAGTGAATGCTCTTTATTCCAGTCGGGGACAATATACAAGAAGGCAGACGACGAAGAAGGTGAGTAGAAAGCAATAATACAACACAGTCCACAATAACAATACTTTCTTGCACTTATCTTAAGTGAAAAAGATGATAGCACGTGAAGCATGTGGATCATACTCAAACGTGACAAGAGAATGGGTATATATACAGTCCTTGATTGAAGTGGTGATGAAGGACAGTTTTTTGAAGGACACTAGTATTCTGCCGAATGGGACTGAGCTGGAGGCAAAGAAACAGGTGCCAGGCGGCCCCTGATACCGACCCTTGATACTCTGGTGGGCCTCTTCCAGGATGTTGTTTCAAGCCACCCAACACCTTTCCTCAGGTCCAAATCCATTCCAGTCAATCAAATACTCGAGACAACCTCCTCAGCACCGGCAATCTAAGATCTCCTTAACTCCATAAATGGATTCCCCATCATCCAAGAGTAGAGGAGGGATTTCAGCATCGCTGCCTGGCTCTGTGGAGGAAGCAGAGGGGTAAAAGGGGAGGTTGAAAGCCGAGTATGCACTGAAAAGGTGTTAACCCTGTGGTGGACTGTTTGAGGGAATTCTGTGCATACTATGGTCCAGATGGTCATGGCAGTAAGTGTACAAGTATATTGCGCTATGTTTGTCTGTCTGACTGGGGATGATACCCGAGGATAGACTGACAGTCACATCTAGAATGCGGAAGAAGGCTCTCCAGACATGAGATGAACTGCAGCTCTTGATCCGACACGGTATTCTCAGGGATGCCAAAGTTTCTGAATACATGTTGGAAGAAAAGCTTTGCAGTTTACAATGCAGTGGGTAAGCCCTACAGCAAATCAGTTTACAGGCCTTAGAAAATCTGTCCACTACAACCAAAATCATTGTGCATCTCTCTGATGGTAGTAAGTCTGTTACGAAATCCATTCCTAGGTGTGACCAAGGACGATGTGAAATCGTACGAGGTAGGAGCTTGCCGGATAGTAAATGATGAGGACTCTTGGCCATGGCACAGACAGGACAGGACCTGACAAACTGGATCACTTCTAGGCGATCTTGTGGCCACCAGTACCGGTTTGAGAGACACCAGGGTGACCAGTACCAGGTGAAGAGTGAAGGAATTCTAGAAGATCCTTCCGCAACGACGTGGACATCCTGCCAGGGCTGGCTCCTGGAGGGTGGCCTAGGCCAGGGGTTCTCAACCTTTTGCAAGCTGAGCCCCCCCAAAGCTGGTTCATTGCAAACTTTTGAGGCTTGCACAGCTTCTCGAGGAGAAATCAAACAAATGAGCACCGTTTTCTAAAGTCTATGAGCGCAGCACACACAAATAAACTAAATTGACATACTGCAGTTAACCCCACCGGTTAAGAACAACAATCTCTTTGCGTAAGAGTCAAGGCCAGAAAACCATACTGGATGCCCGTGATCTTCGGGCCCTTAGACGGCACTGCTTCACATACAGGAATGCTACTGTAATGGAAATCACAACATGGGCTCAGGAATACTTCCAGAAAACATTGTCGTGAACACAATCCACCGTGCCATTCGCCGTTGCCGGCTAAACCTCTATAGGTCAAAAAAGAATCTAAACCATATCTAAACATGATCCAGAAGCACAGGCATTTTCTCTGGGCCAAGACTCATTTAAAATGGACTGTGGCAAAGTGGAAAACTGTTCTGTGGTCAGACGAATTAAAATTTGAAGTTCTTTTTGGAAAACTGGGACGCCATGTCATCCGGACTAAAGAGGACAAGGACAACCCAAGTTGTTATCAGCGCTCAGTTCAGAAGCCTGCATCTCTGATGGTATGGGGTTGCATGAGTGCGTGTGGCATGGGCAGCTTACACATCTGGAAAGGCACTATCAATGCTGAAAGGTATATCCAAGCTCTAGAACAACATATGCTCCCATCCAGACGTCTTCTCTTTCAGGGAAGACCTTGCATTTTCCAACATGACAATGCCAGACCACATACTGCATCAATTACAACATCATGGCTGAGTAGAAGAAGGATCCAGGTACTGAAACGGCCAGACTGCAGTCCAGATCTTTCACCCATAGAAAACATTTGGCGCATCATAAAGAGGAAGATGCGACAAAGAAGACCTAAGACAGTTGAGCAACTAGAAGCCTGTATTAGACAAGAATGGCACAACATTCCTATTCCTAAACTTGAACAACTTGTCTCCTCAGTCCCCAGACGTTTGCAGACTGTTATAAAAAGAAGAGGGGATGCCACACAGTGGTAAACATGGCCTTGTCCCAACTTTTCTGAGATGTGTTGATGCCATGAAATTTAAAATCAACTTATTTTTCCCTTAAAATTATACATTTTCTCAGTTTAAACATTTAATGTGTCATCTATGTTGTATTCTGAATAAAATATTGAAATTTGAAACTTCCCCATCATTGCATTCCAGTTTTTATTTACAATTTGTACAGTGTCCCAACTTTTTTGGAATCGGGTTTGTATTTTTACACTATGTAATGTTCTATTTATTAAAACCAAGTATAAATTTCATCGTTTTTATTTTTTTTATTTTTTACAGTTATTCTAAAATAATAAGGCAGTAACAATTTAAACAATATATATTATTTATAAACTAATATTCAGCTTTGCTTTTAGTCAATTTATTTTCAGCAGTCATCAAGCTTGTACACACTGGTCAGTGGTCACAGACACGAAGATGTACCTTTAATTTCACCATGCTGATTGCTCACTAAAAACCCCTGCAGTCATCATGTTTTGAGACCATTTTGAGTTTGATTTCGACATGAAATAAAACGGTGATATCTAAGTGACAGTTGTTTACTTACTTTTTAATTAGTCTTCCCATTAAGGCCATGCTGTCTTCATTCAGGCCGATTCGACGAGAACGCACACGAAAACAAGAGGCGGGATATATCGCACGAACCAATCACGTTCAGTTGTAACTGATCATATCAACTGCCTCTTCTCACGTGACTTTACCCCATTTATTCTCAATTACCCCCCACTAAACCCACCGCACGCTTTGGGGGCTCTGCTTTATTTCTATGAGCTGAAGGGAGGCAGAGACTCCCCGCTGTAACTTCACCTACGGGTGTCGCTGTTTGACAGTGTTTCTTTAGTAAAACGAGTGACTTTTACACTTTGATGTCAAATTTTGTAACATTGCGTTGTTTTATTTTTGTAATATCAATTATTTTGCTTCCTCGGAGGAAACGCCCCTGACAGAACTCACCATGACTCGGGACGGATGGACTGGACACTCAGCTAGTTGGTGCTGGGAAGCACAGTACAAAGCAGGTAAGTGTGAATAATCTACTTGCATGGGTTCTCAACAGGTGATCGAGAGATGAATGAATGTTAACTGGAGAGGGTTCCCAGCTGCAGCTTGCCAAACTGGTTGCAACACAGATGGAATGCTGAACGATCCTCTACAACTCCATGGCGTCGTCACTCTAACTGGGCACAAAGGTGAGTATTCAGTCCACGGTGATAAGCTGCTAGCAAGGCCACCTCCAGCCACTTGCAGATGCCAAAATGCGGAAGGCGATGGAGTACTTTCTTTAGCTTATCTTAAGTAAAGAAGATGATAGCACATGAAGCATGCGGTCATACTTAAACAAGACAAGACAATTAGCGGGAAAAGAGAATGGGTATATATACAGGTGCTGGTCATATAATTAGAATATCATCAAAAAGTTGATTTATTTCACTAATGTGAAACTTGTATATTATATTCATTCATTACACACAGACTGATATATTTCAAATGTTTATTTCTTTCAATTTTGATGATTATAACTGACAACTAAGGAAAATCCCAAATTCAGTATCTCAGAAAATCAGAATATTGTGCAAAGGTTCAATATTGAAGACACCTGGTGCCACACTCTAATCAGCTAATTACCTCAAAACACCTGCAAAGGCCTTTATATGGTCCCTCAGTCTAGTTCTGTAGGCTACACAATCATGGGGAAGACTGCTGACTTGACAGTTGTCCAAAAGATGACCATTGACACCTTGCACAAGAAGGGAAGACACAAAAGGTCATTGCAAAAGAGACTGACTGTTCACAGAGCTCTGTGTCCAAGCACATTAATAGAGAAGCGAAGGGAAGGAAAAGATGTGGTAGAAAAAAGTGTACAAGCAATAGGGATAACCGCACCCTGGAGAGAATTGTGAAACAAAACCCATTCAAACATGTGAGAGATTCACAAAGAGTGGACTGCAGCTGGAGTCAGTGCTTCAAGAACCACTACGCACAGACGTATGCAAGACATGGGTTTCAGCTGTCGCATTCCTTGTGTCAAGCCACTCTTGAACAACAGACAGCGTCTCGCCTGGGCTAAAGACAAAAAGGACTGGACTGCTGCTGAGTGGTCCAAAGTTATGTTCTCTGATGAAAGTAAATTTTGCATTTCCTTTGGAAATCAGGGTCCCAGAGTCTGGAGGAAGAGAGGAGAGGCACACAATCCACGTTTCTTGAGGTCCAGTGTAAAGTTTCCACAGTCAGTGATGGTTTGGGGTGCCATGTCATCTGTTGGTGTTGGTCCACTGTGTTTTCTGAGGTCCAAGGTCAACGCAGCCGTATACCAGGAAGTTTTAGAGCACTTCATGCTTCCTGCTGCTGACCAACTTTATGGAGATGCAGATTTAATTTTTCAACAGGACTTGGCACCTGCACACAGTGCCAAAGCTACCAGTACCTGGTTTAAGGACCATGGTATCCCTGTTCTTAATTGGCCAGCAAACTCGCCTGACCTTATCCCCATAGAAAATCTATGGGGTATTGTGAAGAGAAAGATGCGATATGCCAGACCCAACAATGCAGAAGAGCTAAAGGCCACTATCAGAGCAATCTGGGCTCTTATAACACCTGAGCAGTGCCACAGACTGATCGACTCCATGCCATGCCGCATTGCTGCAGTAATTCAGGCAAAAGGAGCCCCAACTAAGTATTGAGTGCTGTATATGCTCATATTTTTCATGTTCATACTTTTCAGTTGGCCAATATTTCTAAAAATCCTTTCTTTGTATTGGTCTTAAGTACTATTCTAATTTTCTGAGATACTGAATTTGGGATTTTCCTTAGTTGTCAGTTATAATCATCAAAATTAAAAGAAATAAACATTTGAAATATATCAGTCTGTGTGTAATGAATGAATATAATATACAAGTTTCACTTTTTGAATGGAATTAGTGAAATAAATAAACTTTTTGATGATATTCTAATTATATGACCAGCACCTGTACATTCCCTGATTGAAGTGAAGTAATGTGAAGGCCAAATATGGCAACCCATACTCAGAATTTGTCCTCTGCATTTAACCCTTCCAAGATAGTGCACACACATTAGGAGCAGTGGGCAGCCATTCATTGCGGGCGCCCAGGGAGCATAGGGGTTAGGTTTCTTGCTCAAGGGCATCTCAGTCGTTTCCTGCTGGTATTGAGAATTAAAGTCAAGTCCCCTTTATTTATATAGCGCTTTTTACAATGCAGATTGTGTCAAAACAGCTTTACAGTGATAACTGGTATATAATTTTGGCTGCACAGCAGCTCTTAAATGGTGTCAATGCAGGCAGATACAAGGCACTGTTGAATATCAAATGTCAAGTGTCCCAAACTAAGCAAGCCAAAGGCGAAAACAGCAAGGAACCCAAACTCCAACAGGTGACATCAGGTGGCAAACAGGTGTTAAAATGGAGAAAAAAAACCTTGGGAGAAACCAGGCTTAGTCGGGGGGCCACGACCTTCGGGTTACAAGTCCAACTCTTTAACCATTAGGCCACAACTGCCCCAAGTGGTCATCCTTCGTCAAAAGTGATGATGAGGGACAGGCGATTGTCATAGTATTCTGCCAAATGGGACTGAACTGGAGGTGAAGAACAAGTGTGACAACCTTTTTTTGTTGTTGTTGTTGTTTTATCAGATGTGATCACCCATACATAAAAAGAATGTGGGTAGACAGATGAGACCACAATTATAACAAATTTAATTATAACAAAACAAAACAAAAAACAAATAGTTAAAGTCCATCTACAAAGACCTCAATCTGTTTCACACAGGTGCATTTTCTGAGCTTCTGTGAGGGGCGATGTGTTACAGGTCAGTAACCACTTATTATCACAAATGTACAAATTTGTTTTTGACTAATTTGCTTTGTGTTGACTTATTTTGCTTGATCTATGCTCAATATCCACTCACCAACCACACGCTTTCCTGTAGCCTTAGGGCAGAATTATTTCTCAACAGTATAATGTGATTAAAATCTGTAAATTTTCTGTTACACCTGCTGCCTGTTGTGTGGCACACACCTGTCTCTCAAACGGAATCTACCAAAACAATGTGTTCAAGATGCTGCTGATGTATTCCAGGAACAGATTTTATGACATATTACCAGCCAATAACAGTCAGTACTGAAGCCATTAATGACTTTTCCAGGAAAAAAAAAAAAAAAAAAGTCTTGGTCCTGACTTGTCTTTTTATTTGTATTATGTAAATAATAATTTAAAAAAAGAAACACAACAGTCTTATTCATTTTTAATGGAGGTGGGGGAGATTGTATTATGAATACAATGGGACATGAATGGTTATCCAGGGTGTCCACAAAGTTACTGCATGGAGGCCACCATTTATTGTTTGATCTCAAATTAATTTTTGTTAAACTCTGCAAATTAGTATGACAAAAATACAATATTATGTATATAACTTCAACCAAAGCTAAAGTTAAGAAGCTTGTCCCTCCCACATGTAAATGTATTGAAAAATTAAAATGTTTTATACAAGTATGACTTTTTAATTTAATGGATTTTCGATCATAACAGTGCCATTAAAATGGTCAGTAAGTTTGTTTTTAAAGAAAATTAAATTGATCAAAAGTGACAGTAAGGACATTTATAATACAAAAGAATTCCATTTCAAATAAATGCTGCTGTTTTGAACATTTTATTCATTAAAAAATCCTTGAAAAAAATGTATCACACAAAATGTTTCCACAAAAATATTATGAGCATCAAATCAGCATATTAGAATGATTTCTGAAGGATCATGTGACACAGAAGACAGGAGTAATGGCTCCTGAAAAATTTGCATTGCCATCACAGGAATATTTTCCAAATATATTTTGCCAAAACAGTTATTTTAAATTGCAATAATATTTCACAATACTGCTGTTTTTACTGTATTTTTGATCAAATAAATGCAGCCTTGCTGAACATAGGAGATTTCTTTCAAAAACATTTTAAAAAATCTTACCCCCCTCAAACTTTTGGACAGTAGTGTAAATACATCAATAGCTTAAATGCAACTCTTGCAATTTATAAAATATGAAATGAGAGACAGAGCAGGGATCCCCTTTTCATCAAGAGCTTAAAAAGGTTGAAGATAATAAAGGTAATCATTTGGCAACAATCATATCATCTGTTACCATCACTTTAACATGGTACAGCTACAGCCATTGTAAAGGTTATCTCTCTTAACCCGAAGATTTAGCCCAATCCTGATTTTAAATATGCTTATTCATTCTTAAAGCCATAATAGAAAAGCTGAAGAATCCTTAGAACAACCAAAAATAGTCTGTTTTGAGGTAAAATTCATAGTATTTCCTTTCGGAGTTAGTGTGGGATAGGGTTATGTCAAGGATGACATTAAGTCGGGTGCATTCCAGCTGGTTCTGTGTAGTGTTGATAGAATAAACTCTAAACAGACATGAACAAATCCATCAGGACTATGACGTGTTTTGGGGGAAGGGGCCAGTGAACTGAAATTGAACTGTTTAAAAGTGATGACAGAACTGATAAGCTTCTAGCTTTAAGGCTGTTGGTTTTTCAGTGTCAATACATTGTATTTTAAATAAGGAACACGGTGCACTGGATGAGAACAACCTCCCTAAAGGGCAATGCACCCTCCTGCCAACTACTACAACGTCAAAGCCAAAACAGCAACCACGCGCTGCACTGTTATTAGCTAAACAGTATTGACTGATTAGTAATGTTTAGTAAACTCAGCATGAAGATGTCAGGCAGAGAGATGAAGCTCTGATTCACTGAATCAGGCAGGAGAAAGACCATCCAGTTCCAGGTCATTGTTGTGTGTAAATACTCTAACACACTTCAGACGCATGCTAAGGGGAGACAGGATAAAAAGACTGTCCTTGAATTATTGCCACCAAAACACACAGCTAACCTTCTACAAAGTCATGTTAACGTTCTTTTGACCTGATTAAGTTTGAATGACAATGACTTATTCCTTTACTTGCTTTCTCTCTCTCTTTCTCTCTACCACACACACACACACACACACACACACACACACACACACACACCTATTAAAAACAGTACAGCATCTGAAGAATAGAACATGCAAAAGCTTTTTAAAAAGACATAAAACAAGTATTTTATTAATGAATTTAATACAAATTTTAATAGACTGTACTATATTTTGAAACATTTAACATTATGAAGAGAAAACATTAATATAATTATTTAATATAAATAATAGATTATAATATAATTAATATCATTTCAAAATTAAATTTAAGCTGTTCATATTTTATTCAGTTCAACCATTTTGATTGAATTCAATAAAATGTGAATTGAATCATTGTTACATGAATTTAGACAATCATTCTAATAAACACAAGCAATTCATATCATCTCAACACTCTGACTAAATCAGGAAATAATAATAATAATAATAAAACAATAGCCTATTGTAGCACACATGGCAGGAAAATGTACCATTTCTATCTTGGTCCTTAAAGGAAAATAAAATGTCCAATTAATGACAGAAGAAAGAACCCATGATCCATTGAGTGAATCCAACAAGATGTTCATCAAGAGGAAGTAAAACAGAACAGAAGACAACAGTTATTCCATATCTACAGTCCAAAGTCAAATTCCATCCCAACATAAAAAGCATTCATCCTTTTGGATTGCTCCAAATGCAAACTATCCTCTGTATATCTGGGAAGCACAGCATTCTAAATGAACTGACATGTACCAGGGCTTATATAGAATATTTAGTGAAAATAGTGTTGAGAGACAACAAACACTTTAGTGTAATGAACTGTTCTGTGTTATTTCCCCCTAAAATATTTGACATGTCAACATGACAAAAACAAAACTCCATGAGTGTTAAGAGGCATTTGGCCCCGACTCTGCTGGCTGCTGGTTTCAAACATCATGGCTGTTTATTAGTTTCAACAGCTAACAGTTGAGATGTTTCATAAGCAAATACAATGTCCCACAGATGCCTCACCACATCCTTGAGACAGGCTTATAGTTGATGTTGGCTCCTCAAACCCTGATATTCATCTAATCGTTTGATCTGATCATTGCAGGGTTAGTAATCTGGTTTTAATGACACATACGCACAGGAAGCCAGTGTTTTATCCTTGTTGTGTGTATTTTGCTCCCCCTAGTGGTTAAAATAGTGCAGTGCCTGTGTAATTGCTCAGACGGGTGGGTCAATCAAAATAATGTTTAGCATCATGGTAACACAGACTTGCCTTATCTAGGATTATAAGTGTTTCCTGACTAACATCTTCTTTTCACTGTAAATATTCAAATAAATGGTGCATCAGCCAGATTTGTCAGCCAAATTGAATTTTCTTTGTCATATTGTGTGATACCCGAGAGGAAACTTCCTGTTTACTTAAACAAAAAATGAACAGACAGCTAGCACGCCGTTCAGGCTAATCGAATATACACTACCTGGAGAAAGTAAACTGTTATCATAGCTAACGTGAAACAAATGCTTTTTGCTCTCGAAATGGTGTAGTTGTGATATTTACCAACATGGTCTAACTGAATCATGCTAAACCTTAGCTGAATTTGAATTTGAAATTCCCCCTCATTCACTATTCCCTACTTTAGTCCAGTGATATAGTCCACTTAAAGGAGTGAATGAAAACAAATAAGCAAATTCGCACACTAAGTGCGACGGCATTTTCTGTCAAGACATTGGAATTTATTCGACGTGACACTCACAATCAGTGGATGGGTAGCCTATTCTTTAGCGTGTACACTGACTGAGGGATAAACTTAACAAGCCAGCCAAATTTGAGAAACATCTGTTATCAATACTGACTTATTATTTAATAAAGTATTTTGTGTGAAAACACAAAAAAATACAAAGCATTTCTTGCATTTAGTACATAAAATAATCTAGAAAAATAGTTAAAAATGTAGAACATAATTTTACACCTATTAATAGACATCTTACATGTTACATCTTCACCCATACATGTGACCTTTAAATGATCTAACAACGTCATGAGTCCAGAAGCATGTATGCACTGATGCATGCTCATCAGGCTGGTATCCTCACTCTAGTGCACTTACTTAGCCTAAGGTAAGATGTGGCCACCACATACAGCATTCATCAGCATACACCAACAAGTCTCCACAGTGAAGGGGATGAAAAGGACTTTCCTATGGAAATAAATGGTGTGCTTCTCCAAGACACCAAAGATGTCAAATAGATTCATGCTGTTGGGCTGTCTCTGAGCCCTCTTCCCTCATTAGGCATGCAATGTGACTGGAAATAAAGATAAATTAGCTTCCTGAAAAAAATGTAATTTTTATGCACAGCAACTAATGCCTGTAATTTTATTGTGTATTATTTATTTTATGACTACAGCTCTCTAATTTCTCTTATAAAACGGTTAATTCCAGTCATTGATTCTGATTGGTCACTAGCTGTGTTTTATTCACGATAAAACACGGCTATGACCGCTTCACCCAGCGGTTCTGTGTATCACTACACAACACCCTTAGCAACCACTCTTAGCAACGTAAACTGTATGTTCTCAATTGATATTGTTCATTGAAGCTTAATGTATTATGTAGAAGATTATTGTGAGAAAGAGATCGATTGAACGAGTTTATTACCTGCATTCAGATTTAGCATTTTCCTTCAGGTCAGTCCTATGTTCATAATAAAAAATCTGTTTAAATGTCCGATGTATTATCTTGTCCTTTTAACAGTTAAGGGGTTTTCCCGTGACTGACAGCGCTAGTCAATCCAACCGTCTCTATTGACTTTGTATTGCGTGAGGCTGCCTCCTTGTCATTTCTGACTTATAACAAAAAACAGAACAATGCCTTAAAGCTGCTGTGTGACAAGGTGTACAGCAAACAAGCTAAAAAACCCAGAACTAAGTTTTTATAAGCCACCAAACTGTAAAAGCCAGCCTTTAAGGAGACAAGAGTGGATACAGGCAATAAGACGTGAAGCGTAAATAAATAATATAAAAAATAAATTTTGGGATCCCGACACTCAGTATGCCTCAGTAAGCCTATGTGTGCAGTAAACACTTTGTCACTGTTAAGTCAAATATCCAAATGTCAGTTTTATATATATTATATTTCCTGTCGCTGATTACGTTACCCTCCAGTGTGCGTAGTTCTCATAGTAATATGACATGTCGCGCTCTGTCTCAATCGCCTGTATCCACTTTTTAGTCTTTAAACGCTCGTTTTTTGGGTCGACAGCTTATAAAAACTTCTGGGTTTTTGGTTCTGGGTTTTTTTTTTAGCTTGTTTTCTGTACACCTTGTCACATAGCAGCTTTTAGACATTGTTCTGTTTTTTGTTATAAGTCAGAAATGACAAGGAAGCAGCCTCACGCAATACAAAGTCAATGGAGACAGTTGGATTGTTTTCACCCCCGGTGGGCATGGTTTTCAGATTATGACGCGTGTCGCTCTGTCTCTATTAGGGATAAAAAAAAAAAAACTCTTGGATTTCATCAAAAATACCTTAATTTGTGTTCCGAAGATGAACGAAGGTCTTATGGGTTTGGAACGACACAAGGGTGAGTACTTAATGACACAAATTTCATTTTTGGGTGAACTAACCCAACTAATACACTGCCTTATTATAGGGCTTTTTGGCGTTTTGCAAAAGCATTAGTCATGGGTAATGCAACGTATGCCATTACAACTAAAAGGATTTAAAAGGAGTGAAATACAGCAAGAGAGAGACCCAGAGAACTGCAGTATTTCACCAGGGAGAAAATAGTAGATTAAACTGGACCAGATTATGTTCTTTTAATCTTGACTTGTGGTTGCCAGGCTACTGACTATACTCTAGTGACCTGGCCTGTAGCAAACTGTTTAAGGGATAGCAAACAGCTAGTATGTGGAGAATACAGATGTGAACAGGGCAGAAACATGTAAATAAAGCTGGTGTGCTTGATAGCAAGGGGAAAAGCAGGGGGGAGAAAGAGTCTATTTGTATGCAGGTGGTTGCACTGTAAAAACATGACATAATTCGGTGGATAAGTAATTAATTGTTAAGTAATTTATAAAACCAAAGGAAAGGAAGCCCATTATTTATAGAAATATATTAAATAAACAATATATATGTATCATAAACTGATATTGCTAATAGCAGAAAGCAAATCCAGTTCACTTGCATGTTCTAAATTTAAAGCTTTGCACTGTGTCGGTCAATTACATTGTTTACCGGAGGGAGAAATAAATGAGATGTATGCAGGCATCTCCTATGCAGCACTAATGAATGTGTCAATAGTGTGCCCAAGGTAGAGTTCTGCTGCACTCATCATTCCAGCTGCTTAACATCACACTCTACCAGCACTCTGGTGCTGAAATCCCACAGCCCTCATTTCCTCACTTCTTTATTTACTGATGTTTTATTCATTTCATTCTCTCTGTAGGCAAATTCCTTTTCTTTGGGCATTACAAAGGAACTCTGACGCTGACAGTCTTTCACTGATGCAAAATCCCACTTACCTCTCCTCATTGAAGGTGGATTCTCTGATGAATCCCGATTGGCCAGTTCAGCTCTTCTGTCACCATGTGGTTAAATTATGTTGATATTGATTTATTGTATATTTATTCAGGATGTGTGTCAGCTGTTATAAAAGGAAAGAAAAGAGTCAGGTCCACAATTGAAATGGACATCTAAATATAAAATATTTACTAAATACTGTCCTTACATAACTCCAGTGGATGTAAGCGGATTATCCTAACATCTAGAATATCATATTTTGTTTTGTTTGTCGTTCTAAACACTGCAGATAAAAAGATATAATGTAATTTTCACTTTGTTTTAGTCAGAAAATGATATCATGTGGCTGAGGATCTTATAATATGAGAAATATCCTATAAATTCCATTTTTGGTTCAGATCCTTCAGGGACTAGTCTGGCATAGACCAAATCATGCTAATGCCAAGCACTCATCCACATCATCCCTATGGTTGGCATGCAGACAAGGAAACTCTCTTTCCGCGCTGAAAACCGCACACTAGTAGTCTTGCCCACGAGAGGGTAAATGAGAGTGACAGAGTGTGAGAGACAGAGTAATAAAAAATAGAGAAAGAGAGAGAGAGAGAGTGAGAACATTGAAAGAGAGGAAAGGAGCAGAATCTGCACATCCTCACAACCGGCACACTTTTATCGTTAATAATTGGACTCAAGACTGAACTGAGAAAGCAAAAAAGGTGAGTACAGCAAAATGTGCGTGGATGTGTGAGTGAGAATTTAAAGTCTTTTAAATGAAAGTATACAGTAAGCTACACTACTAATATTAAGGTTATTTTGCAGGATTTTTAAGAATTATTTCCCACTGTAGCCTACTTAATCTGACTCTTTTTCAAAAAGGTTTTTTGAAGATTAAAGGTTCTTGGTCTTAGATTATAGGTTCTTAATATCAGAATATTGGTTTCCTGGTTCTTTAAAAAGCATGATTACATACTGAAGATGATTTTCCAATAAACTAGTAAATAAAAAGTTATTTGTGGAACTTAAAGCAATATCAGTTATGTTGTCATTCCAAACCTGTATGACTCTCTTTCTTCAGTGGAACAGAAAAGAAAAGATATTTTGGTAACACTTTACAATAAGGTTCATTTGTTAACATTAACTAATGTTTTAACTAACATGAACTAACCATGAGCAATACATTTGTTACTGTATTTGTTCATCTTTGTTTACATTAGTTAATAAAAATGCAGCTGTTCATTGTTAGTTCACAGTGCTACAACTCTTGATTTTAATTTAATTTTTAATTTTTAATATTAGTAAATGTTGAAATTAACATTAACAAAGATTAATAAATGCTGTAGAAGTGTCTTTATTTTAAGAGTGTAGGACAGGATAATAGAACAGAACTGTGCTGTAACAAAAATCAAGCTAGCTGAGCTGATATATTATAGTAACCTGCATGTAAATGGCAGGCTGGTGGATTTATCTGAATGAATGTAAGTCAAGTGATGACAAATGAGGTCATGAAGCATGCAGGAAGTCATTTCAATCTTCACTCACATGTATGAGCTGTACTGCCATGCGGCTCTGTAATTATAAAACTGTCTGAGTGATCTACTAAAGTGGATGGAGAGGATACCATTACTAGACCAGGCAGCATGTGAAGGTCTTCACAAAAATGGAAAAAGGACAGTTAAAGGTAACATGAATTAAAGAGAATCTGAAAGGAGTGGCAGAGAAGGAGAAAAGGAAGTAGGCATGTTGATAATCTGTCAACTGGATTGTGACAGGAACCAAGATGAGAGGAAATAGCTATTCACATGCTGAGGTGATTGGTGGCAGTCATCTGATTTTCAGCCAATAAACCTCTCGGGTCGATCCGGGCATAAGTCACTGGCTCAGACAACATGCTAAGTTCTTCTGCTGGCACTCAATAGTCCACCAGTCCAAACTTGATGTTTGCAGGTCTAATGGGGAGGATGGCACAATCCGTTCCTTCATTTAGTGCACACCTGGTGCCTCTTGCTCAAAGCTGAGCGCTATTATCCTTGCAAATAAGCTAGCAATAGCTGGGAGCTTTTTAAACAGGTCTCATGAAAACAGCAGCATCATCGGCGGTGTCAGTTCCTGAGCTGTGGAGGCGTCATTTGAGAAAGTTTTCAGTTTACAGAAACTGTCTGATTTGCACCAGAAGATAAACATTATTCCAAGAAGGAAACAAGGCTTCCCTGGAGCTAGAGAGCAGAGGTTATATAATTGGGCTTACTGAGGCGTCACCTGCGTGTCTAACATTCATTTAGCCGTCGGTTTGAATCCAGCGCCTCTGTTTACAATGTTGTGTGGGCTTAGAGCCTGAGGATGGTGAGGAGTCCGCTTTAATCATGGAGAGCCGGTCAATCCGCAGGGGTATGATTAAAGCCGGTCCACTGTCCTTCTCCGGCAGCTTTCCATCTGACAAAAATATAAACAGAAGACTGCCTAACAAAAAGGGATAAGACTTTGATGGACACAAATGGGAAAAAAAGGAGACTGCTGTCAAATTGATCGGTTACTTGAGAAGTAACCCAAGTTGTTCAGATAGTGCTAAATAATGAAGCCATACCCAGGCCCAAATAGAATCGGTTTCATTTTTAATTTATGTTTTTGCATTTTTTGCACTCATTTTGTGGCAAAAAATAGGTTTCTATGGAACTGATACTGCATCTGAATATGCCTACTTCCCTACTATAAAGTAGGTGTAAAATAGTAAGTAAAAAGAGTAGTGTGTCCAAATTAATTATATTCATAAAATAGACACTTTACTATCCCATGAGGTCATGGAATTATAGTGAGGCGACGCAACTGACGCATGACAATGACAACATATCAACATTTGTCAACATGTTTGGCCATCTGCACATGTAAATAGACAGTGCCTTAATTTATTTTTCAAATGATCCCATATACAGCTCTCTCTCTCTCTCTGTAGAGGCATCATATATATAAAATCAAATATAAATAAACATATTTATAGTGTTCAAAATATTACATTCAACCAAAATGTATTTTAAGATTGGAAATATAACATTTTATAATATATTTTGGAATTTCAGATGTAAACTAGATGAGTAAAGTTCGTGGACAAACTTTAAGTTGGCTTGAAAAAGCCTAGTCAGATAGTTTGAAGTAATTTTAAAAGATTGAAGTCTGAAGGTTTTCAGTTTGAAATAGTTTTAGTTTAGTAGTTTTAAAAGCCAGGAGTGTTGCTAGGGTACTTTGAGTGGTCCCTAGGGTTTTGTTATGTGGTTGCTAAGGTACATGGGTAGTTGCTAGGGTGTTGCTACAGTGTGTTTAGATTTGAATTTTTGACAGTTGGAGTTTGAAAAGTCTGAACATTCCGTCAGTGTAAGTCTATGGGATTTTTTTCTTAGTTTTGATAGCCATTTTTAGGAAAACCGGATCAGTCGAGTCTGAAGTCAGAAAAGTCTGAAGATCTGAGCCGAGTTTGGTGGTTGTAGCTTTAAAGCTCTAGGACAGCGGTTTTTTCCAACCTTTTTTCCAAGAGACCCCTATTTTAACATTCAAAATCCCAACTTTACATAACTTCTAAAATTAAAGCTGAATGAAAATGTAAATCCATTCTCTGTCAGTAGGTGGTGCTTTTGTAACAGCAGAAATAGAGCTATTTCCCCGGTAACCCCATAAACAAAGCAGAGCTGCACTTATAAACACTACGCGTTACACAGAGGGACGATGAAAAGAAAATGCCATCAAAACTTTTCTCAAGGCAGTCAGTTCCCTTCAGAGATACATTCATAGAATTCATTCATACTTTAATTCATATAATTTCTCTGAGAACTCTGTTGTAAAACCTCTAACTTCTTTCCGCCATTTTTTTCAAACAAAACCTACACTGCATGCTGTATCTGCGCAAGTGCTTACTTTGCTTAATACTGGACAGTATTTACCATGAGTTTTTCAAATCCTGGCAATCAAATACGGTTTTAATGATGATTAAAATATTAAACTGTAATACTAACCGTCGGGAATTGCATCGTGGTTTATTGTCAAACTTGCAACTGTTTCCTTAATAACCCTCAAACTACAGTGCGCTTGGTGACCCTTCGTAAATCTTTAGCGAACCCCAGGTTGGGAAACACAGCTCGAGGAGGAGATACAGTCTACAAGTTTATATAGTAGATCAGTATGTTGGCTTTTATAAGCCAACTTAACAAAGTGTATTTTCCATTTTTTAAAATATATTTCATTAAGCTGCACATTTTACAACATACATTTATCATTTAAACATATTCTGGACAGATAATATATATTTTTGGTCATATGGGATTGTCTGATAGGGTGGTTAAAATCAAATTAGACAAACTATTTTATTAATGCAAACACAAGGTGCAGCTTTGTGAATTATGTGTGTTCCACATCTGTGGAATTTTTTTTGTTGCACAAATTCCGTGTGGGCCAGGCTTTGACCTCTGGTAATGTGTTAGCCAAAGGATGGGTTGACAATAGAAAAGGCAGTGAAAATCCCTGCGACTGAACAATATACGTTCTCTCCAGCACTCTCTTAAAAGAATGTATGGATAAGCAAGATGAAAAGATGAAGAGAAAATAGCATGACAAGAGACAGAGCTAGAAACGAGAAATAAGAAAATAAAATGACATAGATTGTATCACACAACCTTCAAACAGGTGTGGCAAAAATGATAGGGATGCAGGAAACAAAATAGATGAAAGACACAGATGTGAAATGTGATGTGAATTTGCAACAAGGAGAAAGCTGGATTGTGATTGAAACTGTAAGGGAGGCAATTGAGAGAGTGGAAGAGAGCGACTGGAAGAATGCAGCATGTCACAAGCCACATGACATTGTTAATGACATTGATTTATAGGGAGCCAAGCAATGAAAGAGATTCATCTATAAAACTACAGGTGCTATCACAGGCATCCGACACAGCTGTACACATGTATGAGAGAGGGAGAGAGGGGAAGAGAGAGAGAGATACTGGGGGGAGGTTGGATGATTGGGGGAGGCAGAGAGAGGGAATATTCTCAGAGCCAGTCAAGTGACGAGAGTGGGAAGCCATGCTTGGACGCAGGAGACACACTGCGTGCTGAGAGACCAAGAAACAATAAGAGATTTTAATGAAAGAAGACCCAAGATAAAAGAAAACATCTTTATCAACCCGAATTTTACAGGTACTCCAACAGAGAAAGAGACCAAGAAGAAGAGTGAAGGGTAAAGTCACAATGATTTGCATCTCAGATCTCCACAGGTAACTGCTGCCATTGTGATGTTCATGCGGCATGACAGACAGTAGATGGGGACAGCTGATGGACGGAGAGATGAGGTGGAGGAGGAGAGGAATAATTGAATATGAGAAAGAGAAAGAATATGTAGTGGGAAGAATGAGATGAGTGGCATGCCTAAGAAGATGGAACGCTGTTTACATTCTGGAGAATATATTTGATAGTTTTTGCATCTGGCATATGTGATTTTAAATTTATGCAATAGTGAGGGCTAGTGGAAAAAATATACATTTGAAATTGCTGACCATGATAATGTCAAGATTTGTACTCACAACTCAGGGCGCAAAAGGTCTATTTGACTCGTTTAGTAATAGACGCACACTGACATTTTGAAAGATTGCTCTAATCTACAAGAATCCATTGAGAAACAGAGAGAGGGAGAGAGAGAGAGACTTAGAATTAGAGAGAAAGAGAGCAAGAGAAATGGTTGGTGGGGGCTGATCTGTGGTAAAATGGTCCAGCGCCTTTCATTTTGGACTGCTTCTTGTTCAGGTCCCAGGACAATAACTGCAGTGGTTATTGCTGGTGTGTCTTGAGGCAAGGTAATTAGCTTCATAAGCTTAAAGTAAAGAGAAAGAGTGACTGGGAAGATGTGCATTAAAAAAAAAAAATAGTACATTAATGAAAGGTTGTGGGTGGTGCAATTGTGTGCGGGCAGAGATGACTGCTGCCATCTTGTGGTAAAGTTCAGAGACATTAAAGTTTACATGGTTGATGGGCACTTATGAGAGTCAACAGCAGTGTTGCCAAGAATTGGGCTACTTTTACACTGTTGCCGCGGGTTGTTTTGTCATGTGCGTGGGTTGAAGCAACCCCAAATAACATGATATTTAGCCTATGGAATGCGATTTTTACCAGGGGAGCTCCCCTGAAACGCAATTGGACTAGTTTAGGGCTAGTTTTGAGTAGCAATTGGGAGGTTTTTGTTGTGAAAACCTGGCAACCCTGATCAACAGGACAGTGGACCTCAAGCTGAGAGACCGCTGAAAGCAATGCAATGCAAATAGAAAATTAATACTTGTGGACAAACAGTGTTTGGATGTGTTTAATTAACTAATTACAATTGCATTCAACAATGTATTAATACAATTAACAATTATAAATTGATTACTGTATTAATACTGTAGAAAGATATCAAACAATCACTGAAAATCTGGAACTTTTAAACATGCCTGGAAAAGTCATGGAAATTTCTATATTGAATATGTTTTTCCTCAAAGAAATGTTTGATTTTTTAAATATGCTGGGTTATTTAAAAAAAAAAAAAAGCTTTAATAAATCAAAAATGACTAATAAGGTAATGAAGGTAATGAAGAAGGTAATGAAGAAATGATGACTCGTATGTCAAAAACAATGGGAACCCTTGCAGACTTCTGTCAATCTGAGTTTTATCATCCACCTGATAAACTGGATGAGAAGCTAAAGCTCCAGTTCTTAGTTTTCCAGGCATAATTTTAACAAAAATATCAATTATAAGAAGTAAAGCCAGAAGTCTAAAGCATTTCAAGTAGCAAATGTGGATTACAAAGGCGCAATTGCAAGATCATATTCTCTAATTTGTATAAACCCTTGAGAAAACAGTGTGTGGGGTGACAAAAAAGTGCCTTCAGACCGACTGGTCATAATCTATTCTTAATAGAGATGATTTTAACAAAACTTTTTTCTTAAATACTCTTCACAGCCACTGCTCATCTGTATCACATTATCACAAAATGCTGCTCTATCTTCTGTTCTGGACGAGTCTGTTTCTGTTAATTACAAACGGGTGAGTAAAGAGATAAACATCTGACGCATTGAGACTAAGAATCACGGGCCATCCACATTGTTAACATTTCTCCCTGTCTCCCAGTGAAAGAGGATTCTATGGGAATCAGTACGGTGAGTGGAATGATTCACAACTGCAGCCCACCATACAGAAGCTGATGAAAGGCTACAATCGATACCTAAGGCCAAACTTTAACGGTGAGGGCCAACTGCAGCTGATTAAATATAGACTGAGAATTAAAAAATAAATAATACAAACACATTTCTTTGTTCCCACAGAGGGGCCTGTTGAAATTGGAATGAGTTTGGATATTGCCAGCATTGATGCCATCTCTGAGATTAACATGGTACTATTAATGTTTATAATCTCACCTGTAAACTTTTTTTGATAAGATTCAGACTAATGGGATTCTGTTCTGTTCACCCACTGATAGGACTACACAGCCACTATTTTCCTAAGACAAAGATGGCAAGATTCCCGACTGATATTCCCTGGAAATGAAAGTCTGAGTCTGGACGGACGGCTGGTTTCTTTGCTGTGGATCCCCGATACGTTCATCCCTGATTCTAAGCGTTCCTTCCTCCACGATGTCACTGTGGAGAACCGTCTGATCCGCATCTTTAGCAATGGCACTGTGCTCTACGCTCTCCGGTAAACACTGAATCAAAGGCTGAACAGCTGCTCCAGGCAGATGTATGTGCGTCTGGGGTACCTTTCTACAGAAATGGTTCAATCAGTATTCCTCCTTTTCTCCACAGCATAACAGCAACCATCGCCTGCAACATGGACCTCACCAAGTATCCTATGGATAGACAAGAGTGTACTTTGCAATTAGAAAGCTGTAAGCATTTTTACTCTCAAACACATCAAATGCAAATGAATTCTACTTATGTTATCTTATTAATTATTCAAGAGCAGGCTGTACAAACCCTTAAACCTGTATGTGTGTGCATGCATGTTCAGGGGGCTATAATTTACAGGATGTGGTGTTTTACTGGACCCGAGGGAATGACTCAGTGAAGGGGTTAGATACGCTGCGTCTGGCCCAGTACAGTATAGAGAGCTACTACACAACCGTATCTGAAGCGGTGTATGAAACAGGTACAATCATCTAATTCAATTATGAATATCTTCACCAGTTTTAACATTTTATTTAACTGAAAAGTACCAGTCAGTCAGTCAGTTGTATATTCATACATTTGGTAGACGTCCTTCCTCCTAAGCGGCTTACGGCGCAATCATGGTTTACAGTGTCCCAAAAAATTTGGACACTTAAGCCTGACTTAAAGATGTATGAATGCCACTGCATTAGATAACAAAAGATCATCCAAAAGGCAATAGCACAAGCACATATTTCAAACAAAATATTGCACACAAAAAAAAGGTTTTAGGTTTCAAATGATACAGAAAAAGGATAGAATGTTTTGTCTGCAAATGCCACTTGGTTTGATATTTTGATATTTAATGGGCTAAAATCAATCAGTACATGTATTCCTTAGTAATCAAACTCATGACACTGGTGTTAAAGTGCTAGTTCACCCAAAAATGAAAAATTCTGTCATTTATGTACCCTTATGTTGTTCCAAACCTGTATGAGTTTATTTCTTCTGCTGAACACAAAAGAAGATATTCTGAAGTATGTTGGAAACCAAACAGTTGACGGTAGCCATTGACTTCCATAGTAGGAAAAAAAAAATACTATGGAAGTCAATGGCTACCGTCAACTGTCTGGTTACCAACATTCTTCAAAATATCTTCTTTTTAGTTCAACAGAACAAAGAAATTCATACAGGTTTGGAAAAACATAAGGGTGAGTAAATGATGACTGAACTATCTCTTTAATGGCAGAAATACACTATAAAAATACAGTGTTTCGGGTATTATGATATGGCATATTGGTGCCATATCTTATATTTTACACCTTATATATTTACTATATAATGATATAAAATTAATAATATTGCCAGTCTACTATAACTACCTGCTTTTTACCTTAAATTGTACTGATAATCAACATGTAAATAACAGAAAATGTAACACAAAACACACTAATGTACATTACAGAAAACAAAAATAAGCCTACACAAAACTATTTAAATAAAATATAATCATAAGTGTCATGCAGGGACTATTGAGAATGTCCTTTTACTGTTTTTCACTGTAATTTATATGGTAATTCACAGTTTTTACTTGCAAAAAACATAAATTTGACAGAATTTTACATATAACACAACTGACCGTTCGCGAAGACCCGCCCATTTTAGTTACTGTTGCTATGTCCGACAAGCTGTGCCGTTCTCACGCGCCACACGTTCGCACGCAGTGGAAAATACATCGCGTAGCAAAGAGGAAGCTGACAACGCGTCGACAGACAAGGCAGAGCAGGTTACTTTTGATATAAAACAAAGAAATTTCAAATTTTGTAATTTTTTAAAGAAGTTTAAACAATAAATACCGTTTTGTAGCTCATTTTAATGTGTCGTGACAGATCGCTGTAGCGCCTCAGTTGTTCTAGCGGCTCGTGAACAGATCACCTCTTCCGACTAGTTAATTTATAGCATCAAATAAACACGAATGAACACAACAAGGAATGTTGTTTCAACCACGAAAAGACATAAGTACGCAACGTTTTTCAAGTTCAAGTTCACAATGTTATCTTCTAACTCCCCTGACTGCTTTGTCGGACATAACAGCGGATTCGGCGTTATGATTGGTTAGATGGCCTGTCAGTCAAACTCCCGACGAAGGGTCAGTTATAACCCATTTACAGTTTTCACCGTATATGGTAAGGTAACTTGCAGTTAACAAATTAACCACTTTTAATGTACCATTTTTATAGTATTCTTCTGTAAAAGTTGAATGTATGAATCACCTGCAGTATTCTGGATCTGTTGCAGGTTCTTACCCGAAGCTAGTGCTCTACTTCGCTTTGCGTAGAAATGTGCTGTTCTTCATTCTGGAGACATATGTGCCATCAACATTGCTGGTGGTTCTGTCATGGGTGTCTTTCTGGATCAGTCAGTCCTCCGTACCAGCTCGCACCTGCATTGGCCAGTGATTCCAAAAGTTTATTACTCTAGCAAACGTGCTTTAAAACATTTCTAGATAAACTAAATATTAAATCCATTTATTTGACAGGGGTGACCACTGTTCTTACCATGACCACACTAATGATGGGTGCCAGGACCTCACTTCCTAATGCCAACTGCTTCATTAAGGCTATCGACGTCTATCTCGGCATCTGTTTCACCTTCATCTTTGGTGCTCTGCTGGAATATGCCTGCGCTCATTTCTGCACCATGCAACACCAGACCATTGTAGATGTGCAAAGGGTGAGAAATCTGTGGATAGTGGTTAAAAATTACACATTTATTTTTTTAAAACTAATTAATTACATTTTTTAAATGATCTTTTCATAGGAACTACTCAAAGAATTCGAGGAGTCAAATGGTACGACTCACATGGTCAATTCATTGTCACCCAAAAAGATGAAGACGGAAGAGTCCACTCAGCAGGAGACGCCTGAGCAATCTGTGGCATGTGAAGGGAATGAGGCCGTGGACAAGAAGAAAGAGAAGGTGTGCAGTTTGTCCTCTGTAAAGCAAATGTCTCGCCGAGCAGCATCCATGATGAGTATCGAAAATCCAAACAACATTGACAGACACTCACGAATACTGTTCCCTATGGCATTTCTCCTCGTCAATATCTTCTACTGGCTCTACTACCTTTTATTCTAACGGATGGAAAACTCCACCTCCCATCTCCATAAATGAACAAAGTATTACACATATGACTGAAAAAGTGAAAAGACTGTTGACTACCCATCAGTTCCAGTTGAATAGTGCCCTATAACACTAAGCTGGACTTTTACATGGTTCACTGTTGCATTTCTACGCAACAGTGAAATGGACACACATAAATCACAATAGGGATACATCTGCAGTAGGACACAAGGAAGGACGCTGTTGTACGTTGCCTTCATGTTGCTGATTTATAAGGGTTCAATGCTTTACCTGTTTTTTTTTTCTTCTTCTTCTTATTGCTTTGCTAGGTAAATGTAATGCGCTGTAGGGATGTTGTAAACTCCATAAACACTGAGCAATCTTTATGCCATTAAGTAAAACCAATAATGGGCAATGTACAGTATGCATGTATGTACAGTGGGGTCCATAAGTCTGATTCCATATTGTAAAACAGATTCAAATCTGGAAATGAAGTTTTAATATAAAGCCTATATATATATATATATATATATATATATATATATATATATATATATATATATATATATATATAAAGACTTTTTAAGGTGAAATAAATTAAATATTTAAGATTCAAACTTTCTAGGGTACAATTCAAATAAGCAAATTTGTGACATTAGCCATGTTAACATTCAAATAAAATATGTAGCCTAATATGTAGGCTTATGAAAAACCTGACTACTTAATCACCCACTCATCCATGCATCCATTTACCTTCCAATCTATCCATCCACAGATTCATCCATCTCAAGTGATTTATTTTGGATATATCACCCTCTTCATCAGTTTTATTGTTAGACTGAACGCCTTTAAACGCATTACGCCACCGTTTCACTGTCCATCTTCTATTGCTTTACTCAGTCAAGCCATAAGGTGGCACTGTCGCGCTAACGCATTAAACTAAGCATCGTCTGGTCAAAGAAGAAAATCCATCAGCCAATCAAGAAGCAGGTTGCCTTTTAAAACTCAGCCGGGAAACTCGGAACCAAAACAAACGTCATTTTGCTCGTGCGCTTAGTGGAGGATACGAATAAACAGAAAAGAAACGGTAAGTTCTCAACACCTTCTTTGTCTGGTTAAATAGTATGATTTAGATTTTAGAAACAGACTACAGGTTAGTTCAACTGGCGATACGTATTAATGAAATCCGCGTGTCACTTTTGTTTAATATACAACTTAAAATGGAATTGCCCAAGATGAACGATTTCGTTGCAAATCACTAATGGCGTTATTTAAACCAAACAAGTTGGTTTTTACTGTCTTGCTCTAGTTTGTATCTTGACGCTGCAGTTTTTTTGTTTTGTTTTTAAGCCTGTCAACGCTGTGTAAAGCTACAGACATGGACACCTTGATTTACCTGGATCAGGAGAACGGCAGACTGACCACTCCAGCCATCAAATCTCGCCAGAACAGACTGCACTCAGCTCCAGGTCCGTACCAAGAGTCAGACACCAATATGCCTTTTGTGCCAGAACCATAAATGTGATCAATCACTTATTTGTACAACATTTTCAGATCCGTGCTTGAGGACACCTCTGACAGGAAAGCCTCGTCTCGGAGCTCCTCTGCAATCCAGCCGAAAAGCTTTGGGAGTCCTAAATAAGGTTGTTGCCACTCCAGCAGCTTCTCTTAAAGCAGAGGAGAAGACTAAACCTGCTGAAGCCAAGGTTGGTTCTTGAGATTATGAAGGCTTCCTTCCTACAAAGAACTGTATTGAAATAATTTGTAGGTTGATTTTTAAATGTACATTTCATCAGTGCAAGGTGCTTGCTCAGCCTGCTGGTGAGGAGTTGCCAGAGATTGAGAAGTGCTTCCCGTACAATCCAAGCGGTAAGCCTGACTGTCTTTTATGGCGTTGGAATTTAACTTTTTTTTTTGGTTTCAGCTGTTGACGATTCGGTCGTGTGTTCAATTTGTAGAGTTTGAGACCTACAGTGTTCCAGATGAAGTCTACCTCAGTCGTTTCTCTCTGGCTGGTTTGGGTAAACAGACGTGGTCGGCTACTTCACCTGTGGAAGAGCTTATTATGGATCCGTGTTTGCCACTCTCACCTGTAAAGATGCCCAGTGGTAAGGAGTCTTTTATTTATTTTTTTTTTATATATAAAGTACTTTAAACGTTATGCACAATTAAGCTTTTATATTAATTCTTTCTCAAATGCAGCAGTGGAATATGCTGATGAAATGGAGGCCTTCCTACAGACTATAAATGAGCTGACCGTTGACTTGCCCCCTGAGTGTGACTTCTAAGTGTTGTTTTTGTTTTTTCTCTTGAACATTGTACATTCAGAATGGTTTGTTTTTAACTGTTAATAAACTTTATACAAATGTTCAAAGGCATCCTTTAATTGGAATCAAAGTTGTTTTTTGAAGTTGTCAGAGCTTGAGGGCTCTTTCTTGATCGACATTAATCTCAGTAAAGGGTTCATTCATTAAACACTTTAATTGGCAATTTTTTTTTTTTTTTGGTGCGTAAATCAGGAAATGCCAGGTTCTGCAATAGCTATTTACTTCCTGGATTTTTCCAATTCCTATAAAGGCACAGGTGCAATTTAACATTCTAGATAGGGTCTCATTTAACATTCATGCGTTCGTTATACTAAAAACGAGCCGTATATTTTATGGTGATATGTTAAAATGTTCATGTTCACAGTACATTAATACTTACAGATACTTTTGATTTTAATGTACATCTTACCACATATGAATGCATACAATTTTTATACATTAGTGAGTGGCTGTTTCATGCCCAGTTTTTAGAAACCAAATTCTGCGTTCCCTTTTTTTTTTGGCTAGTTTGTATAAAATAACTTTCTTTTTGTTCCCAACTGATAATTCCCTTGCAAGTCTATAACTGACAAAAGAGCAAAGTTACATCTTTGTCTTTATTAAAAGAATATTCCCATCTCCATGTCTAGAGACATTTAAAGTGCAAATGTTACTCACATTAAAAGGTGATAAAGAAATTGGGGGGGGGAAAACAAAAGGTTACAAACTGGAGTATCAGTTAGATACTATGAGGCTAAATTTAAAGGAATGTTAAAAAAAAAAATTCACAATTTTCATATATACATTGTTATTAGCACCACTTGGTTAAGAGCTGGTATTACCCCAGAAGTATAAGCAATTGAGTAAAAAAAAAACTGTACAAATCAGTTACCATGCCTCTTCTAAAAAAAAAAAGTTTTAAAATTCAACACCGTAGAGTGGATTCTCACATGCATTCCCATCCTCTGCTTTCTTTACAACTTAACCACAACTTTCTTTACACTTTCAACTGGCAAACTCATTCCCTCTCAATCCTTCAACATGTTTTGTGTTTGTAATATGGAACTTCACAAGACACCTGAAAAGGACATCATTTGGCTGCAAAGTATCGTAATAGAGCTGGTGCTTTGTCATTCTAACTCCACTGTGAAGTTACAAAAGTGGCAGCCACTGTAGCCAATAGAGTTGCATATACAGCAGTCTGTGTTGGTGGAAGTCCTCATATTAATCTTGAAATGGCAAAGTCTTAAGTCTAGGATCCTGATCAGCAGTTTCCCTAAGTACCCTTCTTCGATTCCCATTCCTGGTTAAAAACAAAGCATTAATGTTTAGTTACTCACACACACATACAGGCCTATTCTGCAACATATAAGATCTTAATAGCAGGACCCCAAAGTAATCGATGAAACTCATTAGAGACGGACTAATTAGAAATGGACGGAGTGTTTTAATGTGATCTCCATTGATGCAGCAAGCTGTTCTGTTTGCATTATCTGCCTATTGATACATTGCACTGGATAATGTTGTGACCACTGATGTGTTTACCTTGGCTTTCTGCATAACATTTCCCTTTGTGGATGCATAGATGGAGGGAGGTCGCTTACGCATTTCAGATGCGCAGTTGACAGGGACAAATGACTCAATATACTGAGTCTCCGTCCTTTGACTCTTTAAGAAAAGAAGGTAGCATATTATACAACAGACAGTCCTTTTGATTAAACTATTCATTGTAATATTTGCCTTTTAGGTCGAGTCCGTACCTTAATTGTAGGTTTAGACTCTGTAGGCGCCTCCATTTCTCCACCAGACAGAGATTTCTTTAGGTTCTCTTTCACCTGCGTGAGCTTGAGCTCTAGATCCACACGTTCACCCTCTTTCACCCGGCAGCTGTCCTCCAACTGGGTGACAAGCTCCTCTAAAGCCAGCCTCTGCTTATCTGCACAACAATACATAATTACATTTACATATGTGTTTCTGGCAGATCCATTTTGACCACATAAACTGAAGGACATTAGTCAAGTAAGAGGGAACAATCAACTGTAGTGGTAGGGTTATTACTGCCTTATTCGGCATGACCATATTCTCCATCCCTTAATCCTAACCAAATTCTAAACTTAACAACTACCTTCCTAACTATAATAAGCAGTAATTAGGATTTATTATTATTATTATTATTGAGGCAAAAGTATTAGCTAATAGTTAGTTAATATAGTTAGAATTGGACCCTAATCTAAAGTGTAACCAAAAAATATGAATTTGAAGTACAACTGAAGAAGCAATAAAAAACTATTTTGCTAGTAAAAGTGGCCTTAAATTCACTTCTCTTGAAACCAAACCAACGAATGCAGAATAGTAGGCTGCATCTGTATTATCGCATAGAATAGACAGGAAAGCTTTCTTTCTCACCCGTTGCACCCTTCATCTTCTCCTTTGCCTCTCGTTTCTTCTTTCGCAGTGAGACAAGTGCACTTCTGATACTGCCTATTTCCGTCTCCAGGTCTTCTTTTTCTTTCAAGTAGCGGCGTGCGTCCTCCTGTGCCCGCGTTTTCCCATACCTCCCGTATTGATTTGCGTCTGAAATGTCAAGTAAAGTTCAAAGATCAGACCCTAGGAGTCTGTGGGAAGGTGGCAAAGCTCTTAGCACTTATTTGGTGAGAGAATGAGTGTGAAAATGCAGAGAGCTGTAGATCAAACCAAAATGTCTTGTTAAGCTCAGGTTACATTGTTCTGACTGCTTTTGATGTGACAGCACAAGAACAAAGTAAGGTTAAAATAAGCCAAAATAAGATTAAGCAGTCAGCAGGCTGCTAATAAAAACTTAAAACCATCTTACTTGGTAGTATGTTAAAGTGAATGCTGGATCTAACAGCTGTGTTTGTTATAAGCAGAACCAGCACAGTGCAGAGTGTGACGGGACTCACTGGAGCCGTGGCGCTTTAGGGTGATTTGTGGAATGGGCTTTCCTGCATCACTGCTGGAGAAAGAAGAACGACGCTTAGTTTGTGCTCCTCCCCTCAACCTCTCATTTTCCTGCTGAAGAGAAAAAGTGTACCAGGTCAGATACTGTCTATATAAACAACTGTAATGTATTCTGCTTCATATTTGGTCAGTCCACAAAATGAATGCCATTTCTGTTCCTCATATACCCAATGCGTAATAAATGATGAAAGGGTATTAGTTCACCCAAAAATGAAATTTCTGTCATGAATTACTCACCCACATGTCGTTCCAAACCAGTAAGACCTTCGTCTATCTTCAGAACACAAAAGATATTTTGATGAAATCCAAGAGGTTTTTTTTATCCTCCATAGATAGCAACACAATTACCACATTCAGGGTCCAGAAAAGTAGTAAAAACATTGTTAATAGTCAATGTGACAACAGTGGTTCAATCTTAATGTTATAAAGCGACGAGAATACATTTGTGTGCAAAAACAAAACAAAAATAACGACTTTATTCAACAAATTCGTCTCTCCCGGCCAATACTGAGCCGGCGTTCGGGACATAAATTTGGAAGTGCTGAACTGCGTTCACTGCGTCAACTGAAAGGGTAGAGAAAAAACAGTTGAATAAAGCAGTTATTTTTGTTTTGTTTTTGCACACAAAATATATTCTCGTCATTTCATAACATTAAAGTTGAACCCCTGTAGTCATGTTGACTATTTTAACAATGTCTTTAATAACTTTCTGGACCTTGACTGACGGTAATTACATTGCTTTCAGTGGGGGATAAAAAATAAATAAATAAATAAATAAAAACCTTGGTTTTCATTAAAAATATCTTAATTTGTGTTCAGAAGATGAACAAAGTTCTTACGACATGAGGGTGAGTAATTAATGACAAATTTCATTTTTGGGTGAACTAACCCTTTAAAAACAAAGCTGATGATAATTGTGTTTTTATAAACAAGTCAACAAAAATCCACTGACTGATATTATTTTTACAAAAATTCAAGTGAAATAAAGGGTAGAATTTAGTCTTTATTTACTACAGTGGTTCTCAACCAGGTGGTCATTAGCAAACTTCCACGAGGGCTGCAGGATGACTTAAAATTATTCAAATTAATATAATATTATTAATGCAATTAATATTATTAAATTAATCTAATTAAAAAGTAATACAATAAACTATTCCCCCCACTCAACTATTGTTTCTGTTTGTTTTCCAGTTTCTGTTTATAAAAATAGATTAAAAACATGAAGTTTTGTCATATTTATAACAGAAATCCTGCAAGACATATTCTTATATGGGGGGCTTTGACAAAGTTTTTAAACATAATTGACTGTTTTGGCTGGAGATGCAATATTACAATATTGAACAATGCAATATGGAAGCAATAAGGGATGAGAGGCTGTGCTGTATCATGAATAAGTCACGGCTGAAGGGCGTTGTTAGGCATGACACGAAGCAGAGTGCCTGCAGCCCCTTCAGCCGTGACTTATTCACGCTACAGCACTAGCCTCGAGTACCTTATTGCTTTTATAAAACGATTGCCACACAATACAAATATTAAAGCCAAAAATATGTATCAATACAATTTTTATGAAGTAAACTTTCACTAAAGCCTTCCTTCCTCCGGAAAAAAATAGTCCATGACCCTAAACAGCAACAGAAGTTTCATTATTACGCCATTAGATGGCGGCAAAGACTGTCTTTATGAGTGTGTCAGTCAGTAGCGAAGATTTTTACATTGAAAACACTGAATTGTTGTGAACACGGAATAAGACGCAACTGACAAATGCTTTGACTAGTGCTGTCAGTCACAGGAAAACCCCTTAACTGTTAAAAGGACAAGATAATAAATCGGACATTTAAACAGATTTTTTATTATGAACATAGGACTGACCTGAAGGAAAATGCTAAATCTGAATGCAGGTAATAAACTCGTTCAATCGATCTCTTTCTCACAATACTCTTCTTCATAATACAGTAAGCTTCAATGAACAATATCAACCGAGGACAGTTTACGTTGCTAAGAGTGGTTGCTAAGGGTGTTGTGATACACAGAACCGCTGAGTGAAGTGGTCATAGCCGTGTTTTATCGTGAATAAAACACAGCTATTGACCAATCAGAATCAAGGACAGGAACTAACCGTTTTATAAAACCATTTAAACAGAATGACCCATATGTTACAAAAACAACTGAAGTAGAAAACACTGAAGTAGATTTTCATTTTAAAAATGATAATAAGGAGATAGAAAATCTCATAAAATAAGGAGATTTTAGAAGAAAAAAAACAAACTTTTTTTGTGTGCCCTGATCACATAAGTTGAGGCACGCACAGATGGGGAGAACTGATGCTTCTGTGCGGGTGTCCGAAGGTTCAGCACAGGTTTAACAAGCCACTCGAAGGCCAGAGGCCATGACGACTGAACCTGCTCTAACCCCTGATTACTGCAGACAGAGTCATCACACACTTCTCACCTTTCATTAAAGACCAGTCAGGGCACATGGATATATTTGACATACTCTAAAACAAGCTGTGTTTCAATCTGAGGTTAACAGCTGTGTCATTCTCATAAAGAAGACTTTTCTTTAAACAAAGAAATAAACTTAAAGGGTTAGTTCACCGTCATTTCTTTCCAAACCTGTAAGACCTTTGTTCATCTTCAGAACACAAATTAAGATCTTTTTGATGAAATCCGAGAGCTCTCTGACTCCTCCATAGACAGCAATATAATCACCACTTTCAAGGTCCGGAAAGGTACTAAGGACATTGTTAAAATAGTCAACGTGACTGCAGTGGTTCAACCTTAATTTTATGAAGTGACAAGAATACTTTTTCGTGCAAAAATAAAACAAAAATAATGATTTTATTTAACAATATCTTCTCTTCTGTGTCATTCTCCTACCCTGTTTACGTTCAGCACTTCCAGGTTCTACGTCAGAACGCAGACGCTGTTCACGTGAGCAGCACAATGCATGCGTGTGATACTGACGCAGGAGCCAGCCAATAATGAGTCAGCGTTCTGATGTAGAACCTGGAAGTGCTGAACATAAACAGCTGTAGGAGAATGATGCAGAAGAGAAGATATTGTTAAACAAAGTTGTTATTTTTATATAATAACAATGTCTTTAGTATCTTTCTGGACCTTGAAAGTGGTGGTTAACTTGCTGTCTATGGATGAGTCAGAGAACACTCGGATTTCATCAAAAATATCTTAATTTGTGTTCAGAAGATGAACAAAGGTCTTACGGGTTTGAAACGACATGAGGGTGAGTAATTAAATGACAAATGTTCATTTTTGAGTTAACTAACCCTTTAAAAAAAGAATTAAAAAAATTAGGTATAATGACTTCACACATGACTGAGTGTTGTTTACACTTAATGTTTGTGTATGATGCATGCACATGAATGTTTGGAATTTCTTCAAAATGCTTTGAATGTTAGTTGGTGCACATAAAATGAAGTGCTTTTATGAGAAGTGCTTTCTTTTGGAAGGAGGGTTGTGAAGCATATGGCTTGTAAAAAGCTTCCCCTGAGAAAAAGGTTGGAACTACCCGACCACTGTGTTAGAATGCGTGAAAGCGCACACCCAAATGTTTGTTCATGTGTTATCATGCTTGACCACAAACCTCTATGGCTTCAAAAGGGACCTCATCATAGGTGCGTGAATCTGTGGAGGTTGCCCATCTAAATAAACAGGAAAAGAAACAAGGACAGTTAAGGTAGTCAAAACAACATGATGACCCAATCTATTACTCTACCCTTCACTCACAGGAAAGAGTGACGGGCCGCCGTGCGGATGTTGGCGATAGTTTCCACATCTACATAGTCATAATGTAGGGACTCGGGGTCAGCAGAGGAACCGGTTTCTGCCAACAGGACTCCCAGCCAGCGGCCCATGTCTTCCGAACAACTTGCCTAACACAACAAACACACACAGGAACAAACATGAGCTACAAGCACAAACAGAGCCAGAGACAAAATATATCACACACAGACATAAACTAAGATTTTAAAATGGATTGTTTGGACAGAATTTATTCATCACACATGATAAAAGAGTATTAAAGAATTAAAAAAACGGTAACATTTAATGAGTAGTGTTGTTATTGTTAACTAAAACTAAGATTATTAAAAATTGTATTTTTGTTAACCGAAATAAAGCTGAGATAAGATAAAATGTTATATGAACTAAAACTTAAATGAAAAAGTTGAAGTGCTAAAATAACTAAAACTAAAATAAAAATAAAAAAATAGAGCCAAATAAATAGTTAAAAAAAAAAAACTGACAAAAGCACAAAACACAATAACTCAAACTTGAACTAAAATTAAAATGAAACTATAAATTAAAAATAAAAGCTAATTCAAAATATAAATAAATATTGTAATAGTATTTAAATAATATTATTAATCGAACATTAGAGATAGAGATTTTAATTAATTGGTATCAGTTGATATTGTATATTTAATTGTGCATGGTCATTTCCAATATTAAGATTACCTTTGCTGTCATGTAACATTTACTTAACCATTTCAAATATTCTAACTGACCCCCCAGAGTGAGTTTTTTTTTTTTCTTTTTTCAGGCGACCGTTATTTTAGAATGTTGTTTCGTACTCTGAACAGATGGATTATTTTGTTTTTCCTTTTTTAGTTAAAATATTCACAGAGTTGCTTACCATGTCATCAACTATCTGATATTCCGATTCTCGAATATGTGTAAGTGAGTGTGTTTTGTCATTTAGAAGCCTTTATAAATGATCTTTATCTTGATCTATAACGCGAGATGGGTGCCGCCATTTTAGTTTGCCCCGCAGTTCGCAGAATCCTGTCAATCAGATTTACAGCAAGTGAATTCATCATTTTTTCCCAAAATATATGCGCGTAAGTGGCTGGTAAACTGGAAGAATTAGAGAGTAAACTTTATAGTTACTTAGGCCCATTATGTGTGTCTGATATGAATAAATGTCGGCAAATATTTGAATGGATTGTTATTGCTGCTTCCACTGATGTCTGACATCAGTGTGTATTTTATAAACTCTAAATGTATTGTTTTACTGGTGCTTATGCGTATTTAAATGTCTGAAACCTTAGAAAAAAAAAAAACATTATGTGGCTGAAAACACTGCATAGCTGTGATATATGACAAGAGCTGAGCGCCTCAGTCTCGCAGCCAAAGCGCGAAAGCACAGTTTGAATCTGGCAGTTATGTGACGTCACTGAGCGTTCTAAATCCCATATGTGGGACCGTACTGGTTAAAGTTAAATTAAAGTTACATTTTTTAAAATATATACTAACACTGTTTAACTGCCTTTTTAAAAATCGCAAAATAAATCTCAGTTTTTCATACTGTACATTATAATAGTGTGATACCTATATTCACCTGTAGCATTTCAAATGATTTATTTGTTTTTAGTGTTTTATTTTTATTTATTTAGACCAAATGGTATAGAATAGCATAGTATTTTAATATCAGCAATAAAAAAAAATTGAATGATGATGGAAGAAGAGGAAAGAAACACAGATCAGGACAGAGATTGAAACCCACACAAAAACCAAGACTAAATTTGCATGTAGCTAACCGCTAGAATACAGCTCTATGGAGGATTGCTGTGAAAGCTTCACACAAAACACTCACTACCTCTAAAGCTGCTAGCTCTGCACCTCCTTTCAGTATCCTCAGGGCAAAGGGGTGTTTGGGCCCGAGGCCTGGGACAACCTCACAGCCCTTCAGAGCCACAGTGGTATGGGGGACTCGCTGTTCTCCTTTCTCGTGGTAAAGGTAAAGAGATCCAGCCCGCACACGACACCAGTGTTCCCTCCAGCACTGATTCAACAACACTCCCACATAACCTAACACACACACACACACACACACACACAAAGGAAAGAATTACAGCAATTATTACAGTACACCTACTTCTGTTTCATGGTGTAGATTTATTCCACTTCACTGTCTGAGATCAAAGGCTAAGAAAGCAAGGTTGAAAAAATAACAGGTGGAGAGAGTCATGGGCATTGTAATATGAGAGGAGAAAGGGGAGAGGGAAAGATGGATCTCGTACCACACCGGGGATCCTGGTGGAGACACATGCGGGCGTCTCCTGGCAACGGAGGCTTTCTTTTAGAGAAACTGATAATTCTTGTGATCTTTCTTCCTGCAGCTCGGCTTACGGTGCCCGTTAGCTCGGACAGTGCACCTCGCTTGGGTTTACCTGTAAACACACACATACACAGGTTTGATGGTTGAATGAAATCAAATGTAAAGATATGTGTGGTCTACAGACACACAATCTGCAGGAATTGGGCCAAAGCTATTAAAGACTTTCACTGGTCCAAACAATAATAATCACAAACAATCTACATCCTGTATATAGACTTCCTGCTTGTTAACAGAGCACCTATGACAAAGCTCATAGGCAGTAAGAGGCCTATGTTCATTTCATGTTCATTTTTGCCAATGAAAATCTTGCAGGCACAATGATATTGGTGCTTTCAGCGGTTGCCAGGGTGTTGCTATGCTAAGGTGTTATGGATGCGTTTTCCTGACTTCGCTATGCAGCTGTTAGGGGGCTGTGGGTGGTTGCCAGGGTGTTGTTATGCAGTTTCTAAGGTGTTATGGGTGGATTTTTACATTGTAAAGCAGTTGATAAAGTGTACAGAGTGTTTTAAATATGTTTGAACAACAGTTGTTATAGGATGTTTTGGGTGGTTTCCAGGTGTTGTTAGACAGTTGCTAAAGTGTTCTAACATGTTGATATGTGGGTTGTTGCCAGGGTGTTTCTATGTGGTTTGTTAGGCATTCAGATTGGTTTAACAAGTTGCTATGTAGTCGCTTGGGTGTTTGCCAGTTGCTATGCAGTTTTCTGAGGCATTCTGAGTGGTTTTTAATACTCTGCTATATGGTTATTAGTGTGTTTTGAGTGGTTGCCAGGGTGTTGCTATGTGGCAGCTAAGGCAAACAAGTGTTTTTAACACGTTGTTATGCGGTTCCTAGTGTGTTTTGGGTGGTTATTAGTAGGGCTGGGTATTGACACAATTTTCAAGATTCGATTCGATTCTATATTGATTATTTTGGATGTAGTATATCACTTACAGCACATGGCAAATTTTCTAGAGGAAAAAAAAAAAAATCTCTCAACTCTCTCATCTCTAATGCTGTAAACTACACATGGGAGTCAGTTGGTACATTACTATAATACTGAAGGTTAAAATTAATTTATTTATGTACAAACACTTAAATTACACTCAATGTTTTTTATAATAAATAAAATTAAGAATTACATAATCATATTTCTATTCCAATTCTTTTTTTCCTCTTTTTTTTTTTGAAATGCAAACATTTAAAGCGTGGCTGTCATAACTGATTTATTCAAACATGCATTAAATATTGAAGAACATAAAACATTATAATGAATATGTAACGATGCATAGCTATGTTAATCAGAATGCTGCTCTGTTCATTTTTCTAGTTGACTAAAGTTTATGGTCACTGAATATGGTTTTTCTGAGGTAAATGTGACGTTATGTGACATTGTTTACAAGCCGTTTTATTGACATCTTTCCGAGGCTGAAACACTGATTGAGCTATTACACAATAGTAAGTTGTACTGTATCTTTTAACATACCTTCAGGTGTTTATTCATGTTTATGAAGTAACAAAACACAAAGAATATTGCGATTTTTAGGATGAGAGGCGCGCTACATGTTCTGTTCATTCATCAACTGAAAACAGACTAGACTAATCTATTCTTGGGATTTAAGAATCGATATTGGTTCGTAAAAATGAGAATCGATTAAATTCGAGAAATCAATATTTTTTTACCCAGCCCTAGTTACCAGGGTGTTGATATCCCAACCCTAAGTCTACAAGATATTCTGGTCTATAGAAATGGTTCTGGTCCCTCTTTCACAGTACAGTGTGTGTGTGTGTGTGTGTGTGTGTGTGTGTGTTTGTAAAGATGAATTACTTTTATTTATTTTACTTCAGGGGTTAATAATATTAGTAATGCTCGCCTTAACAAACACCACTAGAAAAAACTGGAAGTAAATCTTTGGAGTATAATAGGAGAAGAACAGCGGGGCAAAACTAAAGATCTTACCATTTTCCCGGCCATCACGAGCACTTTCTCCACTTGGCACACTGTCAGAATCTGAGGTTTGCTTCTCAGCAGAACACCACTACAGAGACAACAGCACAGCCAGATCAAACTAAATACGCCAAATTTGTTAATATACACATCCATAACTATTAGATGACTAATGCTGTACAATAGGATATGCAGATTATTGAAAACTACATCTATAAACAAGGTCTTGTTGTGACCAGACAGCTACAGCAGCAGAGTTCAGACAGGAAACACACTCCCAGCACAGTCTACCTCTCACAACAGACTGCTAAATTCAGATTAAATGCGTTTCCTGATATACAAACACACACATCATAACATTCCCCATTCTGCCTCTCACAACAAGTCCCTTAAACTCAGCACATTATTCACAGCTGCTCTGACAGAACTGACCACCGTGAGCTTGACACCTTTTAATTAAAGCAGATGGAGAGTGAGCCCAGAACATTTAAACACTGTCAGTCTGTTTACACACACAGAGACAGCACAGCTCTCACAGCAGCACTGGAGATGTAATTACACACAATGATAGAGGACAGAGACAAATCCATTTAGAACAACCGATTTATATGCACTACCACTCAAAAGTTTTGGGTCAGTACGATTTTTTAATGTTTGTGAAAGAAGTCTCTTATTCTCAACAAGGCTGCATTTATTTGATCAAACATACAGTACAAATAGTAATATTGTAAAATTTCAATTTCATGGAAATATAGTTAAAATGTAACATATTCCTGTGATGGCAAAGCTGAATTTTCAGCAACCATTACTCCAGTCTTCAGTGTCACATAATACTTAGAAAAAGTACTTAGAACCATTAATTAATACAAAGTTTTGGACATGTAAGATGGAAATACTATGTTTTTAAAATACTTTTTTGTAAGGAAATGTCAGGAGGTATTCATGTTGTAGTTGGATTTATTTTCCTAACCAACCCCAGTCACAGCAAGACCACTTTAAACAGAATAAGCATATTCCCAAAAGTTCCTCCAATCCATCATTGGCACACTTCATATGTCAGTAATGAAGATAGATGAGATGCACAGGAGTCATGAATAAGATGAATGTGTGCTGGGATCTCACCTTATCCACTTCAATCTTCCTAGGAATCATGGGAGATGATGGGCTGTCCAACCCATTCCCCTGGCCTGTAACGTCACGCACCACCTGCAATCACACAAAGATACACAGTTTACACACGCATCAGTGGTTCCTACGCGTGTAAACATAGTCCATCACACAGGGGGTCCTTTTTACAAAAGCCATTTTCCTCTTGTGCAATATTGTTTCTGGCAGCCAGTACATCCATTGTGTGCATGTATAATGGATGGATACTCAATCGGGCGAGAAAGTGAGGGAATGTGTTTACTTGGAGCCATTTCTCGGCCTGCTCCTTGCTCTGTACGGCCAACACCAGCACCTCTCCACCGGGAAGAGAGAATCGGAGCTCGTGCTTCTTCCTCCGGCCGTCTTTGGGCACGTAGATGACATTGCACAGGCTAAGTGGTATATCCGTGTAGGGCGACTGGTCTTTAGAGCTTTTATAACACTATAAAACAAGATTCAGGGGTTTCCCATGTATCACTCATGATAGCATCAGGAAAAATCAAGGCTCATTTTTATCCCTTAAGGCTTTTCGCAGCTTACCTGGAGTCTGTTTTCACGGATGACAGTGAGCTGTTTGGCCCACTGGCCAAAGCGCTTCTTCCTTAGTAGGAAGGCACAGATATGGCAGTCTCTCACTGGGGCCATGGAGTTCTCCTCTGAGGGCCACTGGTGCGTCAAACGCTGGCCTTTCTCTTCCTCTTCCTCGTCATATGATTCATAAGAACTGCTTAAGGCATCCGAGTCATTATCTGCAGGAGGAGTAATGTCATACTAATACTACTAATAAGAAATGACATCACTATTTATAGCATCAGGGTTCCCCACTTACAGGAGTTCTTGCGTCGTCCGTTTACTTGTGTTGTTGGGTAATTGTTCTCAGCATCTTCGTAATATCCATCTTCAATGGAATTAGGAGGGCTGGAGCTGCCTGTAGATATAAGAGAAATGTGCGATGCTATAATAGGCTGTGTGTCCCTAATTTAAGGGAGCTTTTCTTGACCCATGGTGCAAAGAAATAAAATTGTAGCTGCCCTTTTAAAAGTATTTTAAAGCAAAGTAGAAGCCTTTGCCAAAATGTTACATGGCAATGTGCATGCGCTAATTGGCAATCCACTGCAAAGTGAAATAAAGATGTGTGAGTCCACTTGTATCTCTTATCATATTCTCGCTGAAATTCTTGAATGCACTGCTCTTTTTTTAGCATTATTATTAAATTGGCATTGCTTTATTGGCATTGCTGAAGTGCAAACAACAACAAATTACATAGCTTTATGAGAAGTGCAACAACATTTAGTGAGAGTGTTTAAAAATATCTAAAACTTGATAAGCAAAATTAATTAAACCTACAGAGTGGGAAATCCTTTCCTTTGTTGACTGAATCTATATCTAGTACCAACAAACATTTGCCAACAAAAAAGTCAAGATCTGGGTTCAAATTTGTGGATACTGTTCTCATCAAGCCAGACAACTTTCTAATTTACACTCATTAGCTCTGACCAACAGAAAGTTGGCTATTTTGGTTTAAGTGTGAATTTTTTTGAAAAAAAAAAAAAAAAAAAACTGCTACTCCTAGAGCATGGGCACTAGAGCACTTCAACCTTTTTAAGCCCAAAATCCCAGACTTCAACCTTTATAAAAGACAAGATCTACCTATTGAAGAATTGATAGAAAAAAAAAACAAAAAAAAAAAAACAGCCCAGATTGTATTTAGTATTTTTTCAGGGCCAATTCAGATTCTATTTGATTTATTTTTACAACCAAATTGGGCGATTCCGATACTGGTTGCAGATATTTTTTATTATAAACAAAAATATTTAGCCATATCAAATTAGAGGTAACCACTGCATTTTAATCACAATCCAAACAAAGATGCTACACACGTTGCATGAGCAGTTGTTTTTGATTTGATATAGATTTAACTTTAAGATTTAAAGCAAAAACAGAACGGTTATTTTCAGGAGCTACTGGGACGACCGACAGGTTGGCGACCACTGTCCTAGAGGGTTTATAAAATTCACACCAACATTTTTTAAGTTGGTGCTAAGGCATTGCGAACGAATATTGGATATCTTGAACGGTGTTGCCATGGCGAGGGATTAAATTAATGCCATTGTAAATGTGGCACATTCAAATGATTTTAAGATTTAAGAAGTCTTTTTACATTTACCCGTATAAAATGCATAACTCTCAAAGTTATTTGTATATTAGGAACTTTTATAGACCATGTAAAGTTTTTCAAACAACAGACATACAGCAATGAGACTCACTGCGGCTGGTAATATATTCTGGCATCTTTCCAGGGCTGAGTGGCACGGCCTCTTCATAGTAATCCTCTGGAGGTGGCGTGTTGGGCAGGGGGGGTGGCGAGCCCGTTGTGCTCTGGTCAAAAGAAATGTGGCAAACACAATGACTTACTCCGTCTGTCTGCCCAATCACATTAATTCACACTTAACATCTGCTTTTCAGTGAGTCCTCATAATATTGCAAAGTTATGTGGCTCCGTTCCATTACTCTGCAAGTTACTCCAATAACAAATGATATGTGACCGCTGCATCCAATCAAAAGCCAAACCCACATGCCACATGGATGACGGCTGAGAAATACATCAGATACTGGCCATGCAGGACTATTGTGCTAATAATGGCACACAAACACACTGACACACACAATGAAAAATCTGACTGCTGGAAGAGTGTGCTCTCTTAATAACAGAGACCTCTGTGGGGACCTCGGTGAAGGGCTGATGGTGACGTGACTTAAAGATAACAGCCTGGCCCTGAAAGTGCAATGCAGCTGGAAAGAGAAGAGCAGGTTTCACTGCAGCACGATTAATCTTCCAGCCGTATCTCATCGTCGTAGAGCACAGCCCTTATTACACACTGACATCAGGGTTAATGATGCACTATATATTAGCATTAGGTCTAAGGAGCAGAGCATTATGGGTAATCCTCAGAGGGAAGATTTCTTACTGGCTTGGAGACAGTGTGATCAGTGTGGTTTGTCTCTGGCTCTTTCTTTTGATCCTCTATTTCAACTTTCAGATCCCCAAGGTCACAATCTGTAGAAATGTCCAAACACGTTTATGAGCATAATAGCCTACTCCAAAACAATGGAGGATGTTGAGAGACGTAAATCTCATAAATACTCCCCACTTACCGAACGTATCAAAGAGAGATTCGACAAAGCTGGTTCCGTTTCTGTATACTGAGGTGTTCATGTAGATATAGTCTTTTCCAGTGACTGCAAAGAACGAGTATGAGAAAAGAGAAAACATATGTATGTAGGACAACTGCCAAAAGCTTTTTCAGTCTCATTTATGAGAGGTACATGGTTGATGTTTATCCCTCTAGTCTTGTCACATTCTAGTCCAATGGGTTTCTTCTTTGTCTAAATTGTCTTTAGCATATTTTCTATTGGTTCTCTGTCAGACATGCTAATTTGCAATATCTGAAAACAGGTCATAGCTCAATGTACTCAATCTGACCACTGGGACTAAAAGGCAAGGTGGTCTACCAGATCTAATTAAGCTAACCAAAATGGTCTACAATAGGGATTATTTTTCCTGCATAAATCCTAAACTCTGCAGAAAGGTAGCTTTCTGGTAGCATGATTGGACATCATTGGCCTTCAAGGTTAACCAGCTCATGGTCCAACCACTAAACTCAGCCTGGACCAGATAATAACCATTAGAAACTGATTTAGATATTTACCTGAGGGATGAAGTTGTCTCAGAAGGTTTTTCACGGCTGTTTTCTTCTCTTCTGTAGCACAGCTCAGGTTCTCATGGTCCAACAGCTTCAACAGCACATTCAACTCAGTCACCAAAAGCTCCATTGCTGAAGGTCAAAGCTCAGGGTTAGAGGTTGTCAGTGATTGTCATAACAACAAATTAATTAGACCAACCATCAACACATCAGCATGAGCGAGCAAATGAAAACAAGTATCAGTTACAGAGGCCATTGGTCAATGACGTAACTGTCACACCCTCACACCACATGAACTTTCAGTTTGTTTGTTATCATCTGTCACATGTGCTCCTTTGTTCTAGTTTCCCACCACACACTGTCACTATGGACTCTAATCTCATTCATCACAGCTGTTAGTCATTTTAGTTAATCGTCTGTGTATATAAGTTCAGTTCTGTTGTTGTGTCTTTGTTGGGTCTCGTATGTCTTGAGTGTTGTGTTGTTTCCCTGTCTGGATCTGTATTTTTCCCATTGAATTACCAAGTATAGACTTGAGAGTATTCTTCTTTGATGTGCGTTTATATGCAACCAGCACGTTACAGTGACACTGGAGATTTTTGTCTAATTTTTTTAATGACACATTTTAAAAATGATCATGTTTTTATTTTCTAATTAAATCTAATGAAATTAAATTTTTTGGTAGGGCAAAAAGTAAAAAATGTCATCTAGTGTGACTCCACAAAAATGTAATGTATTATGTTTTATATTATATATATATATATATATATATATATATATATATATATATATATATATATATATAAATACACACACACACACACACACACAAATATATATCTTTTTTTAAAGAAAGATTAATATATGTACAGGATTATTATTTTTTTTTAATTTTACCACATGACATTTGAAATGCATTTTTTTTCTTCTTAAAAATGGTTTAAACATTTTTAAACCATATGCAACCCTAACGCTGCATTCACATGAGGCGTCAGCGTTAATGCTTCTCAATTACTTTGAGTGGGTAACGTCATGCGTTGCCGAACAGAATTGTGGGTTACGTCACGTCGCTTCAAGATTTCTCAACTTTTCAAGCGGCAACTCAGGCGTCAGTCAATCGCGTTCATGCAACACCGGGAAGTAATGTAATTGGCTGTTGTACTATGATGGTCACGTCAGCTCAAGCTTCAGAAACGCCCTCTGCCAAGCATTGACGCTGACGCCCCGTGTGAATGCAGCGTAAGAACTAAGAACTTTGCAACCTTAACCCTAGATTTTCAGAAAAAAATGTCTTTACTTCATCGTGAACACTCATATATGTCATTGACCCTTTTCAGAAGAGGGGATAGCAGGCTTGAGATCAACTCTAGTCTTCATCATCAATCATCCATCTCTGACTCCCAAAAGCTTGTAAAGCTGGGATGACTGAATCAAAAAGGATCTAGATGCATGGCTCTTTGTAACATTATATTCCACTGAGTGTCTTCAGTATGGACACACATGTCAGTGGACAATATGAGTTATGGGCAGGGGGGGAAAGATGACAGGTCAGCAGAATTATAAATTGCAACAGGTTTGGAGCTCAAAACTTCATGCTGAGACTCTCAAGCTCTCATCCAGGTCTCTGTGGGATAAAAAACGCCCTGCTGAAGAAACCAAAAACCCCTGTGTAGAGTCAAAGACGTACCTTCTGATCTGTGGCGAGCTTCCCATCCCACCTAGCAAGCTCACAGAGAGCATCAGAGGAGGGTCCAAACCCAATAAATACATTCACAGCCTGACATCTAACTCCCCTAAGACAAGTTAAGACAGTGGGTTAACCTCTGGTTTCTTATGTCTAGATTATGCAGAGGAAAGGGCTCAGTGACATTGCCGTGAGTCTATGTGTGTAGCTTTAATAGGAAGGAGGCAGGCTGACATCCCTAGGACATCTCAACAGATATTGACGCCCACAAACTGAAGTTGACACAGTGTTACATGCTAGCTAAACCACATTTTCTCTCCCAAACCCATTACTAATGACCCGCTACTACTAATGCTGAGTCTATGAGTTTGAGCTAAAGCACAGTCAGCAAATTAGTAAAAACATCCAACCAAAAACCTGGACTGCAAGTATGTTTTGAGGAATGAAAAAAAGCATGAAACAATAAAAAACAGATTGTCAGCGACCCTAGGCAGTGTGTGCCCAGGCAGGAGGTTTGCTGATGTGGAAAGATTGTTTTGTTCAAGAAAAGTAATCAAGCCACGTGAACACCTCCTGCCCCTGTGGATATGAGCTCATGATCAACACTGAGACCACATTGATCATGAACAGAAGAGTGGAGAGAGAGGGAGTGTGAACAGGGCTGATCATCCATGTCCATCACACAGCTGGATAATCTGGCTTGGACAGAGGGTCATCTGAGCCAAAGTATCCACCTCAGGGCTTGTGGGTTTAATATTGATATTAACAGGTGTGGTGGGTTAAGATTTAACTTCATCTGTCTGATACTCCATGAGTAAATGTATACTAAAGTATGGAATTCCTTCAAAAGCAGAGAGGGAAAATGCTTAAGTGACAAAAAAAAGATAGCAAACAAGCCATCCTAGGTGTATCTTCTCTCAGACGAGCACAATCAGAGTTATATACATTTTGAAGCCCAAAAAAGTGCATCCATCCATCATAAAAGTAATCCATATGGCTCCAGGGTGTTAAAAAGGCCTTCTGAAGTGAAGCGCTGGATATTTTTCTTAAAAAAACAAACAAACCATATTTACAACCTTAAAAACTATAATAAACCAGCTTCCGAAAAACATCCGTACACAAGTAGACTTACGGCGGAAGCATAACCTCTGATGCGACGTATGACGTATTGACAAACGCAGAGGATAGGGCAAAACACCGGTCACGAATTAGAAGTGTAAAACGAGAATTTTTTAATAGAAATGTCGGAGGATTTTGATATAAGAGTAAAGGAGCTTGAGTTTGTTGCCCAGCCCTATTTGTTTGAACTGCGAGAGATGTCTACTCTCTCCTACTCCTACGTCATACGTTGCGTCAGAGGTTACACTTCCACCGTGAGTTGACTTGTGTACAGATGTTTATCGGAAGCTGGTTATTGTAGTTTATAACGTTTTAAATATGGATATTTTTCTCACAAAACCACATTGCTTTGTTTAAGAAGACCTTTATTAACCCGCTGGAGCCATGTGGAATACTTTTATGATGAATGGATGCACTTTTTTGGGCTTCAAAATTGTGAGCGCCATTTACTACTATTATAAAGCTTGAAAGAGCTAGGATATATTTTAATAACTCCGATTGTGTTAGTCTAAAAGATGATAGTCATATACACCTAGGATGGCTTGAGGGCTAATAAATATTCTCTCATGTCAAAAAAAAAAAAAAAAATCAATATTTGTGCGCATTCAAGCTCAGAATAAGCTAATATTATATACACTCTTGTTTAAAATTCTGGGGTCATTATGGTATACTCCGGTCTTCAGTGTCACATGATCCTTCAGAAATCATTCTAATATGCTGATTTGGTGCTCAAGAAACATTTCTTATCATCAATGTTGAAAACGGTTGTGCTGCTGAATGTGTCTGTGGAAACCAATTATCTAATTTTCAGTTTTAATGATGTAAAAGTCTTGCTTACTTTAACTTTTGTTCAATGTAATGCATACTTGCTGAATGTATGTACTGTATACATTCCCCAATAAGACCATTTGTTTTTCAGTTTAATATTCTGCACATTCATGGCTACACTCCAGTTTGGAATTGAAGTCGGTCCAAACTGTGTAAGATATCATGACACAAACAAGCTTAGGAGTTAACATCTGAATGTATAGAAAAATGTGTGATGGTACAGTTCGAGTAGATATCAGAGTATTTCAGCCTCTTGCCTTGTCTCTCTTTTTTTCCTCTGTGCTTCGTGCAGTTGTACATAAACGGCCACCACCCTCTTCCACATCCCCCTGAGAAACCTTAATGAATGATGTGCTTCTAGTCAGATTGTGCTGTGGTCCAGAAAATGTCAAAACGCTTCAGGATCACATCTCTCCATGGGGAAGGTGAGGAGTTTAAAAGCCACAAAGAAACACAAATACTCTAATTCACACAAACACATTCTTACACCCACATACACAGAAATTACTCATCTAAAATTTGGGTCAGCATACTGCTGCTTTGACAAGAGTGTTTTTTCTTCTTCTTTGATACACCACAGTTGCAGAACCTTTGTTATTGACTAATGTACTGCAAAACATCTCACTTCCTTTCATCATGTCCCCAGCTGCCTTACAGGCACTCCCACCGGTGTGTAAGTTTGAGTGTTTCTCTATTCAGACTTGTTGACACAAGGCCCCTGCGATCACAAAAAGCCTGAGTTTAACTTTACGTGTTGGCCTTGCCATGACCTTCTACTGGAGACACAGTTGGGTAGCAGCTAAAGTGGCACAATGTCCCAGATATGCTACATGTGCACACTTGGCAAATTATTTGAAGAATGTAGTGTTAAAAAGCAGTGCATACGCAGTTCAGTTTGAAGAGCAGGGCAAGAATAAGAGTCAGCATAGTAAATGTGTTCGTATGATGCTGAAGTTGGCATAGCTCTTTTGTGAAGTGAAGTCACAGGAAATGTAACCAAGCTGATGATATAATTTTATAATAGTAAATAATTACAGAATAGGCTTCATTAAACCATAGAAATACTTGTTAACAGGTAGAATTGTATGGTTTAGTCAGGTTGATGCTAGTTAGTGCTAGTTTAATGCGCCGTTCTACCTGATGGAACAACATAGAAAGATGTTCACCAGCAATGGAAATTAGTATGAACCAAGTTCAGTTTTATTCAACTAAAATTCCATCAGTTGTTCTACAATAACCTGGATATGTATTATGTTTTGGTGTATTTAAGAACACAAGAGTCAGGTGAAGTTACAAATGAGATTTGGAAATCTTAATGAACAAAGTCTGAGGGCAGTTAGGACCATCTTAAACCAACATGAGTGCAACGGAGCATACATGATTCCAACAGAGATACGCTCTTACATGAGATCAAACACATTTGTGTTTCTCTTTATCTTGAGCTGCACCTGTGGAGGGTCATTTCCAAAGCCAAGCACAACACGGGGCTACGTGCCCACTCCCCTCCAGAGAGCAGCACATGTGGTCCTCTCTGATAATACCACATCAAAACAGCATAGTGCGAACACAGAAATCCACACCGGCGCTCAAAGCCGGATCCAGTTAACCTGCAGGTTCTCCTGATGGCAGGGATGTTTGATGCTTTCTTTTGGATCGACCCCTTGCGAGATGTTTTCATCTCTGTCTGCGAGATCGTGCAGGCAAATCAGAGTTGGTAATCTATTATTCTTTCTCGCTCACTTGAAAGCACTTTACTGACAGTCGTATTGTTTCAACATAATCTAAAAGCCATGTTGAAGAATGTGAAGTTGGCGTTGAAAGCTGTGTTTTTAGAGGACAACGGGGCGGTTTCCCAGAACTGCACCAGTGCTTTAGCACTCAGCACCTCACACATTGCTGCAAAGCGAGGAAACATTCCTCACCTCATTAAAAGTGCAGCCAAAGAGCTTTAAGATACCTACCAGAGATAGTAATGTATACTCTATTGTGAAAACCACAGCACTCCTCAAGAAACCTCTAAACACCTTGGTGAAATCTTATTTTACAAGCGTATTTTGCTTAAACAACAAATACAACACCTGTTAAAACTTGTAAAAATAATTTTATGTGTGATGCTACTAAAGAAATTTACTCGTAAAGCAATATACAAAGTCAACAACTAAAATGCCTATGAACTGGCTTACAACTGCTGATGGATTTATTATGCTAAATTAAAGTTGGAATAACTACATTTAACTAAAACTAATCAATACGTTTCACTTTAGCTTGTATGGAAATCATTCAGACAAATGTGAAAGCTATTCGATAATACAATTATCTAGTTCCCAAGGAAAAAAGACAAACATGCGAGTAACAAAACACCTACCAGAAACAGCTGCTGAGGAGGAGACTGCCAGGCCCACCATCTCCTTTCCTGAGACAACTAGAGTCATACAGTTGTTGAACAAGTCACAGCAATCCAGAGTGGTGGAATCAGCTGATAATCTGACTCATTCAAGGTACATTTCCTTCACATTTATCACTTTCTTTCCTGTGTCTAGATTAAAAGTGACTGAGGGATAGCAGGGGAATTTATCCTCCCTTTCTGGTCTGTTGGTGTGTGCGTGTGTGTGTGTGTGTGTGTGTCTGGGGGTGGGGTGCTCACTGATGACTCTGTGTGTGAAGTAAGGGGAGGCACCAAGTCCTGATCTAATTCGGTGGGGTTCTATAGCACCTGGGATAGGCCTTGAGTAAATACACACAACCATCCCCCACAGGGGAGAGTATGGAGATCAACTATTGGGGGGGCAGGGGTTAACTGCAGAATGGCTGCTAAAAATGACAACAAAAGCCAGCAAAGATTGCAGTTCAGTCTCCATGTTATTGTTTACACGGTCGTCAAGGATACGCAGAACGAACGTGGGCAGCTACGCCAATGTTTTCAAAAGTCTCCGTTTTGGTCCGTTTATACTGAAATGCAACCCCGCCGTTTTCAAACTAAAAAGGCTTCTGCAGCGTTTTTGAAAGTCTCCGTTTTCGAGGTTCGAAAATGCCGGCGTAGTGTAGACGACAGGTGTAACCGTAGCAAAACCTATGCGTTTTCAAATGAAAACGCACTAGTATAAACGGGGCCTGAGCAGTTAAAACGAAAAAGATCCTCGTCTACACTGGTGTTTCAACAGCGTTTCAGAAAACAATCTTCGTCTATACTACATGGCCAAAAAACGCATGTCACATGACCATTCATGCATACTGGGCATGCGCGTACAAGTGCGCAGAACGAACATGGGCAGCTACGTCATCATTTTCAAAAGTCTCCGTTTTGGTCCGTTTATACTGAAATGCAACCCCGCCGTTTTCAAACAAAAAAGGCTTCTGCAGCGTTTTTGAAAGTCTCCGTTTTCGAGGTTCGAAAATGCCGGCGTAGTGTAGACGACAGGTGTAACCGTAGCAAAACCTATGCGTTTTCAAATGAAAACGCACTAGTATAAACGGGGCCTGAGCAGTTAAAACGAAAACGATCCTCGTCTACACTGGTGTTTCAACAGCGTTTCAGAAAACAATCTTCGTCTATACTACATGGCCAAAAAACGCATGTCACATGACCATTCATGCATACTGGGCATGCGCGTACAAGTGCGCAGAACGAACGTGGGCAGCTACGTCATCATTTTCAAAAGTCTCCGTTTTGGTCCGTTTATACTGGAATGCAACCCCGCCGTTTTCAAACTAAAACGTGGTCTGCAGCATTTTCGAAAGTCTCCGTTTTCGAGGTTTGAAAACGCCAGCGTAACTGTAGCAAAACTTGTGCGTTTTAAAACGAATATGCACTAGTGTAAACAGGGCCTTAGAAATATATTAATTCAGTTTTTTGGAGGAAAATTTGCCTTTTAATCTTATATTTCTCTTGTAATCAAAATTAAAATTGAAGTGTTTTTATTATATTTATTTATTTATTTTTGTAGCACTAAATTGCAGTAACAATGACAATTTTAAACAGGTTTCCAAACACTTCCCAGTACGCCACTGGTCGAAAATACAGTACATTGGCTTAGTCCCGCCAATCTATTTTCTATTTTAAAAACTGACGTTATTTTTTGAGCCAAGTTTCTTTATTGGCTTGGTTTTGAAAATGAGAGTTTTGGGGAAATTAATTGACTATTTTATTTTTAAGCACATTAAACTGGAATAGACAACAGTATTAGGCCTATAACATCAAAAACCTGCCTTTTGATCCTTATGAGACACTCACTGATTTGTATCTGTCTGGCTGCAGTCTCTTCTAAGTGAACAGGGTGTATCTACTCCCTACGTTATGTTACAGTGCCCCTAAAGACTGTATGTTACACACAAAGGAGCCATTCTACCGGTGTGCTCAAGTGAAGAGAAGGGAGTCTAGTTCTCTTCATTGTGTTCAACCATCCAGAGAGGAGTCGGGTGCTGACATGCACAGACACACATCAGCACATGTTCACAGTGACGTTACTCAAAGCCACAGGCAAAATCTAAGACCACTCGGCAGGATCTGACATGCTGAATAGCTCAAAACCCACTCACACAGAAACGTGTGCCTTTTTATAAAAACACACACACTTCTGTGCAGATAAGCAGGTCGTATCAGCAGTTCTATCTCTTCGCCACTGAAAGGGGACACTTTTCTGTCCATTTCTCAGTTGTGGTTCTTGAGGGCATGTTACATCTTGCGAGACAGATGAGATTTGTGTAGTTAAATTTTGCAGACCTGTTGCTAGACAGCCTGGCACTAGAGATAAAAGACGGTCGAGACAAGAGAAGCCATTTATCTGCACTAAGTTATCAGATGGTACATTCAAACCACAATTATTATACTTAAGTATGTTTATTATAGTAGTTCTGTTGATTCAGCTGTCTATACTAATGATCCTTCTGATGTGCAAAGGCAAGCATCAATACTACAATGACCCTTTTTACACCTGGTATTAATTGGTCAGTGCTAAATAAAGGTATAAACATAGGACACAATGTATCATAATCTGATGACTGGAACCACATACAGATTGAGTCAAAAATGCATCACATTCTGATGCATTCTGGACAGTAAGGGACCAACTACTCACCTATCATTCACTGGTCTGAAACGTGGCATGTAAACTTTGTCGGTTTGGAGAAGTGCGTTTTATACACATGCACAAGACTGAATAATTTCTTCAGTATAATTGATATCAACAAGCAGCGACACAGATCAAGAAATTCCGTTAATACTGAATTTAGCTTGAAATATTGCATTTGTGCTTTGATTAAAATTCATGTACACTACCGTTAAAATTCATGTACACTACCTTTTGCCTCTTTGTCACCTTCTCTGTTTGAAACCTGCAATTGCAGTTATTTGCGAAATTATCATCTTTACATGGGTTGTGCATCGGCACGGCTCCTCAGTGAGGATGAATCTAATGTTTTGAGGAGAATGTGTGGCTGTCAGTCACCGCACCGGTGGATACTGTATTTCGGAGTCACAGATTGTAATCCTGGAAGTATGACCAAAATAAGAATTTTCACCAGAAAATGTCATCTGAAATGTAATCTTCTCAAATTGTAAATGTTAACAACATCAGCAGTGCGTGACTACATGTATTTAATGTATTAGTGTTACCTGTAGATTTCAATTTCTGTACAGTTTAATCTCTAACGCTAATTTGTCATAACATACAATCCGCCATCAAAATAAGTTTAATTATTCCAGCTGCTGTGAGAAAAGCCTATAAATGATCCGTCGCCTGCAGCATCCTCACATGCAATATAGCCTACTGGCTGGGACTCCTTTATGTAAACAGACGTGACATAATGACACAAAGACGAACGGCGGCATGCTCAAATTTCCCACAGAATCCTAGCAGTACCACTCGAATTAGAACACATTATTACAAGCTTACCGTTGTGAATCGGGTACATAACACTGGCTGGTTATATACAAAAAAAGTTAAGGACTGCAGCTTTAATTTGTATTTTTACTGTGCAAATATGTATTAAATTGATCGAAAGTGACAGTAAAGACTTTTACATTTGTACTGTGTACATTGTTTTTGTGTGTGCGTGTGTGTATATATAAATAAATAAATAAATGCTGTTCTTTTGAACTTTCTATTCATGAATGAATCCTCAAATAAAATGTATATTGCACAAAATTGAAGCAGCACAACAGTTTTTAACATTGATAGCAATAATAAATGTTTCTCGAGCACCAAATCAGCATATTAAAATGACTTCTAAAAGGGTCATCATGTGACACTTAAAACTGAAGTAATGATGCTGAAAAAAGCTTTGCATCACAGACAGTTATTTTAATGTGTAATAATACTTCACAATATTACCAGGGGTGCACATAACTTTTTTGGTCTGGTTCTCAAGGGAGCACCTGGAGATGTTGCTTGACACTTATCCTAAAAGCTGCTCTCCTCACTATTTTCTTTTCTCTCGAACATGGTAGATGATGATAATGAATTTTTTTTTAATTTTTTTTTTACTAACATTAATGACACAGACAACAGCAAAGGCTGCTGTCACTTTAAGAAGGAAAGCACGGACCGAATAACTGACACACATCCGGTTTCTTTCTCAACTGTTCACTTATGACAAAACCGAGAATACTTGCAGAGAGAGGTATTTTGACATAATTTTGTGTGTATGTGTACGTTCAAGCGCAACTAAACGCGAAAGAGGAATTAATTCGAGGTGGGTGTGGGCTGTGCACAGATAACAGCTTGCGAGTCCCGATTTTCGCCTCTTCTTCCGCTTTTAAAGTCGTTTGAATGTGTTAATTGGCGAGACAAAACATATCCAAATGATAAACTTTCACTCTATGATGGTTAAATTTAGCAGTTAATCTGCGAATCACATGCGTGCCGAACCGTTGATTCCGTACGGATCACGGATTAACTGCGATCCGTTGCACACCTAATAATTAAAGACTTATCATCATGATTGCTATCTTACCAGAGATGGAGAAAAATCCTACTCCAGTAAGTAAACGTGTCCCTGTGAACTGGTCCTCAAAAATGTTGGTACTCAAAAGCACTTCCCTCCAAGTTTTCTGGTGCGCATCGTTTTTTTATTTGTGCGCATTTTACCGCGCATGCACACCTGCGTACCACTTATGTGCACACCTGAATATTACTGTATTACTGCATTTATCAAATAATCAGCCTTGGTGAGCCTAAAATACTTCTTTCAAAAACAGAATTTGAATGGTAGTGTATATTTTTTTCTACTTTGTAGAAATTGCCTCACACATTTAATTTATTTTTACAATCTTTAAACAACCTTTAAATGTTGCTACTGAACTTTTTCACTCACTTTTTGTGCTACAACAATGAATGATAATGAATGAGCAAACAACTTAGCAACTACATAGCAACATCCTGGTAACCACCCAAGACACCTTATCATCAGTGTGGCAACTTTTTCACAGGCAGGCAACCCTCCCATTATCTTTAGGAAATGTAAACATAGCTGTGGGTGTTTGTAAGTGATGTAAAGCCTTTAGTAGAGTCTTATGTGGGGACATTATGTAGGCTGTATCACAAAGACCTCTAGTTTTTCAGGCAAGTCAACACGTCCTTTTTCACTTTTAAACTGCTAAATCACTGCTAAATCACTGCTAGAGTAGATCAGATCTTTGCTTACACCCAGTGACAAGGCCTGACTGAAGTCTGCAGACGGTTGTCTGGCTGAGATACAAGAGACAACAATACAGTGACGAAGCACTCTGACCTTTGACCTTTCCAAAAACACACACATGGAGCCCTTACAGTCACACTGAAAACACAAATCTGGTTGTAAATACATTCGCCAACACATATAGTACATGCAGGAATACAAAAACAAAACTGCAACAGCTACAATTCTTCCATAATAAATAACATACATTGGAGGGCATTACGAGAAGGCCTCTCATTCCCTCTCGAATATAGCTTGTAAGATGACACAAAGGCAAAATGCTCCCAAAGTCAATAGCAGGGGAGCCCTTTCCAACACAAACTACCCAGCTGTTATCAAATATGGATATCCTGTGGTGCAACAGATGTTTGCGCTGTTTCAGGATGTTTAATTTGCCCCACCGATCTGATGCACCACCTTGCATGATCGAAAATTGACTCAGAGGAAATGTGTACTGTGATGTCTCAAATCTAAATCATCAATCTGTCAATTCTTGTTTATAACATAAGAATTCATAACAGTACACAGATTGTTACTGGAATGTGAAGTACATCATGAACATCGCTGTGACTCATCAAGGTGAAGGAGTGAACCATCTTATCTCGATCGAACTGAATTGATGCTAACATCAGGGTGCCTGGATGGAGTGACGACGCAACAATCCTCTCCTAACCACATTCAGCAATGAAAATCTCCCTCAGAATTCCAGACGTACTCGGATCATCAGCGTCCAAAGCTCCATGGGGGAAGCGAGCGAGTTCGTGCACACATATACTGATGATGTCACACGAGAATTCCCACAATGAGAGATAACAAACACAAAACCTCATTTGTTTGGACACCTTGGAATATTGATGTTTGCATGAGATGCCTCTGGTCTGATGGGACGCTGTGGTTGAAAGTACATATTTGGGTGCATGCCACGAATTACAGAGCCTGTTAACAACAGTTACAGTGCTTGTCGAATGTTAAAGTCACACATAGACATCTGTTAACACATATTAAACTGTTTCTCTCATATTCAGTCAAAAGAAAACAATTCATAAGAAACAAAAACAAATAGATTCAGAAGAGTGTGGCAGGGGCTATACTGATGAAAAGCATTATGGGTTTGTTTTTCCCCCCCAATAAGACTACAGAATGACATAATATCAAATCAAATTCTGAGACAGTATTTTGCTCATCACTATGTACATTCATTTTTCAACTTCTTATCCAGGTTGGTTTGTTATTTTCCCCCTGTCTGTCATATGTCATTCTGACTTAAATTCTTCATCTCTCCCTCATGCCTTTCCAAACCTGTATGAATTTCTTTATTCTGTGGAACACAAAAGAAGATATTTTGCAGAATGTGCAAGTTGCTCCTTTCCATGCAATTACAATAAATGGGAAATGAAGCTTCAGAGCTTTAAAAAGGATACATTTTGCAGACACTTTTATCCAAAGCTACTTACAAGTGAGGAATACAACAAGCGAATCATCGTAAAGAGGCAAATAGGCAAATAGAAGAAGTGCTCACAATACAAGTTTCAGACATTGCTTAGAGCAACATTAGCTAGAATAGGGAGGGAATAGAGCATGAAAGCATTACAAAAGTAACTTGCGCACTATATTTCAACTTTTCTGAAGCTTTGTGTGACAAACAGACAGGCGAATGGGCGGGGTTTAAGTGGACTTAATGACTGGAGCATAAAGCCCTTGGTATACTTTTTTTTTTATGTGTATGCACAGTCAAACACACAGCCTTGCAAAGTATACTTCTCTTGACTCGTAAGCGTACACAGGCATTCTACGCATGTGCAGTTTTAAGCAATCTCTCGCCACGAGTTACAACCCATGTAAATATATTTGTATTCTTTTATGCTAGAGTTCTACAAATGAGGGTACTTTCTAACCTCTTCGCACAATCTGTCATCTATATAGCCCTCCATTGTCGCTGTAGCATGCATGCGTTCTTCGACTACCTTGTGAATCGACGCCCCCAGGGCACGGTTGCCACCATGTGGATAAACTAATTACTGCAAAAAAAATTAAATGTGCATGTGCGACCTGCGCATACTCTTCTGATGATGAAATTCGCGTCACGCGCACTGTACGCTGATCCTCGTGTATGCGTAAAAAGTGAAGTATACTTTGGGCTCAAGTCACCAGAAAGAAGTTTGTTGTTTCACCGGAAGATTGAGTTAAGACATTTTAATTTAAAAACAAAAATTATGAGGTCAAAACAAATTTTTTTTTTAAATTAAGAGATATACATGAATGAATCGTTCACCATAACATACATAAGAAAATAGACACAGTGAATTTTCATTTTATGCCAACTTTATGCCAATGAGTTCAACTTGACAACCTGATCAGTTCGATTTATTAACAAATCACTCAGACTGGTTTTGTAAACCAGATCAAATGATTAATTGAACAAAAAATTATTTGTGAATGTGTCAGTCATCATTATTTCTTTCATGAACCACTAAATGGGAAGTCCCGCCCTAAACCCAGTCCATCGGTTGAGCAAGAACTTTACATGTCAGACTGCTCAAACAAACAGATTAACATAGTTTACACTCTGGGAAATCAACCGGATGACTTCTAGATGTCTCTTTACATTACGCTGCGACAGGAGGAAGCAAGTTATGAAAAGCTGCACGCATAGTTCACCTGAAAATGAAAATCATTTACTCACCCTCATGTCATTTCAAACCTGTATGACTTTAGTTCTTCTGCAGAACACAAAGAAAATATTTTGAAGAATGTTGGTAACCAAATCGTTTTGGTGACCATTGACTTCCTTTTCTCCGTATGGAGAAAAAAAAAAAAAAATTATATAAAATAATATATATATATATATATATTTAAGAAATATCGTCTTTTATGTTCCACAGAAGAAAAAAGTCAAACAGGTTTGGAATGACATGAGGGTAAGGAAATAATGACAGAATTTTCATTGGGTGAACTATCCCTTTAACTACCCATATCTGAAACTATATCCACAATATGGAACAAAATAACAAACCCTACCCCTTATCACTGCCCCTTAAACCACACACACACGCACGCACACAATGAGAGACTGCAGAGAAGTAGCAGGTGAACATGTGGAACAGCTTAGCCTATAATTCTCTCTGAGATCTGACTCATATACTGTCTTAAAGCCTGAGCACATTTGTGTGGAAAAAGGGAAATTACATGTCACTCCTGCTGCTTTATGACAGATGAGAACATGCTTTAGGTTATCATAAAATGAAGCAGTGCGCGCGCACACACACACACACACACACACACACACACACACACACACACAAAAAGCTGATATCCAATTGAAGGCAAAACTGCATTCTCTTGATCACAATCTCTTGTTTTGAAAGGTTTTAACATTCCCCTTAATGTATTTTTCTAGCTAGAAAACTCAAAAATGAACTCTTCTGTTTTGTTCATAGACCAGCTATGTCAAAATGCAATTATTGTATATCATATACAGAAACATTAACACCAGACCCCCTTGGCTGGTTCACACTAAAGCATGTTCATGGATAAATAGCTTCAAGAAAAACGATCTTGCACACTTCAGAGCCTTCTAAACACTCACTGAGGACACTAAGTAAAATAAACAGATAGAGGCAAAACATGAGAGCCCATCTTTAATGCTGCAGTGCTTTGTAGGGGGAGTCGCTGTGGTTAATGACCCCTGCCTCAGTGATGGGGTTTGGCTGCTGCTCGAAGGAAGCAGGGGGGAGTTGGCCATTAGGCCAGGGCCTCCCTCAGGTCACAGTGCTTCTTGTATCTACACACAGCCGCAGAGTTATGGACCCTGAAACTCCCACTCACCTGTTTAAGCATTAACTAGCTTTGAAGGCAAGATTTTGGTTCGGTGGGGAGCAGGAAGCTTTTATGTTAACACTCCCCTTCGCTCCTCTTTATAAACCCCTTTGCCTGGGGGTCCTCAGTGCCAGGCCTCTGTTTGTGTGCGTTTTGTACTGTGTAAGCATGAGAGGTACACATAAGGCCATATACAATGGAAAGTAGGATGTGTACTGTCCTTGTTTTAATGTAGCAAAAGTGTTTCATATACTCTATTCTAATGTTCACTACACAAATCTCACTCACCATTTCACCCAGACCATATAGTTGCAATCAAAATTATTCAACCCCCTTAACCTGCAAGATATTTTGCTGCTGAGAACAAAATTTTATGAAAACAATTCATCAAAGGCATCAGTAAACTATTATACAAAGTTTATTAAAACACATTTGAGTGATTCCGAGAATGTAAAGTTGATGGGGGAAAAAAAAAAAAAAATACTGGCACTAAACATGTACAAAATTATTCAACTCCCAAAAGTCAAATTTTGTGGAGAATCTTGTATTCTTTATAACCTCTCTGTAAGTGCTTAGAAGCTTCTGTCACCTCTCTACTGCAATCTTGGCCCATCCTTCGCTTGAAAAAGCCTCCAGATCACTGATAGTCTTTGGTTTCCATGTTACCACTGCATTCTACAAATTTCACCAAATATTTTCAATGAGATTTCAATCTGAAGATGGTACAGGCCACTCAAGAACATCATACGATTGATCCCTAAACCAAGCTTAAGTAGATTTGGATGTATACTTTGGGACAGCTGTCCTGCAGGAAAGTCTATTGATCATCAAGCTTCAATCTCTGCAACGGATGCATCACCATCTTTGCTAAAATGGATTGATACTTCAAAGAAGTATCTGATCTCCTTCATACATTCAAGATTTCTACTTCCTGCAACAGCAAAGAGCCCCCATAACAAGACTGGACCACCTCCATGTTTGACCATGGAGATGGTCTTCCTCTGCACCAGATGTGCAAAGTTTTTGCACAAAGTTTAACAAAATTCAACAAAACTGTGCTCCCTGATTCTGCACTACAAGAGGGAATGCAGTAGAGACTGATATCAAATCACTTACCACTATCTACTATCTGGTTTGAGAGTAAGTGGGACCCGAAACAGGAGCAGATTAGGTGTCTGTAGGGTCATGATGGAAAAGGGGAGTCAAAATAATAATCCTGAAGCCTCAGCATCTGTTTCCACAAAGACTTATAGGCTCTTTTACACTGTCGCCAACAAAGTAGCAGCAACTCTTGAGGTTTGAAATCTGGTCACAATTGTGGTCAGAGTGTCTAATCTCTTTTTATTATGGCCTGTGCCTCTGTTCAATATCAGCCAGAGAAAAAGAGCAGAGGGAAATCCCCCAACGGCTCATCTGAGGTCATCTGAGCCATGGAGACCTGGCACAAACAGCGAGTGGAAGCAGCGAGTAAATGGGTTAGGCAGGTGGTGGAAGCCACACCAGTACAGTAAAGCACACTGTCCCTAGAGCCGTGGGGTGAGCTGCAGGGGTCAGGAGTGGATAGGATGTGGAAATGAGAGCCGCTGACTTTAATACAGCCTGGTTGCAAAGGTCAGCGCTCCAGAAAAAGCCCGGACACCAAACCCCCACCATATGGCACGAAGAGGGTGAGTCAGCCCATCTCCAATACAAAGAATGCCTTCAGTCCTGCCAGCCTAATTCATATTGCTTATCGCCCAAAAGCCCCCATGATTTCACTCTGCAGCTATGCCTTATTTCAGCCCTCATTTTTTTTCCACAGTAAAAAGATGTAGTGTTTCGCTGACACTTAAGACTGTGCAGGCCTCTGAGCTATTGTGGCCACTGAAAGACTGGCAGCTTTGTCCAGGAATCTTCATGGAGGAGATATTAATTGGAGTCTGTGTGTGTGTCTGGGTATGCACAAAATATCAGAGAAAAAGGGAAGACTTTCAAGAGTAAGGGCAAAACTCTGACCTCTCACCTCTTGCTATCTGTCAACAGGCAGACACAGAGCTGAGAAGCTTGGGTGGAGCGCTTGACACCATTTCTCTGCTCCAAAACCTAGTGAGCATTTTAGCTCAAATGTGCTATAACACACAAGAATGAACCTCATTGGCACATCAAGTAAGCATGCTTGAGCTTACGTTTACCACAACTGATGTGTGAGTTGATGAATGCTTATATGTGAATATTAAAAGCCTATATTAAGTCTGTTCATCATATAAAGTGAACGTGTCTATTTGGACTAAACCACTCAATGCATATGGATTATGAACTTTTTGAAGTATCAAAGTGGTAGTTGCGTAGCTGTTAATGGACAGAAATCGCTCAGATTTTATTAAAAATATCTTAATTTGTGTTCTGAAGATGAACGAAAGTCTTATGGGTTTGAAATGACATGAGGGTGAGTAATTAATGACAGAATTTTCATTTTTGGGTGAACTAACCCTTGAAAGGGTCCCATTTTGTGTCTCTGGAATAGTAATCTATGACATTGTATCATGGTGAACATCAAGGTTTTTGGTGTCTATTTGTTAATGAGGGATTTGTGGAGATTTTATTTTGAAGTAAATCATTCAGTTTGTATTATTTGACATCATCCTGTACATGCTAAACTTTTATCTACATATGTTACAATTTAAAAGTATATCCACATTGTTGTTAAGGGGGGCATCTTCCCCCACCCTACCCTATATGACGGTAATCTAAATTAAAAAAAAAATTAGAAATAGGCACAAATAGACCAATACATTAATAAAATCTGTAATTTACAGTATTGTTCAAATGTCTGGGGTTAGTAAGATTTTTTTTCAAGACTTTTATTCAACAAGGAAACATTACATTGATTAAAAGTGACAGTAAATAAATCTTGTGAAATTTATATCATATTATTCATATTATATATATATATATATATATATATATATATATATATATATATATATTTATATCATCATTTAAAAATGTATCATAGTTTCCTCATGTGCTTTACATAAGGGGTGCTATTGGTGTAGACTGTTGCAGTTCATAAGTTACTTATGAAAAGGCAATCGCAATGTAGGCAGTAGATAGGAAGGCAGCTCATTTAGTTTTGGAGCAACCAAAACTCATTAGTACCAATGTGAATTCCAAAGTAAGCAAAAAGCAAATCCATAAAAAAGTGATAAATTTACTGTAACACTGTCAGCAAGATTTAGCTTCAGCTACAGATCAGGTTTTGTAGGTCGCTTCTGTGCTACTCTGCTTTGATTAACAGTCATTCTCTCTGAACCAGGTAGATAAATCAAGCTAGTCACGCCAACACCATCTGCACCTGTATGAAGATGTGCACGGTTAACAAATACAGTCTGGGCAGATAACTTAAAGTGCATTGCCAACTTTCACAGTATACTGAGTACTAAGTAAGTAATCATTAAGCAGATGCTTTTATCCAAATACTCATAACATAGACAGACCACCTTGAACAACCTGAGTTTATCTACCTTGCTCAAAAGCACAATTGTGTGTCTATGAGGGTTCAAACCCACAACCTTTATAACCACTACACCACACAACACATACTTGAATCTCACTTCACGCTGTACTGTACATCTCTTCATTGCCAGATGAGACCATTGCATGTGGTTTGCAGAAAGTTTCCTAGCAATGTCAAATGGTCATTGTGGCAACCTCAGAACTTCACAAGTTCACCATAGAAATCAGTCAGTGAGCGCAACCTGCACTATGATTCACTGGAGACTTGTTAAAGACCTTAAATGCTGACAGAGAACTTGTTAAACGCTTCCATTATCATGCATGGGAGTCTGGTGGGTGTGCATTGTCTAGTCAATTTTAGCTGGTTGAATTGTCATTGGCAAGAAGGCAGATGATGCTCATAGAGCTTGAATGGGTGGTCCAAGATGTAAAATGGTCAAAGCAAACAAAGATGTTTCTAAGCCAAGTCAACTCTGTAATCACAAAAGCATGCATGCTGTGCATTTTCCCTTCAAGTTGACGGCTGACAGACGGTTACATTATTGCACTAAATTCTGCTTACTCATATCCATGTATTTATACAAAAGTGGAATTCCCATAAGCCGGAGGGAACAGGTTGCTTTGTACCGACTTGCAACCGTGACATACAACAATCAAGGCCAGACCAGGCTTGTAGATTTTGCATGAACAAGAAAACACTGTTGCTATTCATTTTGCTGATCTCAAGAACTCGGTAGTGCAAATTCATGTTTCATTATAAGATTTACAAGACAAATGATCTTTGTTCTTGACACTCCTAAGCTCTTCCACATGCTCACAGTCTGAAGGAAACAATAATCATGATTCAGTGGAGCTTCTTACATGAACAGACAATCCCACATACTCAACGAGTCAATGGGGAGAGGTAGAGTCCCCTTCACGCCTACCTGATTCTCTGGCTTGAAACATCTTATTCTGTGTTCACACACAGTCTACTCTCACAACCATCCAAAGTTTAATGATTCACATTAGAGCAAATGACTTAAAGGATTAGTTCACTTCAGAATTAATATTTACTGATAATTTACTCACCTCCATGTCATTCAAGATGTTTATGTCTTTCTTTCTTCAGTCAAAAATAAATTAAGGTTTTTTAGCAAAACATTCCAGGATTTTTCCCTATATAGTGGACTTCAACAGTTACCGGGTATTAACGGGTTGAAGGTCCAAATTTCAGTTTAAATGCAGCTTCAAAGGGCTCTACACGATCCCAGATGAGGAATTAGGGGTCTTATCTAGCGAAACGATTGGTCATTTTCTAAAAAAAAAAAAAAAAGATATACTTTTTAAACACAAATGCTCATCTTGCACTAGCTCTGCGATGCGCCACACAATACGTAATCGCATTGGAAAGGTCATAGGCGAAAGTACTGAGCAAGTGTTTACAAAGCGAACACAAAGACTAAGTCAATCAGCTTTTACAAAAATATAAATAAATAAAATAAAACAACGATGTCGGACGATTTTGAAGTTGGAGGAGAAATTGAGATGGAGTTTTTCGCCCCAACCGCGGTACTTTCACCTACGCCACACGTGACCTTTCCAGTATGATTACGTAATGCGTGGCGCATCACAGAGCTAGTGCAAGATGAGCATTTGTGGTTAAAAAATATATACATTTTATTTATTTATTTATTTTTTTAGAAAATGACAGATCGCTTTGCTAGATAAGACCCTTATTCCTTGGCTGGGATCGTGTAGAGCCATTTGAAGCTCCATTGAAACTGCAATTTGGACCTTTAACCCGTTGGTAACCGCTGAAGTCCACTAAAAAAATCCTGGAATGTTTTATCTCAAAAACCATAATTTGGTTTAAATTATCAGGAAATTTTAATTCTGAAGTGAACTAATCCTTTAACAAGTTAAAATGCCCCCAATCTATTAAGTGAACTAAACAGACCATGTCAATAAAATGTGAAAAAGTCACAGAAACCAAACTCAAAACTTGACAATGAAAGTGCCCTAAAAGGGATAGTTCACCCTCAAGTTATTCCAAACCTGTATAACATTCTTTCTTCTGCTGATCAGAAAAGAAGATATTTTGAAGAATGTTTTGACTGTTTTTGTTCATACATTGAAAGTCAGACCAAAACAATATTGGACCCCCATTGTATAGACAAAAACAATCTTCTTTTGTGTTCCGCAGAAGAAAGTAAGTCAATACAGGTTTGGATCGGCATGAGAGTGAATAAATGAGGACAGAATTATCATTTTACTGGAAAAACTATCCATTTAAAACCAAATCAATATATCCAAATTAATCTTAAAACTGACTGAAGCAACAACAACATGATAGGCTTCACATTCCCGCACACTGAGGAGACATTCAGCAACAACATGGGTTAAAAATAGTGACAGAAACAACATGCTTGCTCTGAAGGGGATGTCTGCTGGATGCACTTTTTTCCATTTCTCCATCCCTTGGGTTTGTGTAAACACTCACATTCTGATAGATCATGAATATGGCTGGGAATGAGGAAGAACTTCGCTTTATCTTGTAAACAGTAACAGTAACCGGTGACACGGCCTTTGCCTTCGCCTTCTGCAAACAGATGAGGCAGGTGGTTCCGAAATACACCTGTGGAAACCTAATAACAGGGTGGCAAAAATAAATACTGCTGGTTTAGGTGATGGACTCAATGTCTCAGGAGAAAGTGGAAGAGAAGAGAGTTGACATACATTGTTTGAATGCAAACTGAGGTGCTCTGCCCTGTAATTACTAGCATGTGTTTACCTGGTAGTTGTCCCTGTTTTTAACTGTGTAAAGTTGTGTGTTTTTTATGATACTACACACAATCCCAGATGTCTAAGGAATTGTGTCATGAGTTAAGAGAGTTTTTCTTTTATTGGGGTGGTGAATGTGCATGTTGAGAATGGAAACCAAAGACAGTGGCATGCAAAACGTGTGTCATTCTCAGATAAATGCATTTGCTCTTAGCGTCACCTACAGTAGTGTTATTAACTCTTCTACTTCTCAAAAAATAACTAATGATATCTTTCGCAATTATGTTTTACCTTTTTTGGATTCATTACTTTAGGCTTAGACAAGGCTGTGAAAACATGAGACTTACTAATCTTTCCTTTTATCTTTGATATGTTGTGTAAACTCAGTCTTTTATAGGTGGATGCCTGGGGTTTAACTTTGCTGGGAGCAGCATTGGGGGGTGGAACTGTACAAAAAACATGTACAACAATCTGTGTCTCCAGACCACTGCCTGACCAGATGCAGCCGGTTTGTTCTGAGAGAGCCAGCAAGATTCATCCCATTGTGTCAGTGAGGGAAAGAAAAATACAAGAGCCAATGCCACAAGCGAAAAGCAGCACTCTTATTCTTGCACCATGCCAAAACAGCAACTATCAAAACAGTAGGACTTTGAGGAGATCAAGAGAAGTACTACCGCCCTACCATAGGGGTCCTGTTAGAACATAGCTCCTTATAAAGACAGACTTCATTTATTATAAACAAAGAAGGACAAGAGTAAATATCTGAGAGCCCAGGTCCAAGAGAAATTGAAAACTAAACCTTTCTACAAGCCTCTGAATCACTATGCCACCCACTGAAGGCTTATGTTCCAGGTGTATAGTTTCTCCTGAACTTTTGAAGTTGGTCTGAACTTTTGGTCTGTATGAAATAGATCAACATAAGCCGAAAACGGTAAATTCTTGTAGAACAAAAATGATGAGAAACATTACAGCAGCTGTTAAAAGTCAGAGTTTGATGATGTAGGCTACCGCAGATGTAAAACATAAGGCACTGCATTTCGCGAATCGGTTCTTTTGTTCAATTCGTTCCAACTAATCGGTTCAAAAACAGATTCAGCCATTCCTTTATACCAAGACATAATTATATCATAACGTGTCATTACATATTCTATATCGCAACATGTAGTAAGATTAGCTGTTTATTAAAAACATAGTCATTCAACCCAACGCTAAATATGTCATACAATCAAGTACCAAGTATCAAGTTTTTTTTTAGACTCGTTTTCGGCTAATAAAGTAGTCTACATTATATTTTTTAGTTCTCGGTTTACTCAAAATACTTTTATTTTTAAATCACCGACTATCACGGATTGTACATATCCAATTGAAAGATAGCATATCAATTAGTTAGTGAACTGCTGACTCGAAAACGATTCAGTTTGATTAATGAACAAATCGCCCAGTCCGCTTTAGTAAACGGGTTCAATTGATTCATAAAAAAGATCCGACTCAAAAGAACGATTCGTTCATGATTCAAACATTGGTAATATGGAAACGGACGCTGTTTGTGCAGTGCACCTTCAATAACAAATGTGGAATGTTTTATTTGCGCTCTGAAAACATTGATAAATGGTCTGTGGCTACAAATGGGGCAGTAATGCATGAGGTTACAGCAGAAGCAGAAGTAAACACTTTTATCAAAAACTATGTTTAGTTTAGGTAAACAAACTTTTATTTTTCATGCATTAACCATGCTGTCATTTTACTCACGTTTGCTGTTTATTTCCATATTAGAAGAATCAAACAAAACTCCTTGACGTGTTGGAAACGCACATTGCAGCCCGTGTACCCATCGATGTTATGTAGGCTATTTAAGTGACAGACACTAACTGCATTGAAAGGTTCTCAATGAAGTTGCAGAGACCGACTTCCCTCCATTATTCTGCTGGGTCCTAGTGCTGCTTCTGACCGGGTTTGATGACAGACTGCCACTTTAATTATTACTGATGCCACCCAAAAAAACAAAACAAACAAACACCGGTTTTACACAAGAAAACAAACTTTTATTGCAATATAAGATGTACATAGTCTGTTGAAACTGACAGATAAGTTAGCAGTAGTGATTAAAAAAGAGAATCAAAAATATGGTTATACTCTAGCTCTCTTCCTTTACTTTGAAATTAATAGAACACTTCATAACAATCTATTGGGCAAACAGGTTGTAAACACTACACACAAAGGCAGAAAACATGATGGTTTCACCTGTTTGTCAGTGAGGTACAAAACTAATGTCAGTATCCCTTGGCATTAAAGACCTCATGGTTACTGTTAGGTCCTAATCAAGGTTACAGTTTGTCACTTGCTTCAATGGTGCGGTAATGTGTATTTCCATCAAACAATACATGAGTGTGAATATGTTATCCCTGTCATTAGCCATACAATCCATTTACTCCATTCATTTTATTACCAAATCAGGTGATGTATTCCGCCCTGGCATGACTTGAAAATATAATAAACCCACTTAAGGTATCACAGCATTTCCTGATCCATCCTAACAGGAGTGATGAAAGTAAACTGCCCTAACCTAAACAACAGATCTCCTTTTTTAAGAGCAAAACATCTGGGGAAAAAAAGAAGAAGAGAAAAACATTGCACCATAATTCTTTCCTACTATGTTTTGTCTTTATCATCTGTATCAAACACAAGCCATATTTATTTCTACCATCACAATATACAATGTATGCATCATCATAATTAGTCTAATAATCCTAAAGTCCTCTTGTGAGAAAAGTGTACATTCAGTATTCGTTACCCCTTGGAAATGACCTGAACAAAGAACAGCACTGTAGTGCTCAATTTCATCTGCTAACTTCACAAATAACAGTCAAACTTTGGTATTCATTGTCAAGCAAATCATCGCTTACTTCAGCCCACCTAAGCTTATGTAGTATAATAGTGAAACAAAAGAACTGAAAAATATTATTTTATAACCTTTAAAATTAAATATTACTTAATCATGTACTTAATGGATGATGTCAGACGATTCATCCACTCTCATTATAGTTGTATTAATCATATTTACATTCTGTTCACTCACTTTGCTGGTGCATAAATTAATAGAGAACATAAGGCAAAATTCAAAATCCTTATAATTCCTGATTCCTTATTTTTGTCATTTAGAAACAAAATAAAATGTGTTCAAGAACCACTTTACACTCAAGTAAAAACCAAAATGTTCCCTCCATTCTGTTTATTTCTGTTATTCTTCGTCAGGTATTCTAGCCTGCCTGACGAATCATTTATATGCCTCTGTCACAATTTGTAGGTACAGTCCAGGCATGAATATATGTCTGAGACACAGGATGTGTTTGTTTAGTTAGACTGGAACAGGTATTCAGGTCTCTGTGTGTGTGGGACAGGAACGCTAGAACAGCCGGGCTTGTTTCTTCATCTCATTCCTCTTCCACAGTGCCAGACGGTCAAACTCTACCATCGTCATCCCAAATACCTGATAAAACTCCTCAGGGGAAAGATGCCGCTAAAATGAAAAGGAAATGTATCACTCACTATATCCACATAGTTGTTCATGTATTCAATTTTTATAAGCATTCATTAAATATCGTTAAACTATCACACACACATACACATACAATCATATGTCTAATCTAATCTAATCTAATATGGTGCATTTTCCGCATTGTGGAAACCATAATACATTATTTTCAGGATTCTTTGATGAATAGAAAGTAAAAAAAAATTGCATTTATTTGAAATAGAAATCTTTTATAACATAAAAAATGTCTTTACTGTCACTTTTGATCAATTTAATGTGTCCTTAATTTCTTACTGACCCCAAACAAAATATGTATATAGTTCATAATTTAATATTAATATATCCTAATTATTATATATTGTTATTACAAATAACATGTTTCAGTTTACCTCCAATCTGGCTCGGTCTACATCCTTCGGCAACCTGTTCCGCCCCCTAGTGGTCACAATAAGTGCTTCATATGGGTAGATCTGTGATGAAAGTTAGCAATGCATTTTATTATAACCTTTAAAATACATTAGCATAAACATTTAAACTCATATTTATTTATATACAAACAATCGTCATGACTTTCTATGATAATGTTAATGGAAAGCTAAGCATTGTTCTCAGAGCAGACTGCATTGGTGGACCTCCTTTTCCTCTCACTTACAGCAGTGAAAGGAAATCACAGAGCCTCTGGCATAGTAGCTGTAACCGAGACAGGAAGCGGCACCAAGCAGAACAATATAGTTCCTGACCAACCAAGAGCTAAGGGGTCAGACAAACTCCTGCCCTTTCCATGGCCCCTGCAGTCTCCAAGTCACTAAGAGCCAGCTGGGGAATTACACAGTGGCCTTACGACCTGGAAGCCCTAATTTCTCTATCCTCTAGTTTCCACACGCTTTGACCAGCAGGACGTTGCTTTGACCCATCAGGGTTCATTAGACCGACTTTCCTCTGGAGTCGACAGTGGGCTAATGTTTCAGAGGTGCCTCTGTATCAGGATGTTTAGTGTCTCTCTAAGACTCTTTAATCATCTGGTAATGTTGAACCATCTTTCTTACCTTGTACTCTGCTGAAAAAGAAAAAAAGAAAAAAATAAGTCAATGTACAAACAATTTTACTCTCAAATATGCCAGCAAAAATGTGTCATTTAAAAATAAAAACCTCTTTTACTTGCCTCTGATTCCCCAGTTGACTTCACTGCCACTGTCATACTGATAGTAGTCTGCGCTTTGTGGCTAGAAAACAAACAAACATGCAAACAAATGGTGGCTAAGTGTTTAATTGACATCTCCAGCCGAACTGCTTTTGCTGCTCTGTCCATCCAGTTACTGAACATTAATACAAATATAATGTTTAAAAAACAAACAAGCAATAAACAAAAAAATGTAACTAAAGACGCTTGTTATACAGCAGTTAAAAAGTTATTGTAAAATGTAGTTAAAAAACTTACCCTGTGCAATCCATTCCTGCCATATCCTGGCAAAGAAGCTGACTTGGCAATGTAGTCTTCAAAAAATAAATAAATAAAAATTAAGACAACAATAAACATGAATGTGTAAAACAACCTCAGCTGTTAAATTTTGACAGCCTTGTCCATTAGTGCACAGTAGAGGGCGCTAATAACCAGGCTAGAATCTGTGTTGCCTACACTGCAAATAATTATTGGTTAATTTATGCAGACACTTTTGTCCAAAGCAAACTACCTACAGAGACAGTCCCCGTTGCCAAAAAAAATATGAGAATTATATATTGCCAATTTGATATGAGCACCCAGCATTTTGACTCTAGTACCTTTAGGTTTGTGTATATAATAAATGTATATAATAATAAAACTTAATACTTCAACAAGTTTTAATTTCCTCCCCCAATGCTAATACCTGACTTTGTGAAATCCAAAAGCAGGTCATGTTATTATTTTAATACAAAACCTTTACATCATATTTTTTCTGTATAGTGAACACTGAAAGACCTCAAGAGTTACTCACCATTCTCCGCTGCAAAGTTTGTCCGAGGAGCTTAAGGATAGAGAAAGAAACAACCTCTTTATTATTTTGATAATCAGCTGTTAATATTAAGTGAAAATCACTAATTTGGGTCAAATAAAGCAATACAGTAATACAATACAATAGCAGTACACTGTGAGAGACATTTCCCCTTTAAACTGCCACGCACGTTATAGTGTGGAATGAGCTAAATATACAATTATTGGTATATACTGTATTGAGTTTAGACTGGAATTGAGCTCCTTATGTCTGCCATCAGGTCAGACTTCAGTCTCTGAGTCCCTTGAGATTTGGGAACCACTGGAAAAGTCTCAAAACTGTCAACAAATAGAGCGGAGAGCAGGCTGCTCACCAGCCACACAGAAACACGGCACATCAAAGTGCTCAATGAGCCTGAAGAATGTTGATGATAGGAAAAAAGCCATGGCAGTGAAAATAAAAGGAAAAAACAGAGAAAAGGAGAAAGCAAGTGAAACAAGAGGAAAGTTATGGACAAAAAGGGAGTATCTTCTCTCGCTAAGAAACCAGACATGAAAAAAAGTAAAAATAAAAAGAAAGAGGCTGAAATATATGTACAGCAACTCAAGGAAAAATACATTGTGTTCAAATTACAGATGAAGGTAAACATTATGAGTATGTACATTACCAAAGTTTGGGGTCGGAAAGCTTTTTTAATGTTTTTGAAAGAAATCCCTTATTTACATTTAAGCATTTGATAGATGCTTTTATCCAGAGCGTCTTACATCACATTAGAGCTATACATTTTATCAGTTCATGCACTCCTTGGAACCCATGACCTTGACATTGCTAGCGTCATGCCTTAATGCTTGAGCTATACTGTTTGCACACCAATGCTGCATTTATTTGATCAGTAAAAATAGCAACATTCTGAAATATTATTACAATTTAAAATAACTGTATAAATGTAATTTTTTTTTTTAATATATATATATATTGTAAAATGTAATTTATTCCTGTAACGGCAAAGCTGAATTACTCCAGTCTTCAGTGTCACACTCTAAGAAAAAACTGTAAAAATACAGTCAAATGTACTGTGTTAAAGAGATTAATTACTCACTCATGTCGTTTCAAACCTGCAAGACCTTCGTTCATCTTCTGAACACAAATTAAGATATTTTTGATGAAAACCGAGAGGTTTTTTATCTCCCATAGAAAGCAACGAAATTACCACATTCAAGGTCCAGAGAAGTAGGAAAGACATTGTTAAAATAGTCAACGTGACTACAGTGGTTCAACCTTAATGTTATGAAGTGACGAGAATACTTTTTGTGCGCAAAAACAAAACAAAAATAACGACTTTATTTAACTGTTTTTCCTCTTCCCATCATCATTTCATCTTTTCATCATCAGCAGCATTAGGTGTGTATTTCCTGTTTGTCTTAACCTTCAATGACGTCACTGCTGTATCATTTCAGATGTATAAATTGGATCTACAATGTCACTCCCAAACTTCACCTTGATCTATTTCATGTTCTGTACAGTACATGCCACCCATTACTATTCATGAATCAAAGACATGGGACACCAGCACGGGCTGCACTAGGCATTGTGAAGAGTAGCGATGGATATGGGGGAGGGCAAAGCAGGAATAGCACAGCCAGATCCATGTAGGGAAAGAGGAGGAAAACAGGGAACTAAAGAGAGGGAGGGGATGAAGGGAAAATTCCAGATGCTTTGTGCACTTCCCCATGAGATACACAGAAATAGGAGAGCTGCCTGCTCACATGCACATCAGGAGGGATGGAGAAAGAGGAATAGGAAAGATAGAAAAGAGCAGGAGTGAAAGGCTGGTTGTAACGCAAAGAAAAATATTAAGTGGGGATGGATACAGTTATCAACCCAGTTTATCAAATAAACATGGAGAATATTTTAACTATGATGCAATGAAAATGTATATATTATTTACTTATATACAAGTAAATATTGTGTAAAATGATGTTTATAAATAATGTTAATTTAATTTTAGCTCGGGATGCATGGACATTAATATTCTGACCAATACACATAAGCCGATAATTATTTTATTGTTACAGACAATAATTGATAAACAGCTGATAGCGAAATTCTAAAATATTTTGTCTACATAAATTCACAATAAAATGCTAAAAATTGGAATAGTTTTGAATGCCAGCCACAAGTGAATTTAAAAATTAATATTTATTTTGAGATTTTTAACGGATTACATTTAACAATGTTATTAAATTATAAGTGTTTAAGTATAGTTAAACTATAGTGTCCTGCACCCACTAGTAAAAATATATCAAAAATATCAAAAATGTCTGAATAATTTTTGGTTTGACTGTATAGAATCATGATTTTTTTTGGTTTCAAATAAAGATCTCGATTCTCCCATGATTCAGAACAAACAAATAAACAAAATAACATAGTTTACTAGAGGTTCTGGCAAACTGTTAATTGCTGCAGTCTGTATAAAATAAAATGTTTAATTATTCTCAATGAATAAAAAAAAAATCATTCAAACCAATGATTTAATGACTCACATGCTCACATGCTCACATTACTGGATGAATCAGTGTTTTTTTTTAACAAATCTCTAGAATAAATTTTCAATGACAAATACATTTTTTTAACATTCACCTGTCACCACCTACTGCTATAATGATGCAACTGATACAATCATCATCTAAAGCGCCAAGTTACTTTAAAAAAATAACTATAAGTAAATAGGTAATTTGCTCTATTTTGATCGCTTCCATAGACATTGTTTATATCCACAATATAAACTTGGTAAAACTTTATAATAAGGTTCATTAGTTAACATTAGTTAACATGAATTAATAACGAACTGCACTTCTACAGAATTTATTAATCTTAGTTAAAGGCACAATATATAGTTTTTCGCCACTAGAGGTCGCCTATTCAAAACAAAGGTGTAGCTTAATGACGCCGAGATTGAGCACGGAATCATGGGAAATGTCGTAACAAATGTATTGCTCATGCTTAGTTCATGTTAGTTAATACATAATATTTATATAATATTTGTAACAGAAATAAAGACACTGTGTGGTTGAAAAGACTGTTAGTAAAGCTGTTTCATACCTATACCTATTTGCCAATGCAGATTTTAATGTTCAGGGGTGACTGTCAAAGTTTTAATAGAGACAGAATCTTTGTCAAGTGGGAATCACATTGGTGTTTGAATCGAGATCACAATCTCATAACAGTATATATATATATATATATATATATATATATATATATATATATATGTATTTATATGAATGACACCCTAAAATGACACCCATTTTACCAATTCTAACAGGTACAGAAAGGTCACATTGAGTGTGTATATAAAGAGAGCAGTGTGTGTGTATGTGAAAAAGAACAAGAGACTAAAAACAAGAACAGGTGCATGGCACTGCATCGGCTGTAGTGTTATCATAGTTTTTTTTTTTTTTTGCTGTGTCTGCACTATTCGCGAAAACCCTTAGAATTCCCCTTTCAGCATCACAGTCCTGTATCAGCATATGCTGGCTGTCACTGTTGACTCAAACCTGCCTTCACTATAAAGCGTTCCAGAGCTCCACTGCCTTAATTAGATGGCTCAGTGCCACAACTTCATTGACCAAACCAGACTTTGCTGAATAATGACAGCCATACTAAAGGCAAGCAAAGCAACACCCATACTGCATACAGTCCACCTGCACCTGTTGCTGTCATGCATTTCCCCCAGAGCAGATTGTGGGAAGGGAAAAGGTGGTCTTAAACACAAACGGTAGGTCATATAGTGACCAATATGATATGCCACACTCAAACCATGCTCTGTTTCTGATTACACTGCTGCAACCCCCTCCGAACACACATCTCTATAATCTGTGGTTTGTACAGCAGCTCTAGTGGAGCACTTACAGCCGTTAACTGTGTTGTTGTGGCCCATGCTGTGCAACATCTCCCTGCTCCCACTGCGGGAGTTTCGTGCGCTGCCCCAGGGGTCGTTGTCATAGGAACCGGAGCGGGCTTTCATCTCCTCCTTCAGGATCATCCTACCGATACCACCCTGAATCTGAGACACAGAGAGAGTGAGAAAGAGGAAGACAGAAACAAAAGAAATAATGAGTGAGCATCCTTTGATAGTAAGAGATCAGATGCTTATTGGCTGAATTTCAAAAAATGGTTAAAGGTGCTGAGGTGATTTCTGAGAAACAGTGCTGATATTTGAAATCGAACAACCCCTACAAACAAACCCCTGCCTTCATTGCTCCGCCCCCAAAATAACAAACACGCTATGCAACATAGACAACAGCTGGTGCATCAGGCAGCTTGTGCGAGTATGGGTGAATCAGCTGTGATTTAAACAACAACAACAGCATACTCTGGTTCTGTGAAAACATTTTTACATATCGAGCAGAAATAAAGCAACCTTGGTGTCTGTTTTCAGGCCTTCCCACTCTCCAACTCTGCAGTGTTGGAAAGGTTTTCCAAAAGTAATGCGGATCCTAGTTCTTTGCCTGATTGTATCCCTTCTTCCAGTAATATTCCTCTAACCTTTCTCAGCCACCTCTGTTTCTACAGTCTTTCTACAGATGTCCAGTTTGCTCACTCTCTCTCCTCTCCTATCATGAGTAGGGATGCACCGATAGCAGTATAAGTATCGGGCCCAATACTGCGCTCGTGTACTCGTACTCATTAAAATGCTCCGATACCAACAACCAATACCACGCAGCATGTACTGTACAGTGCTTGTGACAAAGAAACAACTATAACAGAGCAAACAGAGATCAGAATGGATATATCAGAGAAGGATGTCTATGAAGTAAATGTATCGAATGAATAGAATGTTAAACAAATAAAATATTTACGCCTATATAGCTGGTGTGCGCGAGCTGATAAGCGAAACATGAAGTGGATTGAGTGCACAGCGCAAGCTTGTCGAACGCGCTTTTTTCACAGACATCCCTGGAAAGTTTGTAGTTGTCAATAGCAAATAATGTAAAACAAGGCACATACTGACAGTAAAAATCATATATGTAAGTAAAAACTTGAACTGTTATGTGATTTGTGTATAACAAGTGGTTCCCTACATTAATTCATGCATACTGAATACTGTATTGAATTCTCTTTCACGTCTTCTTGTGCTAGAACTGACATATTCACACAAAATAGTGTAAAAACGCCCATCTTTGCTAGTATCGTAGTGAACATAGTCGATTATGTCTTAAGTGAATGTAAAAAGTTGAGAAATAAAATGCATGTGTAACAGTATATTTGATCCGTGCATTCTGTCTTAAAGAGACAGCAGTATAAATAAACATAAATAAAGCATAAATAAATTAATAAACCTGCTGCTGTTTTTAATGTTAATCAAACAACAAAGGACAAAGAAATCACTCACTGCCCTTGCATAAATGACTTCATTTAATAAAAATTCATCTATATTTAATTTATACGTCTCTAATCATAAGCGTAAAAGCTACAAAAGTGTTTTGGTGCTCTGTGGATTGGTCTGATCCACTTCGTTTTTTCTCCTATTTACACAGCCAGGACTATGTACAAACACAATATTTGTTTTTCAGCACACACAGAACAGACATGTAGCAAATATTCACAAAATTGTTTAAGGTTTTAATTAAAATTTTTAACAGTAATTCTCAGAAATTGCTTACTGCACCTTTAAATGAATCTCTGAGCAGACAGATGGGCTTTAACTTTGGCTGACTGTTGATAATCAAAACTAGGTGTGATTTGTCTAATTTAAGAACGCAAGCTGTAATTACTGGTTAGAGGGCAGAGAATATGTCACGTTTCTGCCCACTGCTGTTTCCTTCCACTCTCCACCAGAGGTCTACTGTTTATCATTAAGACTTTTTCATTGCACACAAGCAGTCACTTCACTCTGGACTACATTTTCCACAATTCCCCAGCTAGACACTAATCACACACTCACACCTGTTTCCCATCAGTGACTCTTTATAAGCCGCACACACACACACACACACACACACACACACACACACACACACACACACACACACACACACACACACACACACACACACACACACACACACACACACACACACACACTCTTTGCTGAGTATTGTTTAGCCTTTGATTGCGCCTTGTATTCGACCTTGTCTCCGTGTTCCTAGTTCCTTGCCTTGCCTGTGTTTTTGACCCTGGACTGATTCCTTGTTGATGATCGTTTGCTGCCTGCCTTGACCATTGCCTGTTTTTGGACTACTCTTTGCCTTGCCTCTCCTGATCCTGTTTTCTGGTGTTTGACCTCCTGCCTGTTTGACTACGCTCTCGTTTAATAAAGCTTGCATTTGGATCTACCACCCTGTCGTCTCAATTCCCACCGTTACAGAATAATACTGTGAAAATAAAGAGAGTGCTTCGGTGGCTTACTCTTTGAAGGCCGTGACTCCAGCCATCCTCTTCTCCACCTGATGAGTACCTTCTACGAGGAGCACGTAAAGCTGAGAAGAAATTGAGAAAGCAAGAGTGAGAAAGAGGAAATAACGATGAAGCATAAAACAGAATTGTTTAAGCATCTAAAGGGAGTCACACAGCATATTATTATTGACTGACAGCAAAAATATGCTATAAAATATATATGCAATCATTCATAAAATTTTAACCTTGCATCCTTCTAATCTGCAAATCATTTTTTGGCTCAAATTTAGTCTGGGATTCCAACAAAAATTAAGCCACTTTTTGAGCCAGAAACTGCACCCACCTGTGATCCTTTGGTCAAACACATTAAAAATTCATATATTCATGATTGGGATACAACACAGCTAATAATAACACAGCCATTAAGTGTTTTATCTCGTTCCAAAGCGTATTGATAACGTAATGTAATTTGTGCAAAAAATAATTGTTAAAGAACTCGCAAAAGACACAACAAAAACGAAAGGTACGTATTTTCCTGAATAATAATGATGACTTTAAGCATATAATAATATCTCACACATTTCATAACTGCTTCTGCATTATTTTGTATTTAGTAAATGAACAGTATACATTATAGAGGGTGCTAAATCTTAGAAAATGTCAAATGTAAATTCACACATTTGCAAAAACTATTTAAAGCACAATAAATGGTAACAATAAAATTTGACACTTTAAATGTGGTTAATTGCTCTTTGTATAAAACAACTGAAATAAAAATGCTTTCGTTGTGTTTGTTTAGATGTTATTCACAAAGTGTAGTTTCATATAACGTGTGCTATTAATAATGCATTTTTCAGTGAAAAGAAGGTGAAAAAACATCATAAGAAAGGGATTTCAAATGAAACATAGATCTCACTTTATATTAAGTGTCTTTAACTACTATGTACTAACATTTAAATTCATAATTTGATACAATGCACTTATTGTGTACATAAATGTTTTTACATTGTACTTATATTTTAAAAATACCTGCATGTAATTAATTTCTGTAATTACATCTATAGTTACACTGTTTAACCTTCCCTTACACATTAACCCACCCTTAAACCCATCAAACTTGCCCTACCTCATCAGCAGCAAAATTTTGCAATACAACATGAACACAATAAATGCATTGTACTTATTTTTTTGATGTAAGTACATAGTAATTAAAGACACCTCATATAAAGTGTGACCAAAAGATATTTGGCATTCATTCTTTACAATGTGCTTATGGCTGCCCTAAAGTCAAGTCAACTGCTCAGCAATATAATGCATTATTATTACAACATACCAAACATATTCTAGTCCAACTGGCTGTTTCCACATTCAGGGACTATAGGATCTTTACTGACATCCCTGTATGTGGAAGCATTTAGCATAACTGTGGCTGCTGAAAGGAAAGTGCTGTGATGCCAGTGAACTGAATGCATAGGACATTATGAATATATTTATCACCTACATTTAGGCGAGCTGGTGTAATGGTAGTAATCAGACTCAGAGTGCTGGTAGTGTTCAGGCGAGTAGGCTGACGGGAACTTGGAGGATTGGAGAATGTCCTCACTGGTCTTGCTCTTAGTTGCTGGATTGCAGTGATTGTCTGTGGGGAGAGTATGTCAGGATCACAACTTTGGAAAAGCCTGTGATATAACAGCACAAAGCAGTACAATCAGGCCCCCTTTACACCTAACATTAGTACGTGCTTTCAGTGATCATCACACAATCCACATCAAAAACCAGGTGTAAGAGCACCCAAGATGCTCTGTGATCATGAACATGACCTACTTTTGTCAGGTCCTGCAATCTGATCCCCTGGTTTAATGACCAATATTCAATGAGTTACTCCACCAAACTGCATTTGGAATCTTGTTTCCCAAATCAGCATATTTTCATGTGGACAACTGAAATCTTTTTTTCTATTTTCTTCACTTCTAATCCATCCTTTACTAGTGAAAAAACACAGTAGACCAGATACCTTATTTTCCATAAGGTAAATAAATACTAAATATATATATATATATATATATATATATGTGTGTATATAAATATATATATATATATATATATATATATATATATATATACATACAAACATGATAATGCTAGGTGTTAGGGGGGCCTCAGAAAGAAAGAAAAGAAAGAAAGAAAGAAAGAAAGAAAGAAAGAAAGAAAGAAAGAAAGAAAGAAAGAAAGAAAGACAAGAAAAGAAAGCTCAAATATTCCTCTGAAGGAAACACTATTCACAACACTCAATGTAAAGCATCTGCATTCAGATACATGAGATGCTGAATAAGCACTCGCACACACACGCAAAACACTTTAAAACTAATAATGTGAGGGTCTTTTATTCAGAAACTACACAGATATTGATATAATGCCTTGTACATCTAAAGCAAAACCAGTCAGAAACTGCACTGAACTCCCATCCATATAAAACACATACAAGAAGATTTAACACAAATACAGAAGCACAGGCCTCACACAATATTAACAATCCTGAATGGAAAAGACGGAATTCAAATGAGGGACTAGAGATCGAACAAACACATGACCATAGACGCAGACAGACAGATGTGCACAGGGAGAGAATACTTACAGAGTGAATGGTGACCGAGGAAAGTAGAGATGGAGGGAATTGTATTTAAGGTGGTAAGGGGGGAAAAAAAACAGGGAAAAAAACAGAATAAGGGAGGACATATTTGCATACCTAAGATTTTTCAGTGAGATTTTACGTTTGGTACCCATATGGAAGAGAAACAAATGATCTGCATGACAACAGTATGTCTATTCTGCACAAACACAGTTAGACATCTACAACAAAAAAATAAAATAAATAAAAAAACACATTTCACTTACAGATGCAGATCCACCATATGGATAGCAAATTAGACCTTGTAAAGTGTTCATTACAGGCTTGTGATACAAGGATAAACACAAATATACACTTAATACACAAATGTAAACTGAGCCAACAAGCTATCAGAGATGGTTCTGACCTTTCTTAGAGAAAACATGATGGACTGTGCAAGTATCTGAGCTGGCCAGTAAATAAATCTAAAGTATTAGTGCAGCTCTGTGCAAAACTCTGAAACAAATTAATCTTTCTTATGCACTCTAGATCTCAGTGGTTGTATATTGTCCATGATAATTGGCAGGCCTACACAGAATCTGTGCCAGAAGCTTTGAAGTACTCGAACGGCATCATTCACAAAGTTCTATACATCCCCTGGCCCTTGTATGTTTGTCTTTTAAACCTTTTAGCTAATTTGACGCTGTCAGCAAAGTCTAGTGCACTCTGCTCCATTTAACACCATTTATGCTAAAATTTATTCCACAAATTTCACAGATTTTACCCCCCAAAAAGGTCAGAACTGCACAGAAAATGTCTGCAGAATTGGAACAACCATCATTCACACAATTTTGCACATCCGTACCACTTTTAAAGCCATTTCACACATTTAAAGCCATTTCACGGTTTCCTCTTAAAATTCTGAATAGAATTTTTTTTAAAAAGTCAACAGATTCGATCTGGTCCTGGATATATATTACTCCACTTAATGTAAGATTTTCAAGCTAGCCATGTCTTTTATATTTGTCCACATAAAACCTATTTATTATTATCATTATTATTATTATTATCCTTTTTAATTTTTGTTAGTTAAAAAATACATTGACTTTGAACATGATCTGAATTTTTGCTTTTTTTTTTTTTTTTTTTTTAGTGGGGTGAAAACATTGGAATGGCAAAAAATCTGAACTGTTGAGCCCAGATAAAATCCTTAATGTTAATCACTGTATTATCTATGATAATTGGCTTAGGTATAAAATTTGATTTTATAAACTAGATTAATTAAAAATAAGAAGCATCATTAACACGTCGGAAAATCGCACAAGCCTGTAATGTACATACATACAGAATATACACATACAAATACACACACAGAGACATGCAGATAAGGGAAAGATGTATTATTACTATTGTTTAGTTAAAGGGGTTAGAGTTCATGGCATTTTGATAAGATACTAATCAATATACTTAACAAAAAGATGTGAGATTGTAAATTTATGAATAAACAGACAGAGATATGCACACAAACACCCGACTTTTGAAAGGATTTGCCACCAGATGTAGACTGCCTAGTCCCTACAACATTCAATATGCTGTCAACTGTTAGAGAAACAATATGGCTGCCACTTGAACAGCGGTTTCTTAACAGGGTTGAGCTTAACTTAGCATTCTCTGAAGCTTCTCTGTGGCATCTAATGCGGCCACTTCCCAGCTGATCTAAAGCAGAGGGGGACATGGCAAGCTTTAATCATGCCTCAGCAAGCCTTATCCTTTTTCATCACCCTCCTGTGGAAGGAAGGATGCGCTCATGCCAGTTCTACATTCTTCTGGCATGCAAGGAACAGAAAGTGGGATGCAGTTTAATGCTTGAGGAAAGAGAGACAACTTCTTATCTCTTTACTCTTTACAGTTGCGGTATGTGAATACTTTTGATTTACATGGATTTCTGCATTAATTGCTCACATAATTAGTTTATGTCTGTGTGAATCATTTTACACCGGACTGCTTTGTATACGAATGTCAATACAAAGGGACAATACAAAACAGAGGTTGTGCTAAAAATGTGTTACTCATGGATAGATCAGTACAAACTGTTTGTGATCCAGCTTACAGCCTCCAGAGTGGATGGATACGGCAGTAATAAAGGTGAGAGCACTTTATTACAGTTCATCGAAGTTAATTTATGGATATAAACCCGAAAAGGCATAATGCCTTTATATATTTGTTAACTGTTAGTTGTAACGAGTGTTTCTGTGTACTTCACTATGTATGTTTATGGATAATATTTGAATGCACACTTGCACTGTTTTATTATTACAGTGATTTTCTAGAGTGAAAACAGACGCTTCATATTTTGTGTGAAGTACAATAAACGTTATAAAACTCATCGGTAAACTGGCTTGTACTAATATAGTGGATAAAAACAAGAAGATAATATAAGTTATAACTGTAATTAAACTAAACTATACCTGCTCTATCTCCATGCAGCAGATATTCGCAGTTTCTGACATTATAGTGCGTCCTGACTGAATCCTGACATGGGAGAATGAGCTCTTGAAGCTCCGCCCTCTTAGGCCAAGCGCAGCAGCCTTTTTTTTTCATTTAAAGGGCACACACTGAAACAGCGCGTTTTTGCTCACCCCCAAGAAGTGGCAATTTTAACATGTTATAAAAAATTATCTGTGGGTTTTTTTGAGCTAAAATTTCACATACACACTCTGGGGACATCAGAGACTTATTTTACATCTTGTAAAAGGGGGCATAATAGGTCTCCTTTAAACAATCAGACATCATTTCTCATGACCATTGGGCAGGTCTGATCTGCAATTTTAGAAAACATTTGGTGGATGTTATTGCTGCAGCTTTTTATATATAAGTGCTCATATATTTTTCCACCTTGCTCTGGTTAATGAAGACATTAAGATGAATAATACTTTGAGTATTACTTGTTTAAGCAAACTGTATTCATCTATTGTTATGATTTTGATAAAGATTAGATACATTTCAATTACCAATTTATTCAGAAATCTAGTTCAATCCAAAATGTTCACATACTTTTTCTTGCAACTGTATTAGGTACAGTAACTTCTAAAACATGTACCATGGTATATACTTAGTTTGTGTCCGCCAAATCCTATAGAAATTAAATGAGTGTTTTTTTATCCTCTTCTCTTAAAGACTTTTAGACTAAAGGGTTTGCTGGAGGACATCTATGGAGGACACTAACACTAATCAGACACATCTTTCCCATGAGCCCACACTGCCTCAGGACTGAGCGTGAGGAAAAACAGGCCGGGGCAGGCCGAGCACACTATACCATGTCTCTTATAGATGGGAGGCTTCCTGTAGATGTTGGGCTCCCCTGTGGCTGAGAAGAAAGGAAGAGATTAGAAATAAAACGGAGGAGATGTAACTGACAGGCAGAAGAAAGCAAAGTAAACGAGGTTGGAAATGTTTTTTTGTACTTCCTCTTCAGGCTCCCTGGGACCTTTAGGGTAAGGTGAAAGAGAGTGGAATGGTTGAGGGGAACACAAAAAAGGTACCAAAATGGAATAGAGCCATACTATAGATGTATAGTATAGACAGATTCAAACAGTTACAGAGACTTTGATCCATTAATGAGATTTTAATGTATATCCAAATATACTGCTGGATGAATATGAAAGTGATGACAGCAGCCAATGAGGTGAATGTTGAGGCCTGGCCTACCTGGCACATGGAAATGCTTGGGAGCTTGGTTTGTGGTGGGCGTGCTGGACCGGGCATCTAGCTGATTGTAATATGGTGAACTTCTGCCACTCTCAGTGCCTGCAGCAAGCCCCAAGCCAATGACAGTAACAGAACCAGAGCATGAGTGCACACTTCCTGTGCGCCCTAACCACACACACACACACACTCAGTCATCACACCAGTGATCATCAGATCAATGATCCAAGATTAGCCAGGCAGGGACAGTATGCATTTCAAAACAGAGAAAAAGACATACTGTGCCAGACAGACGGGTGTATAGGATGTAGGTGGAATGGTGGGACACGCCCCCTAATAACAGTTCAAAATATCCCCTGCAAAAAGCCCATACTGCCTTTTTTTTGTTAAAGTCAACATGAAATAAAAAATCTCTTATTGTTGTCTTACTGTATGTGATTCAATATGTATTCTAGAGTTGTCAAAAGTACAGACGGTACCAATCAGTACTGAAATTTTAAAATTAAGCGGATTCGTAAACACCTCTGATTGGCCATTGTGTTCATGCGCTCATCGGATATGTCTGTGATTGGATACAATGATCAACGCATGGGAGCATTTGAAAGCACATGGAAGTGTTTGAATTTGAAAGCATTTTGAAAGCGGGAACGTTTGAAAGCAGGCATCTAGCAGTGGACTGGTCGTTTTTTAAGGGTTGATCATTGAAGCCAATCACAGACATATCCGATGAGCACATCAACACAATGGCCAATCAGAGGTGTTTACAAATCCGCTCAACAGCGCTCAAAGTGTCACATTTTCTGCACTTTTGACAATGTATTCATCATTTTTTTAATGATGAAATAACTTTTCATCATTAATAAATTGAATAACTTTTTGGGTGACATCACCAAGCTTTCTTGTTGCCTCCCTCCAACAACTTGAAGATTCAATAATTTTCAGTTGGATAAAATCCTGTCTTTCCCACATTCCCAATGTTATAAGTATTAACTAAAAATCACAAATGTTGCCTTGGCAACTAACGGAAATAAAAAAAAGTTTCGGTTGAAGCACATTAAAATTACTAAAACTGAAATAAAAATAAATTAAAACTAATTTCATTTCAAAACATTAATAAATACTACAACACTATATAAATAATACTAAAACAGCACTGGTCCTTTCTCTTTTTGTCACTAAATGTCCCATTTCACTTGCAAATATGTCACATTACAGAAGTAAAATTGGTTGTGAATATTATTTCATGTTGACTTTAAAATCCATCCTAACTAATATCAGTCACTCAGCCTGTCCTGTAGCTGCAAACCACACTTAAGTATATAGAGGCAAATCAAGATACATATATATAGTATATTTTCCAATATACTGCATATTTAGTGAAGTTCTCATGCCATTCCTGCTGAAAACACCAGCTTAGACCAGGTTCAAGCTGGTTTGTGCTGGTTCACTATCCATGTTGTTTACCAGCAAGAAATGCTGATCAACTTGCATAGTCTTTCTGATGAAGCTGTAATCTGGTTGACATCAGTATCCCATGAATCAGGAATGAGAGTGTATTATCTGTACTGCTGCGAGCTTGGCAGAAGGAACTCACCGTATCTGTAGTAGTGCTGTGGAGAGCGAGGCATGATGGGAGACATGCCCTGCCTGCTGTAAGTGGGGGAGTCTATGTACCCTGGACTAGAGGATCTTCTCAGCCTCATGTCCATACCGTCATACATGTCCTATTTACATAAAATGTCATTATTCATAACTCTGATTGTTAGAACCACTATTTATTTTCTCAGTGACCAATATAATTATACACAATAAAATACAGTAAAAAACTTTTACCTGAGAATAAGGGGAGAGTGTGCCCAAAGACTGTGAAGACAAAAAAGAAGGGGGAGAGTCAGAATAACAGTAAATGTGAGATAAACCTTCGGCCTCTTCCTCCATGACATCTAATGTGTGAGGGAAGTGAGAAGAACAAGAGGGCGGAGGTGAAGGAGCACTGTGGTCCAAACAACCTACTTTATATTTCCTGTAGAACTGTAGAACTCAACATTTTCTACTCAGCAAGCAAGAATTTAATAGATAGTTCACCCAGAAATTAAGATCCTGTCATCATTTACTCGTTCCAAACTTTCTATCGACAACAAACACATTTTTTAAGTAGCCTGTGGTCACCATCCACTTCAATGTCAAGAAAAGAACAGCATCGACATTCTGTTAAACATTTCCTTTTGTGTCCCCTAAACATCATACAGGTTTGGAACAACATGAGGGTTAGTTAATGATAGGACTGTCATTTTTGGGTGAACTATCCCTTTAAGCAACATCACATAAATTTGCTTCCCAAAAAGCAAACTAAAGTGAGAAGTTTTTTTTTTTTTTTTTTAGCAAACAAAAGCATACAGCCAGCCAACAATGTGACATAGATGGAAAAACTCAAAGCAAAGCTATGCTGAGCTCAACTAGGACCAGGCCAGTAGATCCGGCGACAGGGGGAGACATGCTAAAAGTAGACCCAGAGTGGCTCTAGTGGCCCTGTAGGGCAGTACCTCCCCATAGCTGAGACGCTCTAGCCTGTCATCGGAGCAGTATCTGTGACTGGGCTCATAGGACCAGAAGTCTGGCCTCTGCACTTCATAAATGGCTTTAACCTTAGGCAGCGCTGCCAAGTCTTTGTAATCAAGGATCTCGTTCTCCATTTTTGCCTAAGGAGAGGGACACAGGACAGATACACACACTCACACATCAAACGCAATGAGCAGGCCTGCAAAAAACAGCAATCATGACAGGCAACGACAGCATCAACAACACAATTAAGTATGGGAATGAGCCTGCGGCACAGTTTTCACAAATACAAAACCACTTTAAAGCATGTGCTGTTAGAATACAATTGAGCTAATGACTGAAACTGTAATATAGCACATAAATGCTACAAAAATGTCATGATGCTTTTTTGGAGCAAGTAGAAATTTCTTTGTTAAAGTCGACATGAAAATTCCCCCTATCTATTGTCTAAATGCATTTTATGGACGTTACAGTAAACAATTCATCCATGTATAGATTATTTTTTGAAAATGACATACAGTACTATACTTATTTACCCTCATGTCATTTCAAACCTATATGACTTCCTTTCTTATTTGAAACAAAAGATACTTTGAAAAAATGTCTCCATGTTTTTCTTCTACATATAATGATAGTCAGTGGGGTCCAAAGTTGTTTGGGACCCCATTGAGTTTCATTGTACGGACAAAAGCAGGTGAAAACATTTTATTTTGTATTCAGTAGACATGTGCCGATATTCGGTAATACAATATCACACGATAATGAATATGCACGATATTGTTATCATGGACACTTTAAAATACCGTGAATAATAATTTTTTATAATAATAATTATTCAAATGTTTATAATACATTTTAAGAATATTTCCCCCATCAACTGTATAAAATGCACATTACTTAATAGATACATACTTAATAGGCTAATTATTTTCAAACTTAAATTTTTTTATATTTTAATGTGGACTACAACATGCCCTATAATGATTGAAAATATTCTGATTAGGCTATTTGTTATTGTTCAGTAAAACTTTGTGACATAAGGCTTCATTAGTTAACATGTTCATTCATTATTACCAAACTGACAATGAAAAATACATATAAAGTACATATATATTTATTAATCTTAGTTAATGTTAATTTCTTAGTTAATGTTTAATAACATTACTAAAATCAAAAGTTGTAACTATTATTTAATGGACCTGAGCTAAAACTAACAATGATCAGTTCTACTTTTTAACTAACATTAACAAAAAATAATACCTTCAAATGTAGCTATTTCTCATTCTGCATTAACTAATGTTAAATAATGAGACCTTATTATAAAGTGTTGCCTGTTGTTCTTTATAATTCTTTTGCAGTTTAATCTGTTTGAATACATTTGTATTGCGTTATTGTATTTAAACATTTAGCGTTCTTTTTGTTATAAGAGAAAGAGTTCTTAAACCTGTTCTACTATGAAAACATTTTTTTTTTTGCAACTTACTTCAATATCGTGATAATACATTATACCGTGATAAAAGCTTTAGCAATTACCGCAACATTAAAATTTGATACCATCACATGCCTAGTATTCAGTAGAAAAAAAGTCATAAAGGTTTAGAACGACATGAGGTTGAGTAAATTTAATTAAGTAAATTATGACCATTTTTATATTTGGGTGAACCATCAATTTGGTATAAAGTTGTGGTGACTTATCTCATACACGTACAGCCTCACACTTGACCTTAAGCAGAGTATGGACCTGCAGGGCTTGACAGCACATATGCTTACACTGCATTATGCATACATCAATCACACACAGCACAAAGGTTACACACTCGGGGCAGCCTTCACTTCCACATGTGATGTTTATGACCGCACCACTGCAGAATGCACAAAAACACATTATGAACAAGCCAACAAACACACGCACAAGAGTCATCCATCTTGGGATGGCCAATTATACTTACATTTATGCATTTGACAGATGCCTTTATCCAAAGCAACCTTCTGTGCATTCAAGCTATACATTTTATAAGTACATGCATTCTCTGGAAATTAAACCTGTAACTTTTGCGTTCCAAGTGCCATGATCTACTGGTTGAGCAACCGCAGGAATCTTCATAGCACTACATTACCGTTCAAACATTTGGGTTTGGTAAGACCAAATAGTTTTTTTGCTCTTATGCTCCTTAAGGCTGCATTTACTTGATCAAAATTACAGTAAAAATAGTATTATTGTGAAATATTTTTTGAAATTTAAAATAAATGTTTTCTATGGGAATATATTTTAAAATGTAATTTATTCCTGTGATGGCAAAGCTGAATTTTCAGCATCATTACTCCAGTCTTAAGTGTCACATGATCCTTCAAAAATCATTCTAATATGCTGATTTGCTGCTCAAGAAACATTTCTTATTATTAAAAAAACAGATGTGCAAAAAACAAATGAGATTTTTGTGGAAACCATGATACATTTTTTTCCAAGATTGAATAGAAAGGAAATAAAAAATAGAAATAGAATTGAAAAATAAATAATTTGTAACATTACAAATGTCTTTACTGTCACTTTTGATTAATGTAATGTAATGTAAATTATTAATTTCTTTCAAAAAACAAAACAAAACAAAAATCAATAAAAATATAATCTTACTGACCCCAAACTTTTGAATGGTAGTGTATGTCAAACATCAGTGTAACTTTAAATAAATAGTTCACTCAAAAATGGATGTTCTGTCATAGTTTATATAATCAATTTCAGTATGTTTCTCATACAAAGCTATTGTACGGCTTCAGAAGATTTGGAATATAGGTCGCGGTTTTAATGACTGTATAACGTCGATGATCATTTTTACGGTGTTTTTGCATTTTATTTGAAGCTTGAAAGAAAGCCCATTAAATGAACTACAACTACATTTTGCGAAAACGTTGTGTTCCACAAAAGAAATTTGTCATATAGATTTGGATAGACATGAGGGTGAGTAAATGATGACAGAATTACATTTGTGGGTGAACTGTCCCTTTATCTTGTACATTAACATGTCAAAATAGTCACTAATTTATTATCACAATTTTAAAACCAAATACTCTCATTTTGTATCATTTACAGTTCTATCACCTTCATTCAGCTGACATGTGAGCTGGACACTGATTGGCTACTTACACAAATGACTCTGCTGGGTGAACTAATGCTGGAGCCTGGAGGAGAGATGGAGGTTTCTGATGTGCGCCTGAGCTGTAAAATAAAATAAGGAGGAAATCAGCAGAGCTTCAGAGTGAGATCTGATAGCATTTTAAAATTCAGTCTGTATTTGTTAAAAAAAAAAAAAAAAAAAAAACTCACTCTCAGTTTCCTCTCTGCTCGAGATGCCTGTTTACACACGGGATGCCACACTTCTGAACCTGAGACACAGAGCCAAACAAATAAGAGGGGAACGTTAGACAGAGTGCACAAAACTTCTAATCCAGCCATATGCTCATTCAAGACACCTTAAGATGACTTTATTTAAGAAATGAAAAGAAGGTGTTAGGAGATTTACCATGTGGATTTCAGTTGCTTGTACACTACCGTTCAAAAGTTTGGGTTCGGTACGATTTTTTAAAAAGAAATTAAGACAATTATTCAGGAAGGATGCAATAAATTGATCAAAAGTGACAGTAAAGACTTTACATTGTAGCAAAAGAATTCTACTTCAACTTTTTATTAATCAAAGACACCTGAAAACTGTTTTCATCACTGATAATAATAAAATTATGAAATTCAGTTTGCCATCATAGGAATACATTACATTTTAAAATATATAGAAAACGGCTATTTTAAATTGTAATATTTCACAATATTCCTGTTTTTACTGTATTTTTGATCAAATAAATGTAAATAGTGAGAATAAGACTTATTTCAAAAGCAAAAACACCAAACCTAAACTTTTGAATAGTAGTGTACAATAATGGTATTACATTTAAATCATATTTATACATTTATACATTTATGAATTTAATTATGTGGCACTGACGCCATGTCCTTACTTGAAGAAAATGTCTTTGATGGATTTGCACTATGAGTTTTCTTCAGTTTGGCATCTAAGGCCTGCCTGCCAATCACATCACTCCTGACCTCAAAGGTGAGTTTGAGATTTGGAAGCAGATGGATAACTCAAGCAAATACATTTAATGTAATCACTCTATGAGAATAAAGGCATTCATTCAACTGTGGTATTTCAATTTCAGATTGATGTTTTTTTTTTAATCCGATGCTCTGTCTCTGTCTAGCTCATTCTCTCCTGTTTTCGTTCCCTATACGTATCCTTCTCTTTTTGCATGATAGTAATGTGCTGATGCGATGCCTGGCTCTGCTGACTTTTAAATGCATTTACCTCGAGGCGTGTTCGCTAGCCTGTAACACACTTACACATCTCAGCGCTGAATGTGAAACAGAACAGACAAAAACACAGAAAGACCTGCGGCGCATTCTAATGTCCACCAGCCACTGGCACTGGAAGTCATATGAGAGATCACACAGGGAAATCTACTGAAGGGGGCATTAAGATGGATCAAGATGAGCCTTTGTGATTCTTTGAGGAATAACATTAGTTTCTTCATTAAAGTCTTCCCAATACAGCCTTTATCTGACACATGAATCCTGCATACTGTTCATGATGTTCTGGAAATGGAGCTAAATATGAAAGGTTGTCTTGGAATATTCTAAAAGAGCTCTTTTATTAGCAAAGTCCTCATCTGCTCTGTCACAAGAAAGAACTAAGCCTAACTAGGCCCACAGGAAAGTCAGATCCTAAACAAAAACACAATTAAATGAAGAACAATTTGAGAATTTTGTTTAACCCTTGTGCATCAATTAAAAAAGTTACACATATGTCCATAGTGGACAAAAATGTCTGTGTCATAAAAATTTAAGCTTGGGAGCACAGACTTAAGTTTGGCCTCATTTTAAAGAAGACCCCTGGCAGATTATTGTTAAAGTACAAAAAAAAAAAGATATAGAGGTTTATGATTTGTGAACATTATTTTTATATAAAATATATATTGTATGAAAGATGTTGAACTCTAAAACTGCTAGAAAATCAAAGCCATAAATCTAAACAAGTTGTGTTCCAAATTTGAGGTTGATATCTCAAAAAATGAGCAAACAGTAAGAGTTTGTTTGGGCGCAGTACCAAATTTTCCCCATTAGATGGCAGCAAAGCTCCACTGGTACATACAGTGTTTGGATTTGTGGTTGTTTGGCAACTGTCTCTATAATATGCATAAGCAAAAAACAGAAATAAAGCGAGTATGTGCTTTATAGGCCAAACCTGAGAAAATGGCACCATCTGGTAAAATAATAGTAAAGATTTTAAATTTGAAGCCTTGCCAACAGAATGAAAGCCTATTAACAAAGATTGCATAATTTTATAGTTAAATGGCCCTGGGATTTAAAAAATTGCAGTTTTAATGGGTTTCAAATGGGGACATTTTTGTCCTTAAGGTCCTGAGAGGAACTATTTTGTGAACCTAGTGCAAAATAGATTTATTAAAAGAAATGGAGGTGAAATAGTAAAATTCCAATAAAAATACACACCTGTGCCAAAAGTTATGTAGTTGGCATTAACACAGGCAAAATGATAAAAAAAAAAAAAAAAATTAGCCATAAGGTCGCACATGTTAAGCAATTTTTTTCTCAAAATTATCAATATCATACTGCATCTGAGAATTTTAGTGTTTTATTTTATTTATTTATTTTTTATTTTCTTTGTCAATTCCATTATTAGGTGATTTGTCATTATTGTAATACAGTACTATTGCAGATGTGCTTAACCCTTGTGCGTCAATTAAAAAAAGTTACATAAAGACAAAAATGTCCATGTCAATAAACTGTAATAAAATTGTAAAAGACTTAAGACTTAAGTTTGGTCTCATTTTAAAGAAGACCCTTGGCAGATTATTGTTGAAGTGAAAAATGTCCATAAAGTCGCACATGGGTTAAGTATCTTAAGACTTTTTTAACCTCCTATGTGTTTCCTCTAGTGTTTCAGATGAAGTCTCCCACAAGGTCTGTCACAACAATTGCCAAGGTCTGCAATAAAAAGTCAAAATATTTCTCCTAAACTCACATTAATGTCATAGCTGTATTCTCTTGCTTTACGGTATGTCAATGAATGCCTGCTTTTCACTTTCTGTGTTCAGTTGTCTGGGATGAAAGATCTTTGCTCGTCAGTTCAAATCCCACAAGCACCTGAGACATTTGAGAGTCCTTATGTCATTGCATACACTTTATGGAAGGATCGGGCCCAATTTCCCCAAAAATGTAATAATAGATAGAGACACCCAAGTACCATTATTTTCTACATTGCAGTAAACCAAGTAAATAATCTCATTCCATGTTGATGTTATTTCATTTCATAAGGTCTATTTTTTAATTATTGATTATGTGTTGATTTAATATTAAAGATTTTTATTTAAAGAAACAATACATTTTGTTCCCACATTTTGACAAACTATATAATATTTAGTTTGACCACCTGAGGTTGACAATCACTGTTTTCTGAAAGTTAAGCAACTTTCACTGACCATTTGTTGAAATGGAAAAAAATCACTTCCTTATTTGGAAGAGTTAAAGGCCCCATTTTGCACCCTATTCATGGAAAGTGCCGGCTGTTGGCCCCTGTAACCTCTCCTCACCTGTGAGATACATCTCCTCTCCTTCTGTAAACATCATCTGACACCGGGCACAGCGAGCACAAGTGGGGTGATAGTGCTTCCCACCAGCCTGGACAGAGAAACAGAGGGAGACAAACAGAACATAAGAAAATGTTGGAGGACACTCTAGAGGATTTTAAAACAACACGTACAAGCACATAAATGCTCCAACTGTTGAACCCATTATCATGAGTGCAATAAACACAGTAAAATCATGCTTGTCTCAACAGTGTTCTCCATATTAAGCAACAGAGCACTCCTCCTTTATTGCTGTTTTAATACTGCTTAAGACTTATTTGAGCTCTACAGACGTTTAATGACTGTCTTGCACATCATACACACATTGAAAGCTTACAGAGATCCTTAAGCGCCAAGAATCAGTAATTGAGAGAACTGTTCCTCTGGGACATTTAAAACAAGGACAGTTTGGTGATGGAACTGCAGAGAACAAACGCAATTATTTAACATTTTTAAAGGTGCAATGTGTACATTTTTAGGAGGATCTATTGACAGAAATGCAATATAATATACATAACTATGTTTTCAGTGGTGTATAAAGACCTTACATAGTGAACTGTCATGTTTTTATTACCTTAGAATGAGCCATTTCTATCTACATACACCGCTGATCCCCTTACATGTTAAGTCGCCTTTTTGCGCAGGCATGTTTTTACAGTAGCCCTAAATGGACAAACTGCTCTACAGAGCACGTTTGCTTGACTAGCTACTCTCTTCTGTTTCAGACGACGATGTCTTTGTCCTGTGTTGGCTACTGTAGCTTCTCTATATTGCAATTCTCAACGCTAAAATTTACACACTGCACCTTTGAGTACAAAATGAGATAAAGATGATGCCCCAAAAGTAAAAGTAAAATTCTCAGCCGTAGGGGTGTAAAAATCCAATTATGTATTATGATTATAATTATACAACAGTAATTTCCAGTCCCTGATTCTGCTTGGTCGAGCAGCGTTCTAACAGTGCTGAAATAACAGTTCAAAGTATGTACATAAAGTTTGTATTTACAATGTTATGGCAGTAGGTGGTGACAAGCGACTGTTATTATGAGTGATTTATTGAATCAGATTTGTTCAAAACAATGATTCGATCATGAACAACACATGTGACTGTCTTTGTGAATGAGTCACTTTCTCAAACAATTTGTTCAAAACTGATTCATTGGAAATTATTCGTAAAAAAAAAAAAGTGAGTGTCTTTATGAATGAGCATTGAATTAGCTACTACAGTAAAACAATTTGTTCAATTTGTTCATGAATGAGTCATTGAATCATTTACTCACTCAACTCATTCATGCAAAACTGATTCATTTAGGAATTAAATATTTGAATAACTTAGTTTTGAGTAACTTATAACTAAGTTACTCAAAAGATTCATCCAAAATGCTGATGCATTCAGGAACAAAACATTTGACTCTCTTTATGAGCAAGTCATTTAATTAATTCCCTTGGATCGATTTGTTCAAAAACACAGATTCATTTAGAAATGAAACAAGTGTCTGTCTTTATGAATTAGTCACATTAACCATTAACTCAAATGATTTGTTCAAAAACGCTGATTCATTCAGGAACTACTGTGTGTTGCCCAGAGACATGCAACCACTAATTATTCTGTGGCTTCGTTTGGACATTAGAAGAACAAAAACAGAAAAAATAACTGCTCATAATCTATCTAAAATGCAAAATCTTAGACTAGTATGACTGTTGCTATTTATAGACAAATATTGCAAATACACCAAATGTTCTCTCATTGGGAAGTCCGGAGAAGAAAGGGGCGTATTGGAGAGGAGGCACAGAGCAGGTGGCAAGAGAAGGCCAGTTTATGAGTTAGAGACATAGTCTATGCTGTCATTGCTCCAGGAATCAGCAAGCTGTCAGTTTCTAAGTGCTCAGAGGTATGCGGTATCACTAGGTGTCTCCCAGGGGGAATGAGTGCAAATCAAACAGGCAGATAAAGATAAATCAGCCTGTGTCCCACTAGCTATAAATAACCTGACTTGAGCTCTCGCTGGAACACAGAGCACTTCACACCAGCCACTCAGACTGAGAAAGTTTGTGTGAGTACACAAGCTCACACAAATTCTTTTCAAATGTGTATTAGCATTAAGCTTCATCAGCTTTGGAACTCTCGGCTGGCAAATTATCTCCTTCCTTATTTGTATGTAAACTACCTCATCACGTTTCTCTTCCCCTGTGACCGTCACATTACTCAAAGTCTCCCACGCTCTCTGTCTCTCTCTCCAACTCCATGACTCCACAACCCTGTTTGGGTGTGTCACAGAAAATAGCAAATCAACAAATGAAAGCGTGTCAGGGGTACCTGCCAAAAGAATCATTCTTGCTTATGAAGCGTCAAAGGCCAAACTATTAGGCCATTCCTCTGAAGGACGAGCCACTGGGGAGGAAAACTAAAGGCAGGGCAACCCACTAGCTCTTCATTAGCTCCATCACTCATTCTGTCAGTAACTACCCATTGAAACAGTAGTGCTAAAAGACCTTAATGTTTAGCGCTGCATTTCAAAACCAATTTATGGATCCATCAATTTATGGATCCTCAATCCATTCATGGAAAAACAATTCATTTAGGACTGAAATATTTGGCTGTCGTCAATGAGTAACTGAATAAGTCATTTAACAGATTCATTCAAAACACTGATTCATTCAGGAACAAAATGTAAATCCATCCATCCATCCATCCATCCATCCATCCATCCATCCATCCATCCATCCATCCATCCATCCATCCATCCATCCATCCATCCATCCATCCATCCATCCATCCATCCATCCATCCATCCATCCATCCATCCATCCATCCATCCATCCATCCATCCATCCATCCATGAATGAGTCACTGAATCAGCTACTAAAACAATTTTGTTTAAAACACTGATTCATTCAGGAACAAAACATGATTGCCTTCATGAATGAGTCATTCAATCATTTAATCACTTACTCAACTCATTCATGCAAAACTGATTCATTTAGGACTGAAATATGTGGCTGTCTTTATCAATGAGTAACTGAACAAGTCACTCAACAGATTCATTCAAAACACTGATTCACTTAGGAACAAAACATAAATCTATCTATTTTGCAATGTATTATATTGTACATAACATTATTTATTTATATTAAAAAGTTGTAGTTGCAGGTGGTTTAAAAGATATGGAAATATATTGCTCAGGTTCTGCAGAATTTGGTTTCAACCATCTATGGCTAAGGTGTTGTGAGTGAATTCGCCATATTATCATCTTCTAGGAGTCCATAGCTCAAAAGGTAAGCTACTGTATGGTAGAAGACACAAAACTTTTAGGAGGAAGAACGAGAGAAATAAATATCAGAAACAATAAGAGTGATGCTTGCCTCAATTGTTTATTCCCTCAAAGCTTTTTCCTCTGCTTGTCTCTCCAAGGCGTATTCTTTGCCGCCTGTTAACCATAAATATTCAAAGAAATATTTGTATTTCTAAGGAAAGAGTGCTTCAAATGGTGGTTTTATTCCCCATCTGTCTGGGCTTCTTTATCCATCTCCCTTATATTTAGCCCTTGATCTTTTTATAATGGAGGCTTCTTACCTGGCCCGCTTGATGGATCAATTCATGTTCATTTCAGGTATAACTCAACGCAATCGCTGTCTATTCAGCTGAGTTCTGATGTAATTCAGAGTCAATAACAATCAAAGATGAGTTGCTCATCACAAAGAACTACAATATAATGAGTAAATTGCTCAGGTCCAGTGTTTTCTGAAGGGTTTCCACAAAGGTATTACAGGTGTCTGTGGACATGAATGAAACTTTAATGGCATTTCTAATAAAATATATACTATCATTCAAAAGTTTGGGGTCAGTAAGATTTTATTTTGAGAGAGGTTACACAGTGTAATGTTAAGAGTCTAGGTTGGGGGGTGTCTGTTGGACACTGGTCTAATGGCGGGATATAAGCAGGCAGAATGTAGTCTCACCTCCAGCACACGTCCACTGATGTATCTGTCGCATGTTTCACACTTTATCCCAAACTGGGCGTGGTAGTCTGCCTCACAGTAAGGAATGCCATCTCTGCATGCAAAATAAGACTCACATGAATGAACACATTTTTATACTGTTACCAAAAATAAAACAAGAAAACTATGATCTTTTTGACTCTTCTATTTAATGCTATAAATCTTTCTTGAGCACTTCAAAATCGGAGTGTCACGAAAGTCCCTCACAGCAGCAGTAAATCATGTATATATACATACATACACATAACTGTTCAAAAGTTTGGGGTTGGTAAGATTTTCGAAAGAAGTTACAATAGATTTTCAGCAGTAATTACTCCAGTCTTCAGTGTCACATGACTTTTGAACTTTAGTGCTTATACAGTGAGAGAAAGTGTCAACACAAATTGCCTAATCTAAAAATTCTATAATTATCCACATATAAAAAAAGATACATAGGCCTATTATTGGAACTGAATGTGTAAATATTAGATTAATTGTGATTAAATATTAATGTAAGTTCATGTGGTATCAAACATGAGAAACAGGCTGCTTTGTGCAACACAATGTGTGTGATGTGTGGTTGAAAGAAAGCCAACAGGTCAACAGAAGCAGTGGTCACTCACTTGCTGATGTACTCCCCCGTCAGGACCAGGCCACAGGTCTGACACCTGAAGCAGCTGACGTGCCACTGTTTCTCTAACGCCAGCAGAGATTGACCCTGTTTGATCTCCTCCTTACAACCTGCACAGTCTAAAAAGAGCCATGAGGAAGGGAAGAGAGGTTATATAATGGACTTAAGGTTCATAAGTCTTTCCTGTGTCCAGTCGGACTTGACAAGTTTGTAAAAAAACACATGAAATACAAATCAATAAATCGTTATGAAGGTTATGTGTAGTTTTTAAAAAAATTAGATATACACACACACTTTGAGCTGTGAAGTCTTGGAAGGGCAGCAAAAGGATTTTGAGCACTAAACGGTCAGTGCGTCATTTGTTTTTATTTGGAAGATGTTCAGCTGTGTTTAAAGTATTTTCATCCTAACACAGAGCTCAGATTTTTTTCAGTTCACCAGCCTGATCAATCAGATCTTTAGAAAGAGACAGATGTTACAATATGCTTTCAGTACTCTCCTTTTCCAACAATTAATTTCCTTCTTCCTGGAGCAGCGGTGATTCAAGTTGAAGTGGAACAGAAGACAGATCATTCTTGTTATGCACTGTATGAAGCAACTATATATATAAAAGAATATACTTTTGTTTATTAATTTAAATAAGTATTTCTATATAAGGATTTGCCAGACTTTCAGAAGTATAATCTGATCAAGCTTAGGCAAGACTATTAACAGGATGTCAAACAGAATGAAACTTAACAGGATGGAAATAAAAAGGTAAAGTTAGCCATTGCTCAGAGAGGGATTGTGGCTGTTTGTATAAACTGCTTAGACTAGTCTTAGTCCATCTAATTTTTCTCTTCAAGACTTTTTTTGAAGTCGGTTACATAAAAAGGTAGATTGGTCTAATTTGAATCTGAAAAGTAAGACTGATTACCACTTGGCTAACTGCTAGTTGGTCAACATAGTGGCTGTGATTATGCCGTCAGCTCCTAAAGGTAATTTTGATAATTTTTGCTGTAACCATCATCTAAAAATGTAGTATTATCATATTGATTTCAGTAATTTTAATAAAAAATTAATTTAATATTACAAAATAAAATTACATTGTTTTAACATTTTTATTAAAGAAAAATAATTATGAAACACCTAGAATATTTCATATTAAATCAGTTTTTGATGTTGGCATGGCAAAAATGGTAACTTCATTAACCCATTTGTGCCCAAATTTTTCTAAATGGTTTCATGCATATAGTTGTGTTAACATGTGAACATGTTCTGCATTTATTTTCCCCAGTTTTTTTTTTTTTTTTCCTTAAAAATTGAATTTGAATGTGCGGCAACTATAGTTGCTGGTGAGCAAATATGTTTTAAGCACACTTTCATTGTGGCATTTGGCATCTAACTCAAAATAACTGCTTTCAACAGAAAAGTTCATGTTCCATGAAGATATTTTGTACATTTCCTACCATAAATATATCAAAAATATATTTTTGTGAGTGGATATGCATTTCTAAGGACTTAATTTGGACAACTTTTTTTTTTCCTCAATATTTTGATTTTTTTTTTTTTTTTTTTTTTGCACCTTCAGATTCCAGATTTTCAAATAGTTGTATCTTGGCCAATATTGTCCTATCCTAACAAACCATACAATTTTTTTTTTTTTAAATGGACCCTTATGACTGGTTTTGTGGTCCAGGTCTCATATAACAAATAAATAAATAAATAACAGTGCATGCAGACAATTTCTTTCAAAAGACATTCGGAATAGGAAGTTATGTCATGTGTGTCCCCCCTGCTCTCCTTTTCTCTCTTGGGTAGAGTTTTAGTGGCTTGCATGAAATTTCTTGAAGCACTCAACATGCAAGGCAACACACGCAAAGGAAGTGCGTCAATCACTATCAAATTAAGCTGTACAGCAGAGATGTCAGTTAAAAGGGTTATGTTCTAGGTGGGATATTATGAAAGAAAAAAGCACTAAACAAGACCAATAACCTTGACTTATTAAGCTATTAACACAGTATACCCCATTTCCCCATGATATATGTACTTACAAGTCATTTGCCCACCGACAACTATAGTTGCCGCTTGGACTTTTGACTAAGTGTACAAAAAACTATAACTCTCTTGTAAGATTTGTTTTGTTTGGATGATTCAAGAGACCTTCATGATTATGTAGATATGTATATGTCAACAAAAAATACTTATTAATAACATGAAAATTACGTTTCTTTGGGAGAGTTTGCCTTCACCATACTTCCTGGAAGTAGGGGTAGGAAGTTGACAGCCTCATGTGGCAGGAAGGAAGTGAATACCTTTTTTTTGTTCTTGAAATACTTTATTTGGTTGTTTTCTTGCATGTCATTGAGACATAAAACATGAATAACATCTAGAAAAATACTTACAAAAGGAAAATGACAACTATACACTGCGGCAACTATAGTTGCTGGTGGGCTGAAATGGGTTAAAACCAAAGTAGTTAAATTATTTAAAATGTACTATTAAGTTGACTTAAAGAGTTAGTTAATCCAAACATCAATTTTCTAACCTCTTAATTGTGATAAAAGAAAAGTAATATGATTCCCATCTTTAAAAAACAGTAATATATTAATACCATTTTTAAAATAGGAAAGACTGCATAGCAGAAATGACCCAGGCATGTTCAAACTCTCTACATTTGTTCAACTAAAGAGTAAACATAGACACAGAGCTCAGACGCTCTTCACCTCTGGCCTTAAAACATCACAGCATTCTGCCTCTGTTTACCCAGACACTACACACACTCTAATCTGTTGAACAGGGGTCTGTCCTCACCCCTCAGAGACATGAAGGTCAATACAGCATTATGGAGGGTTGTAGCTCCCGGGCCTTCAGAAAAAAAAAAGACTACTGAAAACACTCAAGAAATTGAAAATAATGAATAAGAATATCCAAACTACAAATCAATAAATGAAAACTTTGAGTAACTTAAAAAAAAAAAAAAAAAAAAAAAAAGATTTACTATGCTTATTTACTAAGCCTTTTTGCCACGTTAGAACTGTCGGCTGGTCCTACACACACACACACACACACACAAACATGTGGACCACATGTTATGCAAATGTTTCAATTGAAGGGTGAGACTTACGACTGGGCCCATGGATTTTGATTGGCTCATTGGAATTAACCAGCTTGAGGGAACATTGCTGACAGACACATTCTTTACCACTGAACGTCACTCTGTCCCCGATTGGAAAAGGTTTCCTAGAGGGGGAAAGACAGACAGATAACATGTTATTAAGCATAGCACACACACATAGGTAAACCATAGCCTAAAAGTTGTCCAGATAATAATAATAAAAAAAAAAGATAATAAATAAATAAATCCAGAACGCTTACAAGGAAGGCTAAATTACATAGTAGAGAAAAGTATTGGCAGGTTCCCATAGTATAGGAAAAACCTGATCTACACACACTCCCAAATTGCTAATATTTCAACAGCAATTGCAAAATTTAGGTTTCAGTGCACATTTCCTGTTCTTTTGAACTTTCAATTTATCAAAGAAAAGCACTGAAGAAAAGTGTATCCCGGTTCCACAAAAATATTAAGCAGCACAACTGTTTTCAACACTGAAAATCATAAGAAATCTTTCTTGAGCAGCAAATCAGCATATTAGAATGATTTCTGAAGAATCATGTGACACTGAAGACTAGAGTAATAATACTGAAAATTCAGCTTTGATCACAGGAATAAATTACATTTTAAATATATGCAAAATTCTAATAGCATTATTACTGGTTTGCTGTATTTTTGATAAAATAAATGCAGCCTTGGTGAGCATAAAATTTTTTTTGACCCCAAATAGGGTTGAGGAAGGCCACATTACCCACAAGCACAGACCAAAGCTGACCTGTAATGACGGCCCAGCTCTAACTAAGCGCGCTGTCTTCCCTTCAGACACACTCAAGAAACAAACATCACTGAAATAAAGGGTCAAAGTGACTATGAGTAATGGGGTTAGTAAGGAGGGACAAGGTGTGATCTCTCTTCATATTGATGGTGGCTTTGCTGATCCACCAGAGAGTCCAGTATAATCCAACCTGGACCCAGCCATCTTAAATTATAATTTAAGATGGCTGTTATGCTATTCCTCACCATTCTTCCAAATCTTTTACCAAAGGCCTCTGCAAACCAAGAACAAGACAATGTTCCGCAGTATACATAAGCTTAGATCCTGTTTATGGTGAATAGATTTTGTGTAGTTAAATGCATGCGTCTCTTTAGAGCACATGCCCACATGTCTCATGACGGCTCGCATAATCCATTGTGTCCACAGCACTGCTTTATCTGCTCAGTAATCAGCATGACTGGAAGCTTCTACACAACGAGACAAATCCTATTACAGTAGGCTATTGCTCTACTAATGCAGCAATTATGAAACAATCCATTTACATTGAACCATGACCTTAGAGGAGCACCGGCTCTGCCAATTTATAAGATTACAAAACAGGTCCTTTAAAAACAGATCCTGTATTATTTCTGTCATACTGCCACTGTCTATATTAATCAGTTTTAACCTTACTAAGAACACTTATTCAGGGTTCCCACTCTAATTTTCCAGGACATTTCAAATTTCATTATGACGAGAATAAAAGATCACAGCCTAAATTAATATATTCCAGAAGTCTTAAAAAAATATATATTTTAAGTTTTAATTTACTATATGTTATTGACTGTATTCAGTCGTTGTAATTCAGGCTTTTCTTTTTTGGAAAGCACATTTTCTATATTCATCCTAAATTACGTTATAGCGTATTCATATTATATTTATACACTATTTAATAAAATGATTCAAACAATCATAAGAAATAAAGTAATGAATTATTATAACATAAACAAGATATCAAAATAGTATGAATAATGCTATGAGTTTAATTTTTTTATATATATATTTACAAAATTGAATAGTAAAAAAGGACAGATACGGTACTTTTAAAATTACTACCAGATGTCATGTCATTTCAAACGATTCATTCAAAAAGCTTATTCATTTACGAACAAAGCAAATGATGGTCAGTATGAACGGGTCATTGAATCATTTTCTCAAACTATTCGTTCAAAAACGCAGATTCATTCAGAAACAAAACCCCACTGTGTGTTGCTAAGAAACATTCTGCTCCAGCTTTGTTTTTGTTGGTGAAACAACAAAAGAAAACTAAGAAGTTTTCAACATTTCTGAAACTTAAGAATAAGACCTTATATATCGATTTGCTAATGTTAATGCTGAGAAAGGACAATTGATGTTTTTTGTCATTTTCCACGTGTTATCCAGGACTGGAAAATTGTTCATTATTTTTCCAGGACGTGTGTGAACCCTGTTATTATATATTTAATTATTACTTATTAAATTAAAATTAATGCAAATATCAAGATGATATAATATTAATATTAATATTATAATATTAGCATTTGTGTACCCTAACACTGGTGCAGTGTACATATACACACAAACCAACACACTATTCACTGGACTATGTGAAGTATGGCATGACAAACTCCTCCATTATTGAGACCACACACAATGATGTCTTTGAAATCGAGAGTGAAAGATGACAGGGGAAGTGGGCAGACAACAGAAGCACTTACAGACACATGGGTGGAATAATTCCTTTAGTTTCTTCAGTGTTTCAGTATAGCTGGAGCCAATGAGAGCAGGGTCTCTGCATCTACTCTTACTTTTTCATCTCCTTCATTCTCTCTTGTCTCTGTATTTTATTCCTCCTCTTTCACACAACCTACTTCATTCTATATTTGTATGTGAAAACTGTGTGGGCTTCCTCATGAGGCTCTGTGCGTGTCTTTTCGTGCAGTCTTTACGTGACCTTGGCATTACTGCCACATCACACTCCCTCCAGACACACACAGCATTGTCAGCTTTTCTTGCTCTTTAAAAATTTACAGTTTTCATGTTTTGCTGCTTTTATTCTGTCCATGAACACAAGATTCTGACTCTTTCATGACAGAACAATTAGCCTGTGCACTCCATTTTAAGAAATTTCTTAAATTCTTACAAAATGCTTGAAATGACCAAAAAAAATGGTCTTAATATTTTTGTATTGATAAAGTAAAAATATCTATAAAAAGGAAAAAAATACTAAACAAGACCTCTTTTTTTGACAATATGAATTGTCATTTTGCCATTTTATTTTTCACAGTTTTGCAAATTAAATGTAATCTTAATGAATGCATATTAAAAATGAATGTAAATAAATGTAAAACAATCAAGCACTTCTCCATCTTAGTAAACAGCAACATTTCCTCAAAATATCAATTAAAGGTCCATAATGCCATACAGTATACGAGTTGTACTGTCATCAAAGTATTCAATATATTGCTGAGGGCTGTAAAGTGACTTATGAATTATCACTGACAGCGCTACTGGGATGATAGACCACTAAATCTAGAGCTTGGTCTCCACACAGATGGTCTAATATTAAATGTAACAATCTAGCTCTCCCGTTGACTGTTTACTTCTTGGTCAGGCCGATAAATGTTTAGGTTACTCCTGCCAAGAGCGTCCCATTGGGCCATTTAGTAGCCCAATTGGCAACGCAGTCCAACAAAGCAATCCCAGTCCTCTATGAAAATGCTTTTTCCTACCCATATAAATTCATCAAGCTCTTTCGTTGTGCTAATGAACTAAAGGAGGAGAGGCAAGTTATTTAGTGGAACTAATTTCCTGTAGATCAGAACAGACCAAACACACTGTAATTACAAATGGGACATAACAGAGATACATTAGCAGCTAAACTCACAGCTTTCCAACACATTCACTACAGCCCAGTGTTTAAATAAGGAGAGAAAAAGCATATAAGAGAGCAGTCAGCCAATGTGAAATGTAAAAAAATTCCCAGTTTGTATTAAATCCATTTTTACTACAAAAAGCAATGGGATTCAAATAACAGTGTGTCAGAGAGACAGATAAGGTGTCCTTGCAGGGATGTCTTACAGTACATCTTGCTTTTCTTGCTTGTCAGTCTGAGAATAGGCCATATATAAAGGACAAGCGGTGGTGCTTAACTTCATCTGCTTCTTTCAGTCTGTGAGGGAAATATTCACCTCTGGCCTCAGCAACTTCTCCATTTACACTTTTTCACCCTTCTCTGCTTACTTTCTGGGCACTATTACATATTTTGAGCTCCAAACCTCAGCTTTCTTCCGCCTTGACTTGTGTTACAATATCCTGCTTGGTTCTGCATTGATCGCTCCTTCTCCACTTGTGGTATTATACTCTCTAGAGCAATTTAGTCAAGAGAAGTGAAAATGCCTACACACAGGGTCCAAAATAAACACCCGCTAGTGACAAATTCAAGTAAAAATTTGCGTTGACGAATACATAAAAGTAAGTTATTAAATGTCTTATGAACTGAAACATAATACATGCATTAAATCAAAAGAACTATAGTCTGACCCTGCTTTTTTAACATCAAATCACATTAAAGATATACAAATTATCTGCTAAAGATAAATAATCATCAGAAATGCATCATGAAGTCAAGATTGCCTTCCCACTTTCTACATGTGGTCCATCAAATCTTTTAAATTCAGTTAAACCTAAGACATTCCTTAAATCTGATCTTTTTCACCTGTCACAGACACTGAATTTTTTTCAAAGAAAATTATATAAATATCAGCGGTCTCGGAACGTCACTTGGCTTATCAAATTAGAAGACCGGAACTAACTGTGGTATAATTGCTTAGTATAAAGATGAGTGGGGGTGCATATAGCTGTCAGCATGTGAATTAATGAGTTTCAGTCATCAGCACATTAGTAAATGAGCATCATTTACCAGCATTCCACCAGCGCTCCCTCACGTTTAATCTGTCTGATGGGTGTATTTCCATAATGACGTGTTAGTAGTCTGTGTAGTAGAGGGCTTACCTGCACACGCTGCAGACGAAACACTGTGGATGATATGTGCGGCCCAGTGCAGAGACCACCTCCCCTGAGATAAAGTCCCCACAGCTGTCACACTTTGTGCCGTACAGACGCTGGTAGTCTGCTGTGCAGATGTACTCGCCACTCTTCTGGAAGAATCCAGAATGTGCCAAATCACAGCCACACACTGGCAGAAAGAGAGAGAGACAGGAAGAGAAATCAACATGAGATCATTGCCATGTTATTTATAGTACAGGAAATAACAGGGAGAATAAGAGGGAATGATAGTTCAGCCAAAAATGAAAGTTATGTCATTAATTACTCACCCTCATGTCGTTCCAAACCTGTAAGACTTTTGTTCATCTTCAGAACACAAATGAAGATCTTTTTGATGAAATCTGAGTTTTCTGTCCCTCCATCCATAGACAGCGCGACTACCACTTTGACGGTTCAAAAAGTTCATAAAGAGATCGTAAAACTAATCCATATGAATTGAGTGGTTTAGTCCAAATTGTCTAAAGAGACACGATCGCTTTACATGATGAACAGATTGATTTTAGGCTTTATGAACTTTATAAAGCGTCAAAGTGGTAGTTGTGTAGCTTTCTATGGAGGGACAGAAAGCTCTCAGATTTCATCAAAAAGATCTTCATTTGTGTTCTGAAAATGAACTAAAGTCTTACGGGGTTTGGAACAACATGAGGGTGAGTAATTAATGACAGACTTTTTGGCTGAACTATCCCTTTAAGGAATATTGCTATCCAGGATTAAACTATTGCTGCCAATAAAAGCACCACAGCTCAACACTTTTAGTTATATTTACATATTGGGCACTTGATTTAACACAGACAAAAGACAAAAACGTTTGTATTCAAGACTAGATTGATTTTTGAAGCTAGTTTCATGCAGATGTAAACAGACCCAAATAGACTTTATTAAGACCTCACTTTTGGTGCATCTTACTCCCACTAAAGTTTAAGACACTGAACTGAACATGATCATCAGGTCTTACACAAGCTTGTGGAGTTCATGCAGCTTGAGTACCTCTGTCATTAAAGTTTTCAATTATATTGCTGATTGATTGCTGATTTTAAAATTTTAATGAAAAAACTCAATTAGATACAATGTATTTTCACTATTGGTCCCTGTTTGGATCAGTGTAGGGATTTTATGCGTGCCAGTGGCATCCCATTGGGGTTTAAGGTGATATTAGGTGATAATGGGAAATGGATTACAGTTTGAGGTACATCGTCCTGAGGAACCATATATTAGCAGCTTGAATCCGCTTAAACACACATGTAAACTAACAACATGAAAACAGTTAACAAAAAGATTTGTGACAAACTTGTTAAAATCATGGTTTCTCTGATTGAAAATAAAATTAAAACATTTTAATTATTAAGATATAGAACACTCTGCAAAATTCTGAAACAAGGATGGATAAATAAATAAATAAATAATGTCAGGCAATATAACTCTCACACGCACACACACAGTATATAATCAGAAACTTTAAGAACAACAACAACCAAAAATGAAGGTACCGTACATGTCCAAAGAACTATGACAATACCTTATTGTACTTATTGACACATGCTAGAAGTGAGAATAGCTGTTTAAGCTTCTTCTTATGCTGACAGATAAACGTAACTCCTTAACCCCCGGGTGAGATGTGACACTGCTGCATGCAACATGACCATTTCAGCATGCATGCCTGTGAATCTCCCTGATCTCAGTAGGACTCACATGCTACCACATCATTCACACACATTCAAATGTACACACATGCACACACTCTATCTCCCAGCCCTCAGCATCCATCATCCTTGCAGTGACAGCTGTTATTGGCTCATGGAATTGGCAATGATTGCCTTTTGCAAAATGTGTCACTGTACTGCAAATCATTAATTCAAAGTCAAATATCCTCATAAGTCATGTGTATGTCTTCTTTTTTAGACCTGTATTCTAAGGCACAAGGATTGAAGGACCTTCTGCTGAGAAACTCAAACAGGTCATTTACAGAAATAACGGTAAATTAGGAGATGGAATTTGATGCATGTTGATTATGATAAAGACTTTCTCAAAGCGCTTATCTGTCCTGATGCTATCACTATGTCACTGAACTGCAGCTGTAACACTGAATAGCTGCTAGATTTGGGCAATATATATATAAAAATCTGAATATATTTGCAATGATTTTACTGCATGTAAATTTAAACAACATTGTGAATTTCACAATGACTTTATGCACTTTTGATTTGGCCATCAATTTTCCAAAAGGCTGTCCTCACACTATATATGAATAGAGGCAGAATAAAAGAATGAAAGAGGCCTAAAGACTTATCAGAATAGTTATATTGCCAGTGGGCATTAGGACTGCTGTGAAATCTTCACTGTGGGCCAGCAGCTTCAACAGAACTGGGATTTCGACAGAAATCTGGAGTCTTTGGCATTGTAACCACACGCTATGGGAAATTATAGCCCTGCTTTGAATGCCTGTGTGTATGCGTGCGTAAGATAGACACTGTGCCAGGCAGCCGCATTTCAGACAACCACAAAACAATGGCATGTTGCTTCAAATGGCCCAACTGGATTGAAACCCTGCAATAAAAGAGAAAACTCTAGAGCACATGACATTTAAAGCTTAATGGAAAGGAAAAAAAAAAAAACATCAAGGCCTTTTCAACTCAAATAACTTCCAGAGACAGACAGTATTAACATTTCTGTTTCAAAAATATGTATATAATAAAGCAAGAACTGTACTACAAAACTCATGACACATGGAACAAACACTATAAAGCATTTGGAAACTTACAGATAAGAGACATTAGGCATACACAGTGGGTTCTCATTGTTGGGCAAGTTGTTTTGTAACAGCTATTCATAATTTAAAGTAGTAAACTACATTTAAAACTTTTGAAAAAGTAGTTCACTTCACTACGAGCTTTTCACAAAATGTAGCTAACCACTGAAGCTGATTAAAATGTCATGAAACCCCTGTTTTAGCTTGGTCGTTCACACCTCTGAGTTGAAAAAGTCTTAAGAAATGGGTGTGTAAAGCTGTGGAAAAGTGGGAGGGTAGACGGTGGGAAAACGGGAGAAAACAACCAATAAAACACAGACCTGCATCACACTTATTATATAGAAATGAATATTTAAAAAAACATACAAAAAAACAACAAACAGAGTTGAGGGCACCTTGATGCATTTTAAAAATATATCCCTATATGACAAGAAACTCCCAAGAACGAGGGAGAAACGCGGAAGAACATTTAAAATGTCTAATAATATTTTCATTACATTTACAAGCACTACAGCCTCTGAACAAATGACACACGTCAATTTAACACGGTGCTGGTTCATGTTTAGAGCACTAGAGTATGTGAAATATGTCCATAAAAACTTGAAACACATTTACTCCAGTCCGTATATGATCTTTGATCCGCGCTGTGAGCTTTGCTAAACTCAGTGCGGTGTTCCGTACAGAAACCGCTCTCGTGCACGCTCCACATGTTGTTTGAATTCTCAGCTGTAATGCGATCTCATGCATAATACAGTGCAGTGATTGGGTTAAAAAAGTTAATTCTCATGAATAAATGCAGAGAGGCGCTCAGAACCAGATGACGTAGAACCGTGCTCTCTAGCCCCAGCAGCCAATCACACACTCCGGATGCACGCTTCTACGTCAGATTCTGTGACGTTGCTTCGACTTTGCTTTTTTAACCCTGAAGAACGAAATTGCTCAGAAAAACGCAAAAATAACCTAAAAATATAAGTGCTTTTGGTGTTTTCAGTGATGTGCAGCCTGTACGTATCTGTTAACATCTCAAAAATTGTGTTTTAGGGTTTCATGACCCTTTAAAAGGGCAATATGTTTTTAAATAAATTTCCTTATTATATAATTTATAGACAAATCATGGTTCTGGCACAAAAACAATGAGGATTTCTCACTTAGGTTGACAGCATCAGACTTGAACAGATATATTTTCAATATATATGTATAAAAAAAAAAACCCCAAAAAAAATTAAAAAAACTGAAAAATATAGTGAAGTTAGAAGTTCACAGAAGGTACTTTTCTCCTTTCAAGCACAATATGTGCTACTTCTGACCTGAATGTCAAGGAATAGCTGCCGCTTACTGAAACGAGGACTCATTATCCCATCAATGATGCTGCTGGCTCATGGAGTTCCCAAACCGACAGCTCTTCACCGAGACATAGCAAACAGACATGCAAGCTGGGCCACGTGGTACTGAGAGAGGGTTCAGGCTAAGAGGGTGAGACAGCATGAACGGAGACCCAGAGGGCCTGTGCTTTGTTCTGGAGCCATGCCTGCTTCCTGTATCCCTGACCACAAGGCAATAATCCTGAGCTCAACTGGAAGGATGAGGATGATGAAGCTCTTCGAGGCTCAGCGTGAACAATATAACCAGAGGCCCTTTAGAAAGAGATGAACCGGTCACTGCTGGTCCCTGTGGAGGCACTGAAAGGCCAGATAGAGTAATGACATTCTTGTGAATATTTGGATTTGACCATGAGAGTACATTCACAGAGACTTTATTAAATATATTTCTGTATCATTGGATTGATTAACTGGTGGTTTGCAAAAAGAATTTAAACCAGTTATATAAAATGCAGAAATGAAAAATGCAGATGTGTCCCAAAGAGAGGATTCTTCCATATCACACTTTTATATCTCCACAGGAATGTGTTATGAGAACGAAATAATGAAAAACACCAAAAATATAATTAAGCTAATGCATTTATGATCGACTGAAATGGATTGATCAGATGAATGTAAATGGTTTTTAAATAGACTGGTCAAATAATTAGTGAGGATCATTTCAGTTCTGATAAAAGGCGGACAGAACAGCAGTTCATTGGCTGAGAGATTGTTGGGAGGGACGTCCTCTTTCACAGTTGCCATAGGAAACCTAAACCTTCCACGGTTGCCCTAGAGACAGCAGGGTCCCATACAAAATGCCTGAGGTGTGAGACTGCTTATTTGTGTGGCTGTCCAAGTCACTTTTAGACAACAAACCATCTTCATTCCATGTGGAAGGCACGACTCAATTTCTAACAGTAAAGTCTACAGCAACATGGTGTAGTGTGGCTTCCTTTAGGTTGGCTTCAGGATCCTGTTCTGAGGTAGGGTGTGTCTGGTGAAAATTCACTAGGGGTTTTGATGGCTTGGAGTAACTATGTTTAAATTAGGAGCAGATGGAGAGTCTCTGTAGCCCTCCTAAATACCTCCTTAACCCAGAACTGAACATTCATTTATTCATATGATATTTAATATTATATGAGTTTAAGTTTAAAAGTTTATATATATATATATATATATATATAAAAATTAATAATAAATAAATAAAATAGTTAAATTCAAAAGTTAAAATTTGATCTATGGGGTCAAATTTCTTGAAATACAGACACATTTGAATCTAATTCTTCAGGTTTATACAGCTAACAGATCAGATAATATTTCAATTATTTAATATGTGTAAGGCTGGGCATAGTATCATGGACTCCATCGCTGCTTTCATTGCCCAAAGACTGACTGACATGTAAAGCAACCAAACACAGTTCGTTTTGTTCAGCATCATGTTTAGGGGCATGAAAATATAACGTCGATGTCCCTACAATAACAGAACAGTGCGTAAAACTTTTGAAAATCCATTGTTTAGTTGATCCTGATAAGTGCTCATTGTCACAGTTGTAAACTTGATTTGATAGGCTTACACTGTGTCCTAACCAGACGTGATGCCGTGACATGCAATAAAAGGTATCTTTTCCATGTTAATCAGAGTTTGTGTCCTAACCAGCCATGACGGCGACACGTAAATATTCTATTTTAGAAACGGTTTCTATTTCTCCGTGAAGTCGTGGCTGGAACAGCAATACAAAGTATGGCACTGATAATATCAGGTACTGTTTATGTTTATTTAATGTTAAAACTGTCTGATGTGAGTTTGAATATTATTCTGTGTTCCCAGCTTTTTAGCTGTAATGAAAACAACACTGGCTACTTCACCTCAGATCTTGAAAATAAATAAATAGACACAAGAACATTCAAACTGTCAGCTCAATGCAAACAAACAAACAAGTGTATTCTATGACAAAGATTGGTTCAGTCACTCCGTATGTACTTTAAATAATGTTTAAATAGTTTAACATTTATGAATTTGACTGTGTACTTGCCCATTTCATTGTGTCTGCTGTGCTTTTGCCGATAGAGCCCACCCACACTCTCTTCTGATTGGCTGTGGTTTTTGATTGATTTTATCGCTTCTCATTGTCGTGTCTAGTGTGAACAGTCAAACTGCTCGTTGCTGGAATCTTATCGCATCATGTCTGGTTAGGACACGGTGTTAGCCTTCCCCTGTCCACAGACTTCAGACTAGCCTGGGATTTTCTCAATCAAACCACTGCCGCTGCTGCTTCTGATTGCTTAAAAGCTGCCCATAACTGCTGGTCTAGGATCAGTATTCTCTGTAATAATAGCATATTGGTGAAACAGATGTGTTGTCTGTGCTCTTGAGAGCGTCAAAGGTTTCTATTTACATCACGTTTTTGCAGCATTGAGTAATGCAGCCAATCACAAACATATCTGTTGATTTATTGTACGCAATGGCCAATCAGACATGTTTAAGTTAGAATCCGCTGACGTCTCAAAAAAGTTTTTGTCCAGTACTGAGTTCTGCACTCTCGACAAATCCTCTCATTATTATGTTAACTTTTAACAAAGTGTAGACATTATGTAGGCTAAAGAGATTCACTGTGCAATCAGCTTCATTGACTATAGCAGAACTTTGTGAGATCACGATGAATTGAGATGAGTGAAAGCTTTTGTGATTGTTCACTTTCAAGGCAACAGAATTTAAATATAACATTTGTTTTGCTGCATGAGGTAAGGCAATGGTTGTTTATTATTCAAATTGGCTGACATGCCAAATCACGAATACAGTATGCTTGCTTTTCTGTTCAAATTATAGTGGTTTGTGAACATAGCCATTTTAATAACAAATCATTTATCGAGTATGTTTATGCTGGAATGTGTAGGTTGTTGCTAGGCGACACATAACTTCAAACTATTTCATGGCATATTTAAATGCATTTTTAAAGAGGAAGCATATCTCCTAGAGTTGGTTCACCCTCCACCTATAGTCTCTATCCTCTCTCTCTCTCTTTCTGTGTTGAGGCATTTGCTGCTCAGTACTGTGGTCATTAAAACAGAACTGATTAAGGACCAGCAGGAGGGAAAGGCTGATTATGTATTTATCAGCAGCCAACAGATGCAATTAAAATTCCCTTCTTCAGGACTTTCCAGTAGCCCAAAACCCAATATACTTCCATTGCCCTTTCTCTTTTACTCAACCCTCCATCCCCCCACCCTTATTACCTAGTATTTTCATTTTATTGCATTGAGTATTACAATTACATTTTATCCTCTTCATTTGTCTGGCTTGTCCTCAACGTATTGTCAGGTAAGCCAGAGAGAGAGACATCTTTTTCCCTGCCTACTTTGTCATTGTTGTCCTTCTCTTTTACTAAAAGAAGAATATTCTAATGTTTTCTCTTTCCAAAAACATTTATGCGGATACATATACAGTGGTCATTAATTTAAGTCAATGTAATTTAAACCTTTAAATATATTATTGATTACTAGGGCTGTCAACGTTAACACCTTAACGCATGCAATTAATTCAAAATAATTTAATGCAAATAAGGCAAATAAATTAGTGAAGCATGTGTAATTGCGACATTAACACAATTTACGTCACGCAGTTAGATGACCTTAGAAGTCAGGGCTCTGGAGTTTATCACACTGAGCATCTACAATGGTGCAGGCACCTGTAACCCTGCTAGGTGGAAATTTCTATTCCAACCCTTTAACCCGATTTAGCTTCTCTGTCTGCAATCAGATCATTTTAAGCCGCTAAACTCTGGGAAAATTTTTAGCCCAATGATCCAGTAAGCAAATTTATTCAAACAATTAGTACAAAACAGCGCTAATGTAAAGAACAAATGCTCGTCTTGCACTGTCATGCGATGCGGCATACATTACGTAATCACGTTGGAAAAGTCAGGCGTGACGTAGGCAAAAGTACAGATCCAGTGTCTACAAAGTGAACGTGCAAAGACTAAGTCAAACGGCTTTTGCAAAAAAAGGTAAAATCGGATGATTTTGAAGTTGGAGGAGAAAATGAGATGGAGTTTTTCGCCCTGCTGCGGTACTTCCGCCTACGTCACGCCTGACCTTTCCAACGTGATTAGGTAGTGTCGCATAACAGTGCAAGATGAGCATTTGTGGTTAAAAAGTATATACATTTTTATTTATTTTTAGAAAATGATCGTTTCGCTAGACAAGACCCTTATTCCTCGGCTGGGATCATGTAGAGCCATATGAAGCTGCACTGAAACTGCAATTTGGACTTTCAACCCGTTGTACCCCAGTGAAGTCCACTATATGGAGAAAAATCCTGGAATGTTTTCTTCAAAAACCTTCATTTTTTTTGAAGAAAGAAAGAAAGACAAACATCTTGGATGACATGGGGGTGAGTAAATTATCAGGAGATTTTAATTCTGCAGTGAAATAATAATGACACAGGCTGCAGCAGGTTTATTAGGCTGCTGTCACTTTAAGACCTTGCAGGATCCAATATAGGCTACTGTTACACATATGTTTTCTTTCTTAATAGTTTACATTCACTTACCTTCATGGACAAAAACCGACTGTGTTTATGAGAATATTTTGACACAGTTTTGTGTGTATTTGTGCATTTAAGCACAAGAAGATCCGATTCTAGAATTGGAATCGATGTGCTATGATTCACAGCTCAGCATGTGCCTCTGCCTGACAATGGTCCCCTTGTCTTCCTGCCTACACCTGTCTGTGCCCCCTTTCTACCTACTGAGTCACTTCTCTCCTACCTTGCTGGTGCTAATGGGAAACTCATCAACTGTAATTAATGTGCGGTTTTGACTGAATGAAAGATGGAGTGAGAGAAGAGGAAGTGATTAGTCCCATCAGGGCCCTCCACGGCCCTCCACTGAGCATCCAGATGGTCTTTTGTGGACTCAGTGAGTAACAGCAAGAAATCAAGGGTATGTCAACAAAGGAATTATGTATATGCTAAAAACAGTTAAATAAATCCAAGGGGCTGAGGTTTCCTCAAAAGTGAAACTCATTGGCACTCCCACTTAAGTACTTATCTTCTGTAGTTTATCTAGGGCATAATTTAATATTCCCAAACATTAATAAAAATAACTAATGACAACGAGTACCAACAAAGTCCTATACATTTTTATCTTACTCATCATGTTACTACTGTACATCCAACCAAATCTGAGTCATAAAAATTGTCACTGCTATCCTATTTAAAAAAAAAATTTAAATAAATATAATAAAAGTATACTTTTTATTCTGCTCATCATGTTACTGTACATCAACTCGATATGAGTCATCTATATCAAAATAGCCACTGCTATCTCTTTTTTAAATAAAATATTTGATATAACAGAAATCTTATTAAGTATTAAAAAAATTGAATATCAATTAAAATAAATGTAGGAATATTAATTAAATAAATATTATAATATTTTACATTATATATATATATATATATATATATATATATATTATACAATTATAAGGCTGGGCGATATGGCTAAAAAAATTATCACAATACAATTTTTCATATCATGGCGCAGTTCAGCGGCGGACTGGCCATTTGGTGCACAGGGAGTTTTTGTGTTGGGTCGCTGTACAATGTGTGCTGGCCAGTTAGTGTTACTACAGTAAATCCATGGTAAATGATGGTGATTTGTAGATTGAAAAGCTTTCTTACTGGATCATTCATGGCACAATGTTTCTTGTGTTTGTCACTAGTTTTGTGTTTAAACTAGTTTAAATCACATTCGTGATCTTCACTGAATCTCACTTGATCTCTAAGCGCTGTTAAGTGGTCACATGATCGATCAGTGAGTAAACATCTGCTCCAGAAAGCTTGCGCTGCACTGCCATTTGAGCTGAGCAGATAAGCGGTCCATGTGGCACGGTTCAAATGAGTTGCATAAACATTTTTGGTGCGTAAACATTATGTTGACCTTTTGATATAATTATATCAAGGAAAATTATATTGTGATAATTATTGCTATCATTTTATCGCCCAGCCCAAATAAAATATAAATATTAGTATTTAATATTAGTATCTAATAATATGTAATTTAGTAAAGTTGCTTTGCAACTTTAATTTGAATAAAGTAGAATTTTTAGTCTGGAAAAAACAAAGGCTATCACATTCACAACCTGCTGATATTTAAGAAATTTAATATAATACCTAATTCCTTTATGTAAAAATTAACTGTAGATATGCTTTTGTGGCACCATACTGTATGTTACCAAATTATCAAAATCCTTCACTTGCAAATCTCTGCGATCAGTGTACACTATCTCTACTCTCACATTGTGACTTCTTGCTTCCTGTTAATCCTCTAAACTTGATTTAAACAGACAGAAATAATTTTTTCAGCAGGTCTGTCTCTGTTTCTATCTCCCTCCAAGGCTGTGTCTCTTCTTCAGTTGCTTTCATTAACCTACTAACCTCGCTGAAAAATGCCTAATGATGCAGGAGCCCTCCAGGTATAAGACAGAGAGAGGCAATATTCATTCCTCCAATCCAAGCTTAACCTCTCTGGTTTGAGATCTTTCATTCTACACTGCTTTAGATGGAACTTTTTCTCTGACATGAAAATTACAAAGTAAAACCCCAGTATTATTCACAGGTTGTAGAATGAATGCATATTAAATTATTCCAGATCAATATAGATGGTCCAATTTCCAGTCTGGTGTTTCTTTACGTTGACATACGGTAGACTAATCCCTAACACCTTATCTAGATCTTCAGGAAAACACACAGGGAATTTGGTCTCTAATACTGCCACTGTCCTTTCATCTGTAGAAGAATGTCTCCCCAGCAACTATCGCGTCGGCTTAATGATTGGACGGGCATACGTTGCCATAGTTACGAGAAGCTCCCATCCTACTCAGTCTTCCTCCTCCAGTGGCTGACAACTCAGGAAGAGAGGGGCCCCACACAACACATATAGCAACTGACCCTTTTTATCAACCCCTGCTTTACAGTACACAACTACAGCAGTTTGATGTTCAGACCACCTGGCATTTATTTGTCCATTTGTGTAACTTTCAGCTGAGTTCAAGAATTTCTAGTTTTGTGGATCAATAGCCACAGAGTATGATTCATATCTATGCTAAATTATACAAATTCTCTACATTCATAAAAAAACTCTTAAAACTATACATTCTGTGACACAATAACAGTAGTATTTGTAAAATTATGGTGGGTTTGTTCCTCCGTCATTGATGCTTACTGTAAGAAATGTTATAATTGTATATACAAACAGTTTCCCTGTGATATTAGTAGAAAATTGCATGGCTGGAAAAGGCTCAGCCAATCAAATTTAAGAACTAGAACTACCTGTTGTATAAATATATATAAGCATATATATGAGCAATATCACACGATCAGGACTGCGATATGGCTCTATATCAGCACGGCTGTGATTAGGCCATAGGCATCATAGCATCATTGAAGCTTATTGTATTATACAGTAGAGTATTATGACAGAGAGATGGACTAAGAATGGAAAAGGCTCTCAGCCAATCAGATTCGAGAACTAACAGTTGTATAAATATATATAAAATTTCCCTATGTTTTGGATCAGGTATTTCTCTCCTTTTAATAGGCTGGTCAGATTGGCTTATCATTATAGGAAAAGGATCTGCATATGCCTGGAGGGGAAAAAAAACATCTTACACAGCCAATTAACTCTCAGCTTTTAAAAAGGCATCTGTTTTGACAGACATCTTAATGACCTGCCATTCCTGTTCAGAAGAAGCAGTGCTGAGCAGCATTATTTGATTAGTAAAGTAAACTGACTGCTTGTGAGTTACAGCTCTGAGAAGAATTTGTTGACTATGACAAAACTGTAAATTCAGCGGTAAAATATGATTAATTTAACTCTGAAAAAACCTGCAGATGGGAATGATGTGGTGAAGAATGTATTAGGCATGCACCAATGACTATTTTCATGTTATGGCCTTTATCCTATAAATGATCGAAATTAAAATGATGTATTTTGTCTAAATAAATAAATAAACTAACAATTTAAACCAATCATATTAAATGCTAAAAGTAACTGTAGCAATCCCAACATTATAATATACAATATGAAAAATGGATATTTGTTTCAAGCTAAAGATTACATTTAACTGTAAATACTGTAAATAAATTATTAATTAAAAAAAGGGAAGTGCACATATCCAATAAATATCCAATTTCTACAAAAAAAAAAAAATATATATATATATATATATATATATATATACATATATATATATATATATATATATATATATATATATATATAAATTGGTAATGTAATAAACTTTAATCCAAGTCATTAGGTTTCAAAATCTGTTGGCTAGTGGTCGGGTGCCAATTGCAATTGTCATCAGTAATTTTCCATTAAAAAAATAAAAATAAATTAAAGCTGCAAGCAGTGATGAAAGGGCCCTTTTACCTGCGCACATCGCCACCCGTTGGCCTTAGGAAAACAGTCAACAGTGGGCGACATGCATGAAAGTGAGTAAATACAGGAGAATTATGACAAAGTCATTTCAAAGTGCCCCACTTAGATGTCTTCAGGCCAAGACTCTAATAAAACATATGAAGTTTGGGGCAGATCTGACATTGTATACCCGAGTTACAACTTCCTGTTTCTTGGCGAAACATCAAACTTTTTCAGGCTGCCACGGACATGCCCTTCAGCAAAAACTCTAGATCTTCACAATTTAATGTTGCATGCATACATTTTCACCACTTCTAACGTGTGTGCAAAGTTTCATGAGTTTTCGAGGATGTTTAGGCCCTCAAAAATGCGATTCATTTCGAAGTAGAAGAATTGACAGAGGAATTACAATAGGGTCCTAACACCATCGGTACTTGGGCCCTAAAAATTGGGCATTTCAGATAGAATTTCTCCCTCTTGGAATTCTAGGTCCTACTTTGCCAATTTGAGATAATGTGCACAGGTGCCTCAGAACAATGCCCTTATCACACATAAGAGCAAGAGAGAGAAAAAGTAGCTCAAGTGAAACTGTAACTTAAAGGGGTAGTTCACCCAAGACTGAAATGTCTTCCATCATTTTATGTATTTTGAAGAATGAGACATTTCTTACAATCTCTTCTTTTATGTTCCACAGAAGACAGAAAGTCAAACAGGTTTGGAACGACATGAGGCTGAATAAATGACAGAACATCATTTTTGGATGAACTATCCCTTTAAGTCTGACAGTTTATGGATGGTGCTCATACCTGTGAGTCAGCCACTACAAAGGCTCAAGTGTAGGTGAGCTAGTTTGGATATTTATTGCTTTTTCACATTTTACTCAGACATACTGTCAAGCACTGAACTCGAATAACCCACATTTCTAGTTAAAAAGTAGCAGATTTGCTTAAAGAGAGACCAGACAATTTGATAATATGCTTGTGGTTCTGAGAGAAGATAAATATATTTTCTCCTAAAGTATGTATTGTTGCATTCATCATGCTGCCTTCTCAATTAATTTGTCATTTTAAATGGATTTAAATAGCAAGTGAGCACTAATTATTCATTTAAATCCATGTGAATAAAAAATTATTTAAATCCCTTACATTTATTTAAATCCTTTAGTCTACAGCATATATGGATTTATGAAGGTTTATGAATAATATAGTAATGCACAAGTAATTTTAATGAAGCAATACATCCCATTTAAAAAAAAAAGAGAAATGATACAGTCACAGTTGTCAGAAAACTATCTGACAACTAACTACACCATAACATTTACAGTGACCCGAACAAGTATTTGAACACACATACAGTAAACGATAAGCATATGAATGTCATTGATTCTTTTTGAGAAATTAGCTCCTTAAAAAAGCGTACTTGCACTGCCCTTTTTCATAAATACCTCTTTTACATACTTTGTTCTGTAATGCAATGACATTTAAACTTTTATAAGTTCTGTCCAAATAAATTCTGGGTCCACTGTATGTCTCTATGGTATCAATAGTCGCACAGCTGTGTTCATTATCTGTTTCCACTCGTAGGAGAAAGAAGAGCCAACTAGAAAGCTAGAAAGGAGTCAGGAGGTCAGAACGAGTAAACTGAACTTCCATCCCCCACACAGTGCTGTTAGTCTCCAATCTGCTTTATTTGAATAGGGGAAATAAATGCACAACCAAATAGAGATTTAATGAGTTTTCTGTGCCTGCACATCTAACAAGATGCCCACAATAGCAATGGAGAAACAAACAAAATTTGCCTTTGCATGAATGTATGTGTGCATGTATATGTGTTTGTGGTTAAAAGGACTGAAATATGAAAAATGAAGCCTGAAATAAAGCAAAAGAACAAACCTTTAGAACTCTGTTACAAAATATGCTATAGATATACAAAGACAGTGCACTCTTATTACGTATGATTGGGAGAAACTGCAACACAAAATATGGCGGAATACGCCCTGCCTTCTACAACCCGAATTCCGTAAATGTTGGGACGTTTTTTAAATTTGAATAAAATGAAATCTACAAAAACTTTCAAATCACATGAGCCAATATTTTATTCACAATACAACATAGATAACATAACAAATGTTTAAACTGAGAAATATTTTTCGTTTAATGATGCACCAAATGTTCTCTATAGGTGAATGATCTGGACTGCAGGCAGGCCAATTCAGCACCCCGACTCTTCTACGACGAAGCCATGCTGTTGTAATAGCTGCAGTATGTGGTTTCGCATTGTCCTGCTGAAATACACAAGGCCTTCCCTGAAATTGACGTCATCTGGAGGGGAGCATATGTTGCTCTAAAACCTTTATATAACTTTCAGCATTCATAGTGCCTTCCAAAACATACAAGCTGCCCATACCGTATGCACTTATGCACCCCCATACTATCAGAGATGCTGGCTTTTGAACTGAACACTGATGACATGCTGGAAGGTCTCCCTCCTCTTTAGCCCGGAGGACACGTCGTCCGTGATTTCCAACAAGAATGTCAAATTTAGACTCGTCTGATCATAGAACACTTTTCCACTTTGAAACAGGACACGACGGCGCTTCTGGACCATGTTCACATATGGCTTCCTTTTTAGATGATAGAGCTTTAGTTGACATCTGCAGATGGCATGGCGGATTGTTTACACCGACAGTGGTTTCTAGAAATATTCCTGGGCCCATTTAGTAATGTCATTGACACAATCATGCCGATGAGTGATACAGTGTGAGGGCCCGAAGACCACGGACATCCAATAAAGGTCTTCGGCCTTGTCCCTTACGCACAGAGATTTCTCCAGTTTCACTGAATCTTTTGATGATGTTATGCACTGTAGATGATGAGATTTGCAAAGCCTTCACAATTTGACGTTGAGGAACATTGTTTTTAAAGTATTTCACAATTTTTTTGCACTCTTTCACAGATTTGAGAGCCTATGCACATCTTTACTTCTGAGAGACTCTGCCTCTCTTAGACATCCCTTTTATAGCTAATTATGTTACAGAGCTGATTTAATTAACTTTCAATTAACTTAATTAGTTGCTAGATGTTCTCCCAGCTGAATTTTCTTTTTAAATTTCTTGCTTTTTCAGCCATTTGTTGCTTTTTTAAACTGTAGCAGGCATCAAATTTGAAATAAGCTCATTTAGTGGTTAAAAGTGTAAAATTTCTCTGTTTAAACATTTGTTATGTTATCCATGTTCTATTGTGAATAAAATATTGGCTCAAGTGATTTGAAAGTCTTTTCGTTCGTACAATTTGGATTGTAAATAAAAGAGCCAATTGCTGATTGGTAAAGTCATTGGCCTTCATTTATCAAATGATCGTACGCCAGAAAACTGTGCGTACACTCATTTCCACACAAAATTTGGCATTTATCAATATGAGCGTGAGCGGTGGCTACGTTCAAATCTCACGTCAGGTCTCAGCTCGTGTACGCACGTTTTTGAGTCAGCGGGAACTTGCGTGCAGCATAGTAAATCTGGTGGTGTTATGAGAACATTTAGTTTATTTTCCCGACCGACAATCACTCACTAACCAATCATTAACCATTAAACGAAACGATTAAAATGTCAAATTAAATTATATTAGAATTAGTGTCTTAAAATACAACAAATGTTTTGTTGTTTTTTTTCACCCCCCAGGGATTTAGCTTTGGATGCGCAAATGGCAACATCAAAAGAACATTAGGATTCACACATCATACACCTGCAACGCAGAGAACAGAAAATATAGCCTACAAGGAATAAAATAAAATAGGACTACACAAAATATATATCACTGAAATAATTAACAGATTAACAAAACAAAAGCAAGTAGGGCTAGTACAGGCTACGCTCGTTTGACACGTATTTGTTTTCTTTAATTTTTTCTAAAATATTTATCTTTATTTCGTTAAATTTAATTGATCGTGCGGGCACCTCACTCACACACGCAGACGCAACATATCAGTTCTAGCGTTGCTAACTTTACATTTCAGCCATTTATCAGCAAACTAAAATGCAGACAAAGTTAACACTGCTCAGTTTAATGGTCCGAGTACATCTAGGAGTACATCTGTACCAGTCAGCGATCCAAACTAATTTTTGTGCATGTGAAGGATGTTGTTTTACCTGGATATTGAGACAAGAGTGAAATAGAAAGCCTTAGTTTACATAATGAACAGTAAGCAATAAATGTTACATTGAGAATATGGAAACATTTGGATTCTTCCCGAATGAGAGAGGTAGGCTATGTCAGCCCAATTCATTTCTGCTTTATAATGAATGCCACTAAAGCCTAATTTGTTTCAGTATATAGCTACTTATTTTTTATTCTTGTTCTGTTATGAAAAAAATAAATTTAAAGGATTTTCTGTGGAGTGAGGTACTAAAACCAAGTTTATATATATATTAATAATGTTTGTAAGTATTTAGTTTTATTTACCGGTATTTATTGTATGAAATTACGAGGTTGAGGGGTGTTTCTAGAGTAAGATACATTTATTTTTCATGCGATTACTTCCTCTTCATGGCCGGGTTACGTTTCTCTGTGTCGTAAATTATAGGGCGAGGCTTCTAAAATTTGGGGCGTGATATTTAAGTGATGACAGTTTTCAGCCGCCACATTTATCAACACCCGTTCATTCGTGCAACAGAATTGGCTGCTTACGAAAGTTTAATGAATCACACGTGAGCGTTGTCGTAAGCTGATTTTTCCGTTCGAATGTACGCTGATTTCTACGTTCATTTGATAAATGAGGGCCATTATGTCACTGCAGCTGCCGTTCCCACAGAAACCTGAGACTCGAAATTACAGGATTCCCCCATTCAAATAAATAGGACTTGGTCTTGGATGTCCGAAATAGCTGCCCGGAGATGTTGCTGAGTATGGCTGCTGAGTGAACAGACTTTCATTGAAAGGGACTTTGCTCACTGTCTACTGTCTACAAAGGCAGACACCTTTTAAAGTCGTCATGAAACAGAAGTTGTGATAGTCTTTTCTTCCCTATTGTGACATATCTGAGTGAAACGGCTTCTCGAACAAGAAAAAACTGTAGGGCAGGAATGATTTTGTCCATTGGGAATTAATTTGATCGTTGGATTATTCATTTGCTATTGATGTGATCTCATGTGAGTGATAGGTTGTCCCGCCCTCACAGCAGTAAACATGTCGTTGTAGGAGGGAGGGGAAGTTTTTTTGATTAAAGATTATAAAGGCACATGAATTTAAAAAACAATAAGGACAAGCACAGATAAATCATGTATAATTAGTACTGCAATATTCCACATACATATATAATTATTAATAAATTATACACTTTGCGAGTTTGATACATTCCCATCCGAACTGAACAAACCAATTATCTGCGCAATATGACTGAAGCCGAGTTTATTTACATGAGTGGTGCATGAATCACTGTATACTGTGTCGGCTACCAGCCGGCTCTAAAAGTGTGATAAGATTTGTGAGCCACTCCTTTCGCAACGCCGATGATAAAATGTGTGATTCATTTGAATTTTATTGAGAATTTACTACTTTAAAAACACTATGGAGAAAGTCAAACATGATCTAAAACCGCAACATAAACTAAAAAGACTGATGAAAAGAGGAGTAAACATCATCTTGCACCAATATAAATAAAACTAATCATGACCCCCAATTACTAGAATTTATCATGTTTTATTGTAGCTATTTATTGTGGGCAAAAAGTTGTTGTAGATAGATGTTTCACTATAGACTTATACTACAACTGTGGCATGTTGCAGCTATAGTTTTTAAATGTGTAGGTTATTTTTCATAATAAATGGTATAGATTAAAAAAGAAAAGATAAAAATTCTACATTGGCCATAAGCAGTAAGCAATAATCAATGCTGCATACGCAAGTACAACAAATCAAGAGCTTTAAAGTCTGGACTACTTGAATTATTGACTAAACAATCAGTTTTCCTCATGTGTGAAATATGTTTTGTTCTAATGATAACTGACAGGAAAAAACTGACCTTTAGAGCCTGATGAACTGTTAAGGAGTAGGAAATAAACTATTTCAATATGAGAAACTAAGGTTAGTTTGACTTCCCATGGCAGTTTGAAGTAGAAAATTCTGTCAAACTGATAAGGTTATAGCCCAGGTGCTTTAATTTTATAAAATGCATCATATATCCCATGTAAACAAATCATTGTTAACTAGCCCCTCCACAAGATAATTGTCCAATACTCTAATAAGTATAAAAATCCAGAATACACACAGATATTGAGTAAAAATAGCTATTTAATTACACTACCATATGGATACTTTTTTTTTTGCATTAAATGTTTTTTTTTTTTTTTTTTTTAAATCTATACATTTCTCCAACTTTGCCCGCCATCTTGGATTTTTTTTCTTTTTTCTTTTTCACAGATTACTTTCTCTAAATGCGATTCTGCCTAAATATTAGGTCAAAATAAACTGTCTACAATACCTTAAAAAGCTGTCTATGCAGGCAGCTCACTAGGTTTCAGAACAGAGCCTATCACTCTTTATGTTTGACTGTGTACATGTGCATGCATACACAGGAAGCGAGTACCGGTAATATGCCCTCCCCTTTACACAAACTATTCATTGGTTTGTCCTTGAAAACAGCTGGTTGTGTTATACCTGTGTGTACAGCATCCATCTCTTCTCATGGCCAAAGCCTGTGTAAACTCCCACTGAAAACGTCTCCACTGCCTCAGCTTCAGCTGTATCCACATGACCTTGGCCCACATGTTTCTTCCTGTGTGCTTGAGTGCTTGCTGTTTCAATTAACTAGACTGTAATTCCAAAGGTATCTCCTTTTCTTAATCTCCTCCTGCGTGCAAAGGCATGTCGTCAAGTAAAGCCAACCAATGTAATCTACTAGATTGTAGCCCAAACCAAATAATTCCATTAAAAACTATTGATTTTAGACAGTTACCAAGTCAGTCATGGATTCCAACAGCCAAAGCATACATGCCTTTCGAAATTAAACTGCAACTCCGATCGATAAAACCAACATAGGCTCATTGTAAAAAACGTGCCTCTAACTATATTTTTGGGGGATTTCGCATTGCAAAACTTACCTGTATACAATACACTGTAGTTTCCAGCTGAAATAAACATTAAAGTGGCAGTAAAACGGTAGGGGTAGGGGTGGTCAAAGAAAGCAGTCTACCCGTAATATGAAGTTTTACCTGTAAATATGAAGATACATTTCTAGCTCTGACTGATTTTCAATGGTAATTTTACCTACCGCTAAAATGGGTCATACCATTAACTATACCTGAGTAGTTCAATTAAATGCGCTATAAAAAACCATGCTCATTCAGGGACTCCCTTTTTTGCATGGACAAAGTATATATATTGTGTAATTTGCACCCTGATTAAAGGGGCAGATTATCGATTAATAAAGACTTATTTTTGGGTGGTTCTTTGCACAATAGAATGTTATGATCTCAAAACCATTTTAAAACAATTATACCACATAGGCTTATTCAATGCATTTAGCCTAGGTGGTACAGTACTTTATTTTCAAATGCAGTAGAGCATTAACATTTTAGTGCAACTCACCAGAGATTTCACTTCGGAATTGCAGCGATACGTACAAACATGTTTTTAGCACCACTTACTGTACATTTCACATATCAAAAAACATTGTGGACATACAAATTATCCATAGTTTTTGGCCTTAACAAAAGGGCTGAGAGCGGATTGTCACGTGTTTACGAACACCGGCAACTCCAATGTGGCCCCGCTGACCTGTGACAGTACATGCTGAGGGACCTGGGATTCCTGTGAAACACCCCACAAATGTTGCCCCTTTATCCAATTAACTGGGCCTCAAAGCCCCCCAGCTCATCATCAGCACACTCCGCTCCCCCAATCAAAACACAGCATGCACTGAAGCTGAGCCATCAGTCACTGGACTGTAAACAATCCACCATGCAACAATGAAACAGCATTGTTCCATGCTGGTGATATGAGCTGTTGAAACAGCAGTTGGACTTCCTACACACATAACTAACACACACAAACACACACACACACACACACACACACACAATAATATATAGTACAAATCATGAGATAAGGGGTGGTGTTGACTTAGAGGTGAAATACATTATTGCTCAAGGCAATTTTCATGGAAGATAAGCAGCCCTTTGGAAAGCGGTGAAATTAAGAGGGAGAAAGCAAATAGGAAAAGGACTGTTATTGTTGAGTAACTTCATGTGCTCCAAGGCAACTTGTGATGTCATAATGGAGGGAGGGAAGGTGGCTGCCATTCTCTTTCAATAGTTCCCACCCCATCTCTCCATATATGAGCCCCCCTCTTCCCCCTAACTATACCCAAGGGTTTGCTATGGGAGGCTGCTATTGGTTTGATAGTGTAGCTGAGAATAACCACCAACCAGGGGCAGGGTGCCCCTCCACACGGTTACCACAGCAACCCCATAAATGCAACGCAGGGACCATGTGGCAACACCAGTTTGAGTGTAAGCAAGGAAAAGTAGCACAAATACAATCTTATAAAAGCTCATTAAACCACAAATGAGTCCATCTCTCAAGGGTCCTCCTTCCATATTTTTAATCTAACATAATCTAAAGGTGTGAGGGTTCCTGGTCACATCATTCACATTCGTTTTACATTTTAATTTCTTGACGTCACTAATGTCACTGATAATTGAGGGCAATGCCATGGGGCATAACTGAGCAAACATCTTGACGATGTGAGGCCAGAGGATCTCATTATGCAACAGGTCTCTACTTCAGACAGCCCCAGGAGCACAGCCAGCATCATTAAAGCAGAAATCCACTGCTTCTAACCACTGATGCCAAACTGCTATTAGGTCAGAAGCAGAGAGCTTTGCATTAGTTCTTAATGAAGAGCTATTATCGAATAGAATCTATTGGAAATTGTATATCTGAAACAAATCCAAGCTTTTCCCATAATTAAAAGATGGCTCTAAGAGGTCATCAGCCTTTCCAATGCATCACATATTAGCAAAAGACTCTTACCTTGGCAGGTGAAGCATTTGATGTGGAAGTGGACATGTTGCACTCGTACCACCTCTCCTTTGCACACCTCCCGGCAGCGAAAGCAGTGGATTGGTCCGGAGCTCCGTTCACTGTTGCACGAGCTTTGCTGATAGGGTACTAGTGGGGAAAAGACAAAAAGACACTAAGTAACGAACATCAGAATTACCTCATTGTTATTGGGTGATATTAGACTTTCAGTATCAGTATCAGTAATCAGTATCAGCTGACACTGAATCAGTGTTCTCACTAAATGTTGTACTAAAATTACTAAAACTAAATCTGAAATGAAAAATAAAAAATAAAGCTAAATAGCTAAAAAGAAAAGGCTAAATGACTAATAAAAATGATAAAAGCACAAAACAAAATTACAAAAAAAACTAAAATGAAAATGAAAACTGAAAATATAAAAATAAAAGCTAATTCAAATGATCAATAATTACTATAAAAGTAGGCTTATATAATTAATACTAAAAAAAAAAACACTGCACTGAATATTTACTGTATCTGCAGATATTATATATTTAACTGTGCATGCTCTCCATTTTTGAAGGGTTAGTTCACCCAAAAATGAAATTTCTGTGCAGTTGATGTAGTGAACACAGTCCAGGCTAGGGCTGCACGATTTATTGCACAATACGAAAAATAACATTGAACTTATGAGTCGGCGTTCAAACGTAAACACGGAAGCCTGGACTGCATTTACTACGTAAACTGCGTATGACAACAGTTCAGATTGTTAAATAATATCGTTATTAGGGCCCGATGACTTTGCCATAATTCTCCTGTATTTACTTGCTTACATGCATGTCGCCCACTGTTCACTGTTTTTCTAAGGCCACCGGGTGGCGGTGGCCCCAGGTGAGAGGGCCCTTTCATCGCTGCTTGCAGCTTTAATTTTTGTTTTGTTTTTGCACACAAAAAGTATTCTCGTTGCTTCATAACATTGAGGTTGAACCACTGTAGTCACATTGACTATTTTAACAATGACTTTATGCAGCAATGACATTGCTGGGTGGTTCAGAAACCCTCGGATTTCATCAAAAATATCTTCATTTGTGTTCCGAAGATGAATGAAGGTCTTACGGGTTTGGGACGACATGAGGGTGAGTAATTAAAGACAGAAACTTCATTTTTGGGTGAACTAACCCTTTAATTCTTACCTTTAAACTTCTTATTTACCACCATCTAATGCTCACTTTTTTGTGCTGATTGTCCTCCTAGATGTATAACAGGCATTCAAACACTCAGCCAGTGAATATATCAATTACTGTGCAATCACTGTAGCAACTGTTGTTCTTACTTTAGTCTAAAAGGATTTAACTGGGGGAAAATGTCGAAAACAGCAAGGGCACATGCACTACCCTGATCTCCATTGTTTCAGCTACAATGCTGGCAGCAGGGCAGAACTGCCAGTTCTGCGATCAGATTCAATAGCACCATGTTCCCACAGCTCTCTGAAAAAGAGAGCCAAAGCGACAGCCAGGAACAAGCATTAAAAAAAACTATCTGACCTGGTAAAGCACACTGGAAACTAGGATTTAATGAGGGTTTTATGTACATGTTGGAAAAGACAAATGTAATAATGTGTCAAGTCAGGAAGTGATACTGGTCAGATAAACTCGTGCAGGAAATTAGCTAGTTTTTCAACAATAAATCATGGTTATCAACGTGCCACCTGAACCTGCATTATTAGGGATGCACCAATAATATACCGATTATGAGCGACACATACAAGTCGAGAAATATTTTTACGTTATAGCAGATAAACAATTAATTGCCAGTACTGCAGTTTGATACCATTTTGTTAAAATATATTAAAAACAAAACATAAAATCAAGTAAAATTAAAAGTTTAATTAGGCATTTTGAACTTACAAATTAGTGAATTCATTATAGTGAATACGAAAAATGTATTAAATTTGATATCTGCTACATTATAACTGATATTAAATTAAACTAGAAAAATTATTAAATATTATTGTAAATGTATTATCAAAATATCTATGCAATAAACACAGTTTATTGGTAAAATGGTCATTATCTGAGGGCTGAAAACCATATTTTCACTGCAACAAACAATGTCTTGTACTAAAAGATATTGAATTTCAATACTATTTTGTCAAAATAAATGAAAACCCTAATAACTAAAATCAATCATTTACGATTAGGCATCACAACAACATGAATAGAATACAAAAAAAAGTTCATTTTTGAGATTTGCTAAAGATTATATTTAACAATGTTAAAAAAAATTAAATAATATTATAAAAATATAATCCAAATATCTGTCCGATAAGTACATAGCAGACTGATAAACTGGAAGTATCTGAGGGCTGAAAAGAGCATTTTCACTGCAACAAACAATGTCTTGTACTAGAAGATCACTTCACATATTTTCATTCTATTGGAATAGAGAGTTTCATTGACTTTTCTTCATCCACAGCTGAAGAACAATGATCCATTAATGCTGTTATGCCTCCTCCAGTGGCTCAATCTCACACTGATAATATTGTAAGCACTTATTCCTTTGGCAGAGCAACACGCTGCCTGGCCAACTTCCAGAGCTGTTTTCTGAATTCTGTGTGTGGCCATCAGATCTGCGAGACGCTCTGAGCCCACAGTCTTTTGTCAGTGTAGAGTGCAGTGTAGTCGTGATGCTGTTAAAAGCAGATAACAGCCACACAAGAGGAAATACGAGATGTTTTGCAATATCACAAAACCAGAAGCATTTATGGTAATGTGTAAGAGCTATTTTCCCTTTGCTTTGCTTTTCTGTTCACCGCAAAGACTGTGAGCTCCCCATAAGCTTTCACATACAATAACACTCAGATAAACAGAGGTGACAGCTCAAAAGAGAATAAACTACGTGCCGTTAAAAGACAATATGTCTTTCAGGCATCATTCATCTATCTATTATGGGTGTCGATGTGCTGGAAGCCCACTTGCAAGAGGGGCCTCTGGGTGGGTGTAAGCAGGCTGTGTAATCCCCGCAATACCACATGCACTGAGATCAGGGAAGGACATGCACAAAGGATTAAACTTTTTAATGGCTCCTACATTAGATACCTTTCATTCATGCTTTAGTAGAAAGTATTACAATAATGGAGGCTAATTCAAATATATTGAAGTTTTAAGCAGGAAACTTTCTATTATTGATACAGACTTGACAGTCTTCACAGCTCAAATAAAAACAACAAGATCCCCAAACCCCAAAATAGGTCACTCTGAGTTTTCATACATTTTCAATGATTTAAACATATGTTGCCACAAACTCCTTTCGGTTTGCACAAAAAAACCCAGTTATTCTTTCTTGAGAAAAAGAAAGAAAGACAGAAAGAAAGAAAAGAAAGAAAGAAAACGCTGAATGTACAAAAAGGTAGATTCAAAGAAGCCTAGATCCTCAGAGAAACTTCAGAGCACTAATGTTGAGCAATATATAGCAAAGGGCCGGTAACATCCGGCCCAAGGTGTAAGGTGATAACCACAGGACCTAAGGGGCCACTGCTATTTCTGCCCTCAGCGGAGGAGCCTTCTGCGGATTATAGTCACACAGGATTGTGGGAGAGTGGAGGTGACAAGGCTGCTCTCAATTCCTCCATAGCCGGGAAGAAGAGAGGTGTAAACAAGACCTTGTGGCAAGACAGTCCACTTATCCTTCACAGTAATGAACACTGGGTGAAGATCTTTAAATCCAGTGCTAGAATTAATGGCTAAGTAACTCTCCCATTTACTTGCAACAAGAATAATACTGTGAGTGCTAAATGTGTTTTTGGTGGTTGTTAACAGCATAGTTTACTTAAAATAACATATGTATAAACATACAACAATTAACAATTTTTATTTTATATATATTATATTTATTATTTCAGGATTTTTGTTTGTGTCATATATTATACAAATAATATATATTTGTATAATATAGGCATTGGTAATTTTGGTAATATAGGCATTGGTAATTTCTTTTTTATAGGTTTAAAAAGGTTTACAATCTTTCCACATACCCCCTGGAACCTGCTTAAGAAAAGTGGTGTTGGAAATCTCTGATTTTTTTGGAACGTTTACAAAATGATAATGTACTAAAAATGGAAATGTTTTTTTTTCTTTGTGCTTTGTTTTGACAACGTTGTCAAAACAATCCCCGTTCACACGTTCCACGAAAACGATGAAAACTGCTGTATATGTTGCATAAAGAAATACTACGTGCCCATAGAATGAACATGTAATACGCCTGCGCATGACGTCAGCGTTTTTAGCATTTTTGTAGTTTACACAGAGACGATAACGCTATCGTATTTAAAAACTTGCACCCGTTTACAAAAGTTTGTGTTTTGAGGCACCCAAAATGTAAATGCACGGCCAAAATGCATAAAAAACAGTGTCGTATAAATGGCCCCTAAGAGAATTCAAAAACCTGTTTGCAGTACGGTAGTAGACATGGGCCTCTGGAGAACCTGACTAAATTTGATATATGACAACTGTTACATTCAAGCCAACACTGCTGTAGCGACAGGAGCTGAACTAACCCTGTCAGAAAAATGATCACTCAAACCAGCCAAACACAAGGTCAGACAGAATGAGGTCTGAGGGCCTCAAGGACTTGCTCCGGCCTTTGATCTGCTCTCGGGGTTACTAATGATTTGGGATTTCAACTAAGTTTAGAGAAATGTATTGGGTCATGGTCACTGGATGAACATCCCTAGTGTCACTGTATGAGTTATCTACCTTCATGACTTCTACAGGAGATGATTCCTTGGATTCTTTAATGGAGAGCAGCACCTTTAGGAAGCTAGATTGTAAACATTTACTTTTATAATAACTCATTAAGTTTAGACAGAGGACACTGTACAGGAAACCATATATTCTGGGTTATAAGTTTGGCCAAAATCACTCTGATAGGAAACTGGAGACTGTAGAGAAGATAAATAACATAGAGGAGCACACAATCTACCCAGGGAAAATTTTATCCTTAGTGGTTTAGAAAATAAAAATGCTGAGTAATGATGAAGAGGTTGTGCCAAAACAATTATTACAACTATTCCTATGTATGCAAATATCTGTTTGTCAAAGCCAAGTGTCTAATTAAGTAGCAGTTTCTTTTACACTATTATAATATTCACAATCCAATTAGCACATCCAGACACTACAAGTAGTACACTTTCTTTGTAAAAACAATCATAATAATACTTTCTATAGCATGTGCCCTGCAGATGTCGTACTGGATTGATATAGTGAAAAGCCACTCTGTGTCTATCTACTGGCTTTCATAGCTACATGGTCCTACAGAAAGAGCTCCATCAAACATATTGCCCTGTATATGTAAGCCAGGGGAAATGCATGGAGAATTAAATCTTTAGAAAGTATCTGTAGGAAATTCAACCCCGACAAGTGTTAGCATGATGGTGTTTCTCTTTTGTTCCCAGTGCTGCTAAATCACAACATTGGGCTACAGGAATGACAAATGGGTGCTGACGCTGGGCCGAACTGCACTCCAGATGGGATGAGAGTGTGTTTACGGTGCCATAGTGGGTCTATGTCTGCTGACACACTAGCTCAGATCAAATCAACTCCCAGGTAGGGCTTATGCATTATGCAGATAGATGCTACAGAGCAGCATCAAGGCAGATGTATAATATTTTATCAGGGGAGCCACCATAATAACTGGGCAATTTTTAAGTTCGTAACCTCCACTTTTTGGGATATTATCATTTTATTTTAAGAGTCTCAGCCACCACGTGGTAAAAAAAAAAAAAAAAAAAAAATATATATATATATATATATATATATATATATATATATATATATGTATATATCAACCAAATGTTAACTGGATACTCTAGTACCAACTTACCTATACTCTTAAAAATAAAGGTTGCAGAACACTACATTCCAATTAAAAACCTTTATACTAAAGAGTGCACTACTGAGGACTACTGAGTGAACTTTAAAGGATTAGTTCACTTCAGAATTAAAATATCCTGATAATTTACTAATCCCCATGTCATCCAAGAAGTTTATGTATTTCTTTCTTCAGTCAAAAAGAAATTAAGGTTTTTGAGGAAAAAAATCCAGGATTTTTCTCCATATAGTGGACTTTACTGGGGTACAACGGGTTGAAGGTCCAAATTGCATTTGTGGTTAAAAAGTATATACATTTTTATTTTATTTTTTAAGAAAATGGCCGATCGTTTTGCTAGAAAAGACCCTTATTCCTCGGCTGGGATCGTGTAGAGCCCTTTGAAGCTGTATTGAAATTTGGACCTTCAACCCGTTGTACCCCAGTGAAGTCCACAATATAGAGAAAAATCCTGGAATGTTTTCCTCAAAAACCTTCATTTCTTTTCGACCGAAGAAAGAAACACATAAACATGTTGGATGACATGGGAGTAAGTAAATGATCAGGAAATTTTAATTCCTTTAAATCACTTAAATAATATTCATGAGACAAACTGAAAGTAATAATGTGCCCTCCATTCCCACTTTTCAAATCACTTATGCATATAATTTATAAAGCATTTTTTTGTGATTAATAAAGGGCTGTCATAATGACAGTAAATTAATCCAGTGTTTTCATTTATGAGCACATAAAACAAACATTCTATATGCTAATATCATGACAGTTAATTAAATTGCTTTTGTTGATTCATGCTAATTTTATTATCACAAACTCCATTAATGTCAACAGAAAGTAGTGCATTAATTTTACAGATGGCTGTTAAGGCTAAAAAAGGGTGCTGCAGTTACAGATTATTGTTGCATGGAAAAATGGTGTTGAAGAGGTCTGAACACTGAAGGCGAGCCGGGTTCCACCTCATTGCTCTCCACAGGGCTGGCATGACAGGACAGTGGTGACAGAGGCACTTCTGTAAATGTGTGTGCTAGCGTGTGATTGATGTGAGAGATGCTGAGTCGTGAATGCTGACACAGGAGGAGCAGGGTAGGACGACTTCAGGAACCTTAGGCTAGACTCACAGTAACATTCGTTGGGCGATTGCTACATCACTTAAAGAGGTGGTTGATTATGATTTCACTTTTTTAACTTTAGTTAGTGTGTAATGTTGCTGTTAGAGCATAAACAACATCTGCAAAGTTATGGCGCTCATAGTTCAATGCAAAGGGAGATATTTTATTTTAAAGAATTCTCTGTTTAAGGACTACAACAAACAGCTTGTAGGTACTACAATGAGCTTCTTCCCAGGTTAGTAACATCACTAACCCTAAAATTTACATAAACCCTGCCTCCAAGAATACGCAACCAAGAGTTGTTGTAGTAAAGTGTTGTTGTGATGCCGTCATTTTACGCCGGATTCAATTCAACGCTGGATTTGCACAAAAGAGTAACATGACGGCACATGCTAGTCAATGAGTTGAAGCAACTCCACAGCAACTACATAAATTTATCCACTAACCATTCAGAAACGTCCAGTTGCATTCTAAAAGTTGTAACTTCTTCCTGATTCTCTCCATCAGTGTCCGACTCCGGTTTGAACAATGTAAGGCTGAACACCGTTACTGACAATCATCATTTTGGCTGCGTGAGATTCTCCAGCTTTGTTGTTGTTGAGCAACAGAAGTGCGAGCTGTTAAAGCTCCACCCTCTTCTGCAAAGGGGGCTGGGAGCAGCAGCTCATTTGCATTTAAAGGGACACACACAAAAACAGCGTGTTTTTGCTCACACCCAAATAGGGGCAAATTTGACAAGTTATAATAAATGATCTGTGGGGTATTTTGACACATTCCAGGTACATTAAAGACTTATATTAGCGGCATTATAGGTCCCCTTTAAATAATATTCATTATTTAGAAGAACCTACACTCTCCTTTTCTAATCCTTCCTACACCCTTTCTAATAAACAATCACTATCCATCATTCACTAGAATCTTTAAGGCACAGAAATCTTTGATATTCGTTTTGCTGAAGGCAGGATAATCAAACAGGAGAACAAAGAGAAAGAAAACAGAAATCACAGGGAATGGGAACAGATTGAGGGCGCATTCCGCTACTCACTTGTCTGTTTGTTCTCTCAGTGGGGCAGAAAATAGAGGGCAGTTAATAATGGCAGTTGACCATAAGAAATGTAGGGAGCAGCAAATGAAGAGAGACCAAGTGACCTCTGTGTAATTGCTCGGCATTTTCACCGGCTCAAGGCTATCATGCCCAATGCAGTGTTCAACACGCCATTGTGCACGGCTCCATTCAAATGCCATGTGTGTGCATGAGTGGCTATATCAGGTAAGTTTTAGACTTGGTGTCAGTTAAGTAATTTAGTAGGGACTTTCTACTGGGAAAAAAAGAGCATGTCTATTTGCAAAGTAAAAAAATGTTTCATTATTTCATGAGCTTTATGTGCATGTTCTGCAAAACACTCCAGGTCTCTTGTGGAGCAGGCATGCCTGTTCATTTGTTGGTAGCTCTCCAGCTAGTCCTTTTTTTGCCATGAGACATAACCCGGCCACTGCACTCATTCCCTTGCCATCTGTCTGCATCTGAAAACACTCGCTGTCCATACGGTAGCACGCTGGTAGCAGCCCCATCCCCAGCTGACAGGCAAAACGCTTTGAAAGAGTGAATAAGGCAAGCTCAATTGGCTGATGCGACATTGTTTTATCAGAGTGAGCTGGTGCTGTGAACTGTGTGTCCTGAACTAAGGGGAAAATAGTGGGGGGATTAGTTCAGAGAGTGGGACACGTGGACAAAGCTTGTCCGTCCGCTCATCAGCTGAGAATGCAATTTAACAGCTTGCTGAAAGAATGCAAACCATTTCTAATCACAGAACAGCAAGGCATTTGCCAAGTAGGCGCAAACAAACAAAAAACAGCTCTGTTCTTAAGGTTCTGCTGAACTTTTCCCATAAAAGGATCATTATGAGATGCAGCGGTCATGCCCTTGCAACATCAGCTGACTGAAGCACAAGTCTCAAAGGAGAGCTGGTCACCAACATGATCTTGGTCACCTCTCTGTCTCTTATTCTCTGTTGGTGTGCATCTTTTCATCTGACAGACATGTAATCAGTAACAATTACATTCTACAGCAACTGATCAGTAATGATGATTTCATTGGTTTTATGATTGGATAAGAGCTAAATGAATGCAACCAAGCATAACTGACTGGCACCAAACTGGACCCGCTGGTCACTCAAGTATGTCTAAGTTTTTATAACATTCTTTCACAAGACATTTAATCTCCAAATTGACATATTTTGTCAGGATCATTTTCTACAGATTTTCAGTTCAGTTCAGTTCAAAACGGTCAAATATCTTACTAAAATATCAACTTCTGAACAATTTATTGATGACCAAAGTCAGTTTTAAAGGAATAACAAATCTATACTCATCAATCCTGAGCACAAGACTCATTTGTAACTCTGAATAATAATTATTATTATCATTATTATTATTATTGTTGTTGATCAAATAGTATTATATTCATAATAATAATAATTATTATTAATAGCCTATTATTAGTAGTAGTAGTAGTAGTAGTATTACCACCACTACTAATACTATTATTATTCCAAATACCTGATTCAGCGAGGATGTCTTTGGGACATGTCAGGAGCAAGAGGTCAAACGCTTGATAAGACAAACTGCTCTAATTTTACAAGGTCAAGATAAACTTTATGTTTTACCTCAAATGTAGATTTCTATCTGCTTCGGTTATTTTGCATTAATCTCTGCAATTAGACGAAGGAAACAATGTCTAGAATTTACTCACCACTCGTGCTCATGATGCTGAGACAATAATCCAAGAGTAAATTTTAATATCCAGACAGCAGTAGTCGCCTATTGTTCCACCGATAAAATCCAGTTATTGAGCCTCAGCTTGTAGTCAAGAGTCGAACCGTTAGAGTGGGATAAAAACTCGAGGAATAATTAATAAAAATGTTAAAGCTCCCAATGTGATTCACGGATCACAGGATGGCAGTGATCAATTGGTTAATAATGGGAACGGTGTAATTAAAGTACTGCACCTCGTGAGTGCAGGGCGGTCGACCGGCCTCAAATAAAGCGGAATGTTGCCTAGTCACATTCCATGATCTGCTGCCGTTTCTCGAGTATAGCCTGAGATAGTGCTGAGCAGTGTTGCGTACAGTGGACGAGGCGCTGTCACTGTACTCTCGCGCTCGCATCTATGGAAGCGCGCGTCGGGGTGACGTCAGGCAGGGAACTGGCAAGCGAGCGCAGAGCAGCGTGTTTCCTCACACCCTATCTACACTGCAAGCGCGCAGCTCTGTAAAGCAGATTTGTTGATTGTAATGGCAGCTCTTTTTTGTCGCTTGCAGCGGATTTGAGGTGTGAGGTCATGCAGGGGGAAAGTTGAAGTGTAGGGTGGGTTTTCACAGATTACGGCATTTACTGTATATGGATGTATAGCGCCCTCTCACGCAGAGTTAGAAAAAACACAGTGTAAATAGGCTACAGTAGACAAATTGGCTTAATTTAGGAACCTGTCCGCCAACAAAAGCCTCTTACTATGACAATAATTAGCCCGTTTGGAGCTGAATTATGTTCCAGAGAAAGGCACGCTATAAATGTAGCCACAAATGACAATACATTTTTATGTTAAAAACACTGTTAAAAGATTAGTTCACTTTCAAATGAAAATTACCCAAAGCTTTACTCAACCTCAAGCCATCCTAGGTGTATATGACTTTCTTTCTTTCTGATGAACACAATCAGAGAAATATTAATGAACATCCTGACGCATCCGAGCTTTATAATTCTGCCAGATCGCCTTCCATATTCTACTTACGGAGGAAGTGTAAATCTCTAGCAGTTCAAAAAGTTTACGCTACATCCTACGCCTTCCCTAATCAACTTACGGAAAAAGTGTAACTGACACGATGCCAGTTTACACTTTCTTCGTAATTTGATTACGTCTGGTATAGTCTCAGCCTCAGACATCACACCCACAGATCGTTGGCTGAACGTCTGATGCATATGGCACACTTAACTGGAAACACTTCACTTTTTCGAAGTTGTCATCTGGTTGGTTGAATTCTACAGGATGTCCGGGAGACGTATGTGTCACATTCTTTAACGGTCCGACTGGAAACAAATGCTGTGACGCCAAACCTCGCCGTAGAAGAAGAACAGTGTCATGTTTACAACTGTGACAACAAGCGCTAACCAGGGTCAAATAGTCGCTGGATTTTCAAAAGTATGTTAAGTTCGTGGCTCCATTGTTGCAGTAAACTTGCGTTCTTGAATGAATAATTTATTAGATGCATGCAGGTCTGTTATTGTAGAGACATTGACTTTCATTTTCACGCCCCTAAACCTGACCAAAACGAACTGTGATTGGTTGTGTTACATGTCAGTCAGACGTCTTCTTGGGCGGTAGAGTTCAAGCTGCGATAGAGTCCAGACCTTCTGCCGTCAGTCTAAAGCTCTGGCTACGTTAGCGGTCTGGTGGAAGCTAGGGATGGGCATTTTGTCAAAATATTGTATTTGAATATTTAAATGACGTTAAACAAGAAAGACCTTATCTTTTTAATACATCAAGATATTGTAAACATTTCTGAACAAGCTTACGATTAGGCAATATACACAACAACCTTACGTTATATATTAAGGTTTTCTTTTAGTTCAAAGCATTAAACAATATGTGTAAACAAAAAATATAAAGAACATAAGCTTAAGCTCAAGCAGCATGAACGGGAAAAACGCTAATAAAGCAGACAGCGACAGTTATCGTATAGAACGTACATAATACACTCGAGTCAGTATACGGTTATCGTGTTCATATTGTTTCACATGCTCATGTTGAGAAATACAATAATATCCACATGCTTGGGTGACACAACGCGCTGACAGACGTTGCAGAGACACAAAGATAACGGTGTGCTAAGATAAATTTCTAACAGCAGCACTTTTTGTTTTCTGCAGTAGGGGTTCGATCTTCAGCTGGCTGGCAGGAGCAGCCACGGACAGGTCACGTGACCTGGTGGCAGCTGCCAGTCTGATTCTGGCAGGTCACGTGACCTGACAGTGGTGCTGGTGGCAGCTGCTAGTCTGATTCTGGCAGGTCACGTGACCTGTCAGTGGCGCTGGTGGCAGCTGCCAGTCTGATTCTGGCAGGTCTGTCAGTGGTGGGCTGGTGGCTGGCAGAGTGTAACGCGTTCCCTATCACTCTTGCTGCACGGAAATAAACAATTTTATTATTATGAATATAATATTATGACTCTATTCTTTTGTATGATTGACGTTTTAGGTGGGTTTATCTCAATTAAAGCAGTCAAGTGACCATGATCTCAACTGGTTAAAACTGACGCTCAGCCCAGCCAGCCGCGGTCAAGCTACGAGTATAACGCATTCTCTATCACTCTGGCTGCATGGAAATACATTATTTTATTGTTATAAATATATTGTTATGACTCTATTCTTTTGTATAATTGATGTTTTAGGTGAGTTTATTCCAATTAAAGCAGTCAAATACTGGTTGCTTACTGTCGGTCAGTCCAGCCTGCCGTGGTGAAGCTGCGGGTATAACGCGTTCTCTATCACTATTGCTGCATGGAAATACATTATTTTATTTTTAAAAAATATATTCTTATGATTCTTTTGATGAAATTGTCTAGCTTTAATGATAATTAGAACAATTTTATGATTATATAGGCTATGATTTATATACAGTCAAACCAAAATTTATTCAGACAGTGTCTGGCTGGTTTAAGTCCAGCGAAGCGTCAGTAAGCAACCAGTTGAGATCACGGTCATTTGACTGCTTTAATTAAGATAAACCCACCTAAAACGTCAATCATATAAAAGAATAGAGTCTTAAGATTATATTTATGACAATAAAATTATGTATTTCCATGCAGCGAGAGTGATAGGGAACGCGTGGCTGGCTGGGCTGAGCATCAGTTGCAATCAGTTGAGATCACGGTCATTTGACTGCTTTAACTGAGATTAACCCATCTAAAACGTCATTCATACAAAAGAATAGAGTCATAATATTATATTCATAATAAAAAAATTGTGTATTTCCGTGCAACAAGAGTTATAGCGAACGTGTTACACTCTGCCAGCCACCAGCCCACCACTGACAGACCTGCCAGAATCAGACTGGCAGCTGCCACCGGGTCATGTGACCTGTCAGTGGCTGCTCCCGCCAGCCAGTTGAAGATTGAACCCCCACTCGTTTTCTGTTCGTAAATATGTCTCCCTCGGCGAAACTTAAAGGAAGCATATGTCTCGACTCGAGATAATTTTGCTATCAGATAAGTTATCTTCTCGGCTCACTCGGGGGTACAGCTGTGCTTACCTGACGTGAATGTAGTGATGGACAGCTGTATTTCCTCATTCGACAGATGTTTTGATTTCATGTGCTTTCTCATTATGCTGGTTTTTCTCCACATTGACTTATTTGTTATTGGACTAATTTCAAATCAAAGCCAGTGGAGAAAACCTCTTACTTGGCAATCTGCCATTTATTTTACTCTTGTACACTAGTAGTCACTCTTTCATCATTTTATGTCTCGGAGGTTTGTGCTTATTGCACAACCTCACTAACCAACCCAGTTTTCATTCTTTCTGAAAGAAAAAGATTCACTCTGAATACTGAAGCCAACAGAGATAAAAAGCAGTATAACTAACTTTACACCAGTGCTATTTAGAAAAGTTATAAATCACATTCACAAGTTCACTGTTTGTTCAGCACAATACAGACTCAGACCCATAGAACCGCACCTTAGTAAATGTATTATTATTATTATTATTATTATTCTGTATACAAAAAAGCCCTGGCCCATGTGGAGGCAGACAGGCATTTGAATCTAACAGGAAGTCTCTTGTTTGCAGATCGCTCTTTTTTGTGTGTCCTAACCTAATGTGTGTTACAAGTATATTACTGACGTGTGTATACAAAAACAAGGGCTGAGAGGAAACTGCACAATGGAGGGATGTGACAGGCGCCTCGCACACTCTACATTTCTTCCTCTCTCAGTCTGTCTATCCAACTCCAGTCGCTCTCTCTGCCTCTCTCCTCTCTTTGCCTGACCATGCAGTGCTCTCGGTCTGACAGTCAGATATTTTGACAGGGCCATAAGGTTAGTGTCTGAGACAGACAGTGTAAGCAGTCAGCATTGTTCTGCCTGTCATAGCATCAGCACTTCTTCACTCCCCTCCCATCTGTATGAAAGGAGTGCTTCCTAGATATGTTGTTACATATCACATTTCATTTTTAAGCCTAATCTGATCACCTGTTAGAAAGTCTATGTAGGTCAAATCACTATAGACAGATATCAGTTATTTGTTAAGCATGTGTTGTTTATCACATTAAATGATTAAATGAGCATAATTAAATGTACTGACTCACCCTACATGATTAGGGATCATTTATGAGGTATATTTTATACGCAGATGTTTGTCACAGAATTTTATAACCTGCATAGCTTTGATTTTATAGCCTGGATATCTGTACTGGAGCGTACACACAATGTAGTCTGTACCAGGAAAATGTGACTTTTCAGCGGATGTCGTGGGCTGTACTGCTAGTCAGGGTACTGGATTTACCATTGTACTGAAATATGACAGAGTCCACAACAACAGGAAGTTGCTCTTCCTTAGGGCACTGGTACAAAGGGGCACCGGAATGCAGTGCCTCCATAAACTGCCCCCACTGTGAGCTGCCCTAAGGTAAATTTACTAGCCACAGTTTTATTAGCCTTTTATTAGTTTGTATGAAGGGTCTTTTCAAGGATTAGCTCCCCAAAAATTCAAGTTGTATCCTTATGTCGTTCCAGACCTGTATTATTTTCTTTCACCTGTGAAACAATTTAATATTTAGAAAAATCTTAAATATATATCTTTTAATTGTCCTTAATTTTATTTCTTTTTTATTTATTCATTTTTTTAAGCAAGGACAGTAAACTTTAATAAACATCAGTGTAAATGTGGCAGATTTAGCAGAAGTAGCAGGTCCCTGGAAAGGATGTTACAGTGTCGCCATAAAAAAATGAAAAACAAAACAGAACTTAAATGTGAACCAATTTGAACCACTGTAAACAGTGAGTCAGTGAGTTTAACTCAGGAACCAGATCATCTAATTCATAAAGTAAATCATAGTCTGTTTTGTGGATCAACAGGTTTGTTGAAAAGAAATGTATGTGTCCCGAATTCAAATCACTGACACAATTTTCATTTTTGTGTGAACTAGGCTATTCCTTTAGTTAAAAACATAAGTATACACTGAGTACTTAAGTATGCATTGTGATGATGTGTACTAATGACAAATGATAAGGCAAGCCAAAAGTGAGCTTTTAACCCAAACTGTAACCAAGTCAGTGAGCTAAACTCAGGAATCTGATCAATGTAATTGGTTAATGAATCATTTAGTCTAATTTGTGGCTAAACCGTTTTATTTAAAAAAAAAAAAAAAAAAAAAAAAGGATGATTCGTTCAAATCAATGACTCAATTTTATTTTTTAGGTGAACTATTTGTTTAAAAACATGAAGTGTGCAGAGGTTACTGAAGTATATACTGTATTTTGGTGTATATGATAAACACAAACTGCCGATATTTAAGTCATTTAATTATTTTTGATAATGCTAGCCCAACGCGAGTTGTTAACCTAAACTGTAACCAAATCACTGAGTCAGTGAGTTGAACATGAGAACCCAGTCAGTCAGATTCAGGAGTGAATCATTCAGTCTGTCTTGAGGATAAAATGGTTTGTTGACAAGAAAATTATTTTGTGTGAACTATTTCAATTTACACATTTACAAAATGCAAAAACATTCCAAAAAGCTTTGGAACACGCATGCTGTGGAAACCATCAGCTGCTTGTCTTGTGTGCCATGTTAATGCCGTGACTATGGTTTGGGCACATGGCCTGCTGGCTCCACCAGTGTGGGGGTTTTGATTCTCTATCATTGATGTGGTATTTAGTCCATTTACCCAGACCATCTGAGACTTGTGGCAGGAATTAGCTACACCGTTGTGCACATACTGCCTTCTTTCACAGACTAGTCAGCCAGTCACATGTCCTTTCCCTGTATATTTTCTCAGGGTGACTTTTGTAATGGCTCAACAACAGTCTGCAGAAGCTGGAGTCTGTTCCAGGGTTTATATTTAACCAGGAGAGAAAAGCAAGAAATGACTAGCTGAGCCAAGGCCTATTCTGTTATCTGACCTACTGACGAGATAGTGCCAAAGGAGAAGCATAGAAAATTCTTGGAAAAATAAATAATAACGATTTAAAGAGAAAACAAAAATGTTAAGATCTTTACTCAGAGCATGATGGGAATGCACACATACTGTATATGTGTTTTGACGTTTGTCTGGATATGCTGTAGAAAGCACCTTTGGAATGTGAGCAAGAGGGCGTATTTGATTGTAATGAAGTTGATAGGGACTCTAAAGGTTTTGCTTTATGAAAAACAAGTCAGACCAGAAGGATTACTTTTTTCCCCATCAAAGAAAAAAACATTTGCTATTCCTTCCTTTTTGATGATTTTTTTTAAAAGAGAACTTGTTGGACTTAATCTGATTAGATATAAAGTAGAAATATATTAAATATTTGCTGAGTCATTAATTTGAGAGTGTTTGTTTGAAAGTTATCTAACACCTTATGAACTGACTGAAGACCTTCTGACCTGACCTAGAGTCCAACTGAGCAGGGGAGTGAGAGGGCTGAACTAAAAGAGAGAGAGAAAATGAGAAACTGAGAGGAAGAAAAAAAAGGCATATCATTTAGGGGAGGAGTTTACATACTTCCTTCAGCAAAAGCTCTAAACTCGTGCCACAAGGACATACACACGCACACACACACACACCCCTTGCCCTACAGGAGCATTACAGACTATCATGGTTAGTTTTAATCAGTTTAAAAGGAACTTTTCGCCAACTCCATAGGCACATACTGACAGATCTATGAGGAACGAACACACAGCCGGGAGTCAGCAAGACAGAGGTATGCTCTCTCTCTGAAACTAATCTGTGTGTTGGTGACTGTGTACTCAGTTGAAATTGCTGTTAATATATTTCAAGGTTTGAACTGAAGTAAGGTTTAGTTTAGTTATTGGTACTCTTTGTTGTCTCTACTTATCTTTTATAGAATACTTGTAGTATCTCTTTAAGTCTCTCTTAAAATGTAGAGCATTTATTTTCTTTAACAATATACCATTTTTTTTTTTTTTTCTCACTAACTAGGTTCTAAGAACTTGTTTTTCACATAGTTTGATAGTACCAACATGTGTGCTTGGGCTTGGGCGACATTCTAAACTTAGAGTCTAAACCCTTTACTCAGGTTACAAATCTACCCCTTTCTGTTCACTGACATCCACACACTGAACCAGTAACCCAGAGAGACACCGCTAACTACACAGTCCCAGGCGCATGGGACCATTCAACTTCTGTGTTGTAGCTTGGCAGCACATTGCTACTGAATGTGACAGTTTAAGCTACAAAACAGAAAGTTGTCTTAAAATAACATATAGGCTATTGTTATTGTATTAATATGCACACAGACTTTAAAATGGTTTTCAAATATTTCAGTAGCCACAAAATTTAATTTTCACAAATTTATGTAAAAAAAAAAATCATTCAAATGTAGCTGGCAGTACATTAACAAAACATAAGACGTACTTTCACTATTTAGTATCGTTTAAATGTACATATCGCAAGGCTATTAACAATATTTTAGGAGATTCATTCTAACAGCATTAAAATAAACGTCTTTAGAAAGTAACCCCTTAAAGCCAGTGTATAATTCACACACTAGGTGTTCCCACGGCAAAACACTTGATTATGGAGTTAAAAATGCCTTTAATTTTCTGTTAAGGACACAGAGAGATTCTCTATGAGAGTTAAGGAGGTATGCTGAGAAATTACTTCAGGCTGTTTACAGCTGCTCGGACTCACAAGATCTCCAAAGATTCAATTAGAGTCTGACTGGGTTTCTCTCTTTATAAAAGAATAACACGAGTCAGATTATTCTGTATAGATGAGTACCCTCTTTGTTAAGCCCCAAGACAGAGACAGTAGTGGTGACAGGGAGACACATTCAATCCAGTTGAGACAATCACATTAAAAAGACTGAGAAAGATTTATCAATATAAGATTTGAGTATGCTAGGCGATTTTTGACATTGCACTAAAACTCTACAAGGATACGCCAAAGGTGCTTCTTAAGAACCTCATTCTTAACAACATTCTTAAACATTTTAAAAACCAAATTGCTGGAGTGCTGCTCAGTCTTCTAAATTCTCTAGCTATCAGTGGTTCTTTAACTGGAAGGCCAGGGTCCACTATGGGCCCTCAGTAAAACAACCCCCCCAAAACAGCATTGTTACATACACTGCTTGGCCAAAAAAAAAAAAAAAAAAAGGCGCTGTTTGGAGTTTAATAGGCAAATACTTAATGAGTCTATGGATGGATCATTAGTACAGTGATTATTATTTTTCTAGCATGTTATATGTTTGGCAACGGTTCTTTGTACCCTAAAATATGGAATGTGTAGCTTTTCATCCCTTAAACAACCATGTATTAAGATGTATCATGGCCATATTCCAGGATGACAATGTCAAGATTCACCAGGCTCAAACTGTGAAAGAATTGTTGGGAGGGAGCATGAAGAATCATTTTCACACATGAATTGGCACTGACCTTAACCTCAGTGTAAGTTTTTGGGATGTGCTGGAGGAGACTTTACAGAGTGCTCACCTCTTTCGTTGTGATGTTATTTCCATCAAGAGGCACATCAATTTTTGGTCAAGATCTTGTATTGACAATGCAAGAGGTGAGAAGTCTACTCCAGCACATCCCAAAGACTTGCAATGAATAAAAGGTCTGGACTCAGAGGTGCCAATTCATGTGTGAAAATGATTCTTTATGCTTTCTAAACCATTCTTTCACAATTTTAACCCTGGTGAATCTTGACATTGTCATCCTGGAATATGGCCATGAGGTTTCTTCCTACATGGTTGTTTAAGAACTTAAAAGCCACACACTCCATCTTTAAGGGTTAAAAGAACCGTTGCCAAACATATAACATGCTAGAAACATAATAATGACTGTAATAATGATCCATTCATAGATTCTTAAGTATTTGCCTATTAAAATCCAAACAGCGACTTTTTTTTTTTTGGCTGGCAGTGTATTTATTTGGTTTTATTTCCTTAAAAAAGGAACAATGTCTTAAAATCTACACCAATCTTTGCAATGAAAGAAATGTCAGAAAGTAATGATGCCAGACATAAAGAAGGTTGAGCTTTTAAGAGCCAGACATGTTAAAATGGTCAACCTGTAGCTGTCAGCCCTAATATCTAGGGGAAAAGAGAAAAGTAAAATTTAGTATCAGTAAATAAAGAAATTGCTGTGAGCAATGCCTATTAAATCACTGGTCCTTTTGTCCCCATATGTCAGCGCTTTGAGAATGCTGCCGCTCTCACTTTCCACAAGAACCCCTGGCACAGAGAGGCACTGACCAGCCCACACAAACATGCCAGCAGTGCTTCAGAGTGCTTCCCTCATCTGCAGAGTGGATGCAGAGAGGAAAGGGGAGAGAACAAAATAGATGGAAGTTAGAAATGAGCAGTAGAGAGAGTGCGGTTTATGCTCGAGAGGAAAATGGAAAGGAAGAGAGAGAGGGAGAGGAGTGACTCCATCGATAAGTGGATCTATTGTCGAGCGGGCACTATTGAACCTGTGTCTGAAGCTTGCTGTGTACATTATGGCATGCTGCTGCTGCTGTCCAATTCCGTGCCTCAGAAACTGCTTTCCGTTTTCAGGTTGGTCCCACCCTGGCTTTAGATTTTTGCAATGAGAAGAAAGAGTAACTTTCACAGGGAGACATCACAGTGTTTCTGTCAGTCATGGGTAATAGATTTACCCATGAAGGTAATGCAGGATGTGTACTTCCCATAGTTGGCCGTTTGTGTGCCTTCTTGTTGTGCGTAATGCTGTGATTGCCTATTGTAACTAATTACGTACTGTTGTTGCTGTGTGAGTTACTGGTATTTTGTTTTGCTGTTTCTGTGATTTTAGATCATTTACTAGCAGCTGTTAACTAATAACCAGCAAATACTATCCTGACAATGACAAAAGATTGCATCAATTTGACAATTTGAGGATTTTTAATATTTCTCTTGCCAAGTTTTAGGCTGATTCGATATGAGGGCTGATGATGTTTTGCTATGTTTGTTACTGTTTGCATGAACACATTCCCTCTCTTAGATTTTGGTATGTGTTTTGCACGTTTTCAATATTTGAAGGCTGTTATTTTGTCGTCAGTCTTGTCAGTTTGATTAGGCATTTACCCTAAAAGCTTCAGCTTGTCATATAGCTAATTTAATAACACTCCCCTAAACATCACCCTCCCTTTCAATAGCGATATCACCCGCTGAGCTCGATGCCTTATGGAATGACCCTCCATACACTTTAGCAGCCGTCAGTGAGCTCTTTCCGCCCAATGACGCCATGACCGCTGGTAAGAGGATTTCTTGAGTCAAGCATGAGTGTTTCAGAAATAGCCATGTTTGAATATAATTATAAAAGAGTCCATGGGACAGAGAGTTGCATGATTCTAAATTTGGTGTTTTTGTTTAATAAATGATAGTACACAACTATTTGGAACATCCTCTATTTTCAATGCAAATCTGGGAAGGTCATACCCATCCGGAGATGAGGAAGAGGCTATTATTTAAGCCATCTGGCTGATATTTATAGAGCCATTAAGATATGGCTTGCACTTCCTGTTTATGTCCACAACTTTATGAGCTTGTAAACAGAAATATAGCTCTGATATTTTTATATACATGCTAATTAGCACCAACTGTATCATGGAATGAGGAACTACAAGATTATGATCATTCATATTCAATCACGGGAAGTGCATGAAGGGAACCTTCTACTTGTTCTTAATTATTCAGTAATACACAGGGCATCACTCTTTAGTCATTCAGTGTTGCTTTTCTGTAAGTTTACTGATTAACCATAAGCAGTCATAATCCTGATGTACTATTAAAGTTCACTGAGCTACATGCCAACTGCAGCTGAATTCTGTAAAGCTGTGTTGACCCCAGTTTCCTTTGTTTTGGAATCGAAGATGAGGAAGCGGAGGCTGAGGCCGAGGTGGAGGCAGAAGTCAGAAGCAGAGAGATTTACTGGAGGAGGAAGGAAACATTCAGTGGAAGCAGCACAATATCTTCAGCAGGAGAACGCTTCTCTCCAGGTATCTGCAGCATGGATCTCAATGGCCTCCATCTCCATAATGGCCTTTAATGGCTACACTTCTTAAGTACACTCTCAGAACTAATGCCAGACTTCCTTAATGTGTACACTCAGTCTATGCCTTAATGGTATGTCTTTAGTGATGTGGTCACTCATAGTGCTGTTCCTGCAAAAATCCTATTGGTTTGTCTATCTGTTAATCCACTGTGATGTTGGACAGCAGTACTCACACCCAACATCACTACAGCATTCCTGTTACTTCTAATGCAACTGATCGTAGGTCTTTGTGGTGGATACTTAACTACATTCCTTTCTGCTTTTTGGAGATGTTGTTTTGTTGTTTAGCGGGAGGCGACGATCTAGTGTATCACCTGATTGTGAGCTTCAGGAGGCATTACGTACCAGACTCAGAGTAGTAGAGAGCAACAGTCAGGATGTCGTCCAGCTCTTCAAGGTCAGACAAGGAAGTATCCTTGCAAAACATGCACTGGCACCAATGATAAAATAAATTATGCAAGTTATTTCAATCTTCATTACATTAAGTGATTGTTGATACTATACACACAGGATCTGTCTGCACGACTAGTGTCTGTTCATGCTGAGAAAGACAGCTTTGTCATCACCTTTAAGACTGTCGAGGAGATCTGGAAGTTCTCCACTTACCTGGCACTCGGTTAGTATCAGTGAAACTAAAATGCTTGTACTTTTACAGCAGAGGTTATAAAATGTATATAATTGTTACAGTAGGTAACACAAATGCAATAGCATGTCATAAAAGCAAGATAACAACATGACAAGTTATAAACAAAATTAAACTAAAGTATACCTGTTCTATCTTCATGCAGCATATATTCTCTGACTCTGTAGGTGTCTTACAACAGTTCCCACACGAGCAATTTATAGATTATCATGACAGAATATACGAAATCGGAGCTGCTAACACAAGCTCTTGAAACTCCGCCCTCTTCTTGAGAGCAGCAGCTCATTTGCATTTAAAGGGACACACAAAAACTGAGCGTTTTTTGCTCAAAAAGTGACAAATTTAACATGCTATAAAAAATTATCTGAGGTAAATTTTGAGCTAAAACTTCACATAAACACTCTGGGGACATCAGAGACTTATTTTACACATTGTAAAAGTGGCATTATATGTTTAATAATTCCTGATAATGTTCTAGCTTAACAAGTATAACTATTATTTTCTAGGATATGTAGCAAGATGTCTTGAAAACTTTCTCTGTGACCAGTCATTCTGGCTGGACCCTGCATTGCTGAGTGATGTTGAGATCTGTGTAACAGTGGATGAAGACCACTTAGCTACTCTTTACTTAGGACTTCTGCTACAGGAAGGTAAGGAGCCTCCACTTGCTGATTTCTTAACAGTCAACAACATCACCAATCTGCACCATAACCAAACAGTAAATAGAGAAACTGATAAAACAATATGGATTTACACATCTCTAGTCTGTGTTCTAAAGTCCAATATTGACACATTGCTGCTTAACCGATTCGGAGGTCACATAAGTTGAAAAAAAGATTTAGTTAAAATGTGAAGTGATTACAGGGTCCTCTTGTTTTCAAAGAGGGGATTGTATATTTTTCATTTTGTATATACTCAACATTTCCTTTGTTTTGTTTACATACAAAATATCTTGCTTCTAAGAATCAAGATATCTTTTGTTACAGTGCAAAACACCTTATTCGTATCAAAGTCTCCTCTTGCTGTTCATAATATTAGTATTTGATAATGTCCTCTACTTTAGACCACAGCCTTAAGGCAGACATAACCATAAAAAAAAACATCAATTTATGGGACAAACTGTTTCTTCCTTGGTTTATGAATATGTTGACTTGTTTATGAATCCACTTAAAAGAAAGAGAGGTAGAGAAAGAGAAGGAGTTTTTTCAGGATCAACTCCAAATTTGACAAGTATATGGAACCTGCTGAAGAATATGGAACAGGAATAGTTAGTGACTAAGGACAGTCTCATTATCATTTTAGGTACATTCTTTGCCAAGACTTTATACAACAGTGACTGCAGAGAGGAGGAAGAGGAGCTGACCTACAGGAGGAATGACCTGGTCATGGTGAAAGACATAGGACAAGAGGCCATGTGGGAGGGTACGCTGCTGTCCACGGGCCAACATGGTCTAGTCCCTGTGCATGATATGCAGCCTCTGCCTTATCCGTTTTATCAGTGAGTGACACTTATTTTTTAAGCACATTTAGCCAAATAGGAGGTTTTGTGGGAAGAAGGAATTGTGACAACAGATTTGTCTGGTTAAACTACTTTTTGTTCTACACTTGTTCTCATGCAAGAAACATACTATTTTAGATTATCCCTTACAAATACTGTTTTTCCTAGGTGGTTCCTTAAGAAATATCCCGGAAATGCAGGAGGGATTCCAGTTACAGAAGGCCTCTTTGATCATCCTGTTGGTGAGATTCTTCTTAAGTATCTGGAAACTTTTCCTCAAGATTACATTTAAAAGGAATATTCAGGGTTCAGTACAAATAAAGCTCAGCAAACAGAATTTGTGACTATGTAGATTATCACAAAATTATACAACACATAAACAATATGCATGATGATTTTACCGTGAAAAAATAAATAAATAAATAAATGTGTAAAGTAATAATCAAGTGTCAAATTTGTTACCATGCTATTGCAACACCAAAAGAACTGTAAAAATTATTGAAACAGTTTTACAGCTCAAATAATACAGTTTTAACAGAAGAATTACTTGTAGAAACTATTTATTTGTGGTAATCAACATTATGCCATAAATGCTGTTAGCTGAGTTTGTACTGAACCCAGAATATTTGTTTAATTATTATTACAAATCTGTCCTTTATTTTTGCTTCCCTTTCAGTGGTGGGGACCTGTGTGGCAGTAGTGGACCATTACCCAATGGGTAAAGATGAGCTGCACTTACACCAGGGAGACCTAATCAAGATTGAAGGATTTCTTCTCAATACTCTGAACATGTTCATAGGAAGACACCTCACCAGTGGAGAGATGGGATTTGTTTACAAGGCCCATGTAAAACCTCAGAATATCGAGCCTCTGTAAGTAAACAGTTCAAGTGTATTTATTTTTATTCACGAATGACCTTCTCTTTATTTTGTAAAGCCATTCATCTAATGTGCTTCTCAACAATATTCTGACATACCAATTGAAAGCAACCAGCTGGCAAATGCTATTTTATTCTGCTGACCTTTGCTGAATGTGCCTCTGTCTAGCTGGGGGTGATGAGAGTGTTGGAAGGGGGGCTAGTGGAGTTATGTGATGATGTGATGAAGCAATCGGAATGAGAGTCATGTGGCTGATAATGTTGTCTTTGTTGGCTTTGCACAGCGATGGACAATTGGTCTTTCTGAGTAAGGAGGAAAGGGCAGCCCTATCTAAACTTAACCCTTGCCTTGAGCCCTCTCAGTCTGATGTACTGGCAAATCTATTCTCAACTGACATAAGCACTGTGTACAGATTGGGTAAGAGATGATGCATTGTCTCTCTGTGAGACTTCTAATAGTGTTTAAAGGGATAGAGTACTTCAGTTTACTCACCCTCATGTCGTATCACAGAAGAAAGATGTTCATTCAGATTTGCAACAACATGAGGGTGAGTGAATGGCAGTCCCGTCATGTTTGGGTGAACTGTCCCTTTAAGTTTGGACAAATCTGTGCTTTGTTTCATCCTGTGTTGATAAAATTACTCTTTCACACTGCAGATAGACTTGATGACTCTGATTTCACTTACATAAGAAACCATCCAATGTCAGGTAATCCATTACTTCAACTTCCAGCTATATAGAATTAACAATCACCAACTTGTTCTTCATTTTGTTGCACAGTCATACCTTCCACCTTTCTATTCCTTCCTACTCTTCTTTACTTTCATTACATAATTTATTGTGTAGTATCAAAAATTTTGACATTTACACTTTGTGTAATCAGCAGAGCAGAAAACTACAGTGGATCAAAGAAAGAGCACCATATCTGAAAAGAGTGACGTAACTCCCTACCACTCATCCCCACGGCAATCATTCTGTGCCTCTCGGAATCATCTGGACCGGGACTCTGAGATCCTCTCTTTTAGCCTGGAGGACACCTTTAGAGAGATGGATGAATATGAGGAAGACCCTCCAAACTTCATGGATGAAGGTATCTGGGAGGCTGATGAAGCAGAGAGGTGTGACCCAATCTTGACCCTCCTCAACCTGGAATATTTCCAGGATACTTTTCAAACTCTTTACGACCTTTCTTACTCTTTCCTGGACACTTTCTTCAATGGCCTTCCAGAAGACGAGGTGCTTCAACATCTGGAAAACTTGCGGGAAGGAGCCAAGAAAGGCAGGATGCTCTGGGCCCACCGGCGAGCCTGCTTCCTCCTTGGCCGACTATGTGCCAAGAAACTAAAGTTCTCACAAGCACGAGTGTACTTTGAAGAGGCTCTAAAAGTCCCTGTAAATGGATTTGATGACAAGCCACTTCTAATTGCCCTGTACACTAATCTTACTGCTGTTTACCTCAAACAGAAGATGATGGACAAGCTGCCATTCACGCTGGAGAAGGCAAGTGCTCTGATTCTGTGTCTTCCCTGCCACAACTTCTGCTCTGTGGATGAGTTTGAACTACTGAAACCAATCATGCGCAAAGCCATAATTGAAAAAGACAAGTACCTAGAGGCTCGGGTATGCTACCTCTCCCTCTGTCTCTTCATCCATCTAAGGAAAATAGAGGATGCTTTACCTTTTGTAGAGAGGCTTCAGTTCCTTACCATGACACTGTCTGTGGAAGAAGGGAGGCCAACTGCTCCAATTGATCTCAACTGGATGCTGTGCAGGCTTTATCACAAAAAGTATTTGCCCTACCTCACACTAGCTTCTTTAAGTCTAGACTCAGGGCAAGAGCATTCCTTGGATGATGCATTCCAGAAAATTGAACTCTTTATCAAAAACTCAGCAAGGCTTAATCCTCACTGGAAGGAAAGTAATTCTGTGCTTCCTGCACAGGTGGTGGTTTACCTTCAGCAGGCCTTGTCCATAGCTAGTCAAGGGGAAAACCTGAGGACTCAAAGGGACCTGTGCCTGAGCCTAGCTAGTGTTTACCAGCAGCATGGAGCTCTAATGAAGGCCGTGCCCTTTGCCCAACAGGCAGCACAAACTGGAAGTCAAATTAATGAAGAGGAGGGCTTCGAGGCATCCATACTGCTGGCCTGGCTCTTGGTCCTAACCGAAGAACCCATACAAGCTCAGAACACTCTGCACCCTCTGCTTAAATCTTTGAATGAAACAGACAGTCCAACACAGCGTGGTGTAGTTTACAATCTTCTAGCCCTATGCCTCCGCAAACAGGGCAGAGTTCAGGAGGCAGCAAGAAACTTTCATTGCGCTCTGCAGATCTCCCGAGAGAATGGAAACAAGCGTAATGAAGCACTAGCTCTGGCTAACTTGGGTTGCTTGTCCCTGTCTGTAGGAGCTTCGGGCCTAGCAGAGTGTTTCCTGCTCAATTCCCTGCACCTATTTCAGTTTCTCTCAGAGAGCCCCACAGATCAGGAGCATGTCCAGGCTCTGCTCTGGCTGGGCAGGAGCTACAAGGATAGAGGAGGGAGTCAGGAAGTCAGAATATGCTTCGAGATGGGCCTCCTCATTGCTATTAGTGCCAACAATCTGCACAGTAAGTGTTCAAGATTTGATGTTGTAGGTTGCAAAAAAAAAAGTCAAATTGGTGAAATTAATGCAATGAAATTCATAGATCTGTAAGTGTGACTTAAGAGTCCAAAAGCGAATTCGTATGAATTCGTACAAATTATCCACCTCATAAAATACGTACAAATTGCTGTGAGATCTGGTTGTTTAAACCTTCTGTATGTCACAAACCTAATTTCTAAATGAACAGAGAATTAACATTAAACCAGTATTTCATTTATAGTGTAAGAATAACATAATTCCTTCCAAATACAGGTCAAATGGTTGTGGCAAAAGTTCTAAGTCGGCATTACGCTGACTTGCTGCTGTATGGACAGTGTATTGTTTACTATGAGCACTGTGTGGGCCTGTGCAGAACACTGAAAAATAAACAGCTAGAAGGAGAGTACCTGGAACTCCTCAGCAACCTCTATCTCTCACTCAACACTGAGAAGTAAGAGCTACTGTAATCACAACATAAAACCATTGTCAATACATTGAAATTTGACTAAATTAAAACAAATTAATGAGTAAATTCGAAAGTAATTATTTTATAAAAATCATTGCAGGTCATCGAGGAAGTCTCTTGATTACTCAAAGCAAAGCTTAAGGATCTCCATAGACTTGGGAAAAAGACAAGAAGAGTCAGAGACATGGCTGCAAGTGGGCCGTATCTACTATCTGATCCATGAAGATGAACTGGCTGACATGTATCTACAGGTAAGACAAAGGATCGAAGCAGGGTATTGCAAAAGATGTTAAAGTTATTTATTGATTAGTGTTATTTTTGCATATCCATTTGAAAAAAATATTCCAATTCTATGACAAAACTATTCATTAACTTTTTAGTGTGTGGTAATTTCTAAAAAGAAACTTGTTGCCATATCAGCTGTAACTACTTTCTCCATAAACAAATGTTTACAGGCAGCAGTAAAGACAGCCCTGAGGATGAACGACCCATGTTTTGCTTTGAGCATTTATGAGGAAGCAGGAGATGTGTTTTTCAAAGGACACAGAAACCAACTGGCTGCCCTACCTTTTTACCGGGTAGGTCTCACATCAAGTTCACAATAGATATTACCAAAACAATCCTATAATGGTTAGGAAATGTATACCATGTGACTTGCCATGGATTCCCAAAATCTAAATCTATCTGCCTTTTTTTATTTTTTAAAGGATGGAAGTTTGCCATTTGCACGCAGCATTAAGGATGTGCACTCAGAGTTCAGGCTTTTGAGCAAACTCACAGAGCTCCTGATGAAGCAGAAGCAGTACGAGGAAGCACTGCAGTATGCCACACTTGCAGTGCAGGTCAGCGCCACAACTGGTAAGACCCCTACATGCATCTACTCCTCAGTTTAAATAGTTATAACCATGAAAATGAAAAATAAAGCCAATGATGTACTATTTAGAATATTCTGACTATTGACCACATAAAATTAGTAGAAAAATAAAAAAGAAAGAAAACTTAAGTGATAGTCAGTTTAACTATTTCTTTTGCTTCTAAGTCTTAACCTATGTTGCCCCCTGCTGGAGACACATATCCTTTATAGCAGTGTTTCCCAACCCTGTTCCTGGAGGCATACCAACACTACACATTTTCAAATTCTTCCTAATCAAATGCACTAATTCAACTCATCAGCTCGCTAGTAGATTCCAAAACCAGAAATATATGGGTCAGATAAGGGAGACATCCAAAACGTGCAGTGTTGGTGTGCCTCCAAGAACAGGGTTGGAACACTGCTTTACAGCATGCAACTTTTGCAGAATACAGCATAATACATTTAAAGTGCCCATAGTATGCTTTTTCAAATATTACATTTCATGCAATGTGTCTGTCAGTGTTGTAGTTCTGCTGGCTGTGGGCCTACTGTTGTCTAAAAATATGTCGATTAATGTCTTATAACATACCACAAACTAAGTTGACACTTACCACTGAGAAACGTCCTGCTCCAGTCGTGCTTGCGATTAAGTTTCTGGCTGATCGACTACTTCAGATGTTTTGGACACTGGCTCGAATTGATAAAGTAAAATCGATGCCATCTTTTCTGTCCATACACTGTATACAATCTCTTAAGAATCGATAAGCCTCCAGTGCTGTAATTCAGTTATGGCAATGGGCGTTTTGTTTCCTACACGCACTGTACGCGGTAGACCAACCACAACAGACTGGGCCATCTGACCAATCAGAGCAGAGAAGGCTCACGGAAAGGAGGGTTTTAGAGAGACTGAATCTTCAAACTGCTTCGAACAAATCGTTCACAAATCTTTGAGAAATTAGGTGATATTAAATGTATATTATGAGAAATGAAACTTTTTTTTGACCTTGCAAACATATAGACCTGTTGTAAGAGACTCACAAAACAATATTAGGAACCTTAAAAGTGGCATAATAGGGGCACTTTAAGCCAACATGAAATCTAAACAGACCCAGTTTAAATTTAAGCACATGTTCCTCATTAAACTGTACCTGATTCAGTGCATGTTTTTTTCTCTCTCTCTCTCTTAAAGAAAGAAAGAAAAAAGTTATTGTCAAATCAATTATGTAACCTGCTTTCACATAACTTTCCCTTTTTGGGTGTTATTACCCAGACAGCACTGTCTGTTTAGGCACTGTTTAGGCTATTGTAATGTAATGCTGGTTAAAATTTTAATTTTACAGTAAGAATAACAAATAATGACAGATTTGATAAAGACACTTAGATGCTCTATTGTCTTGAGTGAAATTAACCTTCAGCCTTAACAATCAATTAATGTCATTATTTTCAAAGAAAGGATGCACCCTGCATTGAATATCCTGTTTCACTCTGTAATGCATCACATTTCAGAAGTAAAATTGGTTGTAAATGGCATTTGTGACGTTTAAAGTACATAATGCATTTTTTTTTCTTTTATGCTGTACTGTCAGATGAGCTGCCAATTAAATTATTTCAATTGATCAAGTAAATAAATATCAATAATATAAATATCATGTAAATTTGATGTCCAACAACAAATATTTTATCAAAATGCATAAATTGCATAAACATAATTTTATCTGGTTGAGGTGCATGGGCACTTGCTCAGTGATGTCTTAACAGTGACTTTACAAACTGCTTTACAAAATGGTAGAGATGCACTGATTGATCGGCCAGGGATCGGAATCTGCCGATTTTCCTCATGATCGGCCCGGATCGGTGATCAGTCTCACTTCTTACCGATTCCGAGCCGATCTGTTTTGTTACCAGCGCCACAGGCAATAACGTCCGCTGCGCGTTCTCGCTCTCTTCTCTCCGACTGCAAAGTGACACATACCCGCGCGGGCGCCTCCACTCTCCACTCCACTCTTACTCTTCTCATCCGCTTAAATGGTGCTTGGATTGCATAAAATTTTAGTAATTCCTGTAGGTTTCACGCTCACACCAAAAGCGCGCGCACCACTGATCTATATTAGTGGAGCGGACAAGCCAAATACAAACAAAATTATGTCAAAATGCCGTCTTGGCGATTATTCAGATAAACAGTCAGTTTTGGATCATTAAATAGTTAAGAAAGAGAACGCATGTTATCTAACAGTATTGGGTCCATTCATAAACTCTTAAAGGGACAGCAGTCCAGTATTCCTGCTGCTGTCTGTCATGTTATTTAAAGAACAAAAGACAAAGAAAATCACTTTCTGCTCTTGACTGAATACGTTTTAAAACTTTAATGGTAAGAATAAATCTGTATTTAATATTTACAATAAAGAATACAGAAATTAAGGTAACCAATGTAAAATGACACTGGATGTGTTAATTTACATTTGATTACTTTAATTTCTGTAGTATTTCTTACCTGAATAAAAACCTACTTAACCTGAAAAACTTTTATAGCTTTTATAGTTTTATAGCTCTCTTTATTCTATTGCATTTATTTGTGCTGTTGTTTGCCATTTTTTTTTATTTGTTCTTATTTTATTACTGACTTTTTACTTGTTTTTTTTTTTTTTTTTTTTTAATGAAAATAAATCTTTGTGTTGAAGAAAAGTAGATTTTTGTATTTTAGTTCTTAGAAAGAAAGTCGGAAACGGCAAAAATCATTATCGCCAGATCACACTAACAAAAAAAATTGGAAATCGGAATCAGCCAAGAAAATTGCAATCGGTGCATCTCTACAAAATAGAAATAAGCGTATGACTTTTAATTCATAACATTTACAAATAAATAAATTCTCAAGCACATATAAGCAAATGCAATTGAATAGCCAAACAACAGTATAAGCTCACTGACAGCATCTGATGCAGCATCTGATCCTCTTTAAAGTGTCAATGTAAAGCGCTCTAATGATTTGGACAACTTGTACTTTTCCCACTGCAGTTTGCTCATGTGGTCTCTGCCATTTTTTTTAAAATCTTATCAAACATAATTATGTGTGATGGTAGTTAACTAAAACTAGGGGTTGCATTATATTCTGACAGAAAGGAAAAAGCAGTAACCTGAGTGTGTTTTGATGTGCTTTGCTTTAAGCTGTTCCTTTGAACGAGAGAGTGTCCTTCCATCGTCTTGCATCAGTGTACTTCGCTCTAGGGAAGTATGAGATGGCTGAGAACTACTACCTGAAGTCTCTTTCACTCTGCCCCACTGCACTTGAACATGCTATTGAAGTTCGGTACTATGCTAAAGTGTACTGCAGACTGGCTGATCTGACCCTATACAGATTAAAGGTGAGACTCTCATAATGTTTAACATTTTACATTTACAATTTAAAATATATACATATATATATATATATATATATAATTAGAATAAATAAGTGACTCCACAGTACTCCAAAATAAGTGACTTCAAAGTATTACTTGCATATAAAATAAAAATTACATGACATGAGCCAGCAGGATAGAGAGAGGTTGTATGGTTTGGGTGTGTTTTATGCAAATTACTAACTGCACACGCATATGAGAATAATCTGTGTGCATCAACATTAAAACAATTTAATGATTTTGTGTGTGTGTCTGTGTGAGAGAGAGAAAGAGAGAGACCTTTTCTGCACATATAAACTATTAGTGAATAAGGCTCAAAGTATCTATAAAATAACTTTAACTAGCATTCCGAGTAAATGTATTTTATGAAGAATGTAAACATTTATTGCTATTTATGCTTTAGGATGCGTTTGATGCCATGGGCTACTACCATTTAGCTCTGGCAGCAGCCCTGGAGGACAAAGAAAGCCTAAGCACACTGTACATAATCTACATGAAGCTTGCAGAGATCCATGCCAACCACATGCCTGATGCCGAACTGTGTAAGAACTACATGGACAGAGCGCAAAGTCTAAGGAGGGAACTGGCAGGATACACAGACTCTAGTGACACAGAAGAAACACATCAAGACCTGGCCGAGGCAGCATCTGACATTCAGACCAAAGCTGGTCAGTCAGATTCCAGCAGTGGCACTAGTACTCTCACAGAGTCCAGCATGACTGACACCAGCCTCACAATCGATGCCCAGAAAGAGTCTGAGCTCATACTCTCTAACTTAAGTCACAAAGAAGACACGGACACTAACATATTAGAGGAAACAGACACAGGGCCTGCTGATAATATAAGTCCGGAAACTAGCTGTCCCGACAATACAAACCACATTCATGAAAGCAGAATGAAGGAGGGCTTGACTATTCTATTGTAATTGATTTGTGCATAATGCTATAACTCTGAAAAATGCACTTCTTTTAATTAAGCGATAAGACACGTCTCTTTTTTTTAAATCAAATGTTGAATGTTGAAAGTCCTATAATATATTTTCTATTAGTGTTTTAAGAAAAATTGTAACAATTTTTGCATAATTGTAAATATGTATTTGTATATCTGTAAATATTTTAGTTTTTTTTTATCAGTCTACCCTCACTGAGGACTCTTAAAACTATTACTTAATTAAAACTTAAGAAATTCTTTCAACGTCCATAGACACAGTGGTTCCATAGCATGTGCATGCATCACTACACAAAGCTCTCATGGCTTTATCAGTTAGGCCTACAGTAAAATGTGAAGTCAGGGGTGACTTTGCACCTAATTCAAAGAATATTTTAAACGTCAAACCTAACCATTAAACATCATCTTGATTTGATTTTAATCACAAACGACCATTCCGAATGCACTCATTAATTTGCCACAGCAACTAACCACTTATAAACGTGCTTAAAAGGCCAGTAAAAAAAAATAAAAATAATTTCATAGACATGTTTGAACTTATCAGCCATAAAACTGTTTACTGTATGTGGTTACTTACCTTTCGGAGGTGTTGTAATGAAACTTCAGAAACAGCTCAAACATTCATCGACCACTAGAGGGAGATATTGGCTGTGGTAATTCACTTTACGTCCGAATGACTAAGAAGAGAGAAAGCTGCATTTACCTGAGCCGTTGATTTAAGTAGCATCCTTCATATAAATATATTATGTGACGCTCTTTTATACTTTCTTCTAGATATATGTATTGTGTCGATCATCTTCATTCACTTTCTTAAAAAAATAAATAAATAATTATAGCAACCACAATTTCTGAGAAAATAACATAGTTACTACAGTTATTTTATTACTATAAAATCATTAAAAATGAACGTGGTATACTATCTTTCCAAAAAGTGATTTATGTCTTATGTATCTATTTTGTTAATGACAACGATGATTAAATTCATAAATGTACCCTTCCCTTGAACTCGAAAGTTACACGTGATTCACACCGGAAGCCTGCTGTGATGTGAGTGTGTTTTAATTAATTAATTTTATTTCAAAACTTTGTTTGCCTAAATGGCAGCGGGCACGGCTGGTACATATACGGTATAGTGTGTGTTATTTATATATATAGTGATGTGTGTACCTGTTATTCCCTTAGTTTTGGGTATCAAATGTCCCCAGAAGGATAGTTAATAACCAGTTAACTTTGACCTTATGGGAACTTGAGGAAAACGGCTTATAAATCACACTAAATTAAGTGTTTTGAAAATCTGAAAATGCAGAAATTTTTCTGTGATAGGTAGATTTAGTGTTGGGAGATAGAATATAACGTTTGTACATAAATCATGTATATGGGAAGTCCACATAAAACATGGAAACCAGTGCTGTGTGTGTGTGTGTGTGTGTGTGTGTGTGTGTGTGTGTGTGAGAGAGAGAGAGAGAGAGAGAGAGAGAGAGAGAGAGAAAGCGAGAGAGAGCAAAATATTTAAATATGTTGTTTCCACTATAATGGCACAGAATTTAGAGCAAACACAGAGCCACCTCGCCTGTGCATTAAAGGCTATTCAATTGCATTACAACTAAGATGCATTATTATCATTTAAAATGTAACTTAAAAGACCCGAAACGTGTACTTGATCATCTAAGCTTGGGTCCCAAATTGCACTGAAACCTAATTACCTTAGAAGCTATTTATTCAAGGGTCTTTCACAAAGTTACAGAGAAAACATCCCAGTTAGCCTCTTCTCATTTAATTAAAGGCATCCTTTTCATTTTATCCCATAATGAGCACATGGCTAACTCACACTGGTAAATATTGTGTGCTATGTGTTTTGCAATAATTTTAGCCAATAAATAATGTATTCCAGTCACAGAGACAGGACTAAAAGCTTTCTGAAGGGACTTGGTTAAACAGTGCTTTTCATCAGAAGGTTTTAAATTAATATGAGCATTATGTTCTAATTTCTGTGCTTTCTTCTACTGTAATGCAGTGTAAGGTCCAACTCCCACACCATCAGAGCTTCACTGGAGATGAAAACAGAATGCAGGTTGTTCTCAAACATCTCCAACTATTAGCACTCACTGTGCTATGACAACCTTCTCTCAGCAATTGTTTTAGTGGCTGGGAAATGGGAATCATTCCGACCTGGCACATATAACATGCAGAGTGAGCTGGCTACCTATCCAGTAAAAGGCTGAATTGCAAATGCGCTAGAGTGCCAGAGTGCCAGCATCAACCACTCCACAGATGCTGCAGCTTTGTTTTTGTTTTGTTTTTTGTTTTTTTGAAAGACATCTGTTATGTTCATCATAAAAATAAGGTAAAACAGTAATATTGTGAAAATATTGTAATATATTTTAAATTGTAACTTATTCTTATAAAGGCAAAGCTGAATTTTCAGTAGCAGTCTTTAGTGTCACATGATCCTTCAGAAATAATTCTAATATGCTGATTTGGTGCTCAATTATTATTGAAGAATGATTCTTATAAAACTTTAAAACGGTTTTTGCTGCTTACATTTTTGTGGAAACCATGATACATTTTTAACATGATAACATTCAAAAGAACAGCATTTATTTGAAATATAAATATTATAAATGTATTTACTGTCCCTTTTGATTGGTTTAATGCGGCCTTTCTGAATAAAAGTATTTTTCCTACCTTGTTTTAAAAAAAAAAATTTTTTTAATCCTTTTGAGTGGTAGTGTATCACTGTTTCCACAAACTTAAACATGAAAAACTGTATTCAACATTGATAATAATTAGAAATATTTATTGAGCACCAAATCAGCATTGAATGATTAACATTAGAACATTGGATTTCTAAAGGATCATGTGACACTGAAGACTGGAGTAATGGTGCTGAAAATTTAGCTTGGTTTACACGGGGGAAAAAAATTAAAATAGAAAACTGTTCTTTAAAGTCCCCATGTAGTCAATAATTTTATCCCTTAAAACTCCTCTTTGATTACCAAAATTACATATTTAAACGTTTTTTTTTACCTGTGAAAAAAATTCTTAATGCCTTAAAATAGCTTAAATGTAACTCGACACCCTTGCCTCATTTAATATACACAGATTTATGAATATGATAATTAGCCCCACCTCCACTCGCTCGCACGAGCTCAGACGAGCTACTCAGTGGTATCGCTTTTTACAGCGTCGGACACATATCGGTAATTAATGACTAGCATTTTGCTTGACTATGTTATCAAACAGCTAATAATGTATTGCTAATGTTACACAAACGATGTTCACATTCACGAGCCAGACAGCTGCATTCTAACAGTCAGTATCCTTAGAAACACTTTGAACAACTCAGAACGTCAGTGGAGAAAGGCATATAGTTCATCATAATATACATCATACACCGCTATATTGCTAAATCTACAGGATATTTCATATCAACAAAAAAATATACCGGAATAACCTTCTTTTGAGACTCCCTTGCGCGGTCAGTTAATGATATGCTAAAGCCTGCCAGCACATTGACGTGATTGGTTACATGGTAGTTTATGACGTCAGAAACACCAGTGATTTCAAACCGCGGGATTGAGACCGTCTTTGGTTTACAGCAGTTTTAAAAAGAAAATACTCAGCAATGATGTTGACTTATGAATTTGCACATGGTTTGTCTTAAAGCATGTTAAAAAAAAAAAAAAAAACAGATGGACATATAAACAACATTAAAAACTTGATTTTCACCACAGGGGGACTTTAAAATTGTAATAATATTTAATAATATTACTGTATTTTTGGTTAAATAAATTCAGCCTTGGTAAGCATAAGAGACTTCTTTTAGGAATAATAAAAATTATTCCAAACTTTTTACTGGTAGTGTATGTACAGATATACAGCATAGGGCTGTCGTTAAATCACACTACCTACCATCCTCACTAATCTCAGCTATTGCAGAAAATAGGCAGACTTCATGGCAACAAGTATCTTGGCAAAGTGATGTGGACTGGTGAACTAAGTTAAAGACTTCAAATAGAGCTCTGGAGACAGGTTCTCCTCTGATGAGCTGCAGTTGGTTTCCAGTAAATCTCTCACTCTGTGTTAGTGCAGCGTGCCTCTTATCACTGTATGCCAGGGCTGTCTCACCTCATAAACCACAGGCAGAGATACACTAAGCATTACCTTTAGCTGAGGATCAGTTCATTTCCACTGATCTCAAGAAAAAAAAAAGAGAACATGGGTGATTTAATTTGAATGTTATTGAAAAAAGGGGACCATTAAAAATATTTGTGGGAAAAGCTGTTTGTAATGTTAGACTTGTCACAGTCAGGTTCTAATGAACTTTAGTCAATAAAGGAGGAAAATCATTTTAGTAACATACTGAATGGCTGTTGATTCCTGGGGGAAATCAGCATTGTTTCTTTGCTTGTAATGGCTGCCAGGAGGATTCTAATTACAACTTAATGGTGGCCCCTTGCTTTTAACTTCATTGAGCACTCATTACAATTAGCTATAGTCATTATAGACCTCATCTCTGCCTTATGATCTGCAGATGTAGTTTGCAGTGCAGCAGATCGTGTGTGTGGAAAGTGATGTGTTTGAATTTATGTCCCTTATAAGGTGTTACGCACTAGCTGGTTATGTTCAGGAAGGGCTGACACCTCTAATTTGGCAGCTGTTCTCTGACCTCCTCACTTGCGTCACACTGGGATTTCCTATTGATTGTTCCTTGCTGAATTAATATCATGCAAACTCAACTGAGACATTAGTTCCATACCGATATACTAGTTTAATGAAGCATTAACATGTTTTTGGACCACAAAATAAGACTATGCTACTGCGTCTTCCATGCTAATTCATTCTTAACAATAAAGGTTAGAGCCTGATGCCGTTAGAGCCATTTTATGTTCCACAAATAACATTTTATTTTGGAAACTTATATATGTGCTGATGTTTTAAGAGTCAGTGACATGATGCTTACTTTTTGGCTTATTTATTAAAAAAAAAAAAAAAATGCAGCTTATACTGTAAAATGGTATGATGGTGATGAAATAACAAATGTCAGGATGGTAATAAACATTCATAAAAATAATATTTTTTTTAATTAAAAATTAAAATAAGGTCCATTAGGTTTGGATTAAATGCATTTGTGGTGTCTGTTATTGTTTTGTTTTTTTTATCTCTTTCTCTAATATGATTTTTTTTTTATTGTATTTTATTGTAGTTTATTTATTTAAACTATTATTTATTTACTTATGAAATTTTACAGCACTTTGGTATACTATACTGATATAATTTGGGTTTTAAGATGCTTTATAAATAAATTTTGATTTGATTTTGAATTTTAAAAAAATGAAAGAACTGAAGCAAAATTGTTCATTATGAATTTTTAGGAATGAATATGACAGAAGTTGAAAAACCAAGTTGTTCTAAGAACTCGACACATTTAAACTAGATCTTTAAACAATGTCTTTCCTCCTTGTGTGTCATTGACCCTTATTCCGGAAACCACACTGATCTGAAGTACATAACAGTAGTTATTTCTTTTTTTTCTTCTTCTTCAGAACCCTTTATCCAAATATAATTCTTTGTAATAGGTTCTAAGGGGCTACAGTTGAGCCAGTAAGGAACCTTTATTTTTAAGAGTGTTGCTGCAAGCTATACACTAAAAGTGAAATAGAGACTGAAATTTCAACATGAATTTCATTCAACATTGGAAGGCCATTCAGCAACCCATCTGGTACTGTTCTATTCTTGTGCCGGTCTCATTTGCCCAAGCAAATAAAACACAAAGATTGGCTAAATTGCTTCATTAACACCTGTTTTCTGCAGCATGACATCACTTTACATTTCACATGCCTACATAATGCTGTAAATTATGAAAAACAGATGTGTAGACATGTGCAAAGGTCTGCACTTTAATTTAAAACGGCTTTCTGCTCTGAATAAATGCCTCTTGAGTGTCTGTTTTATATTCAATAGCAGAACATCAAACTGAATGACTGAACTGCATCCAGTAGTATAAAAAAAGAAGAGTCTCGTGGTTAACTTTAGTTGGTAGTTTGTAGAGGATCCAAGCTCTGTTTCTTAAAGGAATTGTTTACCAAAAAAATGAAAAGTCTGTCATCATTTACTCACCATCATGTCATTCAAACCTTTTTTCTTCTTTTGCAGGACACAAAAGAAGATATTTTAAATTGTTTTTGCTCATGCAATGAAAGTCAGTGCTGTTCAAAACAACATTGGACCCCAATCGTAGTCTTATATATTTTGGAATAACACGAGGGTGAGTAAATGATGACCGAATTTTCATTTTGGGGTGGACTATCCCTTTACTTGTCTTATGTCCTATCTTTTGTCAAATAGTCTGTTACATTTATTCCCTGCAAGAATGTGAAATGTTTGACATCTTTGAAGTGTATGCAGTAAAATGTTTATTTCATTTTATTAGCACACAACCATAAAAATAAGTGATTTCTTTAATCTAAGTCCAGTAAGATTGACATTGATGTAGAATTTATTACAGTATTTTGCAATATAAAAGACTTTTATAAGAATTATTTAGCACATTTTCTTTAAAGTGAAAAAATAAAAATAAAAAAAAATGTAAGTGTCTCCAGTCAGTGCAATGGACATCAAAGCACAGATTGTAAAGACCTGGAAACTCATAGCTATAAATCCCCACAAAAGTCAGACACCTCCTGCCAGCCTCCTCCACTTGGTGTCTCTTTGAGTAATTCAACAGGCACTTATGTCTCCATTTCTCTTACCATGTATGGCCTCTGTGTACTCCTTTATGACAATGAATCCCTGCCATTTATTCATTCTGCTTACACATTGCAGGCATTTCAGAGCTCTAGGGCTTGTATCTGAGAAGTAAACACACAAAAAGAATGAGGGAGTGAGAGAGACTGACATAGACCATCAGGATTTGGTGTCGAATGGGTCTTATTTCAGTATGGGCGGACAGCCAGGATAACAGACGGTCATATGATGACAGCAGCAAGTAATTTTCACTAATAAACAATGCCAGTCCTGTTTCACAAAATATCCTATTAATTCAGGACCTTAAAGTGCCCCTATTATGCTATTTTAAAGGTTCCTAATTTTGTTTTGGAGTTCTCCTACAATTGCATCAAAAGGTCCAAAAACTGTTGAACTTTTCTCATAATATAGATTGCACATCACCTCATTTATCAAAGATTCTGAAAGCGGTTAGTTCGAAGATTCAGTCTCACTAAACCCCTCATTTCCGCGAGCTTACTCTGCTCTGATTGGTCAGATGTACCAGTCTGTTGTAATTGGTCTACCACATACCACACGTGTCAGAAATAGGGCTGCCCCTAATAAACATTAGTCAACGAGAAGAGGCTTAGTTGACCAAATTTTAATTAGTCGTTTAGAAGTGGTGAAATCATGCAGTCCATGTCGGACAGATAATTAACACAGCTGGTCCATGTGGTAATTATAGTATGTAAAAAATACAGTTTGCCTATCATTCCTCAACCCAAAATATGGCTTATCATTTGAAACATGTAAGTAGTAGCCTAATGTTAGCCACTTTACATGGCCACACGCTCTAACGTTAACCTAGATAAATGTGTGCTATTCTTCGGTGCGTATCCAAGTGTTTATGTGGCGATCGCTTGATTTAAAAACATTTTTTTTTCCTGATAACAGCGAAAAGAACATACAGATGATCTTACAGATAAGAGTTTATCATTTGAAATGGTAAAGGGTCTACTTTTATTTGTGTACACTCACAATAACAACAAAACTACTACTTGTAAAATAAAGAAAACAAACAGGATGCGCTTTCTGACATCTCATTCTCCACGTAAATTTCCTGGAGCGCGTCACAAAAATGAATTGAAACTCGTATAAGCATACTGTATACTTGCCTCACAGACATATTCTATATGTCTATAGAAAGCTTGAAAAGTCTACTTTTAAATGAACCAATTTAAATTCAGAAACAAATATTCTCTGATTATGTCATCCGAAACATGCATTTCTCTCTATAGGGGAAATCTATATAGGATTACAGTAAGGGATGTGCCTGTTAATGAGTTACTCATAGTCACCCATGATAGATTTATTTCATGTGTTTCCTAGAATGGGCAGTTTTTTTAGTGATCAGCAACATACAGTAGCACTGGTATTACATAACATTCAGTGGTACCTGCCACAAACTAATATATTACATATTTGTAAATACGTTTACTTGATATTTATTTAAAAAAACACTAAATTAGGCTATTTATTTATTTTGTGTTACAAATACATCAGTATAGTTGCTAATCTCATCTGTCAGTCACTACTGGAAGTGCCACAACATATGCAACATGCTTCGCAACAATGTCAGTGGCGCATGATGCAATCTGTCGGCACATGTCACAAGTTTTAGCCACTAAACCGGATGTGCCACTAAGCACAGCGGCATGTGGCAATGCCATCTCACTTAATGTTAATACTCCTACTAAAGAATCGTCAACTTCATTTTTGCAGCTGACACTGAATATAAATTATAAAAATGTTCAGTAAGATTCCTTGCTGTTTGTTCCAACACGTTAATAAGACGCTGAAAACAGCATCTTCTCGACATGTCCACAAGACGAAACAAACTCTTCCAGGCCTCAGCTTCAACAGTGTTTGAGGGTGCTTTACAGTCGACATTGTTCGCAGACAGGCAATGAAGACCATAGGCTGGAATTATGCAAATTTGTTAGATTGTTACATAGATATGTAACAGGAAGTGAGAGTGGTATTGCTGAGGAGTCATTTTAGCAATTGGTTCTTTCTTTTAGGAGATAGTATCTTAATTTTTTAATGCACTTTGATCTTTAAAACTTTGCAGACCTTTTACATTCACAAATAGCTATTATACACTGCATTAAATGTAATATTCAAAAAAAGCATAATATGGGGCACTTCAAGGTAGTATCCTGATATTGACAGTCCGGAGCTTTATATAAAATGGAAACAAAAGGCTTAACAAGATAACCAAGTATGTTTCTTCAGGCATGACATTGAATTAATTTGTTAAAAATCTAAGCATAATAATAAGAAAATTAATGAAAGAGAGGCAAAAGAGCATTCTGTAGTAATTTAAATATGCAATGTGCAGTGCATATCATTGATATGCTTGAAGAGCAAACCACAGTAGATTTAGAACCTTGTGATGATTTGGATCTAAATATATTTGCTTTTTTCATCTTTCAGTAAAAGCAGGGTCTTAGCTTTGGATATCTGTGAAATGTGGAGTGCAGTTCATGAAGCAGGTCTTTGTGCTGTACGTCAATAGGGACAGGAAATTAGTCAGTCTTTGAAGAACTTTGAAAACCTTGAACAAAAATGGGACAGATTTAATGTAAGTCATTCATTATTAACCCCCCAGATGGAAGCCTTATTGATTATCCCTTTTGACAAACAAATCCTCCATTATAGATTTTGTATGCAGAATCCAGTTATAACCAGATCACTCTTCCATCTGCTTCTTATATTAATTAGAGCAAACCTCATTTAGTGCTCAATATAATGCAAAATCGTTTAAAAAAGCTTAATGTAAACTAATAACCATCATCAACCATGTTTTGCACTCACAAAAAAAAAACAACTAGTGCATCACTATAAAAAATGATTTTCACAGACCTGTTTTTTGAACAAACTATTGAACAGTGCCCTATCTTGTTTGATACTCTAAAACTTGAGCTTTTAAACCCCATTCTCATATATAAATCATGTTATTTTAATGTCATTTCTTCATAACCATGGATATTAGCACACAGCGTCAATTAAAAATGCATAGATGCATGGCAGGACTGCGAGTCGCAGCTGGTCGACTGTAGTGTTAAAATCACACAGCGGACCCTGTGTTCTGGAGGGAGAAAATGAGACACTGGATTACTCTAATGGCAAAATCATTAAGCACAAGAGGGACCCTCGGCTCTTACTTTGTGAAAATGGCTCCTGTGAGTGACTACATAATCTCTCCTCTGAGTGCTTTTGTGGTGTCTCATTTCAGCTCCCCTGTGGTCGTTTGTGTGGCTTGTTTTTGTGTTTCATACTGCATATGCACCAGCATTAGTCTTCATGTGTGTCCGTGTGTGTCATGTTGCTGATAGCTAGTGTTTATGTTGTACTCTACTGTGTCTCCCACTCCCCATGTTCAGACCATTACGGCACTATTACAGTGCGATAGTTCTTTGTTCTGCACATCCATGATGTGTCCTGTGGCATGCTGCTGTCGGATTTAGAGGTTTCTATAATATGCTACAAGCTAATAGAAAAAAATGGCAGATGTATCAAACGTGGGAAAGGAACACTGCATGTGGCTGTAGGTTGTTTGTTTGACTAGTATTTTTCAGATATTTTTCTTGGACTCGGAGGCTGAATAAAACCATGCTCTGATGCTGTGCTGTTTTAACCCCCAGGGCAGGAGAATTACTTTATTGGGGTGGCCCTTGAAAGTCTCCCAGAGACCAGTGTTTTTAGACTGTGTGGTGCCATGGTCGGTGTTCTACTCCTTTACTGGAGAAAACCTGCTCTTCACAGTCAGTTTTGCCTCTCTTCTGTGTATCCTTTCAGCAGGATCGTGCACTTTTCCACCCACAACATGATTCCATTATCTAGGAAGCTTGTAAAGAGCTGAGATACTGCAGAGAATGGGATTTGGCCCGTAACGTGAGCATGTGGAATCCAGAGAAAGACATCATGTTCCATGTCGTATATTGACAGAGAAACCGTATGTGTGCCTGGCAGACGTTTTGAGACTTTTTAAGGGCTGCCAATTGATGCAACACTTTTATTTGTAGTAGAAAGCTGAGCATGATTTAATAACTGAGACGTGCTGCCTATAGCTCAGCCGAGGCTCAAGTGTAATTTAGGTAAATGATCAGATCAGTTTGGAGAGCACTCGTGAATAACAACCAGAGAGGCTCTTGTTCAGTAGTTCTAAATCACATTTAATAACCAGGCCATTCTTAAGCTGCTTAAAGTCTTGTGTCCTTATAAAATCTTCTCACGGTGGGATAGACTTTGATTTACTGGTAAGAGGGTCAAAGAAGAAGTTGTTCAGGCTGGCTGCATGTTTGTTTGAGGCTGCTGATGTTAGGCGAGGTTGTTGAGATGTGGTTTTCCGTTGTTTTCTCCTCACACGTAGACTAGTTTAATGTCACAAGCACAATGTTTTTCCAAGAGGTAAATCTCTGGAAATCACATCCACTGATCCTCTGTAACTTCTAATGTTACTGCTAATGTTTTCACATGGTTCTTGCAGGCTGTAAATCATTAAAAAAATAACACTGGTATTGATTTGTGTTCATATCTGTTGTTCTGTCACTGTTTCAGTTCATTTTTGTCGTCCCAGTGTGCTTTTAAATTTCTTTTTTTATCCTGTAGTTTTGGAAATGTATAAAAATATAAATTATAAAAATTATAAAAATAAATTTAAGAAAAAATAATCATAAAAAAAAAAAAATTAAAATACTGTATGTCAGCAAATGCCTCATTTGTACCTTTTTTATTTATCCGAATGAGTTTGAGAGACAACTGAGATAATCAATGTATAACCAAGATCTCTAATAATTCTTATGACCTTTGAAAGGGCACACTCCGTAACAATAACATTTTCCTCTGGGATGGTATATCTGTTTCGCTTTTTTAGTGATGGTTTAAAATCCCCTTCTCCTTCCATTCTTTCTTTCTTTCCTTCTTTCTTTCTTTCTTGATTGCCCATTTTACAGGATTATTTATCACTGTAACATGGCTTATGTGCTTAGCATTGGATAGGATTAAAACATGTTTAGTGTAGTAGAGTAATGGAATTGAAATGTTAGATTGCTTGAATTTCACTTTTATCCTTTCATATTCATCATACACATTAATTTAACAAATTCTTGATGTACTTTTTCACCTTCACTAATGGAGATGATGATGAAAACCTTCCTGTATTTTGCTCTCTGGTGGCTCTATTTATGTCTAATTTCATTGAATCTATTATGTTCTTTTCTAAATGTCACAGCAGGCATATGAACCAATCAATCAAGGGAACATTTACCACTATAACATCATGAATCATTGGCCTTTTAAAGGGTTAGTTCACCCAAAAATGAAAATAATGTCATTTATTACTCACCCTCATGTCGTTTTACACCCATAAGACCTTCGTTTATCTTCAGAACACAAATTAAGATATTGTTGATGAAATCCGATGGCTCAGTGAGGCCTCTATTGAGAGCAAAGCCATTGAAACACTCAAGGTCCATAAAAGGTACTAAAAACATATTTGAAACAGTTCATGTGAGTTCAGTGGTTCTATCTTATTATTATAAAGAGACAAGAAGATTTTTTTGATGCACAAAAAGTAAAAATAGCGACTTTTCAACAATATCTATATGAGCCGATTTCAAAACACTGCTTCAGAGCTTTACGAATCGAATCAGTGAACCAGAGCGCCAAAGTCACGTGATTTCAGCAGTTGAGCCGTTTGATAGGAGATCCGAATCACTAATTCGAAACAAAAGATTCATAAAGCTCAGAAGCTTCATGAAGCAGTGTTTTGAAATCGGCCCATATAGATATTGTTGAGAATTTTTTTTTTTTTTTTTTTTGATGCACAAAAAGTATATCTTTTTATGATATTAAGATAGAACTACTAAACTCGCATGAACTGTTTCAAATATGTTTTTAGTATCTTTATGGACTTTGAGAGTTTCAATGGCTTTGCTCTCAATAGAGCCATCAGATTTCATCAACAATATGTGTTTTGTGTTCCAAAGGTCTTACAGGTGTAGAACGATACGAGGGTGATAAAATGAAATTATTTTCATTTTTGGGTGAACTAACCCTTTAATGTATCAGTATAGCCCCACTCTTCCTATATGGTTCTGTGTGGCCAAACACCTGGACATTTCTTTGCCACGTAATTTACTGTATCCTGGCTGCACTTTTGTTCACAGGGATATGAGGTGAATGAGAATGAATTCTAATGGAATCTGATATAGTAATAAAGCTCCGCTCAGAATGGAAACATTTTACAATATCACAGTCTATTCCAATCACATGCTGCAGGGGCTCGTTCCCATACTGAAATAGACATGGCTGAGTTGCAGCTACGCATGCAAAGGGTGAAGTTATTCTTAAGGGGATGTTTTCCATGCAGCGCAGATGACAAATCATACTCATGGTGATTCACTGATTGATTTACTCTTGAATGCTGAGGGAAATGCCTTCTGATGGCCTAAGGTATAAAGAGAAGGCGGCTGATAAGCATTGAATCTAATACTTTAACCAATTCATACTGAATAAGCTATTTATGTATCAGAAATGCATTTTAAATGTATGTAGCTATGCTTAGTAAACACTCTAAAAGCATTTTGGAACCGTTACAGACCCTAAAGCTGTTTTTCATGCTGTAATGGATGTAAATGATTGCTTTGTTTTTTCAGAAACATACTAGAAATTCATTTGAGTGCTTTGCGCCTTTCCTCCAAACATTGAAAAAAAGATCTGTCACATCCAGGCATACATTAAATACATCATTTATTACAGAATACAAATGGCATGACACTTGTATTTCATAAATACCACCAATATAGACAAATTTAGTTGAACGTACTTCAATGTAGTTCAACAAAACAGTGATAAATCTTGTGCGAAAGTAGCTCAAAGAAATCTAGGTAAACATCAAACTGGAACAACATTACAGTATATACAGTACACATGCCATGAATTAAGCTTTCCTAAAAGGGTTGTGGAGTGGGAAGTTTGGTTTGAACTTTTGCCTACTGCAGTGTTCATTTGCATTATGATTTTGAAATCTGCTCTTATCATTAAGGCAATATTCAGGGCATTTTTAATCACATCTTCATGCATCAGTAAGAGGCTGCCCACACTGTGTCTGTACTTACAAATGTGACAATTAATCTCCTTACAGGCAAAATGTTTCAACTGTGGAGCAGAACATTTTAAAACCAAGTGCCTATGAAATAAAGGCCAGTCCTGCAAAAAAACTCTTGTTCCTTTTTAGCTGTACAGACTCAGATGATGGACTATGTGCGCCAAGTAATGTATGATGCAGGAAATTTATACTGGGATCTATTTGCATTAATGCAGCATTATGCAAAGGAAACTTTTTTTGTTTCAGATGTCACTGTAGAAATTCACTATTCTCAGCTGGGTGTCATTTATTATCATTTTTTCCTTCAACTAAAGGTCTCTACTAATAGGGATTACCAAGATAAAATAAGCAGTGTTTGGCTGGTCATGTGATCTTAACATGGTGGCCACCTCGACCACCTATATTTACAATAAAATGGCTTTTTCTAGGTGATGATATGATTGGACCTTACAAATTTGAACAGATTTGTTAAATTTTTAATGGCAAAATTACTTAGTGTACATTAAATGCTGAAGGTGACATCAATATGATGTCTGTAGCATGACATTAAAGGGTTAGTTCACTCAGAAATGAAAATAATCCCATAATTTCTTCACCTTAAACTAGGTGTATATGCCCATCTTCTTTCAGACAAACACAATCGGAGATATATTTAAAAATATCCTTGCTCTTTCAAGCTTTATAATCATAGTGAATCGGGGGTGAGATTTCGAAGCTCCCAAAAAAGCATCCATCCATCATAAAAATAAGCCATACGGCTCCAGGAGGTTAATAAAGGCCATCTAATGCGAAGCGATGGGTTTTTGTAAGAAAAATATCCATGTTTAAAGCTTTATAAACTAAAGTAACTAGCTTTCGGCAGATGACTGTATGCTTGCTGCGCAAATCGACTTGCGCCACAAGAGTAACCCCTGACATGATGTATGACGCAGGATGTAGGAGTATCGTAAGCTTAGACACCTCACGCAGTTCAAACAAATAGGGCTGGGCAACAAACTCCCAAGCTCCTCTTCTCTTATATCAAAATCCTCCAGCATTTCTCTTCAAAAATTTCTCGTTTTAGACTTCTAATTCGTGACCAGTGTTTTGTTTTGCTCTATTCCTCTGCCCTTCCGCATTTGTTATTGCGTCAGGTCAGAGGTTACTCTTCCGCCGCAAGTCGATGCGTACGGCTGTCTGCCGGAAGCTAGTTATTATTAATAAAGTTTAATATATGGATATTTTTCTTACAAAAAAACATTGCTTTGCTTCAGAAGGACTTTATCCCCCTGCAGTCGTATGGATTATTTTTATGATGGAAGGATGCATTTTTGGGGGCTTCAAAATTTTCACTACCATTATAAAGCTTGGAAGAGACAGGATATTTTTACCTGAGATGGCTTGAGGGTGAGTAAATCATGGGATCATTTTAATTTTGGAAAAATATCCCTTTAACTCCAGAGCATTGTTTAATCACTAAGAGGAAGGTGCAATTCATGACAGGATGCATGCCAATTAACTGTGAACCGTGTCTAACCTAAAGACATTTCTGAATGTAAACACTTCACTCAACAGATTAACCGTGTCCACAGAGAAGGTAATATAAATATAGAGTTCTAACACAACAGAAAATCGCATTGCCACAATTAGAGATTGCACAAATATTTCATTTAGCACAAGATGGTACAGGTCATAGCTTCACACGGGAGGTTACTGTGAGCGACATGCAGAAAAAAACCTTCCCAGAAGGGTGCAGTGTTAACAAATCTGTACAAGCTGTCGCATTTATTTTCACATCCTGAAAAAGGACATGCATGCTCTCACTGGTAGTGCACTGTTTACAGAGACACTGCATTATTATAATCTCTATGGTCTTTTAAATATTTACATATACACTGACCATGTTTGAGTTATGTTTCAAATGTCAAAACTTGGACAGATTTACAAAGCACCCTTTTAAGAAGCTATAGTTTTAAACTGCACTTTGATGTAATGCTTCCATGAAACAGAAATATTGTTTTATCACTACATTTAAAAAAGTAAACATTGAAATGTCTAAAATCCTCAAAGCACACAAAAATTGATAAGGACCACATAAAAGCCACAACTAATTTGAAGAGATTTCTTAATCAAAGTTCACAGTTTTTGACAGCATAAGCAGGCTGCACAGTAACCGAGAGCCACTTTTTAAATTAATAGTTCACAAACACAGACAAGTACTGAAACTGTTTAGCACTTATGCAGTTTATGATATGCATGGAAAATTAGATTAAACGCCTAGGTCAGAAATATGAGTGAGGAACAGGGAAGTTGCTGTATGCTTTGCACTGCATGCGTTAGCTGAGCCTGACAGGAAACTTGGTGCTTCTTAATTTATTTGTCTTTCTACATAATGTTTTTTGAGAGGGAGTCACATAATGGCATTGATAAACACTGAATCTCAGGGATTTACACACAGGCCTGTTGGACTTTGCTCAATTGTACTGGAAAATATTAAGAACATTCCCATGGTGAATAGAGGATTTGGCAGCATTCAAGACTGAGACTGCTGAGAGACCTGAAATGCAATATTTGATATTGCAGATCAAAATCAGCACCAGAGAAGTTCTGTTATCACATGTGTTTTAACCAAGATATATAGTTGTTTTGGGTAACACTTTACAATAAGGTTCATTTGTTAACATTAGTTAATGTATTAATTAACATGAACTAACCATGAGCAATACATTTGTTACTGTATTTGTAAAAAAAAAAAACAAAAAAAAAACTGCAGTTTGTTTGTTCATGTTAGTTCACAGTGCATTAACTAATGTTAACAAATACAACTCTTGATTTTAATAATGTATTTGAAATTAACATTAACAAAGATTAATAAATGCTGTAGAAGTGCAGTTCATTATTAGTTAATGTTAACTAATGAACCTTATTGTAAAGTGTTACCATTTTTATGCTGTGAAAATGTGTTATTGTGCATTAGCATAAATTGGTTTATATTTGGTGACTTCCATCTAAGGATGTTCAGCATAAACAATCACATGACTGAAAGGCTGAATGATATCAGCAATCGGGTATGACCATGCGGTTTCTCTTCCTTTTTCATTGTGGTAAGAGGTGTTGTTTCTGTGCTGAGTTGGGTGAATTTTAGCATACATTTTTATAGCATCAGATTTTATAGAATCCAATTTTAACCAAGTAACAAGTACAAATTATGTCAAAGAGGCAACACCTGTTTAACCTGTTAATCCAATGAAAGCAATTCATTGTTTGAAACTGCAGCTCTGTTCCTCAGTTTATGCAAGATGACAGAAAGTGACTCAAGAAGAAAGTTCCTTTAGTGAACAACCACAAAGTGTCTTTTATCATGACTGTCATAGAAGTACATTTATTTTCTTTTAAAAATTAATTGAGAAGCATTTATAACTTTTTTTTTTGTTTTTGTTTTGTTTTGTTTTGTTTTGTTTTTGTTTTGTTTTGTTTTGTGTACGCGAGATCTTGGTGAAATGAAACGATAGAGAAATTGAATATAGAGGAAAAAACAATGAGGTAGATGAGGAAAACAAACTTTTAAATATGTCCCTTTTTCCATCACACACCCACCATTGGCCACTTACCAGAGGAGGCGTAACCTGTCCTTATGTGACATATTGAGAAGTCACAGTGGAATGAGTCAGGACTCGCAAGGTGATTTACAACACACTCATTAGGTTTTTACTGCAGTTCCCATTAGAGTCAGGTTTATCTGCTGACATGCATCCCTCTTTCTCAGAGTTGCCCTCAGCTGGGTCACTGTCCTCTGAGCTGCCTTTGCTTCGCCCTATGTGCTCACTCTTCCAGCTATGCCCACTATATATATATCCATTGGCTGACCTAACGTTAGGATAGCGTGACCTGTTGAGGCATAGGATCTCCTTAAAAGCGTACCTGAACTCTGGACTCCTACAGTAGATCAGTGGGTTGAAGGCTGAGTTAACATAGCCTATCCAGTTTAATATTTTAAATGTCAAGGCATCCACTTTAACAATTTCCTGCGGCACCACGTTTAGTACAAAAAATGGCAGCCAACACAGTGTGAATACACCCATAATGATGCCCAAAGTCTTCAAAGCTTTATGTTCCTTCAGACAGAACTTGGGCTTCTTGGTGGTCCTCACCTCACATTGGCTGCTCAACACGTCATTCTTTTTTCCGTTGTTGTTCTGAGCATGAAATCGGCCCTCACTTTTGTCAATCTTTTTCAGTTGTTTTCTTGCCTCCTGAAAGACACGGCTGTAGACAAAAACCATGATGACCAGGGGGATGTAGAAGGAGACTATGGACGAGATGATGGCATAGGGGGTGTTGACGTCAAATTCACAACAGTTATCATCCTCCATGCAACAAAGTGCTTTGTCCTTATTGGAAATCCACCACTTCATATGGATAGGTAGGAAGGAAATGAGCCCAGCAATGACCCACACCAGCAGAACAATGATGCGAGCTCTGCCCTTGGTCAGTAAGGACTGATAGCGGAAGGGGGATGTTATGGCGAGGTAGCGATCCAGAGCGATCACACAGAGTGTTTCGATACTGGCCGTGACACACAGAATATCTGTGGCCAACCAGAAGTCGCACCAGAAGTTGCCGAAGTGCCAAGTGCTTAAGATGATATGAATGCCGCCAAAAGGCACCACCACCAATCCCATGACCAGGTCAGCACACGCAAGTGATGTAATGAAGCAATTAGTGACATTCTGAAGACGTTGAAACCGGCCGATGGCTGTAATCACCAACACGTTGCCAAAGACAATGGCCAGGACAAGAATGGACGTGAGTGTGCCAAGCAGCACCATCTGTACTTCACTTTTGGTGGAGGAGTTAGATGTTGTGATGTTCTCACACGAGATGTTTTGTGCAGGGTGTTGTGTGTTTCCCATGACCTGACAGAGATTGAGAAGAAATGCAGGAATATTCTAAATTAGTTAATCAACATTAACACAGAGGTTTGTGCATTGAGTGGTAAACCATGTAAAATGCAAACAGTAAGTAAACAAGTTAAAAAAAAAAAAAATTCAATGTGCAATTCAATGCAAAGACAATGACATTTTTACAAACCTCCAAAAAAAGACTTCCTCCTCCACTTCGTCCATACAATGTTAAGGTACTCTTTTGATGTCTGTAGGTTGTTATGAACGAGTAGATCCCCCCTTCATTATGGCTTTCTCTTGCATGCTTATCTCTCTCTCACTTTTGCTTTCTTTCTCGGTCACCACAGCACTTTTCTCAACCTCTCTCACACAGTCACTCTGCTGAGCAGTGTTACGTTAAATGTGGCTCCCAGGCTATTTGTCAGAGCCCTTATAACATTCTGTGATGACATCATAGCTGACTTCCAGCCAATGAGCTTAGAGTGAGGTGAAGGCTGCACTGCTGCTATAGAGGATTAAGTAACAACATTCTGACAGCTACAGTGAGACTATTTGAATTGTATTTCAAACAGTTCATGCAGACTAGTTTTAAATATTTTTCTGCCCTGATACATTGTTTCATGGCTTTTATGACTGTTCCGTTCTATAACTAAAATGATTGTTCATGCACTCTAATAGCTGTAAGGCACAGAAAAATCATTGTTAGTGGTATTGTGAATATTTACCAGCATATGCAAATTTTATATGTCAGCCATTCTTATCAATTAAAACTTGCATTAATGCTTTTAGCAGATGCTTTTATCCAAAGTGACTTGCAATAAGATAATTTTGTCAAGTAGCATAGCAAAAAATATTCCTAGTGTGCAATGCATGGTTTATTAGAAAGCCTGACCATGAAACAAGCTAGAGGAGAGGAAAAATGCAAAGAAAAAGTTTAAATGTTTTCTCTAAGCGTGTATGTTCAGGAGTAGGGTTAGTATTAGGGGATAGAATGTAAAGTTTGTACAGTATAAAAATAATCTAGAGCCCTCATAAAACAAAAAACCCAACATGTGTGTGTGTGCCTTAGTTTAAGGATGTGGAGTCAAGTGCTATGTGCTTAAAATGTGTGCTTAATTTCGAAGGTCTGCTCTGATTTAAAGCTGGAGCAGTGTATGTCTATGACATGAAAATCTTCACTTTGTAGATTTTGTGAAACACAATGCAGTAACACTTTAGAATACTGATCCTTCATTAATAAATAAATACACAGGAACAAATGAGTAATGCATTATTAACACTCTAGTAACTAATATTAACTAACAAGAAACTCTGATTAATGAATTAGTAAGTAATAGTGCTCAGTTTAAGGTAGTAGTTCACTATTAGGTAATCAGTAACTACTGTTTTTTCATTCCTCCCAGAGAACTACTAAGAACTACTATATACAGGTTCATAATTAACATGAATGATGCATAATGTATAATTAATTCTAAAGTGAAGATCATAGTAATGACTGAAGTATTACCAAATCCTTCAGAAGGAATTACTAATTATTTGGATCAGTATTCTAAAGTGAAAAGCATGATAACTCTATAGTAACTACTAAAGTCATTGTAAACTTTTGAGGTTTTTGTATGTTTTTGTACAGTAATTCCTTCTGATGTATTTGGTAACACTTAAGTAATTACTAGTGGGTTTCCATAATCTTCACTTTAGAATACTGATCCAAATAAGTAGTAGTTACTTTAAAGTTATATAGTAACTCTTGAGTTATTACTATCCAATACTTTACAAAAACCCCAAAAGTTTACAATGACTTCAGTAGTTACTAGAGAGTTATCATGTTTCTCACTTTAGAATACTGATCCAAATAATTAGTAATTCCTTCTGAAGGATTTGATAATACTTCAGTCATGACTATGATCTTCACTTTAGAATTCATTATACATTATTCAGTAATGAAGGATCAGTATTCTAAAGTATTACGCACAATGCCCTTATCATTGTTTGAGCTGCTGGCTTTGCTTCCCGTGGGTCAGACCTGCTGAGCGGGTCTGGACATTGTTTACATGCTAGAGAGAGAAAGATGATCTTGGTACCAATTACTGATGTCCGTGAATCATCTGAGTCATATCTTTATTTTCCCTGTTCCTTGTTTGTGCCCTTATGAAAATTAACCATGGTTTTATCATTGTAAAATCATGTTTGTTTTGTTTTGGCGTATTGATTACCATTTGTATAACCAAAAAAAAAAAACCCCAACCTTTTTTAACTTTTTTTTTTTTTTATTCGTAAAATCATGGTTAATTTTCATAAGTGTGTGTGTTTGGCTTACTGTATTAAATCAATTAATATTATATTCCTAGCATAAGTCTTCTTAACAATGCCACTTGAAAGAAAGTTTATGTATTGTGACAGTGTTATTATTTATGTATTTGGACATTTAATGACCTAGACATGTCGCCATGTAGTCAAATACAAAGTCTAAACCGCATTTATTAAAAACACAATTGTGTTGTATATTGTAAATCTTGAAGGTGAATTTTACGGTCTTCTTTACTTTGTATAGACTCAGCAGGCACAGTGTACAGCCATATACAGTAGCTGTGCAGAGGGAACCATGCAGCAATGCAGTAAAGTTTAATTAGTTTGATTGAATGACAGTTACTAGGTGAACATTGAGTACCCTTGGAGATATAAGTAGTAATTAGTTTTCTTCACCATTGTCTCTACTGTGTGTGGTTTTGTTCTGTTTGTGTTCTCTCTGATGGCCATGGAGTGTGTGTTACAATGTGGATATGAGGTGGAGATCAAATAAGATGTGGTGGTGTCTGCAGAGCATTAGAGGAAGGGTCTGTGACAGGAGTTTGAGTGAGTATCATGGCTTCTTTTGAATGTTATTGTAGATGAGAGGGTAGATGTAGGAGTGAGAATGTTACACATGAATGGGATTACAGCAGGGATGTCCAATCCTGAACACACCTGAACCAGCTAATCAAGGTCTTCAGGATAACTAGAAAGGTGTGTTGGAACTAAACGTGACCCTCCACAACTACAGCGATTTCATGGGAGCAGCAGGTTTAATTGGTTTTGCCATCTGTGGTTTCAGACTGAATAAAGCTGCCAAGAATGAAGAAACCAAGAATAATGGGTGTGGTGCTTGTTTGTACAGTTGTCAAATAAATCTGTGGTAACTTCACAATTAGTTGCCTTTTTTTTTTTTTCTTTTTTTTTTTTTCATAACTGTTATTTTAGTATTATTTATATACTATTATAGTATTTATTAGTATTACAAATTAGTTTTTTTTATATTTTAAATCATCATTTTGCAGTATCACAAGTGAGTACACCCCTCACATTTTTGTAAATATTTTTTGTGAGGGGTGTACTCACTTGTGATACTGCAAAATAATGATTTAAAATATAAAACAAAACTAATATTAAAAGTAACCCTTTAATAATTTAGTAAAAACATTTTTTTTCAGGATTCTTAGATAAACAGATTTTTTTTTAATTATCTAATTATACTACTAATTATCTACATTATAAATCATTTGCTACATTATAAATGTGTTTACTGTCGCTTTTGGTAAATTTAATGCAGCCTTGCTGAATGGAGAATTACTGTCTCCAAACTTTTGAACAATAGTGCAATTCTAAACACAAAGACACACATTGTTCATATTTTATTTTATCTTTTTATATACGTCACAATCACCGTTCATATCACCTTCCCTGGACTCCATTTCCCAGCATCCCTCTGGTTCCTCACCTGCACTCACTCACCAATCACCGGCACCTGAAGGCCATCACTATTGTTAGCACTCTTTAGCACTACACTACTTAAGCCCCATGTTCACTCCACCACAGCTTTTGGTCTCGTCAATAGATGTCTCTATGTATCTACTTACCTTATGGACTACTTACCTGTTACCTACCCATATCATCTGTCTTATGTGTCCATTGCCTGCCAGCCTTACTTCCACTCTCCACTCCTGCAATAGAGACATTGGTTACTATTCCAGCTAAGTTCCACTTCAAATGTTCTTCAGTATCTCTACTCACCTGTATTCTCCTCTGCCAGATCCATGCCTCTGTCTAAATAAAACTACCTGTTATTCCCTTCCCTGCCTGCCTTCGTCTGTGTGCCTGACAAAATAAATATATATTATAAATATATATATATATATATATATATATATATATATAATAAGCTTATTAGAGAAAAGTACTTTTCATATAATACAATTAAGAAAGAACACAAACAGTTGGAGCAAATGGTAGTGTTGCTCTTGACATATAAGAAAAATAGAACATAAATCCCTATGGAATGTGACCATTTGTCCATATTGACCTATACAAAAGCTAATTTTGGTCATGGAATATTCTGAGAGTCCATGATTCATAATACATTAATTCTACATAAGTCTGTATTTTGTGGTTTTTGGGAATAAGTGACCTTATCATTGTTACAGTTGGCTATGCTCCCACCTGAGTAGGACTAGAAAGGCCTTATATGTTGTAGAGAGTAATCTTAACCAATCTCAGTGCTGAATACTAATCTGCATGTTGAGAGATTCATTGGAATCATCTATTTATTTTCTTTATATCTATGATCCTCCAGACATAAATAAATTCCAACACCCCCGTCGTCAGGAAATCCAGATGCTGGCTGGCAAAATTATAAAGGGCACTAGTGAAAAATGGATAGTGGTCTTCCAGAATGTGCTCTATGGAGACATTGCCGCCAGTGAATACTGCAGTGGGAGCAGTGTTTTCATGTTGTTTGTAATTGGCTTGGTATGTATTGGCTCAACATCATAGCTTGCTGTAGGCATGCACTCTCTGAGTATGGGAGCTGAAATCCTCAAGAAGAGGAGGGGCATGTGAATATGTCCTAGAGGAGAGTAGTTCTTTGTATAAGACTGATAATGAGTCGGACAGTTGCAGGCGGAGAGACTGTGGTGTTCTTAGAGTATGAAAATATTCAATTGGCTCGTTTTTTTCCTCTGTTATAATTTTTGAAAGCTAATGTTCCATAATAAATCAACAATTATGAATGAACTTCATAATTAATCACCTTTGCCCCACCCTTCTGAAACACTGCCATTGCTGAGATTTGATTGAAGAATTGTTGTATTCCACATAAGTGCCCAAACTGCATTTTCCATTAAACAGAATGCAATAACAATGACTTGCCAGATTGCTTAGGCACTTTAAATAATAATTTATATCAGTCTCGCCAGATCCTGCAAGAGAACCAAGCAACCTGGTTTGAAAATAACAAGTGCAAATAACTATGTGTGCGTGCGTGCATACACTGCCTGCACCTATTTTGTCATTCTGATGAAACGTAGTCTCTGGCGAATTATTTCCTCATCCAGGCTTATCAGCACCATGATGGCGTGTGTAGGCAGTTTCAGTAGAGTTTCTTTTGGACAGACAGAGGTTATCTACAGGAAAACCCATGAGCACATTTATGCAGCATTACTCACGGTTTCTGTGAAGTGCATACTGATTTAAAAGCACTGTATAATTTTTTTTTTTCTCGTATACCATTAAAACTGTCTGCTGACTTTATTATACTATGGACATTAATGGTTACTGAAATGGTCTTAAGAGCTGTCTTTATGTCTGGTCCTTATAAGGTGCTAGTGATATTGAAGACACATTCAAGGACACATCTATATGCATGCCTGTTCAGGGCGAACAAAAATAATGCAGGGAAGCTCAGCCCCTGGCCCTTAATAACAAGCTGTCCAGCCTTATTTGAGTGTGAACTACCTTAAGGGATAATTCATCTGGAGAGCTACTGGATAGAATATCCATTTGCCTTTTTTTATTTAAAGCAATAACATGCTGCTGCTATATTATTTTTCTATACAATAACCTTTAATATGCTATTAAATCTGTCATTTATTCACTATGTATGGCAGGGGTGTCCAAACTAGGTCCTGGAGGGCCACTGTCCTGCAGAGTTTAGCTCCAACTTACAGTACCACAACACATTTGCCTGGAAGTTTCCTGTATGCCTAAAAACCTTGATTAGCTGGTTTAGGTGTTTAATTGGGGTTGGAGCAGTGGCCCTCCAGGAGCAGGATTGGACACCCCTTGATATATGGTGAAATTATAGTTAATTTCATATATATATATGAAAATTTATATATAGCCGAAACCTTGTTTCTTTTAAAACGAGGTTTCGGCCAGCCAAAAAAGGAAATAATATACAGTATGTGTGTGGAATGGAATGAGACAATGATGTCACAGACATACTGTACATCATTAAATGGAGACCCATTTTATACCATGAAATAGACAAATTTACAGATTGCAAAGGAAAGTTGAACGCATGAAAGTGAGAGCAGGACTGTGAGCCAAAATGAGGACCGTGATGGACCCAAGCAGGAAAGAAAAATACAATATAAACAAGTGTGAGGTGTCACAGAGTTGCCCTACTTTCTAAAACTGTTGTTGAGAGATATATGTATATAAATGTGCTAGAGTAGCAGACAGATGGTCGAGTCATTTCCTCTCCCATTCTCTCAGGATACCGGGAAATATCCGCTCTTGGTTAAGACACTTATTCATTCTCTGTATATACTTTCACATTAACATGATAAAAATCAGTCTAGTTTTCCTAAATGAAACTGTGATGTGTATGTTTTTAATTAATTGTACAATTATATATTTAATTGTAAAGTTTTGTTTTAGCAATTATTTAATTAGATTTTTAATTTTTTCTGTTCAATAAAATGCAAAAATAATATAATATACAATATAATATAATAATAAAATTTGTCTTACAGAATGCAGAGGGACATTAGAAAACTAAAAAGTGAGAGCATTCCTTCAATGTTATAGAAGGTTTGTCCTCAAATTCTTTCAACAGCGCCTGAGGCAGTGAACACCTTGTAATGACTGGGTGTTTCTACATAGAGAATTTAACTAAAGTCAACAAACACCACCTGTATTTAGCCTTGTTTTGGCAGCCCTTTCCAAGTCTATCACACTGCAATAACAAAGTCCTCTTAGCTCAGAAATGTCATTTTTACAAAATACTAAACTAAACACATTTCTTGCAAGAGACACTTTAGTTTTGTGTGTAGTATAAACAGTGATATCAGATTACAACAGATTCAGGTTGTTGTAATAGTATGCTGTTTTTTTAACCGTTTAAAGTTGGGATGAAATGGAAATAGCTATCATCTTTTCCCCCCATTATGATGTGTCTAAGTGAAACATCCTCTTTAAACAAGAAAAAAGGTGTGACTTGATTTTGTGCATCGGGAATTGATTGGATCATGAAATCATTGTCATTGGTTAATTTCTGCTGTCTATCTACACTGTAAAATATTGTAAAAACGCTACGGGAAAAAATTGCAAATAGGTTAACAGTAAGTTCCCGTATTATATACAGGGGAAAAACTGTAAAAGCTCTTACCAGACATTTTGTCATTTTCACAGTAAAATGCTGTAAATTTTACAATTTTTATAAGTAAAAGAGACAAAATCAATGTATAATTTACAGTCAAAAACTGTAAACTGATATTCCCACAATTCTGTGTGACACTCCACATTTGAAAGTATTTTGTTTAAATAATCATGTTTCTTAATAGTTTTTGTTATCAGTTATGTACATTAGGGTTTTATGTTACATCTTCTGTTGTTTAATGAATGTTTATTGCATTATGTAAGTGCTGTGGGTTACCATGATGGTGTTTTGCGTTTGCGTGAATGACTCTGTGCACCTTCTTTATGTTAGTATATACTTCATCTATCTATCTATCTATCATCAGAAAAGAGATGGAAAGGAGAGGACATTGTTTTTGATCAAAGATTATGAGGGCACAAGAATTTTAAAAATATAATGATGTGCATGGATAAATCATTCCATAAAAAAATAAGAATGATCACTTTTGATTTCATGGTGACATTAAAACAGTAGTCGACACTCAAATTACACAGACATCAAACAAATTTCAGAGCCACAGTGTTCAATGAGTTATTTGTACTGGACAGCATTCAAAAATCCTTGGCATTAACTCTCATAGAGCTTCGGGCATCATATCCCTCAGTGATGAAAATAATCATGGGGAAAAAAATTAGATCGAATTGCACTAATATAATTAATATCCCAATAAGGGGAGGGGCTAGTGTGAGCAGCAGTCACACACTAAGTGTGAATCTGTATTGTGAGAATGACAGGAGCGGCCATGATTAACTGACGTAGATAAGAATAAATGGGACTATCAATAAATAAACAGCATTTCATTTCTCAGGAGTAGACCTGGGGTCACCAGTCCGATCTCAGCATCTTCACCAATATTTGTCTCACTCTGAAATGAAAGAGCAATGAATAAATTTCCAACATTTAAAGATGAGAATGGACTTCATAAAAGGCTGTATGTGAGGACATAAATTATGAATGTGCCTCTACTTCAGCCTTACACCTACATTATTTGATTTTCATTATTTATCTCAAACTGTTGTATATAGATTTTTTAAATGTGCGACTGCCTTGGGGACAGATTAAGCGGTTCCCTTTTTATTTTGCCAAACAATTGAAACATATTCATGCGATATCTAATAATTATTTTGGACATTGCACAGACTGAGGCGATCCATTAAGCGTATATGACGATAAGAAATAAACTAGGGCATTCATTTCATACAAATCATAAAAGGATATATCAAAACACTCTTTTAATGTCAAAGGTAATGAAACAAGGTCTCTTTTATTGTGTGCATGTTTTCCTTTCCGTGTGTTGTGGGAAATAGGAGATCTCCCATTTTCTCCTGAATTTCCCTGTCTATCAGACACTTCCTCGATTTGGCCACACCCAGTCACACTTACCTTCTGACCCAGCAGCATTCTGGTTTTTTACAGCTCGTCAACAGTAAAAGATTGTTGTTGTTGCTATGTTACGGGCGCCTTTCCAACATTTATAAATAGCAGTAAGGCATTTTGTGCAGTTCCTTTCTGTAGAGGAAGAGCAGAAGCAGGGGTTGCTGTAGGTTGAGGTGGGCTCTCAGCGGGTGAGTGCACATAGGGGTAATTGTGCATGCAGAACTGCAGAGTTCCCACCAGATACTCCTCTTACACTGCACCACAGTGATGTGATTTTTTTTATTTAGTTATTTTTATCTATATTATTTATTTATAAAACAGATAGTTCCAGTCCTTGATTATGATTAATTGAGCAGCATTCAAAGCAGCTGTAAAATACTCTATAACACACTTCATAACATCATAATCTCATTACATCAGTATTACTGCGCCAACACTGTGTTCTGCTAAAGAACTACATTGCTTGGTGGAAGAATGATTATTATACTCTATATACTTTATGCTCTTATACTTGAATTACGTTATTAAGCTCCACTCATGCTTTTTAGCTGTTCTAAACTCACTGTAAACCATGGCTTCTTGGGGCTTATTGCTTTAATTAATTATCTATATTCATTCGTTTCACAGCAAAGATTTGTTACTGTTTTTTGCTTTTTGTTGTTGTCTTTTTTTTTAAATTAAAATACAAATACTCAAGTGTGTTTAAAGGAACGACTCTATTGACCCCTATTGTTTGGGGTCATATGTAAGCGCATGTAATTTTTGCCAAATCATCTCTCTGTAGTGTTCCCGGTTAGCTTCTTTTTATCTTTGTGTCTCTATTCATCAGCTTTGGCCGTGCTAGAATGGCTTTGCACCTCAGGCAGTTCAGATATATTCAGACAGTGGTTTTGTTTTCTGTTTATCAGTCCAGAGCTTAGCAGTCCTTTCCATCTGAGAGCCTCATACACGGCAGGGTCCCACCACCACTAAAATTGTCTCCTGCAACCAATCCCTCCATCTCAGAGTGGTCCATTGTTCTGAGAAAATGAATGTCTAGAAATTAATAGTTTCAAACAGATTAAGTGAACGTATTTCTTCAACCAGAAGCACTGGCCCAGGAAGAGTTTAAACAATGTGAAACATTTCTAGTGTATCTTCCAGGATATAGCCAAGCCTTTTAAAAGTATGACAGTAAATATTTCCACCTTCAGCACATGGGAGTGTAGAATTTTGTTCATGCGTTAAGGAGCAGAAATACATAGTTTTGTCATGAAACTCTAGATGGCGCAGGCTGATGGGTCCTTAACGCAAGCTGATAATAATTACAGCCTTAACTACTTGGCACAAGCTGATTGGTCCATGTCACTTCTGCAGCCAATGAGCTTGTTGCTCACACATTTAAATGGCTGGTTACTTTCACTATTAGTAGTTTGCAGCATGCTTCAGAGTTCCTCTAAAACCCTCCACCTTCCCCAGCTCCACCTGTATAGATCTGCTATGGGTCATTGATATATGCTATTTGTGCAGCAGCACTTTTTCTTACTCGCAGCAGCATATTGGCGTATGTATTGGCAATAGCAAGTTCCTGTACTTGCTCTGCAGCAGCAGCAGCAATAATCTACATCAACAGCAATAATCTAGAGCAGCAGCAATTCAGCAGCAGCGTAGCAGATCTATTCCGCCAAGACCAAATACATTAACATTCTCTTACCAGTACCATGCTAAATTTCTTCTGAGAGTTGTCATGATAGAAATAGTGTTATATAAAAGCCTTACAACATTCAGTTAATTTCTGTGGAAGACCTGTTGTTATGTGATTCCAGCACAACACCTGCATTAGCAGAGACCAACGTTGAGATTAAATAGCACTGCATATCGTGACATTCCTGTAATTCTTCACATTTGTTTAAAGATGATGAAAGAACATGAATATAAATGTTTTGCTCTAGAACTACAAACATATGCTTTACCCTAATGAAAATTGCTATAGGCCTATTGATTTTATCTGGCTGCGATAATGTTTTTCCTGGGAATCAGACGCGTGACTATTTTCCTTTTGATGCGCATTCTCAAATCTGTACCAAGCTTTGATCAAGTATCCAGATTTGCATTTCCTCAAGAGAATGAGGTTTGAAGTCTGTGTTAATGAAATGTTTTATCAGAGATGCTTTGCCATTGCTGTGACACTGAGCATTTTTGTTGTTTACCAGTACATACGATTTTACCTAGTAACTTTGCAGTGTAAAGACCCGTGCACACCAAGAACAATAACTTAAAAATAAATATAATGATAACTATATTAGCATCAACACCAGCAGGCAATATCGTTCTATTCATTCTAAGTGCTCGTGCTAGTTATGTTGTTTGGCGTTTAAATGCACAAGCTCCTTAAAGGAGGATGGATTCTGATTGGCTTTTTTTTATTGTGCATCAATTGGAAAAAAAACATTCTGAAAGTGATTCCAATGCTCTGTGCCGTCATTATTATAGTTGTGGTGTGGATGCTATTCTTTTATATTTAGAATGGTTTTTAGAAGTATAGATGTGACCCTGGACCACAAAACCAGTCATAAGGGTCAATTTTTTTAAAATTGATTTATAGATCTGCTGAAGCTGAATAAATAATCTTTCCATTGATGTATGGTTTGTTAGGATAGGATAAGATCTGGTCGAGATACAACTATTTGAAAATCTGGAATCTGAGGGTGCAAAAAAATCAAAATACTGAGAAAATCGCCTTTAAAGTTGTCCAAATGAAGTTCTTAGCAAAGCATATCCACTCACAAAAATACATTTTTGATATATATATGGTAGGAAATTTACAAAATATCTTCATGGAACATGATCTTTACTTAATATCCAAATCCAAATGATTTTTGGCATAAAAGAAAAATCCATAATTTTGACCCATACACTGTATTGTTGCCTATTGCTACAAACATACCCATGCGACTTATGACTGGTTTTGTGGTCCAGGGTAACATACAGTATGTGTCTTTGTTTTTACAGTTATCGCCCTTTGTGTGAACAGGCCTAAAAGTTTTCTAAATATTTAAACATATGGAAGGGAAACAAGACCAATCACAATTCATTTACAAATAGATGTAAGAAATATCAAAATGATCTCATCACTGTCAGTTATTTTTTGAACTTGTGCTATATCTCAAGATTTTATGCTCTAGTGACATCATGATACCTGTTTATACACTCTTTGTTACTTTATATACTTTGTTACTATTTTACATGATAGCATTTCAAGTTAGTTTTAGTATTTCCAATGCCAAGGTTTCCAAAATGTCAAATCCACTGGTAGAGAATGTGCTGAACTCAGAGATATTATCTCAGAAGTTCATGTCGTTTGTTTTAGAATAGAATGTTCATAACAAATATTTTGTTGACATGTCACAAGACATGGATCATTAAGAAGAAAATGACAAAGCATAATGAAACTGGCCCTAGTGTTTAACATTCGATTTGTGTACCATGACAGTGATATCAAAAGCATGGAAAGGACTGTTCAGTTCACAGATTCTCATGCACCCAGCAGACCATAATTTAGCAATTAGATTAACACTATCACTTTAATTAAAAGAGCATTAAACATTGAAGTCTCTATGAAAACCTGAAGGCAATGCCAGTTCTTTTTTAAATAGTTTTTATTGTTGTAATTTTGTTCACATACATGATGACCAGATCCACTGGGTGTAATATCCAACTGAGGCCCTGTTTACACCTGGTATTAAGATTTGTTTTGGTCGATCAGATCACAAGTGGACAACGCTAAGTGTAAAGTGTAAACAGGGTCTAAAACGTTTGAGCTTGTCCACTTTAGATCACTTCCAGAGATAGTCGAAAACGCATTGGACCTGATTGCTTTCGTAAAGTAGATGCTCATGTGGTTGAATGTGTTCGAACAGCCACAAAAGACCGCCTACTTTCCGCCTGCTGACCTAGTGCGTAAACATTATGGGAAGCACACTAGCCAGATGGGATTTAAACTGTCGGCTAAAGACCCAAGTTTGGCTTGAAGATGAAAAACGTACGAAGCACAATGTTCGCTTACCATTCCTGATTTTTAACATGCACTCACTTTGTTTGGCGTGGTCTTGCGGCTTTCAGAGCAGAAACTAAAGAACATGTGCGTATGTGTTTGCGAAAGCGTATGCATTTTACTTTATCTCCGATCACGTTCATATGTAAATTGTGTGAGCTTATTTCATCCATTAGATCGAAAAATTTGAAAAAGCCCATACATTTACCTGCCCACGGACTCTCCCCTCGAAGAAATCAGAACAGAAGTGGTCAAAAGTGGACAAAAGAGACAGATTAAAACACCAAGTGTAAACAGGAATGTGCCTCCCTCGTCTACTTGTGATCCGATCGACCAAAATGCATCTTAATACCTAGGCCCAGCTGTTCAAAAAGTTTAATCTCGATCAGAATGATATGGATTTGGAAATGTTTTGCTATCCAGGATAAAGTAATCCATTTTACTTTTGTGCCGGTTTTTCAAAGCAAAATTGGATTAGATTACTCTGATCCAGATACACACTTTTTCAGATTACCAAATCTGGTTTACTAGTGCTCTACGGAGTCCTGATGGAAAAAAATATGAGATGGGGAAAAACTAAATTTCAGTGATTTTTGTTCTCTCAAAAAAGTTTCGCTACATTCACCCAAGAAACTGTGTTCGCTCACAAAATGTTTTTTGACTGATTCATCTCATGATTGTGCCAATGTAGTTTACAAACAGTCATATTAAACATAATATTTTTGTTTAATATTTACAGCTGTTTGGTATGGAAGCCCGTTTAAAAACAGTAATTGCGACTTTTTATCCCAGAATTCTGACTTTTTTTTTCACAATTCTGACTTTATTTTGCAATTGTGAGAATAAAAAGAAAAAAATTCTGAGACATAAACTCGAAATTGCGTGATAGCCTATAAAGTCTTCATTTTGCGAGTTTATATCTCAGAATTGTGACTTTATAACTCGCAGTTGTGAGAAAAAAAGTCAGAATTGTGAGATATGAACTTGCAATTGTAAGATAAAAAGTCAGAATTCTTAGATAAAAAGTCGCAATTACTGTTTTATTTTTTATTTAGTGGCAGAAATGGGCTTCCATAGTTTGGGGGTTATTTTATGGTGCCAAAATCTCTTTTTTTACATTACTCTAGGCTATAGCGAAAGGCTTAATTGGTAACCTAATAATGTCTGCTTCTAATTTAACAGTTAAACTAATCAAGAGCAAAATTAAAAAATGTGTGTGTATATTATATGATACAAATATTGTGGGTTTTTTTTTTTTTTACCAGTTTTAAAGTTTTATTACATTTTTGTTCCTCAAATCCACCCTTCTGCTAGGATCAGTATAATCCTGATTTTTTTCCCCCAATCTTACAAAAAAAAAAAAAAAAAAAAAAAAAATTGAACACAAACTGATCAAACCCAAGATTGGATTTTGTGATCTAATCTGATTTCAGAATCGGTTTTTTTCTTTTGAACAACCCACTTTTATAAGATCCAATCCAATAGCCAAAATCCAATCAGATTACTTTTGAACAACAGGCTGCAGGTGTAAACAGGTCCTAAAATACACGTGGAAGTCCTTAGTATAAAAAATAACCTTGTAAATTAGGTATATCGTACAGCTAAGCAAACCTAAACCCTGCATGCAATGGTGTTGTGTAACCACACACAAGCACTCGCACTTAGACAAAAACACCAAAAATGCACACATACACTTAGTGTGCTTAATGGTCCTATTTAATATTCACATAGTCAGAATGCATACAGTGGCCCCAACACATTTGCCCACGTTTAATAATATAAAAAGTTACAGTGTCACTGCATCAGCTATCAAAATATCTAAAATATATCTAAAACATCAAAACTATTTCAACGATTTTTTTCTGCTCCTCTTTTGGAACATAATGTGTTGAACTGCATCTGTGGTTTCCTGAAGCTAACTTTGAGAAATGACATGCCATGCACTTTGTATGGTTAAGTGTCTAAAACTTTTTGGGGTCACTGTAGGTCAAAGAAAACATGTAAAACACACAGCAGTACAATTATAGTATGAACTTATTTTCATTTTGAGGTTACCTATATGAAATGTACCTTTATGATTAGGAAAAAATATTAAAAGTATCAAGTATTTTTCTATAACAGTAGCAGATCACTGTGTGCAGGATGTGCTGAACCGTTTACCCTGGCCTTGAACAAGAACAGGATGTGTGATGAGGTCTGAGCAAGGCTGCCCTACATCAAAGGAGAACAATGACAATTACCAACAGTGCTGATCTAAATACATGTACTGTGCATTAGTCCCACTTATACAAGAGACTTCCGATAAAATTGTCACTTTATGTCTAGGGAGGAGTCACAAAATACCATGGTTGACAGTACTTGGCCCCTCCTAGATAAATACCACACATACCATTACATACAACATTCAATGATATCAATGATATCTTTTCAGACTCGTGACAATGGCATGATTCAGTTGATCAATTTTAAAAAAACATTTGTATCAGCTATGGTACTTCCATATTCTGCAATAAGGGATTAAGGGTTTCTAAATTTTAGGCTGAAATATTAAAGAATTATAATCATCTGCTGCATAAATGGTCATAAAAGCTAGTGACCGGAACGTTCACTTCATCCAGCCTGCTGTCTAGATAGAATACGTTCCAACATCTCTTAGCAAATAGTCTGTCCAGCTTTCCATAAACCATCTGCCAGCACTCTGTATCTACAGCTCATCAAAGTCAGGAATTTTCTGGAGAGTGTTATCAAGTTTTACTGTGGAAAAAACCTGCTCCTTAAAATAATGTGTCTTTGATGCATGATGTGTCTTTCATTGTTTACTTATAAGGAAATTATGATAAATAAAAAACAAAAAAAACAAAAGGCAGCATCCTTACTGTCATGGAACCTCATAAATGACTTCCATAAGGACTACAATGATTCATTAAGCACATAAACACATCTTTGTGGTAGTTTTACCCCTGATTTCACAGACAACATTTAAGCTAGTCCCAGACTAAAATGCATGTTTGAGCTATTTTAACTTAAGGCAACTTGCACTATCTTAAAATATGTCTGTGCCATTGTTTTGTCTCAAGATGCACACCAGTAATGTTTTTTTCTAGGGCATGTTTATAAAAGCTATGTAAATGTCCTAATTGAACTAAGGCCTAATCTAAGCCCTGTCTGTGAAACCAGGCCTTAGATCTTATATAGCAGTTTGTTAGCAACATACACCGATCAGGGTCATGGGTGGCCAAGGCTCATTGATGCACATGGGGAGCGCAAGGCTGGCTCGTGTGGCCCAATCCAACAGACAAGCTACTGTACCTCAGATTGCTCAAGAAGTTAATGCTGGTTCTGATAGAAAGGTGTCAGAATACACAGTGCATCGCAGTTTGTTGCGTATGGGGCTGCATAGCCGCAGACCAGTCAGGGTACCCATGCTGACCCCTGTCCACCACTGAAAGCGCCAGCAGTGGGCACGTGAGCATCAGAACTGGACCATGGATCAATGGATGAAGGTCTGATGAATCACATTTTCTTTTATATCATGTGGATGGCCGGGTGCGTGTGCGTCACTTACCTGGGGCTATGGGAAGAAGGCAAGCCGGCGGAGGCAGTATGATGTTTTGGGCAATGTTCTGCTGGGAAACCTTGGGTCCTGCCATCCATGTGGATGTTACTTTGACACGTACCACCTACCTAAGCATTGTTGCAGACCATGTACACCCTTTCATGGAAACGATATTCCCTTGTGGCTGTGGCCTCTTTCAGCAGGATAATGCATCCTGCCACAAAGCAAAAAGAATGGTTCAGGAATGGTTTGAGGAGCACAACAACGAGTTTTGATTTGGCCTCCGAATTTCCCAGATCTCAATCCAATCGATCATCTGTGGGATGTGCTGAACAAACAAGTCTGATCCATGGAGGCCTCACCTTGCAACTTACAGGACTTAAAGGATCTGCTGCTAACATCTTGGTGCCAGATACCACAGCACACCTTCAGGGGTCTAGTGGAGTCCATGTCTCGGCGGGTCAGGGCAGTTTTGGCAGCAAAAGGGAGGCCAAAACAATATTAGGAAGGTGGTCATAATGTTATGCCTGATTGGTGTATATCTTTTAAGCCCACAGAAGTTGCAAATGTAATGTTTGGGGTTTGGCTGGATTTAACTTCTTAAACAAAATTTAAATGTCTGTTTTGTTTAACCACAGAACACTTTACTCATAAATAAAAAACTGACATCCTAAAAACCAGTGGAACCCATGGCTCAAAAATGCCAATTCTCTTCCAGATTTTTGGATTTTGGACTGCAAACCGAAACGATCTATTGATTTCAATAGATCAACAAAGTGATTTAAGCATAAAAATACACAGCATACACAAAGTGTGGGTAAAATAATAAATTTCAAATTATACTGAGCTATTTCAACACAGTCTCAAGGCAGTTCGTAACTATTTAAGTTTTGCCGAATTTGTGGCTAATTTGTTCATACTTTTTCATACAATCTGCTAAAGCCCCACTGACAGTTAAGTTTAGGGTGGACCTTCATTCTTTTCCCTAAAAATTTTTTCTTTTCTTTTTTTTTTTGTACGAATCACATCAGACAAATTCATACAAAACCACCATCTACCACCTACTTTTTCCATGAGATCGGGTAGACTAAAATAGAATTTTATAATAATGAGATAAAACTTACGTAAAATGAAAATGTTACATATTAATACCAACGTATTAACAATTCGACCACGCTTGCATGTTATATGTCATGCTGCTTTAGAATTTAGCTAAAAGGTTTTGGCTCGCTAGAGTTTTGAAAGAAACCATCTTGGACAAACTTTAGGTAAACATAAGCTATTTAAGTGAATGTCCTGATTGCATATAGTCTTCTGACCCTGCAGACAAGCATGTCAAGTTCTTTATGGGGACCAATCTAAACAATCAAAACATCCTGATCTCCTGTCCTTTAACAGTGTCATTGTATCTGCATTTTATATGTCTTCCCTTTAAACTCTGTTGACCCCAGGCACACCCAAAGCCAGGGGTCATGGACATGTGTGTGTGTCAGAGTGACCGTTCTGATTGTAAGTATGGTGGGAGCAGCAGGGAGGAAGAGCTTTATAGGTGGACAGGAAGTGAGTTGTAATGAAGCTGGAGCCATGCTAGATCTGAACCAGCACTGGGAAACTGGCAGGTCATAATGATGCATTGTGCTTTTCATATTATTAATTACTATATTCTATTAATAAACAGGGATGTGTTGGATAAAACATAACCCTGTCATCGACCAGCTTTTGTTTATCTTTATATTCTTTGTGTAAGCAGTGTTCTCAGGCAGGCATGTAAGGTCGTGCTGCATGCAAGAGTTTATAAAAGACCATCTTGAAGATTCAGCGTATTTAGTGGGAAGGTTCACCATTCTTTGAACAATTGCTACATTGAACAGTTTTTCTGATTATGACTCACTGAATGTGCAAAGCTTCTGTGGACACTGTGTCCTGAAACACACACATATCCTGAAACTGATGCAAATTGGCTGTCTACAGAACGATCAATAGTGTTTTGTGTACAATGTAAACACAACATTTTATTTTGATAAAATCTGTTTTCTACCCACAGTGTGTTAGAAAGAGGGCATATGTGGGTGTTAGGAAGAACATTTTTGCTTCCTCTTTGCAACTGCTGACAGCTCATATCAGGTCTCATCTGGGTTCTACTCAGAGGTGATTTGGTGATTATACATTTTTTTAGAACATTTACGCAAATTTTTATGCTGACAATATAATTTGTAATTTAATGCATTAAAACATTACAAGTATTTTCAATAGTTATCTCAGACTAATAAATTAGATCCCAAGACTAAAGTTTAGTAAACATCCTATGCGTGCAACATTAGGTCTGCCGATGATGCATGTGGTCATGCGGTCTGGTCTTTTAAAAACCCACTAGCACTTTACATTGCACAAGTGTAAACAACTGGAAACACTATAAAACCTAATGAAAGAACAAGCAGCAGTATGATAAATACTGATACAAATGATAAAAGAATAATAAGGAATAAGTGAGGGATAACAAAATGAGCAATAAATTGATAGTAATTATCAGAAAGAGTCAGAATACATAAATGCATTTAAATGTTTTTCATATGGCTTTTATTTTTTATCTTAAATTGTCTGTCTGTAGCCAATATTCCCCTTCCTCTTTTATTCTTGTGGGGTTTTTTTTTTCTAATGGTGTATCCTGTATTGTCTTGTGTATTGATTGGTTCATGTTTACTGCTGGTCTTGTTATCTTATTAGTTTGAGTGTATAAATTCCCCTCTTGTGGCTTCAGAATTGTTTTTTTGTTTTTTTTTTTTTAGTTATTACAAGTTATTTTGTATGGAGCCCCTAAAGAAACACGGTGATGTGGGAAAAAATAAAGAAATGTGATAATGCAAAACTGGTGATAGAAATTCTGAGATTGCAGGACAAACTAATGGTTTCTCTCTCAAGATTTCCACAAAGCTTTGTTTGTCTTCTCATGTTTTTTTAAGTTTCATTGATAAACCAAACACTCTTCAGATGGTGATCACAAGCTAATTCTCCTCTCAGAGGAAAAATGTGGCTTGATTAGATAATTTTGCAAAGGGAAGGATGTTCCTGGCAATGCTCAGAATTTATCTGCAAAATATCTGAAGACCAAGTCATGCCAGAGAAAGAAAGATCAGAACATGCCTGGAGTGTTTAATGTCATCCATAAGCTTTCGATATCCATTTCTTAAATAATTTATGCTTGAGAAAATCAACAACTATATTTCATAGAACTAGATATTAGCATTATAAACATGTATGTCAAACTTTACAGTTATAATAACATTCTCCAGATTACACGACACAGCGAATACAACTAAGGCTTAATGTTTTAAGCTGTGGAAAGATTTATGCTCCGTTTAGGCAAGCTGATGATAATGATAAGTTTCCATTTATGTAATGCGTTGAGTTTTACATTCAGAGCAGACGTTGTGTATATTGTATATGTCTGAAAAGCTTGGAAGGTTATCTTGTGGCCAAGAATATAATTTTAATCATATTTAAAGCACATGTCTGGGTGTCATTACAGGGTCTACAGGATATTTATATGAAACCAGTGACTGAATATTGACTGAGAAAGTCTTGTCTAAATGATGGCATTAGCAGAGTTAGGATGAGCTCATTGGTTTGGATAATTAGAAATACAGCGCAGTAGAAGTTCTGTGACATTTCACCAGTGGACATAAACTCACAAAGCTCTATGTTGTTCTATAACATATGTTGGACTGTAGCACAGTAGACTTCTAACTCGCCTAAACAAGTTAATCCTGGATTGGATTTCAGACAGAATTCAGGAGAAGATTTATTACCACCAGGTTCTTTTACGGTGCAACACAGCAGTGTTTCTCAACCTTTTTTTGTCCTCTGTTTCTCTACAGGCCTATCATTAACACTCAAGCCCCTTACATGGTTTATTTTCCTTTCTTGCCTTAAAAAGGATCTGAAAGCATTGTTTACTGGTTACAAAAAAATCATAATAATAATGATGATTATTATTTAATTTTAAACTGCTTGTTAAAGCAAATATCTAATCAGCCAATCATATGTCAGCAAGTCAATGTATTTAGGCATGTAGGCATAGTCAAGACGATCTGCTTAAGACCAAAATCTCTGAGGAATATTTCCAGCACCTCATTGAATCTATGCCATGAAGAATTAAGGCAGTTCTGAAGGCAAAAGTGGGTCCAACCCGGCACTAGCAAGGTGTACCTAATAAAGTGGCTGGTACACACATAAATATATATCATGTGACAGTGAAGACACTGAAGAGTAATGACTGGGGGAAAAAAAAGTAGTCGGCGAATGTGTCTAATGGTTGCAGAGAACACACGATTAAGAAGATCAGATTCAGAAAGTCTTTAATAATCCACACAAGCAAAATTAAGAAAGGCAAGCAAAAACAACACTAGCATTAACGAGACCCGACAAACTAAAGGGGAGCACACATGAACTTGTATACAAACGATAATAAGGTGAACACAGCTCAACAGAATATTTAAACATATCAGTTACTATGACAACTAAAGACTAGTGGGAACTAGCACAAAGGAAAAAGGAAACTGAATACAGAACAAACTAGAAGTCCACGAAAATGAAACTAAGACAAAAATAACTAAATATATGTTACATTACACCTCCTACCGGAAGGTGCGACCTTATACTGTAACAGAAGAGATGAAAGAGGGAGGGTGGAGACTTTGGAGGCAAATGAGGAGCAGGCGAAGCACTGGTGAGAGGAGCAGGCAAAAGGTGTGGGGATGTCCAACCCAGGTGGAGCCGACTATCCGAGGATGCCCGGCAGGGCTAAATGGCCGATGGTCCATGCTGGAGTCAAGGGAGGAAGGAGCACAGGCGTAGGAGTCAGGAAGACGGGTCAAGGTGGAACAAAGCACTCCGAGGGTGGAGCCTAGGAGAAGGTTGCTCCCAGCAGACCCAAGGTGTAACCGCATCACTGAGAGGAGGAACTGAGGGACTGATGGGGGACGATGATGAGTGGGCAGCAGGAGTGGCTAAGGATTGAGGAGGAGAATAGAGAGACGAAACAAAGCATTTAGAATAGCAGTCTGGAGAGGTTGTGAGAGAGGGAGGCTGGGCAGGGCCAACAAGACTGAGGAAGACGATACACATTCTGGCAAGATCAAGGGACACAAGGAATTCATCTCTTCACACTCACACAAACTGTGTATTAAGTACAGTTGGTACTCACTCTCAGTGGAGGGAGGGTGGGCGGGGCTCGCTTCTATTCCCTTGTATTCCTCAAGGATTCCCACAGCCATAGGAGCCGATCCCGTGGAAAAATACGAGAAAATCTCCATTGATTTTAACCAATAAAAAATCGATTGGAGCTTTCAGACATAATCTTCACCCTTTTTATAGTTTATTTAAGGCCATTTCTATGGCGATATTTTAATGGCAAACGTCGAGAGCGCATCCAAGTGATGCGCGAGCACAAATGGCTCTGCTCTCGGATCAGATACATGCGCGCGCTCAAACTCAAACTCTCCTTGCATCAATTGTCAGCGAGAGCATGACTCGTGACAACACTCGTGAAAAGAATGTGCTTTTGGGTCGAAGCTGTCATCTCGCTGCATGGATATAATGCAAATAAAACATCCAGTTGACATTAATTTGAGTTAAATAAGAAGCGAACTAGTGCTGAATTATGTTGTTTTTGAAATCATGCTGAGGAACGTTGTGGCTTGTTTAAGTTAGTCTTCAGACATGCACGTCAATCTATCGCTTGACTCTTCTTTCCAAGGAAATCACTAACAAAATGCATACAAACATGTCCCTGCTCTTGATATACAAACATTAATGAACTTCTTTGCACTTAATTAGGGGAAAAAAAACTATATGAAGGCAGGGGTGATGTGGGGCACTGGGCACCCACCGGCAGAAACATAAACAGCTCACACCCCTGGTCAGACTCTCCAAGGTGCTTCGGCTCCAGGGCGATGGTAGGCACTGTCCTCCATTCCTTGGCATTGGCTCACACATTGCGGCAAGTGGAAGCTTCCAGTCTGTGGGGGGGCTCATAGTATCTGTCGATGACAGGCTGGGCTATGGGTCAGTCTCAGGGGTAGACACTCTCCAGCCACCTGATAATGGCCTCCCTCCAGCTAAGTCCTTTGGTGTTTGGGAGGTCTACTGGGTGGTGATAGTTAGTCCCGATCCAATACAAACATTTTAGCGTCTCGTCGTCATATGGAGAATGAACAGCAAGATGGCAGAACTGGAGTGTGTACTCCATAAAATCATGGCCACTTAGGGCCAAAGCAGCAAACTATGCTGCAAAATCCATTCTAGGTCCGGTCTTCTGTCTCACACGGTTGCAGAGAACGCACAAAGAAGAAGAAAATCAGATCCAGAAAGTCTTTAATAATCCAGACACGCAAAATCAAGGCAGGCAAACAAATGTAACTCTAGCATTAACAAGACTGGACAAACTAAAGAGGAACACACATGAAGTTATATACAAAAGATAACGAGGTGAGCACAGCTCCACAGAATAACTCAAACAAATCAGTTACTATGACAGCTAAAAACTGGCAGGAACTAGCACAAAGGAAAAAAGGAATATGAATAGAAACAAACTAGAAGTCCATGAAAGACAAGAATAACTGGATATATGTTATAGAATGAGTCTTTTAATAACCAGGGCATATGAATGGTCACCTGATTAAAGTCCGAATTTTCCATTATGTTATATCATGTAGGCCTCAGAGATATTCCTGTGACTGTAGAATAATTAGCTGAATGTCTCTTGTTAGGTGAGCCAGGTATAGAGAGAGTTGTGGTGTGAAAATTAGGTCATAACATACCACTCATACTGATTTCATGCTTGGTCATGCCTAATCTAATCCATTTGTGGGTTATGTTATCATGGGTTTCATCTGATCACAAACTCAAATTACAAGTTCTTAAAAATGTTCTAGAACTCATAATGTGTGTGCACATTGTAATCATAATTATATGTGAGTCATGTTTTTGATAAATGCTGTTGGCTTCACCTGTTCTACCTGAGGCATGATTGATAGAGTTCACACCTGTTTTCACTGAATGTTTTCCTTTTTTTGGCACTTTCATTTTAGTTTTTCTGTCTCTTTTTTTTTCCCTTCTTTTGGATGAGGTCCATAATTTAAACAAGAAAATAAATATTGAATTAACTGGTCTCCAATTAAATGGTAAGGTCTGCGTCCCGAAGCCAATTTACTTAACAAGGACAATTTATACAAGGCTTTTCGGTGTGCAGTATTTTGTGCCTGCAAATCCCCCATTTATGAGCATTGTGTGGTTCTGAGCGCATGATCCATTTAGTTTTGCTGGGAACAAAAGCCTATTGACTTCATCAATAATCTGCAGCAAAAGATGTCTATAATTAATACCATCTCAGCCAGATGCCTCACATCCCCAGGTCTCGATTTGTAGCATGACGGAACAACAAAGTCGACCGATTCTATTTGTTACAGAGTGCCATTGATCAAGTTGCATGAATTAGGTTATGGTAATAGCAGGGTGTTTGAGCACTTCATCTGGCAGGTTGAATTAAGCCTTTTAATATTGTTAAAATAAATGAAATGCAATGCAGATCATCAAGAATGTGAATGAAGTCAATGGAAATTTTTCATGGGACATTTGTATCGATTAGTGAACCGAGGTTGCTTAAAGATGGTCATTAAAATGGCATTAATAATTCAGAACTGCAGAGTGGTCTTGTTTTGTTTAATGGCTCTCACTAACTGCTGCTAGAATGACTTATTGTCAAGATGTAACTGTGAAGTACAATATATTGACATGTAAATTGAAGCCATGAACCGTTACACAATGTATTGTTTAACGGAGATCCTACTGTGTAGTTTGAATGGAGTAAGCAAAGCCTTTAGAATGGTTTAGGGAAAACATTTTATATATAACCTTATTCCAAGGTAAAGAAATGAACTAGTATTTGAAGCTCTGTCTGGAAACAAGGTCAGTGATGTGAAGCATTATGCAACTGTGTCTGTTGTGTCTGCAATGTTATATCTTCCTTTTAATTAATTGTAAAGTATTCTTCCTGTGTCTGTAATATTTCAATTTAGTACAATGTTGTCTTCAATGTTAAGATGAACCAATGTCATCTGGCCTTTGTGAAGTGGGAAGAGATTACACTAAATGACATGGATTATGTACTCCTTGCATACTTGGCAATTAATAGTAAGGCCTAAATACATAGACATGAACATAGACACATAAATCTTCTGTATCTGCTGTGGATGGTGGGTCACATGGTCTCTCTCAGTTTGGTCCATTCTGTTACTCTTTTGCTGTTTGAAAAGCTTTGGATTCCTTGCATGTGGTGTTGGTATATGAATAACTTTTTCTTTAAACTGTCTACCAAGTATAATTTTAGTGTATAAGAAAACAGTACAACCCGAATTCCGGAAAAGTTGGGACATTTTTAAAATTTGAATAAAATTATAACTAAAAGACTTTCAAATCACATGAGCCAATATTTTATTCACAATAGAACATAGATAACAACATGTTTAAACTGAGAAATGTTTACGATTTTATGCACAAAATGGTCTTATTTGAAATTTGATGTCTGCTACATGTCTCAAAATAGTTGGGACGGAGGCATGTTTACCATGGTGTAGCATCTCTTCTTTTCAAAAACAGTTTGAAGACATCTGGGCATCGAGGTTATGGGTTTCTGGAGTTTTAGTGTTGGAATTTGGTCCCATTCTTGTCTAATATAGGTTTTCAGCTGCTAAAGAGTTCGTAGTTGTCTTTGACATATTTTTTGTTTAATGTTGCTCTACATACCGTATGCATTTATGCACCCCCATACCATCAGAGATGCTGGTTTTTGAACTGAATGCTGATGACACACTGGAAGGTCTCCCTTCTCTTTAACCCTTTAAGGACATGTTTGTGATTTCCAACAAGAATGTCAAATTTGGACTCGTCTGACCATAGAACACTTTTCCACTTTGAAACAGTCCATTTTAAATAAGCCTCGGCCCACAGGACACAACAGCACTTCTGGACCATGTTCACATATGGCTTCCTTTTTGCATGATAGAGCTTTAGTTGGCATCTGCAGATGGCACGGCGGATTGTGTTTACCGACAGTGGTTTCTGGAAGTATTCCTGGGCCCATTTAGTAATGTCATTGACACAATCATGCCGATGAGTGATGCAGTGTTGGCTGAGGGCTCGAAGACCACGGGCATCCAATAAAGGTCTTCGGCATTGTCCCTTACGCACAGAGATTTCTTCAGTTTCTCTGAATCTTTTGATGATGTTATGCACTGTAGATGATGAGATTTGCAAATCCTTTGCAATTTGACGCTGAGGAACACTGTTTTTAAAATATTCCTTAAGATATTGAATATTGAAAGTCTTTTAGTTTTCATGTTATTCAAATTTAAAAAAACATCACAACTTTTCTGAAATTCGGGTTGTAAAACAAAAACTACTCTCTAAAACAAATATCCTTCAAGTACTTTACAGTATGTACAGTGTGGACAACAATATGGCACTGTGATGAATTAATTAGTTGATTTATATAATATGTATAATAAATTGATATATATTGTTTTTGCTTGATTAGTATACTTTTAAATTGACAGGTGCAAAACATTTTGGTTTATTTTAGAAATACTCTTGGTTTATTTTAGAAATGTTGCAACCTTATTGTATCTTGTTAGCTTTTAGTAAGTTCAGTTTATTTTCTGGTATTGTAGAGTAAATAGTTCTGTTTGTTTATCTGTTGGCTTGGATGCTGTTTTTTTATTTTTCATGTTTATGTATTCAGAGCAGTCAATCCACTTTGTGCCTGTCGAGCTGAATGCTGCAGAAATACCCCATTTTATCTACACCATAAATCTCTCATGCAGTAGACTTCTTTGCAGGCTACTGGTAAGCTGCAGATGGCAATGAACATCCAAACACTTTTGAGCACATTTGAACACATTTGTTTGCACATGGTTTGACTTCTGATGGAGTTAGTAACTTAACCTATGTAACAAAGGGGTAAAACTGAACATTCTGAAATCATTTACTCACCCTCATTTTGATGTTTGGATCCAATAACCATATATCACAAGGTTACACTTCTTGAGATTCAACATAAGACTGGCTTGTTGGAGACAGCTGAAGACTTGATTCAGGTGTTGTAAGTGTTCTTGTTCATTTTTTTGAATACACTATTATATTGTCTACGTAAACAAAGCAACACTTCCCTCTAATGTCTTTGAGAACACACTCCATCAACCTTTGAAATGATGCTGCAGAGTTTTTAAGACCAAATGGAAGAATTCAAATTGTCCTGCTGCTGTTACAAATGCAGTCTTTGGAATACTGTCAGATTCCATTTCCAACTGCCAGTATCCGCTCTTCAAATCTAGCATATTGAATATTGATGTTCTATGTAAAGACTCCAGTATGTCTTGGATCTGGGGCATGGGATAACCATCCAAGTGGGTTTTTGCATTCAGTCCCCAGTTTTTTGTTTTGTTTTTTTTCTTCAGGTACAATGACAACAGGTGAAGCCCATGGAGAAACTGAGGGACAAATAATATTCTTACTTAACAGCTCTTGAATTTCATTGTCAATAAACTGTTGTCTGGGTACTAACACTCTGTATGCTCTCTTTCTAACGGGTATTTCATCTGTTGTGATGATTTGGTGTCTTACCATTTTGAAGTGACCAATTTTGTGAGTACAGACGGTTGGCCAATTTCTTATCAGACTTTCTAGTTGATTTTTGAATTGATCAGTGGAGTCTGCTATCAGGACTAGTTGGTTGATGGATTGTAAGGTTTCTACAGTCATTTGAGGTGTAGGTAGTGCAAGATAGAAGTGGAGTGAAGGTTTGGAAGATTCATGAGACCACATGTTTGAATCTTGTATTGAAGTACTTTGGACTGATTGCATTACTCTTGTGTTAGCATGGGGAGGTTTAGGAACTGTTTCTTGGTTAAGTTGTGATTTCTTTCTTTGAGCCTCAGAGTTAACATTATTCCAATATCTTTTTGATTCCTCCAAATCTTCTCAATTTGTGTTCCAATTCTTACTAATTCACCAACATCTCGTACTGTTCCTCTAAGTAGGCTGGCTAAACGTAGGTTACAGTTTCTAAGAATGGACTGCAAGATCTCTTTTTTGGACATATCCTTTTTCCATTTTAAACAGAGCGCTCTGTAGTGAAAAGCAAAATCTCATATGCCCTCTTGTGCACCTTGTTTTCTCTCTAGGAGCCTTCTAGCTTTTTTATCTTCATAGTCTTCATTCAAAAATAATCGCAGGAAGACTTTCTTAAATTGTTCCCAGGTCTGTACATTTCTCGTCTCAGCCACCCACCAGGAGGTAAGAGAAGCCAGTATTTCATAGTTAGAGGTCAGATATTATAAATATTCCTCACATCTCTCAATAAATGCAACTGGATCATCCTCTTCACTGCTATCAAAGTTTGGGAACTCTATTTTTACAGTTGGAACTGCCGAAGGATTTCCAGAACCAGACAACTGAGTGTAACTGGGTTGAACTTGATAGGTTTGGTTATTGACTTGGGAGGCAGGATGGAGCTTTGGGTTGGACGAATTGGAGTTGACTTCAGAGGGATGAGAGATTTGAATTTATTGTCAATCTGGATGTCTCTTTGTTTTAAACAGTCTACCATTGAAGTCTTGGATACTAAGTTTTTGCTGAATTCTAGAACATTCCCTCTCCATTCGATAGGATAGTCTGTCTTCCATCTTCTTGCATCTGCTCTCCACCTCTACCTGAGAAAAACATTCACCCACCTTTTTATTACATTCTTCCAGTCCTTTTTCCATATTTATGAGTCTCTTCTCTAGCTGTTCCAAACTGTCCATAACCAGAGATAAAGAGTTGAACTCCAGTCTTTCTTCTATTTCGAGTGGTGGATGTGGTGGAAAAGAAAGGTCATCAACAGACTCAACAACTCTTTCCACCTCATCTTCAGAGTCAATATACAGTTAACTGAACGTGCTGATGAGCTCTCTAATAGGTTCCCTCCTGGTGACGAATGGTTCAGTGGTAAAGTCAAGCTTGGAATCAGGTTCGCACTCACCCTCTGTCTCAATATGCTGATTCTGAGTTGCCATTTTCTATCTGTCAAACAAACAACAAACATTAAATGCAATAGGGTCCCTGTTCGGACGCCATTTATATAACTGTTTCTGATTTAACTGAATCCAAAACTAGTCATACAACTTATTTATAAAAGGAAACCTACTGCAATAACATAATCTGTCTAACAAAACATAATACAACTCAGAGACTCTCATTGAATGCAAAATATCATTTATATTTAGTAAAAAAAAAAAAAAAAAAAAAACATTCAAGTAAACATAGCAATGGTTATTTCATTTTGACCTTTCATCCAAATCATTCCCACTAAATCAAAACACACATAAAGAACAAAAAGGTAATCGGAATTCAAGACAGATCATGTATGGTCATGAATGATGAATCAGATGAAATGGAGTGAATAGTGAATAGGAGTGAAGTCTTATCTGAATTCCATTAAAATTCTCACAATGTCCAATAAATCCTCCAGCCAATTGCCTGCTGTACTCAAACATCAAAGTTTGTGATAGATACATATAAAGGTGATATGGAGCAGTTGTTGAGTTGAGTTGAGTTGAAGAACTTTTGGAGTATAAAGGAAAGTAAAAATCTTTTCCCACAACATCCCTTCAAGGACTATCCTCCAGATAACACACAAAAAGTCCTTCTATAAAATTAAAGAAGCCATAATAAACAAATAATATATTATAAATTCAAACACTTCCAAAACCAATTGATAAGTTAAACACATTTTATACACAATATAACATCGCTTACTTTCAGTTGAGCATTAAAACAAATGTTTCCAAATAAGGACTCAAGGAGCACATGGCAAGGCCATGCTTTAGCTTTTGCATGCTACACTCACTCCTTCTTCTTCGTTTGAGGTGTATTGGTGTATTGGTGTATTACCGCCACCACTGGTATGGAGTGTGAATTAAAATGACTTACTCCCTCCCTTTTTTATAATCTCTCCCACAAATTAGTCATTTTTAGATACTGAAAAATTAAACTATAACATTAATTTCCCGAATTATTTTGTAAAATATCTCCTAGTATAAGCTGCATTTTTTATTTTTGCTAAATTTTGCATTAAAATCCTTCTTTCAGTCTCGTATTTCTGATAGTATATCATAACATATTCCACTGTTTCTTCTTGCCCACAAAATTCACACCTTCCTCTATCATGTTTACCCATTTTATAAAGTGTACTGTTTAATCTTGTATGTCCAAATCTCATCCTTGATATTATCTCCTCTCTCCTGTTTTTCCCTGCACATCTCATCTTTCCCACTTTCCTTTGAATTCTGTAAAACCATTGACCTTTCTTCTCCTTATCCCATTGTTTTTGCCACCTTTCCTTTTCTTAATAATACTCTTGATTTCATTCTTACTTAGATTAACAATTAAATTTTTTTATGGCTTCTTTTGCTGCCTTGTCTGTTATTTCATTTCCTTGGATACCAATATGTGCAGGCACTGTAATGCCCATCATTTGAATTTTGTATAATGTTTGCTTTATTTCAATGAAAATGTCTGGTCTACTTTCTGAGTGACTGTATTTTAAGCTGGCCAATTATTAACTTGAATCTGAGCAAACAACTGATTTTAAAGGTCTTGTCTCCTCTATCCACTGTGTTGCTAATAATATTGCAATCATTTCCCTTGTATAAACAGATAACTCATCACTGATCCTTTTCTTTATTGATAAATGAATAGTGAATAGATTGAACATGTTAATTCGGGTGAAAACAAATCCCAACCAACGCCAACAGACTCCGACAGGGGTAACACACTGATCCGACAAAACCCAACAAACATGTTTGTTGGCATTTGTCTGTGCGGTGTGAATTGGCCTTTACAGTATAATACATCATTACAGTCACCAGCCACCAAGTTCCTGCTTTCATCACAGGCAAACTCTTATAGAGGACACAATAATCTATTAAAAAACCTAACATGTTGACCTTAACTTTTAAATTGAAAGCACTACTGTGTGATATGATGCTGTTAGACAATAATTATTGTTGTGTGACTGTAATTATGACTTATTATATAACTAAGGAAGACACTCCCTAATTGTAGTTTTTTTTTAAATTCTGGGAGAGCAGCTCACTCTTGCTGACAAGCTGGCAGGATTTATTTTGACATCAACATTTTCACAGGATGAATTTCTATAATATAGTCACCCTGGCCTCCCCACCTCTTTCCACATTGCCTCTTGTCTAATTCCTGCTGCTTTGTTTACCTCAAACTATAAGCACCAGTTTCCATGCTTTTAACACCCATACCAACCTAGTGCGTGTGAGCAGAGGATGGCTGCTTCCTGTTTCAAAGGGGCTGAATGGAAATAAGGCATCTTTAAGTTTGAGAAACCCTTTATCTGCAGAAACAGTTGAGACTGGAGTGTAGAGATGGCGAGCTGTTACGTGAAGAGAGAGTGACTTTAAAACCCGAGTCCCTGTCTGTTCTGTATCTCTACTACAGCCGACTGTCCTATTAGCAGCCGATTAGATGCTCCACATCCATTTCACACTTCGGTGGGCATGGTAGAGAGGTTCTTGATTTGTTGTTTTTGCTGTTTTCTTTCCTCTATATCAGTATGTTTGTGTGTATAGTGAGTGCATGTGTCTTTTACTCTCTTCCCAGTATAGTTATACTGAAGCCGTCAAATGCTCTCTCGTTTCGAAATGCATACTTGAAGGACATTGGGTTCTTACATCTCTTCCTTATTCCTGTCACTGGTGTATATTTCTCAAATATTGACTTTGGAGCAAACTCATCTTATGCTCAGTCGAGTTAATGAATTGAAGGATAGTCCAGGCCACTCTGTGTAAGGCTCTAAATGGATCCTGATTGCCTTAGTGGTGTGAAGTCCATAAAGTGTCTGCGTAATAGCCATTGACTGGTCGACAGAAATATCATCAGGCTAACTTATGCCCCCGCATTTACAGCAACGATAAAATGATGTGTCATATCATTGACCTTCAATTATCTCTCTCTAAATGTCAAACCATCCAGAGGTGTTCGAGTGCAGCATTTCTCATTGATCTGTATTCAACACCAAACTGAGACTAATCAATCTGAAGAATATATTAAGTCTAATTTCATTGTGGTCTTAGTAGTGTTGGCAAAGTTCTAGAACTTGTAGTTCTTAATATGAATATATAGTAATAGATACTACTATGTGCATCCTTTTGTATAAAAGAAGATATTTTGAAAAATGTTATAGTGTTTTTGTTGTTATTCCAATGTTGGTTCCAATGTTGTTTGGTTCCCAACATTCTTCAAAATATCTTCCATTGTATTCTCCAGATGAAAGATATATAGGGCCCTATTTTAATGATCCAAGCGCATGGTCTAAAGCGCACAGTGTGTCCGAATCCACTTTTGCTGGTTTAACGACGGGAAAAATGGTCGGCGCGCCCAGTCCATGGTCTAAAATGGTTGCACCTATTTTTTTTAATGAGTTATGGGTGTGTTTTGGGTGTAACGTGCAATAAACCAATCAGAGTCTTATCTCCCATTCCCTTTAAAAGCCAGTTGCGCTTGTGCCATGACGTGCCATTTACATGGCGGAATTTGCTAGCGAAGAAACTGAACATTTCTCTAGCCAGTAAACAGATTGTCCCAGCTTGTCCCGTAGATCGTCTGCATTCAAGCTTTAACCTTGAGCATGAGCAGACCATCTATGGGACAAGCCGAATTCCACCAAAGCATTTTTATCTTTATACACACAATAATAATCTTTTACATTGTAATCCTTTTATTTTTAATATTTGGCATGTTTGTGTGCTGCTGCGCATCCCTGTGTGTAATAAGTAGAGTGTACGCACGTTGTGCACCCGCCTAGGTGCTTATTACTAATGCACCCTTTAATTAACAAAAAAAATGTATATTGCACCATTGACTTTAGACCAGGTTTCAGTTGGTCAATGGCGCAGTCTATTTCAGTTGCCTCAAAATAGCAACACGCCAACAATACACTTGAACACACCTTGTTTTAGTTAGCATCTGTGCGGCTGTGGGATTTTATGTGTCCTAATTGCGTGAGCAATATTTTGTGATCGGCTTATTGGATTATGCCAATGTTGGTCTCATTTTAATCACGAGAATCTGCTGTAAATAATGATCCAATTTTCCAAAATCAGAGTATGTTTTATGAAGTTACGAGCAAAAACGTAACATAAATACAGCATCTGTATATTATTTACATATGGGTCTTGCGGGACTTCACGTACAAAAACTTGCTCAAGTCAAATCAAAACAATTATACTCATTGTATTTTACTCTGTGAGACCTTTGAAATGACATATAACAGTGCCTCATCAATCTTCTTCACAGACTTCATCTCTTCATTCTACCGCTGCTAATCCACCAATTCTACCTCAAATGGTCCGTCAACAGCCTATGCCAAGTCCTCTCCAGTTCTGGAATTAATTTCTCCCACAGATCATCAAAAGCTCAACTCTATGATCTTCTTTAGTTCTAACAACAGTTCCAGCATAAAAGCAAGACTCGCCCAGTCACCATGGAACAACCTCCATTCTCAACCCATAACCGTTCCCTAATTCTATCAGGAGCAGACATTGATCTTCGTCTTTCGGAGCAGTCATTTTTATATTTACCTCAAGCTTTTTGCTGCTAAGTGTGCAGCCTCTCTCTTCTCCAATCATTATTTCCCTGTTAGCTAGTGAAATGGACAACATCCAGACAAAAATTTCCAACCAGTTCTTTCTTTCAGGCCTAACAGAAAATTTCAGCCACAGTCCGGAAAGTATACCTGACTCCAGCTTGATCTGCCATAACTTATAATCCGCAACAGCTAGACCCGATATAGTGGAAGCCCTCACCAAAAAGAATTAGATTCCGGATTTATGATCGGCCCAATTGGAGTAGCCAAATTAGATGAATTCTCCACCACCACAACATAGACCAAGCAATCATTCTCATAAACCACCCTGTTCGACCTGTATCCCATAGTAGTAGTAGCCTATCTATGGGGTTCCAAAATGTTAAATGCCCCTTAGAATTTCCGCCTTTCACCAGTTTGTCATCATAGATGAACATATCCCAGGTCACCAAAACAAAATCACAGATGTTTCATCTCGTTTTTCAAATTTAGAACATTGGCTCTGGAAGCAGACTCCAATCCATCTCCAGTTCCTCCTGATTCAGAACTCATATTCGTCTGGTCCATTCCCTCAAGACATCTTCATACCACATACACACATACCATACTGCAAGCCGTTTCTCCCAGAACACTCCAAACCTACCGGACAGCTTGGAGTTCCTTCAAAAAAACTTCCACAGAGCTCACAACATGGTTTTCCCTAGAGTTTTCCCTCCTCTAAATATCCTCCTTCATCTCTTACGTCCATCATACCAATTCAATTCAGCCAGGAACAATCAAAGTCTACCTCAGTGGCATACATTGCTTTCCAAGCTCATCCATGGCCAACAGTGCCCCGACTTTTCAAATCCCCAGATATCCCTACTCATCAAAGTTTTACAAAAACCAATCCCCCTCAGCCAAACACCAGACAAACTTCAACCATCCACATTCTTAACATCTGCCTAACTACTGTACGCTCATGTTTATTTTCCCCCAACTAAACAAGAACCCCAGATGCCTTGTTAAATTTGTATTTCTTTGGCTTCCTCAGTCTCAGAACTCCCCACTTACTCAAACTTCAATCCAGCTATCTATCCCACGTTCACTGACCTTCAGCTAATAAACCATGACACCATGTTTCAACATCAAACAAAGCAAATCTCATCAATTGAAACACGATCATTCGATTTTCAATTTGCCAACCCCATTTAACTATACCAGTCCATAGCCCCCTTTTTCTTCACCAGAGAAGCCCCTCTTCTCGACTCTTTTTATCGACAATAAAAACACCTCCCTGTCTCCAGACAGTGGTTCAAAATAATCCCAAAACCATCCATTTTTCTTCTCATCTTTCTGCATGGGTACAGCCACCACAGCAACACCAAATTAAAATGACCTGTCGATGGTTGTCGCACGCCTTTAAAACAACATTTGTTCGATCAGATCTACATCACAAGCACCTTTCTGAGTCTGGACTGCTTCTCCCTACTATTTTTGCGTCTCCCTGCTTGCCAAGCCCCGCAAGGCTCGTATTCATCTGGATGCAGTGGGAGCTCTCCCTTTTCGGATGTGTCTTAGCTACCACTCCTGGAGTGGGTTTTTCCATTCGAATTGCTGTGTGGGCTCCCCCATCCTGATACTATGCAGGTTCTCCCGTTCAACTTGCAAAGTGAGCTTCCCATTCGTTTATCAGGGGCTCTCTCCTTCAAAACGCAATGGGAGCTCTCCCGGTCGAATCGCAGTGTGAGCTTTCCGTTCAGGCGCCGTGGGGGCTCTCCCTTTCTGAATCGCAGTGTGATTCTTCATGTTCTTAACCATGGAGGCTCTGCCATTCGGATTGCAGTGTGGGCCCTCTTATCTGAACAAGCGGACTGGAGGTACCAAAGATCGTATGTCCCATACGGATCGCAGCGGGCCCTCATGTCTTGATGTGATCCAAACCACCTTGAAGGACGGTAGCTCTGCATTTTATCTATATACCGTAGGCTCCTTTTTTCTGCGGCAGGTAGGTTTGCTCTGGATATCAGTGGCCCGTTTCCCTTTAGGGACGAGTTTGTCATTGACGTCTGTTGTCATCCAGGGGCCCCATGTACTTTTGCGGCGGGGCGTACTTCAACCACGTACAAAAACCTCCAGTCCCAAAGAATACTTCCGCAGGGGTAATTTTAGAAGTCACTGCCGTAGCAGTGCAGCAGCAAAATGCATCCTAGTCAAACTTCTACAAGCCCCATGCTGTTCACACAGCAGCAACGAACGCAAGCTCCAGACGGAGTTCTTTAAATAATAATACTGCCGCAGCAGAAGCCCGCGGCATAGTAGGCCTAGCCTTCCAGCCCAGCTCCCACAGGAGCCTCATTAAATATCACTGCCGCAGCAGTGTTTATTCATGACTCCAGGCCGATTAAACACAGCTTTCTCGTGTTCCGGCATAGGAAACACTAGTGCCACTCGACACCTCTCACCTCTATTCTTCATACCGCTTCAATCTTTTACTCCTTTTGGGGGGTATCAAGCATTAAGCATCTGGGTGTCCTGTATATTTGAAATCCTTAAGCATTTTCGACCATGCTAAATCCAACTTGCTGTCCCAAATTTATTCTGCACTTTTTGGGGGGTATATCAGAGCTCAATTTGAAGCTGCTTCATCGAGCCCCTCATCAGTGGACAGCAAGCCAAATAGCTAACCTAATACCCTAAAGATTAGATGGGCAAACAAATTCGTTAAGTGAAGTTCCTAAACGTAATTTAGCGAGGAGCGAGCCCATCTAATCTTCCAATCAACAGCCAGAGTATATAAGCAGCTGCTTACATCTCTTCAGTCTCAGCTGTTCCAGCATCCCTCCACCTCCCCAAACTCCACCTTCATCTCAGGTACCTTGCCCTATGTAATCATATCCTATATTTATTCACTGTGAGGGGTATATCAGAGCTCGAGTTGAAGCTGCTTCATCGAGCCCCTCATCAGTGAACAGCAAGCCAAATTAGCTAACCTAATACCCTAAAGATTATATGGGAAAACAAACTCGTTAAATGAGTAAATGTAAATGTCAACCACAGAACGCACAGCACAGTGACATGTACAGCATTTAAGAGTTTACTGTATACATAGTACACACAAATACAGTGCTTGACAGTATACACAGAACATTATGGGACATAATATGGGCAGTGTGACAGGTGACCAGTACATTCAGAGCAGAGTATATGTTTAAGGTTTATGTTCAGTAAGTGATATGTATTTCCTAGTGTATATGTGTGGTGTCACTTACAGATTATAAGTGCAAGTTTTGATGTGGAGCTTTCTAGAATGGCATGGTGATTCTGTACAAGGGTTGACTGAAACTTCCAAGCACCATATTGAGATGTTTATAAGCTGAATATATTCTTCATCCAATCGAGCTAAGGAGGAAGAGGGTGCCTCTCATTCACTTTATTACTGCAGATGCTATTTTCCAGTGTATTGGTGCCGGTAAATGATAAAAGGTTTGCTGTTGGGGCAGAAGCAGCCCTCTTTAACAACTTTGGCACAGACAACACTCTTCCATGCAGTTTCATTCATGGCAAGCAAATGAAGAAGATAAATAATGCTTAACTGGATGTCCAATTTCAAATTCACCACAGGTCTCAATCTTTTAAGCGAATGAATCATTCTCCTGATTTTTAGTCTCATATTGAATGATTTTTAGACAACTTTTTAGTTTAAAAAAAAAAAAAAAAATGTATTGGTTGATTGAATCATTCAATCACAACACACCAAAACACATGTATCCTGCAAAAGGACCACTGAACAACTTTTTTGGTGAGCAGATTTAAAAGATTTGACTTACTTGGATGAATCAAAATCACCACTTTTACTTTGTGCTGCCCTAAAGATTGATTCTTCAAAACCAGAACTAATTCAAATATTGTTTACACATCAGTTTTTTGTATATCAGTGCTTCTCCTTGTTCATGTGTTTCCTTTTGAAGCACATTTGAGTCAATGTAACAGTTGGTTTCTATCACAGCTCAATGGGATCCTTCCATACATGACATCACTGAAGTTATATGTGCTGCATTCTAAGGCATCTTTCACTAAAATCTGCTGTATGTGTGTTCAGGGGAAGGCAGAAGTTGTAGGTAGGTACTCTCCATGCCTCTGGGAGTAGTTTACCTTGTTAATCAGGTCGCTTTGGCTCCAGACACTAAAATAGACAGACATCACAACATCTATGCGGCGAGCATTCGATGGGAGGACATTACAAACTGCCTGATATGATAATGTTATGAGTCATATCCGTAAAGCTATGAGACTGCTCGGATATGTCTTTTTATAATGACTTTAGTGTTTTAACTCTAATGTTCTTCTTTTCAATGTGCTATTGGTTCAAAATATACTCAACATTGAAGTATTATTTAGATTTGTCCTAATTTTATTGAAACTGATTAGGCTATAACTTGATATGATGCTTCAACTGTTCTGTAAATACTACCATTCAAAAGGGGACTGCTTCATTTGAAAAGTAATACTTTTATAGTAATAAAAGTAAAAGTAATACAAGTATACAAAGTGCTGCTTTTATTCTTTAATAAATTCTTTATTAAAAATCGCCGGACTAAAAAGAAATGACAAGAAGTTTTGGTGTCCATGCAAACGCTTTCCTCAGTTGTGAGAACACAGGAAGTAACACATGATTATCACACATGTAGAAGTCACATGACTACTAAACTGTCTACATAGTATGCTTGCCAGAGCAGATGGTATTCCTCGCCGCTTACTGTGGTGCCCCGCCTCCTCTCGAAGTGGAGCACACTGATCTCTCCATACAGCGTGTGGCATTTCTAAAACAGCATTATAGGCGTGGGACAGATGATGTCTCTATTCAATGAGGGACACTTCACTTTCACATAAATCACATCCATTACACCTCTTTCAAAGCACTCTTTCCAGAATTCTTCCCTCATGAGCAGCATTTCTTTTGTTGTAAGTATAGACTGCCAAAGTCCTGCCCCAAAGAGCTTTCCATCTAACCTAGGCCATGCGTTGATAAGGTGGTTTGGTTTCCCCTATAAACAGATCTCACTGCACTTAACTGCATATACAATATTACTTTTAAGGTGTTTGAGAATCCGGTCCTTTGGATGAACCAAACGTTGTCTTAATGTAGTCATCGGTTTAAAATATACTGGAATGTTATGCTTAGAGAAGTCCTTCTGAACTTCTCAGATACTCCAGCCAAATAGGGGATAACCACATGATTTTCCAGACAATACGTACCATTTTCCTTGATTGTTTAACTCTCCCTTTTCATCTTGTGTGTGTTTTAAGGCACATTTTTTTAGACTAGTGTTTGCTTGTTGACTTTTGGCTTTTTATTTTGGATTTTTCATCCAAAAATTTTTTTTCTCATCACTCCTCGCAATCTGGGGGGGTACCCATGAGATTGTGTTTTACTCCCCGCCCCCTCCGGGGGGACCAGTTGCAGCAGCCGTAGCACCTGGGGGTAAGGACAGAGGAGGCAAGAGAAAAGGAAACGGAAGCATGAGAAGAGACTGAGAGGAGAGAGGAAAAGAAAAAAAAATATCTTGGTCCAGTTCCCAAAACGCATTACCATCCGGTCCTCCACCAGCTGCGTGAACTCCTCCACGATGCCTGGCAGTGGCGCTGGATATCTCTCGGTGGACAGCTCTTTATTTTCATCTTCCACCTGGTGGACAGCGACGTCTCCTATGGGTTTGGGTAGATGGCAGACCCTCCAGAACCCAGGTCAGCTGGCAGCGAGTTTGTCCGTCTCCCCGGCAAGTCACACCAGCCCACCGCCTCGAGCGTCCATAGCAATTGAGTCTGCTCAGCTCAATGGTGAGGGCTCTTTGAGGGCATTCCCCCTTCCTCTCGGGTTTCGGCACAATGTAACAAGATTAGCAAGTTCAGGGAAGGAGGCAAGAACCGACGAACGTTCAAACGTAACTTTAATATCAAAATAAACAAATACAAAACGAAAGTGAAGCCGTGGCCCCTCATGGATGACTGCCACGTATAAACATAATAAAAACCCCAACATAAAGTCAACATAAATGTATCAAAAGTGTCAGAAAAGACATTTATAATGTTACAAAGTGTTTCTATTTCAAATAAATGCTGTTTTTTATTTCTATTCATCAAATAATGCTGAAAAAATGTATCATGGTTTTCACAAAAAATATTAAGCAGCACAACTGTTTTAAACATTGATAATAATAAGAAATGTTTCTTGAGCAGCGAATCAGCACATTAGAATGATTTCTGAAGGATCGTGTGATACTGAGTTTTCAACTTTGCCATCACAGAAAAAATACATTTTAAAGTATATTAAAACAGAAAAATGTCATTTAAACAGTAATAATATTTCACAATATTTGGCTGTATTTCATTAAATAAATGCAACCTTGGTGAGAAAATGAGACTTCTTACAAAAACACACACACACACACTCAAGCCAATTCCCTCCAAAAATGTTTTAGCTCTCAGAGACCCCAAATATAAAACATGAATGAATTAATCTTCACATTATAAGATTGTAAGATGCTTATCTATCTAAGCTCTTTGTCACCCTCATTGATCATTCACTTACATTATGAATAGTAAATAAAGGCATTTGTTTGTTGCATAGTAAAAGCCATATGTCCTGTTCTTTTCTCTGAATCCAATCTGAAAAAACATGTAGTGCCTCCAGAGAGAGCGAGAGAGGGAGCAGGCGCAGCTCCTGTACTTTAAGCAGATGGAAATAACCTTTTCCCAGCAGCATAGCTGATATCATCAGCATAAGAACCCAGGCAGTCGGCACAAGTGGTCTGTTACCTCTGTGGCCTGCCATTATCTACAGGAATTCTGTCTGTTATCTCAACAGCACCCTATCAAAGCGCACTATTACACAAGCACAGCATGAGCAAGGTAAGTTGCCCTCACTAATGTCATTTGTACAGACCTGTGAAAAGCCTAATGAATGAGAACACATCCTGGTCCATGTGTGTTAGTACAATGTGAACAATATACCCCCTTCTCCCTTTTTTAACAAAGGACAGCTGATGAAAAGGAGAACTTAGATGAATCAGAGCTCCTTTGGTACAGAACGAATGGAGAGGATTGATCGAAAAAATTGCTTGTTGAATACAGGGCTCCCCAAAGTTCAAAATGGTGGTCGATATTGATTATTTCAATTGAACTTTTACATTTTGTCCTCCCTAGTCTAGTCATGCTTGATTGAATAGATATATGGATGAATAGACAGATAGATTGACGTAATTCTAGGCAATAGTGCCAACACAGTGGAATTTTTTGGCATGGTTAACGGATTGGTGACCGAGTGAGTTTGAAGGGGGCAGATGGATGACTAATGCACCATGATTGGAATTGAACTGCTGTGGACTGACTCTCAAACTCAATAGAGACGTGCTGCAAAACGTAGATGTACTGTATCAACTGATGAAAGGTTGGCATGGCAACAGATATAAACATTTATCTTAGTTTGGTGAAACCAATAAAACATTAAGTAGACTTAACATACTGTTAAATACCCTTAACAAATGCTAAATTATGAGTGATTACATAGGGTCATCTAGGATATGGGTGTTTATTCAACTTTGGACATTTTAATGTCCCAGGGGTTGAATTTTAATTAAAAGTAACAGATTTCACCATTTTTGTTATATGAAGGTCACTTTCTGTGCCTTCATCATCTTTAGTACTTTTAAAGGGTTAGTTCACCCAAAAATGAAAATTCTGTCACCCTCTACTCACCCTCATGTCGTTCCAAACCCGTAACCAAACCTTCGTTCATCTTCTGAACACGATATTTTTGATGAAATCCGAGATTCATCTGATTCATCCATAGATAGCCATTTAACCACCACTTTCAAGGTCCAGAAAGGTACTAAAGACATTGTTAAAATAGTCAACGTGACTACAATGGTTCAACCTTAATATTATGAAGCGACGAGAATACTTTTTGCGCGCAAAAACAAAACAAAAATAATGACTTTATTCAACAATATCTTCTCTTCTGTGTCATTCTATTACACTGTTTACGTTCAGCTCTTCCAGGTTTTACGTCAGAACGCCGGCTTAGTATTGGCCAATGCTGTTCATGTGAGCAGCATGATGCATGCGTGTGATGCTGACGCAGGAGCCGGCCAATAATGAGTCAGCGTTTGGACGTAAACACAGAAAAGCTGGATTGCGTTCACTGCGTCAACTGCGTATGAGTCTGACAGGGTAAAGAAGAAATTGTTGAATAAATCTGTTATTTTTGTTTTGTTTTTGCACACAAAAAGTATTCTCGTCACTTCATAACATTAAGGTTGAACCACTGTAGTCATGCTGACTATTTTTATACCTCTCTGATTTCATCAAAAATATCTTAATTTGTATTCTGAAGATGAACGGATGTGAAACAACATGAGGGAGAGTATTTAATCACAGAATTTTCATTACTAACCCTTTAAAATGCTTTTTAGTTATATATTTAATATATTTTATTTCTGTTCTAGACACAGACAGTATTATTACGCTTTATATGAGGTGTCTTTAACTACTATGTACTTGCATCCAAAAATAAGTACAATGTACTTATTGTGTTAATGTTGTATTGCAAAACACTTTTGCTGCTGATGAGGTAGATACGGGTAAGATTAGGGACAGGTTTGGTGTTATGGATAGGTTTAAGGGTGTAACCCACATGTAAGGAATGGGTCAACAGTATAATTATAATTGTAATTACAGAAATTAAATACAGATGTAACAAATGCTGGTATTTTTTAAATTTACAATGTAAAAACATGTATGTATAAGTGAATTGTTTCAGATGATTAATTCAAATGTTAGTACATAGTAGTTAAAGACACCTAATATAAAGTGCGAGACCATGTAATGGCTAATCTCATCATTAATCCAGTCTTAATGTGTCACATGATCCTTCAGAAATCATCAATATGCTGATTTGATGCTCAAGAAATATTTCTTATCATCATTGATGAACACAGCTATGTTGCTTAATATTTTTGCTGAACATTTTTTAGGATTCTTTGATGAATAGAAAGTTTAAAAGAACAGCATTTATTTGAAACTGAAATCTTTTGTAACATTATAAATGTCTTGACTGTCTTTTTTTTAAATTAATTTAATGCATACTCCTTGTAATTTCTTTACAAAAAAAAAAAAATCACTTTTAAATGGCAGTGTACACTGTTGAACATTATTATAGAGTGTTTCAATAGTTTATTTTCAGTTTATGAGGCCAAAAATGCCCATAATTGAAGAAACAACCACATACTTTTGTGTGTAAATGTATGTGTACCATGTACCATTCCAGTTTGATTTATGACAGTCACCTTCTGCAGTCACATGATACTTTATCTAGAGTCTGGGAATGCATTCCAGCAGGGGCACATAGTGCTGGAGAGATGTGCTCTAGTCAGACACTTTTCCATACGCCACCAAGCCACGAGACCAGGGCATACTTATGCTGTGTATAATGATCCTTTCATTGTATCTAGAGGGGCGTTTATTGTCACACAACACCATCGCATGCTGATATGGCGTGTTTGCTGCAGGAAGAACACTGTGACACACCAGCAAGTTTTTTAAAAAGAGGAAATGAAATTGACATGAAGAGAAAATACAAAACCAGACTGTTGCAAAACAGCTGGACAATAGCAGGCTTGTTTAGAAAAATTGACTGGTGCCTGCCGTGTTCCTCATACTGAGTTGTTTGGAGATGAACCTATAATCACGGATGCTGGGATACAGGAAAAGCCGTCTCTGCTGCTCACCCCTGTGGAGCGATTTTAAAGAATATGTCACCTGTTTTTTTATATTTGTTTATGTGCGTGTGAAAGTTTAGCAGCAGAGAGAAGCTTGGTTATCAACCCATCCTTTTTCCTTATTCTGTTCCATCAAAGAAGTTTAATGCCTATATGCTATTTTTGTGTTCTATTTTTAAAACATCATATTTATAGCCAAAACAATGTTTCCTTGGAATCTCAAACACCAGGGTAACATTACTGTATAATCTATGTGTGTCTTAATTGCGTTTACCTGAGATGAACCGGTTTAGCCAGTCAGCCGAAATTGCAGAGTCACATTTCACATTTAATCTGAATGTGGAATTCAGTTTGTTAGTGGAAGGTATCAAGGTTTAATCTAACCAGTCATAATTAATAGGATTTCATGTATCCTTGCACTGTTGAGATTTGATTTGAGTCATAGAGGGTGATTTAATGTCTTTTTTCTCTTTTCTTTGAAAGAAATGTGCTATTCTGTACCCAGACACACAGATAAAACTGAAGTAGAAACCACTACGGCGGCTCCTTCACATCCACTTTCATAAATCCATAAAATCCAATATGCATTTGATGGAGGAAAAGGTCAGAGTTGTTAATAGAGAAGGACACGCACCATATAAAGCAGCTGACCAAAGGTCCCATTTATCCTTTAATTCCATGTCCTTTTGTTCATTTACTATTTCATTTACGTTAATGTATCTCAATAATGAATAACTTCCAGCAAGCACATTCATGAATACCAATTAGCCCTGTTGCATAGTTATGACTAATGTGGCAAATGAGAGACAGGTGTGAGAATAATACATTAAGCCACCTCTTGCTGGCAGACATGAGGCATGAAACTGGGGGGAAACTGTAAAGGGCTTCCAGATTTTCTGAACACAAACCTGGCAGAAAGTATTATAACTCTTGAATGTGAAATTAAAATAATTTGCATATGTGGCCTTATTAAACAGCCTAGTTTCTTGGGGAAAAAAGTGCCTGTGGGTAGATTTTTGTAAAAATGATATTGTGTTGCTTGTTGCAGGTTTCATGGTAGTTTCAAAGTGAAATGTCCAAGACTAGCATTAAATAGCATGTTCAATTTTCTCTAAAACAGTTAAACATGACTGTGGCAACATTTTATTATGTTGGCTAATATGCGCTTTATGGCAGTTTGGAAATGAAATGTCTGGTAAGTGCCACTAAAAGATTAATGCTCTGTCGCATTTGAAAATAACGTAACACCTACACTAAACCTAACTGATAGTGTTAACAAAAGAAAACGTGAAGTAAAAAGCACATTTGCAGAAGCAATTTTACTTTCCTTCTACAAAGCTTTGAGTTCTTTTGTAGAGTCATACTCGAGTAAACTTGTACCCGAGTGCTCTGCATCTCAAGTGCAATGCTGTACTTAAAAAAGTAAGTTGGTTGCCCAGCCTGGTCTCATTGTTAATACATAGGTATAAATACGTAACTTTCAAACACACAAAACGTATATTTTTGTACATTTAGAAAGGTCCTGAAACATATAATATTGACGTATTTATAGCACTAAAACGTAAAAATACGTTTGTTTGTTTTTTCAGCAAAAAAAAACGTAAAATATTTATGTCATAAAGATATATGTATAATTTCCCTTTTATCATTTTGTAGATAAATGTAAGATCCCTAAACCCCATCCCTAACTTAAACATACCCATTTTATACAGAATGTTAAAGGAAAAAACATAATGGACAGAAAATGACAATTTTAGTAAAAATATAACATTAAAATGATATTTTGAGCCAATAATCCTACATAACTATTTCTTAAAACTATACTGTTATAAATAAAAGAATAACAGACAAACAAGCATAATCACAATAATTTATTTATTGCGAAAATGTCAAAATTATTTCAACTACTAAAAGTAGTTGAAATAATGATGAGTTGCAGGCGGTAATAGTTTTTTATAGGGTACAGAGCATAATTTAACGTATTAATCCATGAAAATATGAATCCGGCTTCTCTCCGTGAAGGTGCACACTCATTTCAAATGTCAATCCACTTAAACATGACATGTCTGAATCTGTGACGAAGCAGGTGAGAACCAATGAGCGTTCGATATCAGTGCCATAAACCATGTCGTAACGCTTCTCGAAGGGCGCAACTTTCAAATTTGAATCATAACGAGCGCGGGCTTTGACTGTGATGGTTGCTGCTGAGAATGAAGATAAAGATCGCCAGATATAAAGGCTAAATTTGGATCTGTTCCTTACAAACATATGGATTCTTAAGATTTGGAGTACAGCGAACAAATAAAATTGATGTAATTTGTGAATTTATGTTGTGCTTTGGTGTATCTTTTGGTTGTATTGTCAGTCGCTGCATAGGAGAAAATGCCTTCTGTATCGCACATCAAACAAACTAAATATTACAAAATGGTTAAACAATTACAGAATTTTTTTTTATTTTAATAGTTTCAAAGTGTAGTCTTGTTTAACATGTAATCCTCCGAAACGAGTTTGCAGCACAAGTAACAAACAGAAATGTTATTTCATATTAAGTAGATGAATAAACTGCATTCAATAAATGCGACTAAAAACATGTATTGATTTATTAGTGAATACAACAGATTTAAAACATTAATGCCACGATTTTAATATTAATACATGGGAATTCATATACATTCACACTTGTACACGTAAATAATTAACATTTCATTGATGTTAATCCGTAAGTATTTTTACCTTTTAGTGCTATAAATACAACAATATTGTATGTTTTTGTGTGTATGAAAACGTAAGTAAATGTACGTGTGGTAGAACCACTCTTTACATAAAAATACACACGTATTCTCATGAGATCACGTTGCGTTGCCTTAAAATTTTGAGTTCATTGAAATTAAAAATGTTAGTTCCCTTTCAGTCAGTCACGTTCGATGTACATCAGTAGTGAACGATGAATTGGGATATCGCTAGAGAGCCCTATCAGCTTCGAGTGTATAAAAACAAGCCAATGGAATTGGCGTGTGATATTTGCATAATGCGCACCACCCCCGCCAGGTGGTATAAATAGGGAAACAGATGCAATCGCACTCTATCTTTCGCTTCGGAGACAACTTGTGTTCCTGTTGAGACTGAGGGTGTGTTTCTCAAGCCTTTGTGAAGAGCTTTCTGTCAGAGTGTTGGTGTTACAGCACACTACAGCGAGGCCGTGACTTTCTGAGGAGCCTGAGCTATTGCTCTCAACTGCTGTTGTCACAGCACTGTTGCCCTGCTGGTTTGCGATTTGCACCATTCATGTCCCAGGCATGCTCAACCGTGCAGCCAACGAGCTCTCACGGCAGCCTCCGCTTCCAGGCGAATGGAGACTCTATCCCCAGGTGGTCCAGCTGGTTTGGCAGAGCTTCGGCGAGGCACAGATAGATCTGTTTGCCTCCCCGGACACTGCTCACTGCCAGTTGTTCTTTTCCCTGACCGGCGGCACGCTCGGCACAGATGCTCTGGCACACAGCTGGCCCTGGGGCCTACGCAAATACATGTTTCCCCCAGTGAGCCTTCTCGCACAGCTCCTGTGCAAAGTCAGGGAGGACGAAGAGCAGGTCTTGCTAGTGCCTCCGTATTGGCCCACTCGGACCTGGTTTTCGGATCTGACACTCCTCGCGACAACACCTCCCTCGAAGGACCTTCTGACTCAGAGACGGGGCACCGTCTGGCACCCGCGTCTGGCACCCGCGTCTGGCACCCGCGTCTGGCACCCGCTACCCGACCTGTGGAAACTCCATGTGTGGTCCCTGGACGGGACGCGGAGGTTCTAAGTGATCTCCCCCAGTCGGCTGTAGACACTATCACTTCCGCTAGAGCTCCTTCCACTAGGAGCCTCTATGCGTTGAAGTGGAACCTGTTCGTCGAATGGTGTTCCACTCACCGAGAGGACCCCCGATCATGTTTGATCAGGTCTGTGCTTTCCTTCCTGCAAGAGGGCTTGGAGCAAGGGCTGTCACCCTCCACCTTCAAGGTGTATGTTGCTGCTATTGCCGCACATCACAATGCAGTTGAAGGTAAGTCGTTGGGGAATCACGACCTAATCGCCAGGTTCCTCTATACCCTCTTGGGATCTCTCCCTGGTACTTACATCTCTCCGGGGTCATCCCTTCGAGCCTTTGCAGTCAGTTGAGTTAAAAGCACTGTCTCTAAAGATCGTCCTCCTGGTTGCATTGGCCTCGGTGAAAAGGGTAGGGGACCTGCACGCATTTTTGGTCTATGAATCATGCCTGGAATTCGGGCCCGGTGACTCTCGCGTTATCCTGAGACCCCGGCCTGGATATGTGCCCAAGGTTCCTACCACTCCCTTCAGAGATCAGGTAGTGAACCTGCAAGCGCTACCTTTGGAGGAGGCAGACCCAGCCCTGGCTTTGCTCTGTCCCGTCCGCACTCTGCGCCTGTACGTGGGTAGAACGCAAAACTTTAGGACCTCAGATCAGCTCTTTGTCTGTTACGGAGGCCAGCAGAAGGGAAAGGCTGTCTCCAAGCAGAGGCGTGCCTTGGCCGCTCGGGTTGAGAGCCCACTCCACTAGGGTGGCTGGGTGCCATATGTCGTGACCCCTCCACGTGAGTGGTCCCATATGTGTATTGTCCACGGTCAACTCCCCACGGTGAGCCCGTGTCTTTCCCTTAGCAGAGCCAGCTCTGGTGTCACCTGTCAGTTGAGTCTCCCCCTATACTCCGCCCCCCTGGTGCGCCGGGTGGCTAGAGCTTGCGCTGGGTGCTGGAAGGGGTCAGTAACTGTGGTGCTTTATTTGGGATCCAATTCGTCGGTTACTACTGACGTACGTCGAACGTGACCGACTAAAAGGGAACGTCTCACCATGGTGTTTCGAAGTCATAGTATTGTGCAAGGGACTGTGTGAAAGTAAATCTTAATATTATCTTTATCTGCCCCTGTAATTATAGTTTGTGTGAAAAGGAACAAAAATGTTGGTGTTTTACTGCCTCAAGTGCAGTGAAATGTATGTATAGGTACGTTTTTGCAGTTTCGTCATGTATTTCCAATGAACATGGGTAGGACGGAAATGATATACAATTGATAAAAACGTCTCCTTACATTCACTCAGACGTTCAATGGATGTTTAATTCTTTGGCAGACAGAAATACTTTTGGAGGTTGGATTGTGTTGTATTATGAAGTAAGTTATAAGGCATTGTCCCTCGTTGTGGCCTGACCATTGAACAAACCGGAGGAGATTGTGTGATATCGTGAGACTGAGAGTAATTGTTCAGTGCTAAATGTGCAGGAGGTGCAGCAACCTTGGTTCCTTCATGGTGCTAACAATGACCGACACGAGATTGGTCCACTGAAGAACAGAGCAGCTGTGGTGGGCTTTTTCCACATAACGGTTGTGAAAAGCGTGAGTGTTTGTGGGTTTTGGTTAACCTTGTTAGTGAAAGATGAAAGGTATGACTCATACAGGATTGCTGTTTTCTCAGCCCTCACCTCAAAAGATGGATCAGGCATCAATGAAGAAAACAGAACTACATGAAACTGAAACTGCCACAAAACTTTAGAATTAAAAACAAAGGTTGAGAAAAGCAGTTGTAGTCTGTAATAATCAGCACCTGTTTTGTATTTGATTGTGCTTTTTTACAATTGGAAATGAATTAAATTCAGCTCACAATCACGTTTTCCCTCACACATTTGAGAGAAAAAAGTGAGTAGTCTAATTTAACAAGGGCAGGACTGAGGAAGAAAGAGCACTGACCATCACCTCCATATGCCACTGTAGGTGTTTCATATCTTTCCACAGAGAGACGTGTGAGTATGACATGCTCTCATTAAACAGTGAGTGCAATGGCAGTGACCTTTTAATTAAAACTATATATAGAAGTCTAGTTTATATAGAATTTGTACTATTACTGATTTAAAAAAAAAATGGCTATATGGAAATCAATGGATACTTCTTCCCTTTGATTTGTCGAAAATAACTATCTTTAACTGCACAGTGTTATTTGCTTTATCACAGTTGTGTGTGTTTTATTCATAAAAATGATCCTTGGAGTCATGGATTGGCTTCTCAGGTCCAATTCTAAGTTATGGTAGCTTGCTTACATTTCATTTAAGGGGACCTATTATGCCCCCTTTTAAGAGATGTAAAATAAGTCTCTGATGTCCTCAGAGTGTGTATGTGAAGTTTTAATTTTTTATAGCATGTTAAACTTGCCACTTTTTAGAGTTGAGCAAAAACGTGCCGTTTTAGTGTCGGTCCCTTTAAATGCAAATGAGCTGCTGCTCATGGCCTAAGAGGGCGGAGCTTCAAGAGCTGATGCTCCGAGCTCCGGTGGCAGAACAATCTCACACACTAATAATATCAGAAACTTTCTGAAGCTGTGTTTAGTTCGAATCGGAGTCTGAAAATTATACCTACAGAGCCAGAGAAAATATGCTGCATGGAGACAGAATAGGTATAGTTTAGCTTAATTGTGTTTATATCTTATGTTGTCATCTTGCTTTTATCCACTATTAGTAAGAGCCTGTTGTAGCGAACCTGTCTGAATGATGGCCAAATTTTTACTGATGAGTTTATGAAGTTTATTGTACATCACACAAAAGATGACACGTACAATATCACTCCAGAAAATCACCACAAGAGCTGAATAAAACAGTACAAGAAGTGCGCGTTAAAGTCTTTTATCTATAAACTCTCCATTGCATTACCATTAACATACACAGTGAATTACAGTATTACAGTAAACAAATACATACAGACCTACCTTATGCCTTTTTGGGGGTGCTTAATAAACTGGTAAACTTTATATCCGTAAAACAACTCCGATAGACTGTAATAAAGTGCGCGCATTCTCTTTCTGTCGTGACCAGTATCGCTCCGGAAAGGATCACGTACGGATCATTTTGCATAATAGGTCCCCTTTAAAGATTTATTTATTTAGCTTGATCATTTTACTTAGAAAGACACTTGTGTATCCTTCCATTTATTGTAGAGGTTTTCTCTTTTTTTTTTCTTTTCTTTTTTTTTTCTTCTTTTTAAACCTCTCTGTATCAAGAACACCAAAACAATGTGAGTGATTTTTCACCATCACTTATCCTGCCAATAAATAATTCACACATTTTAATTTTGGAACAAAAATCATTCATTAACACCAAATCATGAGAGGTGCTGATTAGATAATTGTGTGTTTCTACATTATCTTTGATGCCTTATGAAACATGAATGGAGATCATAATGAGGGTATTTACCAGGCCTCTCTTTATGAATTAGACAGGGATCTTAAATAAACCATTCTGCATGGCATTGCTTCCCTCACATAGACAGCTAATATTGCATGGCATTAACTCTAATCATAAAAGCGGTGTGTTACCTTACACTCAGATGACCCACTATAATGAAGTAATTTTTGTAACTTGAATGTCTGACTTCATAATGTTGCCATTTCAATAAAACAGTGAAATGAGTTTTCATACTTTGGGGCTAAAACAATGTAGGCAATTGGGAAAAGTAAGATAAATGAGTACTATAACCTAATATATTTTATAAACTGTGCAGTTATTATAATGAATGGATAACTAGATGCGCAATATAAAAGTCTTAGTGCAATGCCAGTCAGTGATAAAGTAATGTACTTATTTATGGTCAGATAATCTAAATTTCTGAAAGTAGGGATTGCATTTAGGGCCATAGAAAGATAAAACACTCCCTAAAGCATGTCAGTTGTATCTCTGATAGAACTGCAATTAATTCAGCCAATGGAAATGTGCTTTTCTCATTATGTCTAAACCATGGTATAGAATAAGAAGTAAATTCCCAGCTTTTCTTCTGCTCATCTCTGTCATCCCACTTCTTTCCACATATAGAATACATCTCATTTAGATAGTGTAGGCCTACATAACTTTGCACATGTTATTTTGTATGCTCAACACATTTTCATTGTACAGGGGGAAAGAGACGGAGTATACTTTGTACAAAAATGTAGAATGCACACAATACACCATAAAACATTATGACCACTGACAGGTGAAGTGAATAACACTGATTATCTCTTCATCACGGCACCTGTTAGTGGGTGGGATATATTAGGCAGCAAGTGAACATTTTGTCCTCAAAGTTGATGTGTTAGAAGCAGGAAAAATGGGCAAGTGTAAGGATTTGAGTTTGACAAGGGCCAAATTGTGATGGCCAGAAGACAGGGTCAGAGTATCTCCAAAACTGCAGCTCTTGTGGGGTGTTCCCGGTCTGCAGTGGTCAGTATCTATCAAAAGTAGTCCAAGGAAGGAACAGTGGTGAACCAGCGACAGGGTCAAGGGCAGCCAAGGCTCATTTATGCACGTGGGGAGCGAAGGCTGGCCCGTGTGGTCCGATCCAACAGACGAGCTACTGTAGCACAGATTGCTCAAGAAGTTAATGCTGGTTCTGATAGAAAGGTGTCGGAATACACAGTGCATCGCAGTTTGTTGCGTATGGGGCTGTATGCCCATGCTGACCCCTATCCACCGCTGAAAGCAATGGAAGAAGGTGGCCTGGTCTGATGAATCACGTTTTCTTTTATATCACGTGGATGGCCGGGTGCGTGTGCGTCACTTACCTGGGGAACACATGGCACCAAGATGCACTATGGGAAGAAGGCAAGCCGGCGGAGGCAATGTGATGCTTTGGGTAATGTTCTGCTGGGAATCTTTGGGTCCTGCCATCCATGTGGATGTTACTTTGACATGTACCACCTACTTAAGCATTGTTGCAGACCATGTACACCCTTTCATGGAAACGGTATTCCCTGGTGGCTGTGGCCTCTTTCAGCAGGATAATGAGCCCTGGCACAAAGCAGAAATGGTTCAGGAATGGTTTAAGGAGCACAACAATGAGTTTTAGGTATTGACTTGGCCTCCAAATTCCCCAGATCTCAATCCAATCAAGCATCTGTGTGCTGAACAAGAAAGTCCAATTAATGGAGGCTCCACCTCGCAACCTACAGGACTTAAAGGATCTGCTGCTAACATCTTGGTGCCAGATACCACAGCACACCTTCAGGGGTCTAGTGGAGTCCTTGCCTCTAGTGGAGTCCATGCCTCGACAGGTCAGGGCTGTTTTGGCAGCAAAAGTAGGACCAACACAATATTAGGAAAGCGGTCATAATGTTATGCTTGATCAGTGTATATTAGAACAATAGTTCTCAAACATTGGTACTCATGGAGTACCACCAGCCCTGCACATTTTGTATGTCTCCCTCATCTATCACACCTGATTCAACTCATGAGCTCATTAGTAGAGACTGCAAGACCTGAAATATATGTCAGATATAGGGAGACATGCAAAATTTGCAGGGCTGGTGGTACTCCAGCACAGGTTTGAGAACTGCTGTATTAGAACATTGTTGTTAAGAATGCAGGCAAAACCTTTTATTCATTTGCATCAGATATGGAGGGAAAAAACAAACATCCCTTAACATCCCCTTACAATGTTTTATATTGTCCCATATGCTAATATGACACGGTACACAGAAAGTAGAGGTTCCAGCTGAAGTCAAACAAGGATAGTAGAAATTAAATACTATATATGAAACTATATATAAATGTTATCCTTATTCAGTGGTCTTATATAATTAAATAGAAATATATTTCCTACCTGTATATTTCTTCAGTAAAAAGAATAGAGATAAATGTCATGCTGAGCATCTAAAGCTTCAAACAGAGGCAAAGGACCATTTTTACAGCATGAGGCCAGAAATAGAAAATAGACCTTTACTCCTCCATCCAGGAGCTCTTTTGATTTGTCGCTTTCTCAATGTTCATCCTTACTCCAAAAGAGCTGAAAGGGGGACACATTAGGACAAAACACTGGATATCACATACAGCTCAGCTCACAATGCTATTCTGCCAACTATTGCAACTATTGCTGTTGTTCACATCAAAGAAGTTGATATCTGACTGTTCATTGACCCTGCTAAACTGATGCTGGAGTATGACAATCACATGCAATGTGATCACGGCTGCAAGGAAATGTTAACATTCACAAGCAGTCATTTATATTTAATTTTATTTCTTATGATGCAATTGAGTCATAAGATTCAGTCTGGACATTTGACTTCAGGCTCAAGTTTTTCAAATGATTTACGCAGATGATTTGAGATGTATAAATTTAATTTGAAGAGAGCCTGAAGCACTTTCTAGCTCATTGACCAATGTTTTGTTTCAGTAGGTGCTTTTGTAGATATTGCTGGCAATATCTATAGAGAAAAAAAAAAATCTTTTAAGGCATTATAAGTCTTGCATACATTAGAAGCCACAGTTGTAGTTGTGGTCATGAGCAAAAAGATGCAATGTTATATGTATGCAACAGCAAAAGAAATGAAAATGCACTAACCGTAATATTCCGACATATCAATTTATCAAATTGTGATGGCTAGACGACTGGGTCAGAGTATCTCCAAAATTGCAGCTCTTGTGGGGTGTTCCCGGTCTGCAGTGGTCAGTATCTATCAAAAGTAGTCCAAGGAAGGAACAGTGGTGAACCAGCGACAGGGTCATGGGCAGCCAAGGCTCATTTATGCACGTGGGGAGCGAAGGCTGGCCCGTGTGGTCCGATCCAACAGACGAGCTACTGTAGCACAGATTGCTCAAGAAGTTAATGCTGGTTCTGATAGAAAGGTGTCAGAATACACAGTGCATCGCAGTTTGTTGCGTATGGGGCTGTATGCCCATGCTGACCTCTATCCAACGCTGAAAGCAATGGAAGAAGGTGGCCTGGTCAACAGCAAAAGAAATGAAAATGCACTAACCGTAATATTCCGACATATCAATTTTTGATTATGAAGTTTCTGTTAGGCTATTGATCTTCTCAAATAAAAAAAAATTTAAAGTGTGTTTAAAATTTCCAGTTCTAAGTGCTTTGTCTCCAAATGAATTGTCAGCACCATTGGTACTGTGCACTGACATCGGTAGCACTTCTGCTTAAAAAGAAATGTTTCACTGTCTTCTGTTCATTAAAATATCATTGTTACTTTATGTCTCTGCTGGAAAGTCAGATCAAGTTATTTGAGTAAGGAATGCATGGGAAATTAAATTAATGTGTGTTTGTGTGTTTAGTACTGTGTGTTCAGTCTTTTAGTACTGGCGTTCCAGGAGAAGAAGAGTTTCTTCTCTTGCACATCCTGATCAACAGAAGTAGAAGGGCATAAAAACAGCTCAAAGGCCTTGGCCCAAATGACACCCTCAGCCCTTGCGGTCCTCCTCCGCAGTCCTGTCCCATATGGCACCCTCTGCTCTCGCCATTATCCTCTGTACTTTGCCACATGGGCTGTTAGGTAACAGTCCGCTGTTGACTTTTGCACCAATGTAAGCTTGGCAAAAGGTCTCAAAGAAGATGTACGTGGGATGCTGGTGAGCACACGTCAGAAAAATACAGTGATAAATGAGACACCATACAGTTATGGTTACTATTCAGAAATCTCTTTACTCAGAAATTACTTTATTTATTCTGTTTTCCAGCAGAAAGCACAACATCAGTCTATGTTGCGGTTATGCTCACGCTCCACAGACACAGGAGGTGTGAAACAGGCCTTAGGGCATCAAGCTGTATGAATGTCTACTTGCATTCAACAATACTGCGACCTGGTGACCTCCACTGATTTTGAGAACTCTCTTTAAAAATTAAAATGACAAGTGGGAAACCCTACGGTCCTCATCAAGAGCCCTATTTTGGACAGTTCCCAATAATGAAGACCAGCTCTGAATGTAAATGTTGTTCAGCTCTGAAGATCAAGACAAACTGGATGTCATTATTTTCAGAATCAGACCATGTAGTTCTACTTCTGACTATAGGATTTTCTAATTATTATTGCTTGAGGATTTCTCTTTCAATATGAGATCTCATACACTCCCTGAAAAAAAAAAATAGCAAAAATTGTACCTTTAGAGGTACAACAACTTGTCACTGGGGCAATAACTTTTAAGGGACATCTTTGTACCTTATTTACCCCTAAAAGTTTCATAGCAGTACCTTAAAGGGATACTTCACCCAAAAATGTAAATTCTTTCACCATTTACTCATGCTCAAGTTGTTCCAAACCTGTATAAATTTCTCACAAAAAGAGATATATGGGTCGAAATATGGGTAACCAAACAGTTGATGGGCCTCACTGACAAGTCAGTGGTGACCCACAACTGTTTGGTTACCCATATATTACCAAATATCTTCTTTTGTGTTTAGCAGAAGAAAGAAATTCATACAGGTTTGGAACAACTTGAGGGTGAGTAAATGATGACAGAATTTTTGGGTGAACTATCTCTTTAAAGGGATATAAAACTACTCTAAGGTACTATAGGGGTAGATAAGAAACAAAGTTGTCCCTTTAAGGGTACTGCTTCAGTGACAAGCTGATGTACCCTTAAAGGTACAATTTTTGCACATTTTGTTCTGACATGACAGTGTTGCAAATTTGACTAATTTTGCTGAAAAATACACTGATTATGAAATGGTAAGCTTGTCTAACTTTTCACTGAACTCTTCAGTCCTTATTCTAGGTAATATACATCATAGCAGAGATGTACCAATCAGAATCGACGGAGAAGACAGGAACTGTAATTAGCAGTCAATGGCTCCTTTCATCTGTTAAATGGCCATTTAAATGAGCCTTGAAAAATCAAACTTTTGCTCTCTTTTTTTCTTGACATATAATTATCAAACCCTTCGTCACATTGCTTGTACCTCTCATTTTTGTTAGAACATTGATTTCTCACACCTAATACCCAATATACGCCTCTACCATTTTTTAATGTATAAATGTGTGATCAATTTGTATTCCAATAAGATGCAGAGAACAGGAAGGTACGTTGTGTAGTTGCTGGGAAAGTCAATATGTCCCTCTCTGTCAAGCTGTATTCTGCTATATGTGAGTGTGTGATAAAAAGTTGTTTTCTTTTTTTGCACACCATATTTTACTGCACAACACACCTCAATGACTTTCCACCTTGGCAGAGGGAGATATATGAAGGGAATTTGCATTTTCAAACCTGCCTAGAGTAATTTCAAAACTTTGTGAAAAGTCCTCCAAGCATATTGTTGAATTTTCATCAAAGTCTCTCAGTTCATTTTCTCTTTCCCCCCTCTCTTCTTTGTATATTTTCCTACTTTTTTCTCTTGCAACTTCTAACTACATTGCAAGGTCATTTTAGAGAAGTCAAAACATATAAGATCTGTCACAATGAAATAATGAGGGGTGAGCACAGCTTTCCTTGGTCGCTATCCACATAATTTTCATTTTTGGGGTGAAATATCTATTTAAAGGGAAGCACTGAGTACTTCAACACACTTTAGATAAGGTCTTTTTCAGAGAAAAAAATCATCAGTGGTGGTCTGGTCTAAATATTTCCTGAGTAAACAATACCATTATTTTTTATTCTGTCTGCAGCAGTTGGAAGCAGGCAGCCACTTTCTTGGCCTCAATTTCTGAACAAAACCCTCAGGCTCACTGCGGTGTCAGTCTGCCTTTACTCAGCTGACATCATATGTCATCAAAACAGCAAGTATGTAGGCTTACATTTTTCCAAAGCTTGGTGAGAAACATAGTGACTGATGAAATCATTAAAGGCTTGGTCAAGGGTCAGTCAAAAGTTTCTCCTTTTAACCTTATTTTCTTTATAAATTTATTTAGCCTATTATACTTTTTTTAACCTTTCACTAGTAAACCTGTAACATCACTGTGATGATTTCACTTCAGGTTTACAAGGAGTAGTCTAGAAAACTGACGAATAGATTTGCAGTTGCATAGTGAATGTGTTAATCAACGTTACAAAATAAGCATTCGTTTAAAAAAAAAAAAAAAAAAAGATAAATTAAGAAACATGATGTGAATTGCATGAAGCTGTATCATGACATCAGGCGGCTATTGGGATAAACATGATTAGAAAGCGTTAACAGTAAGTAAATAATATGACTTTACCGACCCCTGGTGGACGACCCGACGCATGCGTTGTTTTGTTTTTCCACAGTTCTTGAAAAGTATATAATATAAAAATTAATTTGACATGAAACCCGTTGGTTTTTCATTAGCTGGATGATAATAGCTAACCAAAAGTCACAACTTAAAAATAAGTTATAGCCTTTGAAGGACATCTCTAACTGGATATATTATCATATTTAAAAATATATATATATCGACAATGTTTTAAACGCCTAAAAAAAAAAAAAAAAAAACAGAAGTGGGATTCGCCAAACTAACGAGTCCGTGTACCTTCGGATAGTTTGTTTTCTCGTTTTACATTTCGAAAAATATACTACTAGTATTAAAATAGTACACTAATAGTTCTCACAAGTTCACTTGTGGTACAAATGCGCAACATAGTTATGAACTAGTTGTGCACTTAAAGTTTACTACTGTTACACTTATAGCAGGCTACACTTAAACGTATACTTTTATAAAAAAAGTGGGACAATTTAGTGCCAAGCAGTATTGAAATAGTACACTTACAAGTTTACTACTAGTACATTGATATTAGTATACTTACTACATAAGGTATAGGCTACTTAAAAATATACTTAAAGGGATAGTTCACCCAAAAATGAAAATTCTTCATCATTTACATTTACCCTCAAGTAGTTCCAAACCTGTATGATTTTCTTTGTTCTGCTGAACACAAGGGAAGATATTTGGAAGAATGTCAGTAACCAAACAGATCTCGCCCCCCACTGACTATATAGTGGGAAAAATAAATACTATGGTAGTCAATGGGGGGCAAGATCTGTTTCCTGTCCGTAATATTGTTGTTTTTTGTGCCCTATCATCAAGTATTAAGAGTATATTATGTGAGTGAATATGGGAAGACTGAAAAAAAATAATCATATAAATGAAGTATTTCTTGCTGTCACTGCTTTCAGCTTCTTTAGTAAGACTGTTTTTGCTGGTGTATATGCAAACTATAAAGTTTAAGGGCAATGGTTTTGCTGTATATAACAACTATGTTGACTTTATTTGGTTTCTATAATTGTTATTGATATAGTGAATATAGTTTTTGAAATGTGTGTGTATATATATATATATACAGTGGGTACGGAAAGTATTCAGACCCCCTTAAATTTTTCACTCTTTGTTATATTGCAGCCATTTGCTAAAATCATTTAAGTTCATTTTTTTCCTCATTAATGTACACACAGCACCCCATATTGACAGAAAAACACAGAATTGTTGACATTTTTGCAGATTTATTAAAAAAGAAAAACTGAAATATCACATGGTCCTAAGTATTCAGACCCTTTGCTCAGTCTTTAGTAGAAGCACCCTTTTGATCTAATACAGCCATGAGTCTTTTTGGGAAAGATGCAACAAGTTTTTCACACCTGGATTTGGGGATCCTCTGCCATTCCTCCTTGCAGATCCTCACCAGTTCTGTCAGGTTGGATGGTAAACGTTGGTGGACAGCCATTTTTAGGTCTCTCCAGAGATGCTCAATTGGGTTTAAGTCAGGGCTCTAGCTGGACCATTCAAGAACAGTCACGGAGTTGTTGTGAAGCCACTCCTTCGTTATTTTAGCTGTGTGCTTAGGGTCATTGTCTTGTTGGAAGGTAAACCTTCGGCCCAGTCTGAGGTCCTGAGCACTCTGGAGAAGGTTTTCGTCCAGGATATCCCTGTACTTGGCCGCATTCATCTTTCCCTCGATTGCAACCAGTCGTCCTGTCCCTGCAGCTGAAAAACACCCCCACAGCATGATGCTGCCACCACCATGCTTCACTGTTGGGACTGTATTGGACAGGTGATGAGCAGTGCCTGGTTTTCTCCACACATACCGCTTAGAAATGAGGCCAAAAAGTTCTATCTTGGTCTCATCAGACCAGAGAATCTTATTTATCACCATCTTGGAGTCCTTCAGGTGTTTTTTAGCAAACTCCATGCAGGCTTTCATGTGTCTTGCACTGAGTAGAGGCTTCCATCGGGCCACTCTGCCATAAAGCCCCGACTGGTGGAGGGCTGCTGTGATGGTTGACTTTCTACAACTTTCTTCCATCTCCCGACTGCATCTCTGGAGCTCAGCCACAGTGATCTTTGGGTTCTTCTTTACCTCTCTCACCAAGGCTCTTCTCCCCCGATAGCTCAGTTTGGCCGGACGGCCAGCTCTAGGAAGGGTTCTGGTCATCCCAAACATCTTCCATTTAAGGATTATGGAGGCCACTGTGCTCTTAGGAACCTTAAGTGCAGCAGAATTTTTTTTGTAACCTTGGCCAGATCTGTGCCTTGCCACAATTCTGTCTCTGAGCTCTTCAGGGAGTTCCTTTGACCTCATGATTCTCATTTGCTCTGACATGCACTGTGAGCTGTAAGGTCTTATATAGACAGATGTGTGGCTTTCCTAATCAAGTCCAATCAGTATAATCAAACACAGCTGGACTCAAATGAAGGTATAGAACCATCTCAAGGATGATCAGGAGAAATGGACAGCACCTGAGTTAAATATATGAGTGTCACAGCAAAGGGTCTGAATACTTAGGACCATGTGATATTTCAGTTTTTCTTTTTTAATAAATCTGCAAAAATGTCAACAATTCTGTGTTTTTCTGTCAATATGGGGTGCTGTGTGTACATTAATGAGGAAAAAAAATGAACTTAAATGATTTTAGCAAATGGCTGCAATATAACAAAGAGTGAAAAATGTAAGGGGGTCTGAATACTTTCCGTACCCACTGTATATATATATATATATATACACACAGTTGTGCTCAAAATTATTCATACCCTCGGTAAATATGACCAAAGAAGGCTGTGAAAATAAATCTGCATTGTTAATACTTTTGATCTATTATTTTAAAAATCCACAAAAATCAGACCTTTCATTGTTTGTTTTTGATGTTTGTTTTGGATCATTGTCCTGATGGAAGATTTTTTATCTGTTGGTATTTGATAGAATCCATGATACCATGTATCTGAACAAGACGTCCAGGATCTCCGGCAGGAAAAAAGGCCCACAACATTAAAGATACAGCAGTATATTTCATTGTAAATATTTCATTCTTAATATTTCTCTTGTGGCCCATAGTGAGAAACAAATATTATTTTTCGTGAATCGAGAAGTAGTTCGTGTTAAACAAGTTGTTGTTTAAATGAGGAATAAGCTATCTAACTAATATTTTATTGTCCTCGCAGCGCGTCGGTCATGCGGTGATGCGCTATGATATCGCGGGGCAAATGAATTGCAATATTAATTTAATAATAAAAGTAGCATGATAATAAGAAAAACAATTTAATAGCCCTGCATGCCCGTCCGCTATATGCCACTGTGAAGGGATAAACGGCGTTCGGGCACGGCATCAAATCGATTAACTGTTTTATCCAAATCCACATGCAGTACTGCAATGTCAGAGTCTCTCCTGTCTCATGATGTTTCTTATGTGTTTTCTGTCGGCGCAAGCAAGAAACGTTTACTAGACCGTGGACTAGCTTTGACTCTCTGAACAGTGGCCGCGCAGCCTAATTTTTATGACCATGGACGCACCGTGGTGCCGAATTTTTATGACCATGGACGCACTGCGCACCGCGTGTGCATGCGCCGAACGCGTCTTTCCGCGCTCATGGACAAAGGAGTATCTTTGAAAGGCTCGCGCGCTCAGGGGGCAAAGGAGTGTCTTTGAAAGGCTTGCGCGCTCATGGGCAAAGGAGTATCTTTGAAAGGCCCGTGCGCTCATGTGCAAAGGAGTATCTTTGAAAGGCCCGCGCGCTCATGGGCAAAGGAGTGTCTTTGAATGGCTCGCGCGCTCACGGGGCAAAGGAGTATCTTAGAAAGACTTGCGCGCTCAACTGTGCGTGAGACGGAGGGGAACGTGGGAAATGAAGTATACCCGGGACTTAACCGCTCCAAATTAGTGGACTGGAGCTGACGGATAACATCGGGAAAAACATGGCCCCTAATGCCATACTTGTTTCTGCAAAGGAAGAATTCCTTTTTTTAATTTTAGCACCCTCTAGAGGTCGTTGAAATACTTGCTTGAGTGTTCTAAACACATACTTGCTGCTTCATCCCAAAAGTAACCTGACATTAGGATATTAAACACTACTAAACGTGTTCCTTTTATGGGGAACAGAAAGACCCCCTTTCCAACTGGCGATTGTTTCTGACAGCCAAGTTCTTAGTATTTATTTCTAAGTTAGTAAGCTCTACTGTTTGAAAAACAAATAAATGGCACACACTGTCATGACACCCACAGTTGGTTAGCAACAAAAAATTACATCTTAAACCCTGGGCGAACCCAGAAGCCACTTCGTATGACTAATTATATTCTGTCATACCATAAAAACATCATCATGTAGGACCTATCAGCAGCCGCCATAAACTGCAAAACACACAGCTGATATTGTCTCTCTTGACACTGTGTCAACGGCGTTAAGTTAAAGAGCGCAAACTTTATAATTCAACTTAACTGTGCACATGCAATTTAGACACATTATGATCTTGCGCCATCCATGCTATAAACGCATGTATTTGAATGAGCGATTTTTACGAGGGTTGAATATGTAGATCAGCAATGAGTGACAGGGCAGGGGCACTTCAGGGGGCAATCAGATTTCACCCCTGGATCCACCAGTGTCTTTCCCACAATGTACTAGGTCATTTGTTCACCACGATGTAGTCAAAAAACCGACCCACACACATAAACACTCATTGTGTCAACAAACCTCAGATGAAAATCTCAGATTGGTTGAAACTGTTTGTTAGATCATGTAATTTACATCCGCAAAAGGTAAAGGAAATGGAGAAAGTCCAAATGGGTTGTTTTGCTTTTCTGTTTTGTTTTTATGACGTATTATGATGACTTACTCATGACATCATAATCTTTTATTATGCAAAATATCTCATTTGAAATAGCAGGGGTTTTCAATATTTTAGATGCCATGGACTGTATTTACATTTCTCTCTTTCTTTCAATTTATTTATCTGTTTTAAGAAATTATTTAGCCTATTCTAATCTTATTTTAATTTATTTTTTTAGTTTTAATTTAAATTTTTCCACAGACCCCCTAGTATTCCTATAGTATTATTTATACTGTTGGGAAAAAAATTATAAATATGGGTAAAATATTATTTGGATAATATTTAATTTGTTAGATTTAATTTACGTTAGATTATTATTTTTTCCCAACTCAATATAGTACTATTTATGTTTATTAATATTAATAATGTATGTGCTTAGTTATTAAACTAAGTAAATGTAACTACTCTATTTTATTTATTTATTTATTTTAACAGTTTACTCTAATTTTTTCTAAGGCCCCCTCTGGTCCCCAGTTTGAAAACCCTGAGATAGCTTATTATTTGCTTTAGCTAGCGTATATCATCTCAATAATCAAAAAAGGGTATTGATGTTTGTGTCCTGCCCTCTTTTCTGTCCAGTGGCTGTTGGGACAAACCTAAATGGGAGAGTGACTACTCAGTGAGGGATGGCCAGCTATGAGTTAGTATCACCTTACCTTGTGCTATAATACATTTTACACAATCTGGGGTACTTTGTAGGTTTTTTGCACAGGATATTTACTGTTGTTTTTTTTCTCACACCTTAAAATGTCTCACATCCTCACTCTCTTCTACTAAACTGCTTAAGCCAGGGGTTTACAACTATGTTGAGAGCTGAAGGGATATACCTGAAGAATATCTATTTGAGGTCTAGACCACATAAGATGGATTTTACTACCTTTGACAGCTCTGCTATTTCTTGTGTGATAGATTAGATATAGTTTGATCTGTCTTGGTAAGCCTCTAACACCTCCACATTAAATATGCATGACGTGTATTTTTCTGACCTGACCAATATTGTCAAGTCATTCTCATATGAGTGTTCCTTGTGATTTATCTGCTGTCATCACTCTTGAAAGGTCTTTGCATAAGTGAGGGAATGGATATAGTAGGCAGATGACAGCCACACCATATGAGTATTTTTCAAATCAGCATATTCAAAATTACAGTCTAATTTACTACAAGGTTACTCGATTATAAAGATGTTTTTTCTGCTTGGCTCACAGTTCCATGCCATTTTGTATTTTTCTTATTTTAAAATTTTTCCCATGGGATAGCAAAAAGCCAATTGATTGCATACATCAAAATTTAGCAGATGTTGTAGGCAATCCAGGTATTGTATAACTTTATCAATAAACTTGGTGACACGTTTGAGTTTTTGACAGTCAGCTCCTCTACATTTAAAAGCTAAATTGGTTTTAATGGCAAGAGAGTATACCGCTTCTGAGAATAAAGCACTGACAGCTCTTATTATACCTTTGATACACTTGTGATCAGTGTCTGGGTGAGGGTTTGCTTTTCATTAGGATCTTTTCTGAGTCACCCTGATTTACCGCCTTTGACTCTGCTATAATAAGCTAAAGTTATTGATCCATCTGTCAGTCATAGCACCAGACAGATGGTAAAGCTCCACCTTTCCCAGAGCCTTTACCCTCCTCTTATTGAAGAGAGAGCTCCCTTACATGGTAATGAAGTTTCTGGCTAGAATGTGCACACTATATCCTAAACTATCAGGCTTTCTCCTTGTGGATTTACTGTTACCCTTTGCTGTATGCTTAGATCAGTCTTACTCTCTTCAAAGTTAGATGTCCTAAACCATCTCTTTAGACATTTTTTTTTTTTTTTTTTGGTCCGAAATATGGATCTCTTCACACATTTACTGGCAAGTTGCCATTATCGTATTTTACCCCTCGTTGCACCACTGGCTGAGTGTGTACTGACTCCCAGTTATGTAAATGAGGGGGAAATTATGTAATGTAACCTGGCAACAGTACATGGAATCTGCCTCTTATATATCTACCACATTTTCTTACCTACTTACCTAAGGGTGTAAGGTAAAAATTGCAAGCACAATAAACCTCGCAGGAATCGAAAATGGGCTACTTTCCCATAGACTGAAGTGAGACCATAGACGTCTCTCGAGGTGTTTTGATCTTTCTTGGCGCTCTGTGGCCAAGCAGAGCACACGTGAACCGACCATCTCTTCCGCTTTAATAGCTACAACAGACAACTTACCAAAATCCATATCATGTCTCATGTAATCGCTTAATCAGTGTTTCAACCGCGGAAAGACGTCAGTAAAACGGCTTGTAAAAATTTCATATTTACCATCACATTTACCTCAAAAAAGCCGTTAAATGTCCAAAAACTCATTAGTGGGGCTACAAAAATGAAGCATTTAGCTAAATAAATGCACTATAGGCTATTGCATATTCACTGTATTTGTACTTAACATGTGCTTCAATAATGTTATGACAGCCACCATTTAGGCCTATATAAAAAACGAGTCGAAAAATAATTTATAAAAAAATTATTATAACATTATAACAACTTCCTTCGATATAATTTATATGTAAGTAGCTTACAAATCAATTAATTTTAACCTTTAATATTATAATGATGTACCAACTTTGGTTCCCTATATATAGTTTACAAAATTAGTTGAGAGAATTTTTTTTTTTTTTTTGAGGAAATTTGCCATGTATTGTAGCTGATAGGCCCGAAATTTGTGTTAATGCCCAGCTCTAGAATAATGTTATACAAACCAAAAACTAACGTTCTGGGAATATTAGATTAACGTCAGAATAACATTCTGGTAATGTTAGAGTTGTTACAATACTAGGTGTGTAGAAACACGCACGAAGAGGAATATAATATCAAGAGTCAAACTTTAATAGAGAATCCAAAGGAGCATACAAGAACACAGGAGATACACACACTAACATCCAAACGACCAAACGATACCCGACAACATGATAAACAGAAACTGGAACTTAAATACACAGATGATTGAACTCAAACGAGGAACAGCTGAGAAGAATGTGATTAATGTCCATGGTGACAGATTGTGGCGGGGAAACTAGAACAAAGGAACACGTGACAGATGAAAACACAAACAGAAAGTCCATGTGAATGTAACAAGAGTAATGTTAGAATAACGTTATACAAACCAAAAACTAACATTCTGGGAACGTTAGATTAACGTTAGAATAACATTCTGGGAACGTTAGAATAATGTTAGAATAACGTTAGATTAACTTTAGAATAACATTATACAAATCAAAAACTAACGTTTTGAGATTGTTAAATTCACAACAGTAAGCTTGTAATAATGTTTTAAAATAAAATCAGTACTGGTGAGCGATTCGTCTTTGCGCCATTACATCACATCTGTAAACAGAAAGGAAGGAGTCCCAGCTAGTAGACTATGCATATAGGATGCCGCTGGTGGCAGATCATTTATAGCCTTTTCTCACAGTAGCTGCAATAATTAAAATGATCATTTTGATGGTGGATTGTAATCCAAAAAGGTCCAAATGACAATCATCAGTGACAACTGGAGATTCACCTGTAGTCAAAAGCAAAAGACTTCGGACTGCAGAGTGGCTACAGAAATTGGAATCTACAGGTAACGCTAATACACACTAAATACACATAGTCACGCAATGCTGATGTTGTTAACATTAACAATTTGAAAACAAAGTATAACAACAATAATAATTTGCACGGTTTGATGTGATATGAGCTAAGCAATCATTATATTTAATCACCATTGGCAGCGCAATTTATTGTAGGCTAATGCTTTTTTCCTCAGTTGGTCAGAACAAAAGTGGCAGACAAGTTACTTACATGTTCAGACATTTTTCGGTGAAAATTATTATTTTGATCATACTTTCAAGACGTTGAATCTGTGATTCCGAAGTACAGTATCCACCGATGAGTTGACTGACAGCAAACATTAAATTCGTCCCCGCTGAGGAGCCGTGCCAAAGCACAACCTACGTAAAGATGCAGGTTTCAAACAGAGATGGCGACAAAGAGGCAAAACTTACGGACAGCAGCTTTAAGAAAACTTTCCTGGCTAACGAAAAAAACAAACCATAAATTAAAGTTGCAAGCAACGATGAAAGGGCCCTCACACCCGGGCTTACCACCACCCGGTGGCCTTAGGAAAACTGAACAGTGGCCGATACTCATTTAAGTGGATAAATAGAGGAGAAATATGGCAAAGTCATTTTGATGCATCACAGTTCCTGGCGCTTTGACTATTACTGAATATTTCCATGTTGATGTCATCGGGGTAAGACTATTATCAATCATGTGAAGTTTGGAGCAGATCGGACACTGCATGCCTGAGTTACAACAACTTCCTGTTTCATGGCGAAACATCAAACTTTGTCAGGCCGCCACGGACAGTTGTGGGTAATGAGATTGGAAGATGACAGTGTTCATTCACTCCCCCCACCAACAGTTCCTGCCGGTACTGAGATTCAAACCCGCAACCTTCATGTTACAAGTCCAACTCTCTAAACATTAGGCCACAACTGCCCCAGATGAAAATATGAAATATGAAAATAAGGTGAATTTCCATTTCATGCAAACTTTAAAACCCATTTATTTTTCTTATTAAGCTAGTATAGGGAATACAGCACTTTTTGTCCTTATTTGTGTATAGGCCTAAATGTTAAGTCAGCACTTCAGCTGTTATACTTCCATGCTGACATTTAAAATCTTTTACATTGCTCTTGTAACTCTTTGTGTGTAGAGCAAGTGAGGTGAGTGGTAAAGTGTTTTGTTGTTGTTGTTGTTGTTGTTTTACAGGCTTCCCGTTTCAGTTTGCTTTCTGGTTTCTGCCGCTGTGGGTATCACGGTGTGTCCCTGATGGATGAAGTATCATTACAGCAGGACTTCTCAGGCTAGAAAGATTTAAAAAGCAGGTTCTGTGCTTTTCCCTGATCTTTCTCTTCCCACGCTTTTCACATACCTCTATTTTTAAACATTCATGATTTCAGTAGCTCTTGAATCCCACTTATATAAGAATTGTACGCTTAAATCCATCAAGTGTTTTTTGTACAAATCACACTGAATACAGAACAGTCAATACTTTATTAAAGGGGTAGTTCACCCAAAAATGAAATTTCTCTCATATAATTTACTCACTCTCATGTTGCTCCAAACCTATTTATCTTTCTTCTGTGGAAAAAAAGAAAAGATCATTTAAATAAAAAAGATAATTTAAGAAGATACATTTTTCAGCCCTTTTGTCTATACAATGTAAGCCAGAACTCGATGACAATGACAGCATCATTACTCCAGTTTTCGGTGTCACATGATCCTTCTAATTTGCTGATTTGGTTGTCAAAAAAAAAAAAAAAAAAAACATTTCTTATTATTATCAATGTTGAAAACAGTTGTGCTGCTTAATATTTTTGTGGAAACAGTGATACTTTTTTTTTTTTGATGAAAAGAAAATTTAAAGATAGCATTTATTTGAAATAGAAATATTTTGTAACATTATAAATGTTTTTACTGTCATTCAATCCATTTAATGAATCCTTGCTAAATAAAAGTATAAATTTTTTTTCAAAAACAAAATATTTCTGACCCAAACTTTTCAACTGTAGTGTACAGATACGATAATAATAGTAAAAGAAGTACATTAGTGTGCGGATCTGAATTCAGCTACCGACTTGCATGAAGTGTACACAGCTCTGATACACTGATACTGCCCTCTTCTGGCTGTAATGTGGTAGAAAATGGGCCTTTATGCTTTGAGTTAAAACATTTGTGACATACTGCAAAGAAATGCCAAATGTGTCAAATGTAATGGAGATTCAGAAAGGACAGTGTCACAGGACACTGTTGTCAGCTGCTGAAGGTAACCAGAGAACTTCCCTTTCTGTGGGAAATGTAGAAAGTCTCTCTCCCTCGTCTCTTTGTATAAGTGTGAAATCTTAGTTTACTAAATGAACTATTTGGGCTGAAACTTTCAAAGGTTTAAAGGGTTTCAGGGTCAAAGAAAGCATAAGCCAGCAACTAAAAATCATTTATGGGACTATATATAGTAGGCCATAAATATCAGGATGTTATTTCATAATTGTGTGATTTTATTGACTGATTAACAATAGGTTCCATTTTGACAACTTGTAGAAATAGCTTTTGTGTAGCCCAAATTATATTTTACAGAAATTAACATTGAAAAATACATTTTCACTGGTGTAAACAGTGTGACAACTCGCTGGGTTCTACCTAATGTACATAAACGTATATTATTAAACAAACTGCCACAATATCATTCTCAACAAATACTTCATTATTTATTCTATTTTATTATTGGTACTTGCTATTACTACTATTATTGTTATTCACCTTTATTACATCAGACAATGGTATAAACAGAAGACATTTCCCAAGTACAATATACTCAGTGCAGTAACTGAGGTTTATTTGGTGGCATCTTCCACAAATTGTGTGTAGACATCCATGAGCTCTCCTCAGTTGCCTGAAACTTTCATATTGACAATTCTCTTTACAGACACATTGGAGATAGTTGTCATTGGCTTGTACATTTTTTATTTTGCTCTCGAGACTTTTGACAATGTAAATGTTTACTAAATGTAAAACTGATTTAGTGCTAGCCAATGGGATTGCCTGTTATGCATTAGTTCCGCCCACTACTGAAGTGTCCAGCTGGCAGTGGTGTCTGCTTGTCAGCATGAAATGGAATTTGCGATAGTCTTTTCTACCCTATTGTTACATATATACAAGTAAAATATAAGTAAAATGGCTTCTCCAAAAAAAAAAAAAAAATGTAGGGACTTAATTTTGTCCATTGGGAACTGATTGGATAATGCCATTTGCTATTGCTTTGATCTCATGACCTCAGAAGAGATGTCGCTGCAAGAGGGAGAAAAGTTATTTTGATTAAAGATTATGAGGGCACATAAAAAAAGAGAAAAAAAGATGTGCATGGATACATAATTTATAATAAATACTGCAATATTCCATAAAAAATAGGAATGGTCAGTTTTGATTTCATGGTGACTTTAAAGGCTTCATTTTATGCAAATGGATAAAATGTTAAAGAATTCGAAAAGATCTCTGTAATTTTTTACAGAAAATTACAAGAAAGCACCATTTACGTGTAAAAATATCTCATATAAAAATATATATCTGTGCTACACTTCTTAGCGTCGAACTTGATCACTGACGAGTCAAATGTAAACATTTACTAGCCAGTGGCTAATGACAGACATTAGACACCTATGGTGCAAAATTTGATCGTGTTACTTGCATTAAAGGGTTCTGCGATTATGTTTAACATTGTTAAACAGTTAAATGTTTAGGTATCACTTATAGCTGTATGAAATCTGTACCTCAATCCATATTGATATCAAACTGGTAAAAAGTTTTTTTGAGCACTTAACCCTTGAGGTTAAAGAGGAATCTGAAAGCCTGAAACTATACCATCCGTCAACCAGCTCAAAGACAGAGGTATGAATGGATAAGGTCTTTACTGTATGATGCTACGTACACACACAATTCAGCACATGTGACACTGGTCACAGGTCTTTTCCATTAACTTGATCTCAGAAACCAATAACAATGATCAAAACAGAGGAAATTTGGCAGTAAATGGGGTTTTTCCTGCAGGGGAAGTGGCTTTTTGGTCATATATTGTAGGTCATGTATAGTTATGTTTAAGTATGGAGGGGCTGTTTTTGATGTTCTCATGTTTTTAAGAGAATGTCTTACTTCACTACTGAGCAGAATGCAGATAAATCACCTCAAAATCAATTTCTCCATCTACACCCCAATTCAGCATGTTGAACATCAGCATTATGTGTTTCTTCCCCATTGTCGTCACATTCTTCATGAAATGGTAGAACAGAATTTCTGAGGAAGGGAAAAGAAAAGCACAGCAGTTGTTCAAAACATTGAAATTCCACCACAGATCCACTTATTACAGATTCATAAAAATTACATAAAAAGATTGATAAAAATTACAGAAAAAAATTACTTGTCCTCTTGTTAAAGAGGAAATGTGCATTAATACGAAATTATTATTACAGTTTAGTGTTTTTTTTTCTTCTTCTCGTGAATATCCAGAAGGAAGAAATAATCTATTATATTTTCTAATCATTTTAGTGTTTCTCAGTGACAGAATGCAATAAAATTTGTTAAAATTCAAATAATAAAAGAGAACTCCTTCTTTTAACTTAATTTTTCTTTTTTGGTAGAAATAACGGTCACCCTTCAATTAATACTTTTACCATGGTAATTATGTTTTACAATTCCACATACAATGGCTGGTTCTGAAATCTTAGGACTTGTTGCCTCACTGTCCTATCATGCAATGACTTAGCAAGCAGCGTTTGTGAAACTGAGCCTTACGAAACTGATTTCAGTGTAAGGATCTACAACAAAATAGAGAAAAAAATTATTCAGACATTTTTTTTATATTCTTTATATATTTTTACTAGGACATTTATATAAGTGAGGATAGCAAAATAAAGTAAACTGTGACAAAAATTCTTCATACAGTGGACTAGCAGTAAATTTGATAACCAAAAAATATTCAGACACTTTGATCTGACCATGTTTTACTGTGTTATCTGACATAATTAAGATGATTTTTTTCTGACACAGTTTAGCTCTGAGATCCATTTTTTAAAACTATAATGAATAAACTGTATTAATGAATGAAATGTTCTGTCTAAATAAATTTGGGTTTGACTGTATATTCAATTACTACAATAGTAATTTCTCACTAATGACATCAAAAAAAAAAAAAAAAATGTAAATTTTCACACAAACTGACCACCAACTGCAACTTTCAGACACCATATATATTTTTTAATTCAGCTGTCACAGAATCGAATGTACAGAATTATGCAGCAGCATTTTTCAGCCATTGGAAGTGTCACTGAGCTGAGACTTCTTTGTTTTCTTTTCTTTTTTAAATGTTATCTAGGCACTCTTAGAACACTTTTCATGTGCCATGCTGAATAGTGTCATTAGTGTTTCATGTGTAGTTTCTATCAATACCCTTAATGTACAAATCACTAAATGACATTATCAGAGTGAAAAGGGGAAATTTTGAATTGGAAAAACCAGCAGTGTGGGGTATAGTAGGGACAAGCAAATCAAACACAGTAATGTAACCAGGTAAATCATCCTCTGGCTTTCAGATGAGAAAAAATTCCCAAGGTGTTGGAAAACAAATATTTGACTTAATATCTTTCTCGTCGCTTTAGGCTCCACACTGGAAATCGAATAGCAATTTCATGTCCTATTATTTCCTGCAAAATATAATAGAATCCAATAAAAGAATCATATTATCCTGAACAGGCTGTGCTATTGTATGTAAATAGACCAATATTAGAGGAAGAGAGAGGACTCAATGACAGTGAGAAGACTTGGTGGAAGTGAGAGAAAGTCTGAGCAGAGCTCAGGTTCTGGAGTTGCTCATGCTGTGTTTGGTTCCTCTAACCTGGACTTTTGCTGGCCAGGGAAATTCTGCCCTCCTGACGCGTTACTTATAAGCTCACAACAAAGCAAAGCCAATCTGGTTGTGGAGGTTGATCTTGCTGAAAATTTGAGTGATCAATGGTAAGTCTCTTTTATAATCTCATTAAAAGTACCACTGAATTCTTTTATTGAAATAAATACTAAATATTATTTAATAATAAAATGTATAAAATATTTGTTCAGTTATAGCCTATACAAAATAGTTAAATGCCTAATTCCTAAATGTCTCGGGAAAGATACTCTTGGTTATGGTTTCACTACAGAGCAATGGTTTTTCTTCAGGACCAAGATTTTATATTAGATTACATATTTAAACTGACAATTTAATAAATGCATAACAATAGCAGAAGTAGGATTTAGCAGTTTAACACACATAACAAGCAAAAGGTCAAATACTCTATTAGTATTAGCCATATTACAAAATGACAGGCAAATACTCTTTTTCTCTTTTTCTACCAACAGATGTTTTTTCTCTTGCTCGGTACATTGATGCTTCTCCAGTGTTCTGCTGTAGGATCCATCAGAACAGCTAAGAGTTACTGGACACTTAAACCAAATGGTTTGTTTATCTGATTCATGTCTGAAGAATTATTATTGTGTATAGTTTCTCCTAGACATTTACTTCACCCTGAAATACTCCTAGAGATTTACTTGTATATTATTTGTATTTGGGCTTGTTTTATTATATTTGCACCTCTAATTTTTATTTTTCAAATGTCTTTCATCAGTGCTTGTGGTGAATGTAGAAGTGGGTAAAGATGTAAACATGGTACAAGTGCCACTTATCTGTGGAGAAGCCTACGAAGGGCAAAATGTAACATGGATCAGAAACAAAGATGAAATCCTGGAGGCTCAAGGAAACAGGATCATGATCACAGTGGATGGGTGGAAGGGGGCCAATTACTCCTGTTTCAACAAGGAGGGCTCCTACCTGAACCACACACTGGTGCTGGCTCAGTGGACCTTCAAGAAGATTATCAAGAACACTCCTGAGAAAGGTACAACCATCATTTACATTGTATAGCATTGTCATAATATTCATTTGAAGAAATTAATAATTGAAATAGTTTCAAACCTTCAATAGTGAAACATTTTACAGACATATTTCTACCATGTAGATTGTAGAAAAATATGTTCTTCAGTGTCACATGATCCTTCACAAATCATTGTAATATGCTGATCTGGTGCTCAAGAAACATTTCTGATTATTAACAATGTTAAAAACAGTTGGGCTGAAAGTTCAAAAGAACCACATTCATTAAAAATAGAAACCTTGTACAACTTTATACATGGCTTTACTGTTACTTTTGATCAATTTAATGAATCTTTGCTTTACATAAGTATTCATTTAAAACACTTGATTGCAAACATTGTAGTGTTTCTGTAGTATTTTTATGTTAATAATGTGTATTTATTTAACTACCAAACAAGGTTACATCCATTGTTCAACAAATAACTATGGAGGTTCCTTCCAATGTTTCTGGACATGGAATGTGAACAGGTTTGGCTATGTTGCTCATATCAAAGCCACACGGTAAGTTTCTCAAACTTGCTCTGTAATCTGCAATGATTTGAAGAGTGTGGAGGAAATAAAAAAAAAAATTGTCTGATTCTGATCCAGCCTTCACAGTGGAAGCAACATCAGCTGCAGTCTGGATTCCAAAGGACAGAGTATCACATGCTTAGACCAAGATTACTGTCCATATTCAGAGGAGGTAGATCGCATCAGCCTGACCATATACTTCAGAAGTAGCTTTGTTGTAGAAACCTACAACACAAAGTTTTACATCATGGATATTGGTGAGCTCTTTAAAATTGATAAGATGGAATTAGAATTTTGAAGTAATATCACGCTCATCTGAATATGAAACAATGTTGCTGACATCTTTTTCTCCACTTCTAAGTGAGGCCTGATATGGTGAATATTAGCAGGATCAATCAAACATCTGTAGAAGTTGGATATCCACACTCTTGGAACACACCATCTTCCTACTTCCCTCTCATCTTCCAAGTGAAAGAGATTCGCTGTCCGAAACGCGTAAAATGTGACTGCTCCAAACCGAACTCGCCAGAGGTACTGTTAACTTGTTTTATATATAATAATTACTGGTCAAAAAGCTTGGAATAATTATGTTTTTAAAAGAAGTCTCTTATGCTCACCATTTATTTGATCAAAAATACAGTACAAACAGAAATATTGAAATATTACAATTTAAAAGAAAGACCTGTTTTAGTATATTTTAAAGTGTAATTTATTCCTGTGATGGCAAAGCTGAATTTTCAGCAGCCATTACTCCAGTCTTCTTATACATTATTATTATATGCATTAATATTTTTTCTTATTGGGCTCAGACTTACCTCACACAAAGTCATCAGCTGCCAGTGACAAAAGGGAGGGCGGTGTGTGTGAGAGCGAGGGATGAATTCTGTAATTCTTCTTGGAGTGAATGGAGCCTGTACAAGTATGTGTATTTAGCATTTGTTATATTTGTATAATTGCTTTATCCCTAATAAAACATTTCCTTATTGCTTTATTAATGGTATTGTTTTTCTGCACACATTATAATACTAATTTCCCTATTTATTGTTAGATGCAGAAACAGAAAAAACAAGAAGCAGAGGAACCAAGAACCAAAGTTAATGATGCTATAATTGATTATGTATCATTAAATACAATATTATTTAATCATTTTAACCATTATGAACAATGACTGACTCCTACAACCCATTAGACCTACTTTGGTCATATACTGTATAATTAAAAACACATTGTATGTGTTCTTGTAATATATAATGTGTTTATCTATACATTGTATAATATAATTAAATTATTAAATTATTTATAACTTAAATTATTTATAACTGTAGTACATTTCATTTGTGTTACATGTATTTATTATGATTGCAATGTTTCTGATGTCTTTACATGATTATATTAGACATAAAACATCCATATGCTTGTAATTATGTTTGTGTTGCATGTTGAAATAATTTCATGTCAATGTCTCAACAATTGTGAACTATTATGTAGGTTGCCAAACAATGCACACATTTGAAAGGCATGGACTTTGTCGGGGTCCTAATTATGTGCAAATGTCTTTTCTTTCTCTGTAGATCAGACACAAGGCTGCTCAAGACAGGAATTACTGTCACCGCTCAATGTGGAGCGAAACAAAATACTATTCCCCCCAGTTCAACAGAGTTCCATCATCAAAGCAAAAGCACCACTTAAATCAATTGATCACTGATTGTTCAAGTGTTGTATAAAAAAACTAAACCTTGATCAAAGCTTGGAAAAAACACATGAGTGATAATTAATCATCATGAATTGCCTGTCATAAAAACACAAGCGCTGGGTTTTTGGAAATGATACAATTCGTGATTCATTTTGAGGAACTTAGCCAAACAATTCTGCCATTCATTCTCTCAGTGGATCAGCTGTGACTGGAACTCTACTATTCACCAAAATTAACAATCAGCTTTAAATGAGGTGAATGAAAATAAACTAATTATTACAGACAATGCATTTTAAAAAATAGCCTAAACATTGTCTGTATTTATTTGGTTAAATTAATTCTTGACCTGTTTATCCAGATAGATTTCTTATAGTCTTATAGCTAATTTTGAGATATATATAGAACTCCTTATCAAACTAAACATTTTTTTTTTTTTTTTTTTTTTTTCCAGGGCAAGTGTGACATAAAAGCTTTGATAGAAGAATAATTTCCTCAACATCATTATGAGAGTGTAGAGGGTAGAGATTACTGACCTACTTATAAAGTATAGAAACTAAAAGAGAATATTGGCTCACTCCCTCTGGGACATGTGCTCTTGCTAGCGGGCTGATAGAAACATTCACGTGCTCATAATTAAATGATTTACAGTGTATTTGCATCAGACACACTGTCTGTGGCTATAATAAAAGATAATAAAATGTGTTCTTTCATATTTTGTCTTATAATGGACAGACTGTCCACTAAAAATAGTGTTCATTTTATGCAAATACACAGTTCTGAAATATCTATAGTGATCTCTCTCTTTCTCTGAATCTTAATCAGCAGTGTCTAGTGGTGATTTTGCAAATGAGATTTTGTTAAACATACAAATAGAAGTAATTATGGGACTGTGTTTTTGATGTGATCCAGGACCTGGACAGTTTTTGAGACTCTTGTCAGTTGAAACTATTGTTTTTGGTTATCTTAAAACAATGTTGTGGGTGAACATGTTATTGTATTTACTGTGTATTCCATGTGTGCTACATCATACTCTGTAGATGATGCTTAATCATATGTTTATACAAGAGGGAAGTACATGTCAACATGAGTGAATAGCTGAGCCAGCTGTGGCTTCACCACAAGAGGAGAAATTACAAGGGTTTTGTAGATGATGATTCCCCATAAAGTGTGATTAAGGTCATCAGTTTTTAACCACATGTTTTTTTTGGGGTCTGAGTATGAAAGCAGAGACTGTTACTTGCTGACTAGACGTGATAATCCACAAAACACATTTAATACACACTAGGAATAATACAGGTAAACACCAGCTTGAAACGTTAACACAAGACAATGATCAGATGATGACTGAGGGTTTAAATATATAAAGATAACAAGAACCTAAGTGAAGAGACACCCCCCCTTAAGGAGCGGATTCCAGACGCTCCTAAAACTGACACAAAAAGTCCAGGAGGGTGGTGGCGGAACAGGGGGAATGATGGAGGGCTGGGCCCATGTGGCGGAAGTGGGCCTAAAGACCAAGGCAGAGCCGGCAGTTCCGAAAGCCAAGGCAAGGCCGGGAGTTCATTGACCAGGGTGGAACCAGAAGAGCAGGAGACCCCCAAGGCAGAGCAGGTGGAGTTAAAGACCTCCAAGGTGGAGCAGGCGGAGTTGAAGACCTCTAAGGCGCAGCAGACAGAGCTGAAGACCACCAAGGCGAAGCTGAAGGGTCAGGAGGCCACCAGGGTGAAGCAAGCAGAGCAGAAGACCACTACAGTAGAGCAGACTAAACTGAAGACCACCACTGCAAAGCAGAAGACCCCACAATGGAGCAGAAGGGACCGAAGACCCCTATAGTGGAGCAGAATACCCCATGGTGGTTCTGGAGCCTGGAACAATGACGGTGCTGGATATCATGGCAACACTGAAACATAGAGCACAGACAGATTATTGGCGGCCTCGATGGCTGTAACAGGGAGCTCAGAGAGTTCAAAATATGTTTCTGTGACCATGACAGTTAGCTCAACATGTTGATAATCGTTCTCCGTGGCCATCACAGTGACAACAGAGAACAAAGGGAGTTCATAATCAGCCTCCGTGATCGTGACTGGGCAGACAAAGGGTTCATATTTGGCCTCCTTGGCCGTGACAGAGAAGACAGAGAGTTCAGATTCGGCCTCCTTGGCCATGACAGTGCAGACCGAGAGTTCAGATTCGGCCTCCTTGGCCATGACAGAGCAGACAGAGAGTTCAGATTCGGCCTCCTTGGCCATGACAGGGCAGACACAGAGTTCATATTCGCTCTCACTGACCTCAGTTGTGGATCCATCACATTAGCAGTCAGTCTCCTTCGTCCCGGGACTGATCCAGTAATCAAGGAGTTCCATGGTGAACCAAGCTCCACGGCCATTGGGAAAACTTGAGGTGTGTTGGTAATGACATGCAGAGACTCTAGCATGGCGGCCATGTTGTGATGACTCTGGCGTGGCAGCCATGACGTGACGAGACTCTAGTGCGTGGCTATGGCGTGACGAGATTCTGGCGTGGCGTCCACGACTAAATAAACAGGAACCCAACAAAGGCACTACAAGAAATAAAGAATATCAAAATAAAAATAATTGAAAAAGAGATATAGGGAATCAGGACAACTAGACAGTACTACACTTATTTAAATCTTCTTGTAACATTTCATAAATTGGCAACACTTTGTTTCCTTCACACCCCACCACAAAAACTCGATTTGAAATAAAAAAAAAAGACAAACTCCTGTAATTGTTTTCATTTATTTTATTATAAATAAATAATATTAATATCTGAAAGTATATTTTATTAATACTTAATGAAATATGTAATAAATAAGATTAATATAGCCTATATGAATAAAATGTATCATTATTATTATTTTAACTATATGGAAATTATTATTATTAATGCCAATCAAGCAGAGATATTAATGTGAAGAGTCAGCATTACACATAAACACATAAAATAATTTTTGTATTATTCACAGCCCGTGATCTGGTTCAATATAGAGCTGTTAATCTTTATTGCACAGTTGGCATTGTGAATGCTGAGTAGTCTGGTATGACTCCTTGTCATTTCACCTATCCACCCCCTCTCTTCCTTTTTCTTTCAGTCTTCAACGTGTGCCCTCATGATGCCACGGCGTTCGTTAATCCGCTCTCCTCGGCGCACATGCTCAGTACCGATCACTGTGGCAATCTGTAATGGCTGCGGGATGATGTGATACGAGTCCCGGTGCCGCGCCGCGTCTCTTCGGTAGGAATGCTATTTCCTGAGACCGCCAACCACTCCATTCATTCCTCCGTCAACATGGTTGACATCCGACAGAAGAATAAAGGTCGGACATCATAGGCGCGAGCACTAAAGAGAGTCATATTCGTGTAAGTTGAATGTTTATTTTGTCTCTGTAAATTGTGGTTCATTGAGCGGGGGATCCGGGCATGCGTCTGTCAGTGTGTTTGTTATCCGAGGTCACAACAGTTCATAGCAGCATCTCTAGAGAGAAGGCACGTAAATAGCCGCGTGCTGCATATATCTGCATCCAAATACTGTACATAACGAGTGATTAAAGGCCACGATAGAGATATTTATAGATATATCTTTTTATTATAAACGTTTAACACCCGTTATCAACATGCTAAAGCAACATCTCGCCTTGTACAAATAACATCAACACATCAGATTCTCAGGTTTGTTGTTCTTATTTATAAAAAAAAAAATAGCTAAGTTATTTTATTTTTTTTTATTTTTTTTGTAGACGCGCTTATTTAATTCTGCAACAGGCTCGTTGTGCAATCAGCCAGATACATACAATGAATTTTCAATGAGCTAGGGGTTACTATAGTTCATTTCGACAGTTAACACTGGTTCTAACACTAGAATATACATTAGCAGGGTTTGAGGTTTTATAAAAAGTTACTTTTTATAAGGCTTGACCCCCCCCAAAAGAAGTCCAAACACAAGTTGAGGTCTTAAAAGTATATTTTTACATTCAAGTAGGCTTATAAGTTTGAACTCTATAAGTTCTACTTTATCACTTTATTATATATTTACATATTGCATATGTGTATCTCACAAAAATGATTTAAAAAGATTTTATGTTTTATTTGTGGTTTTTTTTTTTTCACAACAGATTGTGAAACGATGTGAAACAATGTCCTACACAAGTTACTTCTCAAAAGAAGTTAGAAAAACTAACTCCTCCCCCTGAAGTCTGTATACCTAGCAGCACACTGAGTGCAAAAGAGATGCATTGCATTTGCCATTATGTAACTATTTCCCCATACAAGGCTGCTGCGTACAGTGTTATGGGAACTTTGACAATCAAATTATTTGCAAACACATCATTTGCTAGGTTATAGTATATAATACAGTTTATTAGATTATTTTAGGCTCACTCTGTACTGTGATTGTGTGAGTTATACAGGCAGGCAGCCCTAAGGAAACAAACAGGTTATGTAATAACCTGTTTGACTATGTCCATTTTATATTTAGTCTGTCTAATTATAGCCTGCATACAATCTTTTTGTATTTTTTGCTGTATTTGGTTGATATACAGAGGAAATAATTGTCTTTATCAGTATTTGTGCTTAGAGCTTGTCTTGAGTCAGAAATCAGCTTTTTTACTGACTGACAGTCATGAACATTTATCTGTCTGTTTCTGTCTACCTATCTCGTATCAGTGCAGTGCTGGTGTGTGATAGTGCCAGTGAATTGCGTGTGGTTGGCGGTAGTCAGGAGTGATGGCTGTGAAAGAGCGGGTGGAGGCAGTGCTGAATGTGGGCCTGCGGGTCCCCAGTATCATGTTGCTAGAGGTGCTGTACCGCTGGGATGTCAGCTCCTTCTTCCAGAAGATCCAGAGAAGCAGCCTCAACAACAACCCCCTCTTCCAGTACAAATACCTGGCCCTCTACCTTCACTATGTGGGTGAGTAACTAACAAGCCTATGTTTATGTGATCATATTTTGGGGTATACCATAGTACACGAATAAGGAGCCATTCTGTGTCATGATGATAGTTCCATGGTATTACCATCTCTGCACCATGGTCATTTTTCTGTGAGGGAATAAATGGCATTTAATCAGTAGATCAATTTACTTGTTTCTTTGTTCTCTTCCTACTATCTTAAACCTGGCAAAGCTAAATCCAACACACTTTCATGACAATTCATAACTATTTTATGTTTTGGCGAATTAGTGGATAATTCGCATTAATGTGTATGATAACATTTGTATGTTTTTGTATGATTTGCTTACGGCCCATCAGGGTTAGGTAAAAAAAAAAAAAAAATTCTAAAAATTGTACGTTTCCCTACAAATCGCATTATACGAATTCATATAAACTTACCACTTTGTAAAATAGTTTTCTCATAGACTTGACTTGGCTAAATCATAACTATGCTGTTATAGAAGATAAAATGTGGTTTGTTATAGTTCAGAACAGTCAAGCAGTCTTTGAAGATTCTTTTCAATTGGAATAGGAGAGAAACAAATTGTTCTAGAGGTCAGACAGGTGGTCTGTTCATCGGCTTTTTGCTCCAGATTACTCCACTCATTTGAATAATGGTGGCACAGGCAGCAAAATTATATGAAGAATGGGAAAGACTGAAATGATCTGTCAAAAACCTCACATGCAAATAAAATCACCAGAAAATAAATAAATACACCTATTCAAACCTATTTCTCAATGTTATTTACTCTGTGGCTCTGCTGACAATAGTGGAGTCAGAGGCGACTGGTTCTGGCCAGCGCCCTGTACTGAGATTTAAAAAGACTCAGTGGAGCGTGGCATCAGCCCATATTCATCTGCTGCACATCCCAACAGACACAGATCATGAGTTATTCACAGGGCTCATGCTGTGTTGATTTGTGTGATTTGAAATCAACTGTTTTTGTTGTCAATGACTTCATTTCCCCCTCCTTCTGAATTGTCTGTGTTTGTTTTTCTATCTGAAAGGGTTTCCGACTTCTGGAGCACCATTTGGTCTTGTTTGTAAGAGACTTTAGTACAACTTCACCCATATAACCCCATGTTTAAATGGTTTATAAACTTTAATTAACGCTGCAGACTACAGGAAAACTGGCTTTTGGAGCAGATGTTTGTATAGTACCCAAAAGAAACAAACCCTAATGTTTTGTCTCGTTTGTGTGGTCATGAGCTATGCTCATGTGGCTGTTATTTACCCTGGAGAGGAGGCTTTTGAGGTTACATGCGGATATGTTCGTACAATAAGAATAGCAGCTTCTGGTAATGGCTTTAGAACACAGACCACCACCCAGCAAATTACAAAGCACAAAACAATACACCATACTGTACATCCAGTTTACAGAATGAAAAGTAATTGTTTGAATTAATACACAGTGAAATTTGGGTCAGTGTGATATAACTGTATTATCATAAAATCAAAAATTCTTAAAAAGAGGGTGATATAACTGTGATATCATTAAATGAAAATGGTAACACTTTAGTTAAGGGTCCAATTCTCACTATTAACTAGTTGCTTATTAGCATGCATGTTACTCGGTTATTGGTGACTCTGTTTATTAGTACTTATAAAGCACTTATTAATGCCTTTTTCTGCATGACCATAATCTACATCCCTTAATCCTACACAATAGCTAAACTAAACAACTACCTTACTGACCAATAAGCAGTAATTAGGAGTTTATTGAGGCAAAAGTCATAGTTAATAGTTAGTTAATAGTGAGAATTGGACCCTAATCTAAAGTGTGACCAATAAAATTCTTAAAATATGAAATATTTTTGACATGTTTTACATATATTATTTCTTATATGATATTTTAACATAACTGCATTTTGCTTATTGATGTTAGAAATCTTTTGTCCTTCATATCAGTATTGTGGTCCAAAACATTAAAAGACGTGCAGAAAAAAAACATAAAATAGGAAATATCATAGAAAGGATGTCATGTGGTGTGACTCTGCAAAAACATAATATTTATGAGTTATTCATACATGATATTTGTTATATATATATATATATATTACTTTTTCATTTGTTAAAAGAAATGTATGTTTTACATTTTTAATGTATTAGTAATTGTTAAAATTGACTAAGATTATTAAATTCTGTACAAGTATTGTTCATTGTTAGTTCATGTTAATGTTAACAAAAGAAACCTTATTGTAAAGTGTTTTATAATAAACTTTTTTTTAAACATTTTATAACATTTGAAACCAAATTAAATAGAGTACATTTCTAAAAATGTTTTCCTTTTTCCTCTTATAATGTCATTCACCCTTTTATTAAACACAACAAGCCAGTGTGACTCTCTTTCCACATTAACTGACTGATACCCACATACAGTACTAGGTTGAATGTATTCGCAACAATAAATGTATAATTTAAAGCAAACAGACATTATTTGTTTTTCTCAGTTATAATGCTCACAAAGAGGCAGAAAACATAAGACTTAATTTTTCCATATCTGCAGTGCGTTGTATTAGCTATAGATGCTCTGACATTAGCCATTGTTTAGAAGCAATGCGGAGAGGAAACATTGCGAAGATTAGAAGATGACATTGCGGGTGAAAAATCCAGCATGGATTCCATGTTGGTTTATGTTAGTTACAGCTGGTATAGTGCTGGTGGACCAGCATAGTCATGCTGAAAACCTGTAACCAACATCCCACACTGGTCCCTGCATGTGAAACATACTGCTGGTGACCAGCAATGCTGGATTTTTCAGCAGGGATTTTAAAGATACCACTAGCAGAGCCCTTACTGTTGTTCTGTTTAATAGAGATTCAGCAGCTTCTTGTCTTGGCTGCAGCTTTGTTCTGCAGGTGCATTTTGTCCAATGTAGATGGTGATACCCTCAGGACCCCCTGCTGAATGTCGGACAGAGTCCAAGTACAGAAGCTCCCACAGGTCAAAAGGACTGCTGTCAGGGGAAACTTTGGACTTCTTTAATCTCAGGCTTGCTGGGTTTGTAGTTTTGAGAAAAACCACCTGGCACTGAGAAGCTCCTGTGAAGTTTGCACTATAATGAAGCCAAAATAGGACTGTCCTGTCTGTTGAACACTTCAGTTTCAAAATATGACACTGTAAGCCCATTAAAACTAATAGAGATTGCTTTGCCTAACACCAGGAGCTGACATTTCTGCAGAACAGCTCTACTCTTTCTTCAAATAGTTAATATCTATATATTTTGGGCTTTAGCCCAGTCATTATATTGATTAAATATAATGTATTTGTGGCCACCCGGCCTTTTTTACCTATACAAGTTTGTTCTGACTGAAGGCACTACAGCAAAGACGTTAAATTGAGATATGGAGAACACCTACTGTCAGCAAGATCACAGGCACTTTCTGTCTTTACTGTCTATGGATAATATGAGCTGTCTTTCAACATTTTATCCAGTCACAAAGCTGGCCAAGTCCTCTGCTCTTTGACCTGGCAAGAGCTTCCTCATATTTCACCACTAACTTTATTCCCAGGTAATTGCATTGGTCCAAGCTAGTGTGCCAGCATACTCCACATTAATCAATACTGAGATAAACTTTGTGCCTTCCACCCAGTGGAATGTTTCCACTGTGTTGTATTTCTCCTGTGTTCTAGACAGTGAGGTATGGCACATTTTCATATTTGTGAATGGCACAAGTGGATGAGTGGGTGAGGGGATGAGTGCTCTACGTCAGATAAACAGTTATGCAACAGAAGGGATCAAGAGGTTTTGGCAGTGGAGTAATGAAGGCTTAATCTGTGCATGGCAAAAGCCTTAATCTCCCGCCTCATCCTGTCTACACACACTCGTGTGAACACACATGTCAGCGTGAGCCAGTGAATGTCAAGTTGGAGGCTGAATCATGTACTACAATACTCTTGTTTATTATGCTGTATAATTCTAAATGTATTTACATTTAAAACACCCTTTTTCAGGAAATATTGCATCTTCTGAGGCATTTTATAAGATAAATGTCTAATGGAAACATTCCATTTTTGTTAGCCATTTCCCCCCCTATTCTATATCCTCCACTTGAGTTTTCTCACTGATACTGTAGGCTCAAAATAGCATCCAACTTACAGTGTTTTTCATGTAAAGTATGCAAATTGTCGGTATTCCTGGAATACCTGATGATACCGGTATCAACCCCCAGTGGCCATTCAGAGAACATCAGTGGGCACTGGAACAATATTTTTGAAAGGGAAGTGTTCTTAGAGGGCATTTGTTTAAGGCGAGGATTCAAGATGAAACGAGCTGGAACTGCTTGCAAAAGAATAGGGTGTGCAACATTCTCTAGTCTGCACTGGACATTTCAAATCTATTTGTCCTGTTGTCTGAAGCAGCACGACACTGTACCACTGATTATTATGGGTTCTGTGTACTTTTGACATCACACTCGTATCTGGTGTAGATGGGATGTGAAACCTTCCAGGTTACACCAGTGTGGTTAGACAAGACTGTGTGTAGTCTCCGTAGCCATGACTCTGTACGTGTTTCTGTCAGCTTTCTAGAGCAGCTGTCTGACTTTCCGTACTAGCAACTTAGCGTTTAGCATCCAGACATAAACTGATATATCTAAACAAACTAAACACTTTATGATAAATCCTTCTGCTTTTTTTTTTTTTTTTTTTTGAGCTTCTTCTTGTTTGCTGGTTGGTTGCTGTTTGTGATAAACTACCTAATTAAAGTTTGAATTTCATTAACTTTGCGTTTGTTTAACACTTGCTGTATAAGTACAGTTTTTTACATTCACTGTGAATGAATTAGCTTAATCACTCATTCAAAAACGAAACGATTCATTTATTTAGGAATGAAACATGTAACTGTTTGTATTAATGAGTCCTCTAACCATTCATTTAAACACACTGATTCATACAGGAACGACAATAATGTTGCTTGGAAACAGAGCTATTTTTGTTTGGCGGTCCAAAAATAGACAGAGGAGTTGTCAATATTGTGTTTAGAATGTAAGTTACTCATTATTATCATTAACTTTTTATTTATTGAACTATTGTATAAAAGCTAAATCACACTCGAAATTATGCTGGTCAGAATGTCAGCATTAATGATTGCCTATGTTAATAATATGGGCTACATAGTAAATATGCTAGTAAATTTCAACTCGACTTCTGTCAGTGAACTTGAAACAATATTTAACATGATTTTTTATCATCTGACTCATATGCATCAGACTGACAAAAGATCAGACTTAAATTATTAAAATTCAGAATAACCATTATTATTTTCTTGACTGGTAACTGAATACCATTTGCTAAATTAAACATGCAGTAGTATACAACTTTTATATTTGCATATTGCATGCTATTTCACATGCGATTTACAATTTGATGCCTGCTACATGTCTAAAAATAGTTAGGACGGGGGAATGTTTACCATGGTGTAGCATCTCTTCTTTTCAAAACAGTTTGAAGACATCTGGGCATCGAGTTTATGAAATAGATGTCATCTGGAGGGGAGCATATGTTGCTCTAAAACCTAGGGCTGGGCGATACAGCTAAAAAATGTATCACGATATAATGTTTCATATTGTTCGGTATCGCTAATTATTGGAAAAAAAATGTATAAACTTTTTTCAAAAAAAGGACAGTAGAAAAAAAAGTTTGAATTTAACCAATGCATTTTTAATGAAGGCAAACAACAAATAATTTTAAATAAAAAATAAAATGTAAACAAATCTTTCTTATATTATATGTGAAGATTAAATAAATAAGCATTAAAGAAACTTAGAGCTGCACAATTCTGGATAAATTGAGTTTTGTCAAACTAAGATCACGATTCTGAATGACAACTAAACAAAATAACATGTAATTTACTAGAGGTTCTGACAAAATATTAATTGCTGCAGTCTATTTTAAAATTTTGTGGTAAAACACTTTTCCACTTTGAAACAGTCCATTATAAATGAGCCTCGGCCCACAGGACACGACAGCGCTTCTGGACCATGTTCACATATGGCCTCCTTTTTGCATGACAGAGCTTTAGTTGGCATCTGCAGATGGCACGGCGGATTGTGTTTACCAACAGTGGTTTCTGGAAGTATTCCTGGGCCCATTTAGTAATGTCATTGACACAATCATGCCGATAAGTGATGCAGTGTCGTCTGAGGGCTCGAAGACCACGGGCATCCAATAAAGGTCTTCGACATTGTCCCTTACGCACAGAGATTTCTTCAGTTTCTCTGAATATTTTGATGATGTTATGCACTGTAGATTATGAGATTTGCAAAGCCTTTGCAATTTAACGTTGAAGAACATTGTTTTTAAAATATTCCACAATCTTTTTACGCACTCTTTCACAGCTCTGCCCATCTTTACTTCTGAGAGACTCTGCCTCTCTAAGACATCCCTTTTATAGCTAATCTTGTTACAGACCTGAAATCAATTAACTGAATTAGTTGCTAGATGTTCTACCAGCTGAATCTTTTCAGAATTTATTGCTTTTTCAGCTATTTGTTGCCCCTGTGCCAACTTTTTTGAGACCTGTAGCAGGCATCAAATTTGAAATGAGCTCATTTAGTGGGTAAATGTGTAGAATTTTCGTTATGTTATCTATGTTCTGTTGTGAATAAAATATTGGCGCATATGATTTGAAAGTCTTTTAGTTTTCATTTTATTAAAATTTTAAAAACGTTCCAACTTTTCCGGAATTCGGGTTGTAAAATAGTGTGTTCTGCTCACTAACCATTATGCTGGTATTCTGAACATTGCCAGAGACCTTTTATGCAGGTGTGACTATCAGAGAACTGGATATCCAGATTCAGATTCAGTCAGTGTGCTCTGGCTGTGCGAGTTCCTTTGACAGTCTGAGTGAATGGACTCTCTCTGTTGGTCAGGGATATTGAGAGAGATGTGACCTCAGAGGCCCTTCTGTGTGCTTGACAGCATTCTCACATAGCGGTCTAACAGCAGTCTCATTCTTTATCCCTCTCTCATTCAGGTTACATTCTGAGTCTGGTTTTGCTCACTCTGCCCCGACAGCACCTGGTGCAGCTCTACTTGTATGTGCTCACTGCTCTGCTGCTGTTCGCAGGTCACCAGATCTCAAGGTGAGAGTTTTGGACTTAAATATAGAGAGATTGACAGAAAAGCTGCCTTCTACCATAACAACCCCACTTTCCAGAAAGATTCTGTTTTGGATGGTCATTCAGTCAAGGGAAATCCCAGACATTATGCAGTTTGATACAGTCTATTTTATACAATATAATGATATTGTCATATTAGCAAAAGTTTGCAGGGGATTGTCAGCTTTCTGTTGCAAATTCACGTGACCAGCTTGAACCCAATGTGAAATATGCATGGGGAAATCTTTCAATCTTAACACAAAATTCCTGATTGAGTGGATTTTGAAATGGTAATGAAATTAAATGATAAACTGTGAAAATTCACTAAACAATGGTAAATATGACCGCACCTTAATTGAATATATTTTTCTGTGTTTAGCATAAAAGGGAACTGACCCTAAGCCGATCCTTAAAAGTTCCCCAAAAATATTATATTATATTATATTATACAACCTTTAAAATATTATTACAATTTAAAATAACTTTTTCTTTTAAATACAGTATATTTTTCTAAAGTCATTTTCCTTTTACGGTTAAGATCTGAGCATTGCTTTACTAAAGACTCTGCCATGCTCATGGGTCTGCGATTATAGTGTGGTGCTTTGCGCCTGACAGGTGGCTGTTTAGTGTCAGATTAAGAGAGAGCTTTTAGCACATTTCTCAGCATAATGTGTGTCTATAGAAAAAGCAGTGGCTGCTCAAATTAAGATCACCCAAGTGTGGCAAAGCCATTACTGCCAGCTCGTAACTTACCTGCCTCACTCCATTCCCTCTTTGCCTCATTCTGAGCAAAGCCAAGCTCAGTAAAGGATTGAAGCAAGCTTTGTAAATGTTTATTCAAGTATGTGTGTGTCATGTGTGATAGCCATTCTGTCCACTTAAAGGGTTTAATCTCCCAAATAACATGCCTGGGTCATATTTCACCTCCAGAAAGAAATTTGTTATGATGTTATATGCAAAGCCATTTTGATCATCAAATTTCTCACCCAAAGTTATTGTGGGTCTTCTGAAGACTTGAGGTGTGTCCCAATTCGCATACATATGCACTATTCTAATATTTCCTGTCCACTAGAGGTCGCTAGAGGCCTATTCAAAACAAAGGTGTAGCTTGATGACGCCAAGTTTGAGCGCGGAATCTTGGGACATGTCATGTTCATGGATGCGATTATTAACGTTACTGTAGTATGAAGCAGAGCAGGACCGAGTGTTGTGGGAGCTGAACGAGGAACTTTTATTATGCCGCAGTCGTCAGCGCTGCTTCCGCTTTTCCGGTCATGAGTATGAGGTAACGCAGCTCTGTGTATCATATTAGATACATTTGAGTTGTTGAAAATGATGTTATAACGTTACTCTGTGCGTTTGCTCGGTGGCTACTGTGAGACACTTGTTGCACACTGCAGTAAGCTAGATCGATTTTAAAATATATTAAATGCTGTGTTGATAAATGCAATTAATTTTAAAACGTATTGTATGATGGAGTTTCTGTGTTACTTAAAATAAAGCTGCATCTGATTATGCTATGTTAGCTACTTCACAAAATAGTGTTTTTTTCTGAGGCATGGTAAAGCATGGTACTTGCAAAAAATCAAGAAAATTAGATTTTTCTAATTTTAGATAAACTAATTAGATAAACAATAAGACTGACGTTAAACTTGTTGAGCTATATAACAATAATTTGTTTTCTGTCTATAAATATATCAAAACAGTTGTTCCCTTGCCTATTAAAACATGTAAATATTAAAGCGTATTTGGTGTTACCATGGTTTCTACAAAATAAAACTGGAAACCTAGGGTAACATGGGTATGATGCAATTGACAGGCGACTCCTCACACATCCCGGAGCCTTGGTTAAAATTGCAGTTTTCTTACGATTTACAAATAGTTGCAAACATTTGGGATATTGTAAGTACTTAAGTGAACAAAATATATAACACTGGCCTAGTGGTTTTTGGATATTTTACTGCAAAATCCTTACATATTGCACCTTTAATTATGTAGTGGAGGGGGAGGGGCTATCAGACTCCGATGCTGAATGACAAAATAACCTTATATTCATACACTACATGGTTGAGTACATAGTGCATAAGTGCAGAGTGTATAGTGCGTCATTTGGGACACAAAATATAGTTAAAGGGTTAATTCACCCAAAAATGAAATTTCTGTCATTAATTACTCACCCTCATGTCGTTCCAAGCCTGTAAGACCTTTGTTCATCTTCGGAACACAAATTAAGTTTTTGAATCCTCCATAGACAGCAATTTAACCAGCAGGTCCAGAAAGGTACTAAAGACATTGTTAAAATAGTCGATGTGACTACAGTGGTTTAACCTTAAAGTCCCTGTAAAGCCATATTAAAGTATGTGTTCTGAGTTTGTCACACCACAGAAAAATGCGTTATTAACCACCCAGCCAAATTTAAATGATTAAAAAAATTGTTTAGTAAATGAAATAAGTTATCAAAATCGTGAAAAAATAAGCCGTATTCTCTGCTCTCAAACGCTGGGGGCGTGTCCGCTGTCAGAGCTGAAACCACACCCAACCGGTCTCAACTTACTTGTCTAATGAGTCATACTGATGCATATAAACAAAAGAATCACGTTAGAGGGTTGCAAAATTTAGTAGAGTTACTGTGGACTACCTACTAATTATAACATAAGCTTATGCACACAAGGTAACTTAAACTCTTTGGTGGGCACGTACTGCTGACTGTTGGGAGAGACTCTGTCCAGCCCCATATCATCGGCTGATGAAGGCCGAGGTGGGAGATAGTCTGTTCAGCCCCATTCACCAATAACAGCGGATTATCAGTGAATCCCAGTTGTCTCTGAGGAAAGTTTGTAAAACTCTCCGGTGTAAAATGATCACTGCAGAGACTAAATTAATCCACCCCTTCTTCATATCGTTTTTAAGAAATTTAAATAAGGAGACCGAGCTGTTTTAAGTATTATCGCAACTAGGTAATATGCATTTGCGTGACTAAGGCATTACTAGCTAGCAAAATGTAGGCTGTATAACTAACGCTAATGAGTATGACACAAGAGATTGAGCAAGCCGCTGTAGTGTTAGGGGTGGGGCCATGCTCGGGGGCTCCAGTGCGTCATCAAACCCCCATTTTAGCTCAGCCTAAAAAATCCTGAACACAGAATTGGTGAAAAACTCTTTAACGCTCTAACTTCGCAATTTTAACAATGTCTTTAGTACCTTTCTGGACCTTGAAAGTGGTGGTTAAATTGCTGTCTATGAAGGATTAAAAAAAACTCTCGGATTTCATAAAAAATATCTTAATTTTTGTTGCGAAGATGAACGAAGGTCTTACGGGTGTGGAACGACATGAGGGTGAGTAATTAATGACAGAATTTTCATTTTTGGGTGAACTAACCCTTTAATGAACCACTTTTATGCTTGTTTTATGATTATAATATTTTAAGGTTGAAAGCTCCAGTTCAGTAGTTACAATTGTATAAAAAAAGAGCAACCATTACATTATTCTGATACTCTCCCTTTGTATTCCATGAAAGGAAGGGAATTCTAGATATATACTTATATATTTTTTCCCACAAAAATTAGTTTACAATCAAAAATAATTGCTGAAGCCCCTGCAGTAGCACTGCAGAGCCCCTAGGGGTTGCGGACCACCTACTGTATTAAAATCCCTTAGCTAAGGGTAAAGAATTATTTTAAACTTCTGAATGTCAGTGGTGGTTGTTTTTGGGCTCATTGGGACTCAGCTGAGGGTTATATAAGCGAATGTTCTCTCAGGAATTCTAGTCTGATAAAAACAGACGGACTGATGGTTCCACCGCTCTGCTCTGTCTGACTCGGGCTGTAAGTATAGATCCTCCACAGGCTGTGATGACTCAGGGGGAATGTCACGCTGTGAGAGGTTAGAATAAGGTCTCTGTTTTCTGTTTCAGGGACTATGTGCGCAGTGAGCTGGAGTCTGGCTACGAGGGCCCACTGTACCTGGAGCCTCTGTCCATCAACCGCTTCACAACTGCGCTCATCTGTAAGTGCCTGACAAAGTCCCCAAAGACTGGATCACACTTTTAAAGTCAATGTGAAATGCTGTTGGCATCCCATTTATACTTCCGTATAATGTAAAGGTGTCATGTTACTGTGTGGCTTTATAATACGCACAGCACGGGAAATTCAAGGGGAACAATTTTTTAAAAAACTCAGAAGAACATACAGGAGAAAAAACAAAGATATTACACTTAAACATTGACAAGACCGAACAATGAACTGAAAGAGCTTAAATACACAGGAGGTAATCAACGTAAAACAGAACAGGTGCAGGAACTAATTATCAACTAGTGAAACTATATGATAACTGGAAACTCAGGCAAAACACAGGAAACGCAGTGAAAACGAAACCAGAACAGAATATATAAGGGGAGGATATTCAATAAGAAAAATCAATTGACTGGATTGTGAAAATTGGTTGTTCCATATACCAGGTTGTTTCAGAGTAAGTTTTTATGTTTTGATAAAAGACATTTTGAATAATGTGCACTGAGGAACTATTAGGGCTGGGCGATATAATACCAAAAATAATATATCAGGTTTTAATATTTAAAGCTGCAGTCCATAACTAATTTTTTGGTTAAAAATGATCTGAAATCAATTCTTGAGCAAGTACATAACCAGACAGTGTTCAAACTATCTCCTTACCCTAGCCCAATTCATGACGGTAAGCTTGTAATAATGTTTTTTAATTTGAGAGGTACTGGTAGGTTTCCGCAGGTAATACGAGTTTGCCTTTGCATCATTACGTCACGTATGTATACATAAAAAAGGAGTCCCAGACGCTGCAGGTGGTGGATCATTTATAGCCTTTTCTCACAGCAGCTGGAATAATTAAACTTATCATTTTGATGTTGGATTGTAATCCAGGAAGGTCCAAATGACAATCATCAGTGACAACTGGAGATTCACCTGTAGTCAAAAGCAAAAGACTTATGACACACATACACACTAAATACACATAGTCACGCAATGTTGATGTTGTTAACATTAACAATTTGAGAACAAAGTATAACAATGATAATAATTTGCATGGTTTGATGTTATATGAGCTAAGCGATCGTTAGATTTAATCACCATTGGTAGCACGATTTATTGTAATGCTTTTTTTTCCTCAGTTGGTCAGAACAAAATTGGCAGACATGTTACTTACTTGTTCAGAAAACATTTTCCGGTGAACATTCTTATTTTGGTCATACTTCCAAGACATAGAATCTGTGATTCCGAAGTACAGTATCCACACCGATGTGGTGATCGACAGCAAACATTAGATGAACAACCCATGTAAAGATAATAATTCTGCAAATAACTGCAATTGCAGGTTTCAAACAGAGATGGCGACAGAGGCAAAACTTACAGACTGCAGCTTTAATTAGCATAAATAGGCTAATTAATTATTAAGCATTTATATTTATTTGAACCAATATAACAATACATTTTAATAAACAGCAATATATATATATATTTTTTAACTAAAACAATTTAATACATGAAAAATGCAGCAAAGGCCATCTTGCTGCCAGGAATGAAATGCTTATAATGCACTTGCAACCATAATATTCGTCCTACTTTAAAGTTTGCGGATGGGAATCAGGGTGTTGGTATGAAAAGAGCTGAAAATGTACATTCTTGCTACTGTCTCTGTCTGTGCTACATTGCTAGTAAAAGGGGACTGATTGAATGTTCATGTAGTCAGAATGACATCACCAGAAAAGACATTTTAGAGAAAGAGCAAGTTATTATATTCTGATTAAAAATTCCAAACACCAACTGTTTTTTTTTTTTTTTGTTTTTTTTAAATATTTAAATTAACACACCAATAAATCATTCACAATATGACTATGAAGTTGCATTAATAAAGTATTAAATCAGTTCTGATTTCATGTTGACTTCCAAGACTTCAAAAGAGAACCGCTCTGTGTTAAGATTCCTGTCAGGTGCGAGTCTCACACTCATTACTGCTCTCATTCAGTCTCTGCAGTATATTCTTTCCTGGATGTGTGCTTATACAGTGTCATTCTATGGAGAGTTGGGTAGTTTTGCATGTCTTGGGATGTGATGTCAGAGGTCAAGCCATTTCCCGTTCATAAGCCGCCTGCCCTCAAACACGCTGTGCGAGTGCCAGAGATGCACATTTCATATTTTCCCCTCTCTTCACTTTTGCTATAAGTACCATCCTTTGTCAGCTTAATGTCAAAACCTCTCCTGCTCACTTCCTTTATTTTTTTTTATTTTTTTTCACACTTACAAATACTGTCTGCTCTTCCCCTTTGTTTGTAATATGTCATGCTCTCCCAGTCCCTCTCTCACTTTCTCTTTCACTGTATTTCATAAGTCTGTCCCTTCCTTTGCTTTCTCATCAACTCTATTTTTTAATTCTTTCTTCCTTTTTATGTTTGTCTTGACCTTTATACTGTTTAAGGGGTAAATCTCAAGAACATGTCAAGGTCATATTCACCCTAAATAATAATAATAAAAAATAATAATAAAAAATTAGATTTAAATAAATTAAATTTTACAAATGGAATGTTGCATTATTTTTGCATAAAGAACATAACACTCTACATTAGTTAGCATTAGTTAGCATTAGTAATTAGTAATGCATTAACTATATCATTAAGAATGAACAATAGAGTATTTATTCAACTTTGTTAACATGGGTTAATAAAAATACTGTTTATTGTTAGTTCATGTTAGCTCAGGACAGGCCCATTTAATAATAAGGTAACATTTTACAATACGGTCTCATTTGTTATCATTAGGTAATGAATTTGCTAAAACTAACAATGAACTAACAATGAGCAATACATTTTTAAAGCTTTAATATTAGTAAAAATCTAATTGTTCATTTTTTGTTCATGTTAGTTCACAGTGCATTAACTAATGTTAAACATAACTTTGGATGTTAAAAATGTATTAGTAAATGTTAAAATTACTGTTGACTAAGATTAATATATGCTGTACAAGTATTGTTCATTGTTAGTTAAATTTAACTAATATAGTTATCTAATCTTACCAAATGTATTGTAAAGTGTTACCAATCATTTTAACTGATACAGTATTTGATTTTAATAATGTATTAGTAAGTGTTGAAATTAACACTAAGATTAATAAGCTTTTATTAAACATTGACTAACAAAATGTTTTCAGTACTTTATTTCACCATAAACAAAGGCTAAATTAGCTATAACATGGAAGTAGAATTTTCATTGAAGATAAACTTGTAAAAAGCAAATATATAAATAAATTATATATATATATATATATATATATATATATATATATATATATATATAATTTTATAATAATAATCTTTTTACTTTGTTTTTATATATTTTATATGATTTTAATCTTTTTACTTTGCTTTTATATATTTTATATGATTTTATATATTTTTAATTCCAAACAGTAATTATAATTTGAAATAAAAAACTAATTTGGCTGAAACAACATTTTATAAGTTGGTCCGAAGTATTTCTTTCAGTGTAGTGTACTGCCATGTTAAAAAATATAATTATTTAAAGTACATCTACTTGAAAGTCTAATCCTAGGTATACAATAGGTATACATTTTTATAGGTTAGGTACTATGTAAACATCATTATATTGCTGTTTTGAATGTTTTAAATTTTGCTGTTTTTTTTCTAGAAATAAACAGTGTACAGACAGACGGTGATTTTCTTACTGCATTACAGTAATGAGAATTTATTTAATAGGATTTTAAAGGATTTAATAGGTATTTAATAGGCTTAATTTTCTTTATGCAATATATATATATTTTTTTTCCCTCAATAATTTTTTTTTCTTTTTCTTTTCATTTTGTGGTGATATATAACCCTAGCATTTGTTGGTGAGATTCACCTTTGAGTTTACTGCTTGCTCTTTCACTAGTGTGTGCACTGAGTTCTTGAGTGCTGCTGAATCCTTCAACCATTACTCTCAATTCTGTAGGGCCTAATTAACTCCAGCAAGAACAGATGCATTCATTAATGCCAGTGGGTACAGTAGGGAACACACAGCTCAGATTCAGGTGTTTTGCTTTGCTTTAATGTACCATAGTGCAGTTTGGTATGGTATCATTAGTGATCTTATTATTACTAAAATGCCTATATATCTCTAATTCCTTTATGAATAAGATGTTTTTTTTCTTTCTCTGTGTCTGTGTATGTTTGAATAGGCCAGCTGGTGGTGTGTACCTTGTGCTCCTGTGTGATGCAGACCAAGCGCATTTGGCTGTTCTCAGCGCACTTGCTCCCTCTGGTGGCCAGGCTGTGCCTGGTCCCTTTGGAGACCATTGTTTTCGTCAATCGCTTTGCCATGATTTTCACAGGCCTGGAAGTCATCTACTTCTTGGCCTCCAACCTGCTGGTGCCATTTAACCTGGCCAAGACAGCATACCGGGAGCTTGCACAGGTTAGAAAGTGCCTTTTTAGGGCAGACATCAGAATGATAAAGCAAAGAAACAAGAATTAAGCTCTTCTCTGTCTTATTCTGTTAGGTGGTGGAGGTTTATGGGTTACTGGCTCTTGGGATGTCTCTGTGGAATCAGTTGGTTCTGCCTGTGTTGTTCATGTGTTTCTGGCTGGTTCTGTTTGCTCTGCAAATCTACACATATTTTAGCACACGAGACCAGCCCACATCTAGAGAGAGGCTGCTCTTCCTTTTTCTCACCAGGTGAGTGGAAGTTCAGGCTGCTCTGCTCATAAATCCTGAGCATTTTACTCAAGGGCGTATTAGATGAATTAGATGAATAAGATATATGAGTGTCTGATTTTTTTTTCCCATATAAAGTTTTGATTTGATAAAGTGTTAGTAAATGTAAAATGTTTGATTTTGGTCTCATGAAGGTACACAGCAACTTAAATTGTAAATGCTCTCCAGTATTGCAGAGTGCTGTTGTACTCCGTACTCTCTGCTGGGCCTGGTCTTCACCGTGTCCTTTGTTGCTTTGGGAGTGCTCACTCTTTGCAAGTTCTACCTGCAGGGCTACAGGGCTTTCATGAATGACAACACCATGCACAGGTATCATATACCCTTCATACACCCTCTTGTTGCTCGGAACTTGTAGGACTTTTTTTCTCATGAAAAAAAGAAAATAAGTAGTTATAAAAAGAGTAAAAGCTTTCTTTTCCATGTAACGAATGTGCATGATGATCATTGACTGTCAGTTGCCATTTTGTTTGGTTTAATAATAAAATTATACATGTTATTATTATTAATAATGATAATAATAATAGTATAATTGTTATTATTTATATAATTACAATTTATGTCTTTGAAGGATGTCTCTTATGCTCATTAAAGCTGCATTTATTTAATCAAAAATACAGTCAAAACAGTAATATTATTAAATATTATTACAATTTAAAATAACGGTTTTCTATTTTTACTATATTTTAAAATATCATTTATTCCTGTGATGACAAAGCTGAAGTTTCAGCATCATTACTCCAGTCTTCAGTGTCACATGATCCTTCAGAAATCATTCTAATATGCTGATTTGGTGCTTAAGAAACATTTATTATTATTATAATGCTAAAAACAGTTGTGCTGCTTAATATTTTTGTGGAAACCGTGATACATTTTTTCAGGTTTCTTGGATGAATAGAAATCTTTTGCAACATTATAATTTCTTTACTATCAAAAATGTCCTTTGATTAAAAAATAAAAATCGTACTGATCCCAAAATTTGTGTATAGTCAGGATTTTAACTTGTCTTATCTCATTAAATGAGCTTGGACTTTTCTTCAAGCTTTGTACCTCTAATTAAGCTGCCACTCTTTTCTCCAATTAATCTTCCCCTAACTAACTATACCTTTATGATTACCCTGCTAAACAGTTTGGTGTGGAGTCTATATTTCATTCGTTATGGCTCCTTTTTATCACTTAATTGATCATTGAACTGGCAGAAGTCCATCAATTCCTCATCTCTCTCTTAGGGGCATGACGGAGGGGATCACTCTTTTGATCCTCGCTGTTCAGACTGGATTGATTGAGCTGCAGGTCATCCACAGAGCCTTCCTGCTCAGCATCATCCTCTTCATTGTAGTGGCCTCTATCCTGCAGTCTATGCTGGAGATAGCTGATCCCATAGTGCTGGCGCTGGGGGCCTCCAGAGACAAGTACATAATGATGAATGTTGAAGTCATATATTTATGTATTATGCAAGTGGATGTTGTAATTTAGTATTCTGATTGCCAACAGGAGTTTATGGAAGCACTTCCGCGCGGTTAGCCTGTGCTTGTTCCTGCTGGTGTTTCCGGCCTACATGTCCTACATGATATGTCAGTTCTTTCACATGGACTTCTGGCTGCTTATCATCATCTCCTCCAGCATTCTGACCTCGCTACAGGTAAACACAGTCACACACCATCAGAAAGGGAGAAAGCGTATAAGGGAGCAGATACAGAACACTCATATAAAAGTGAATGGGAGAATTTAATTTTTACATGATTCAAGCTGGAGCAGCAAAGTTTATGATGCCGTTGTTGTCAGAATTTATTCCTGAATCCTGATATGGAATATGTTATTGCACTGTAATCTTGACAAACAATTTTGGAGATTTCAAGTGTAACATTTGCAGTACAAATAGCAACATAAAGAGTATAATATAATTTCCTTTGAGTTTTCTAATATTCCTTATATGAAGTTTTCAAAAGTACCTTCCTGTTTCTCTTGGATTATGTTTACGTTTCCCGCTAACCATATCATAGCATAGATATGACACTGGTTCTGGGAGCCCCTGTAATTTTTAAATAAATTTTCTGTACATATCTTAGGGAAATTAAATATAGTTTATTCTTAAAGAAAGGAGAAATGAAACTTTGGTTTAAGAGAATATTCATGTCCTCACGTATGTGGGGGATGAATGCAAAAGAATGTTCAAAAACTTAATTTTTTTTATTTGTATAATTTTTATTCACATTATTCATTTATTTATATAATTTTAGTCAACCAACAGCTATGTTGTTTGCATTTAATAATAATAATAATAATTCTGTAATATTTTATATTTATTTTTTTATTAGTGTTATTTAAATATTTAATTTAGTAATGGTGATATTTAACAATAATATTATAATAATTTAGTGTTTGCATTTTTAATAATAATTGTATAATATTTAGTAACAAAATAAAATAAAAATATAATATTTTTGTGTACAGTCAAACCAAAATGTATTCAGACACCTTGAACATTTCATTCATTAATACAGTTTATTCACTATAGTTTAAAAAGATGGTAATAAAATATGACAAGAGTTAAACTGTGTCAGAAAAAAATAATCTTAATTATGTCAGATAACACTGAAGCAAAACATGGTCAGGTCAAAGTGTCTGAATAATTTTTGGTTCCAAATTTTTATCGAATTTACTGGCAATTTACTGTATGAAGAATTTTTGGGTATAATATGTCACAGTTTACTTTATTTTGCTATCCTCACTTACATAAATGAACTATAGTGTTCACTAGTAAAAATGTATCAAAAATGTCTGAATAATTTTTGGTTTGACTGTAAATGTAATCCACTACCCTGCTCTCTAGTCATCAACCCTGAAAAAACTGTTACAGGTGAAATGATGGGAGTTTTATTTGTGTAATATGAAATTCTTCTGTTTTGAACTCTTTCACTCCCAGGTTCTAGGTACACTGCTGATCTACGTCCTCTTCATGGTAGAGGAGCTCCGTAAGGCTCCGGTGGAGAACATGGATGATGTCATCTACTGGGTGAACGGCACCTACAGGCTGCTGGAGTTCCTAGTTGCGCTGTGCGTGGTCGCGTACGGTGTGTCAGAGACTGTGTTTGGGGAGTGGACCGTGATGGGCTCTACCATTGTACTCATCCATTCTTACTATAACGTGTGGCTGAGAGCCCAGCTGGGCTGGCAGAGTTTCCTGCTCCGCAGAGATGCTGTCAACAAGATCAAGAGCTTGCCTACAGCTTCTCACCAACAACTCCAACAGCACAATGACATCTGTTCCATCTGCTACCAGGTGTGTGTGGATGTGAGGATTTGTGTTTGTGATGGATGTCCAGGTACATTCTTTGTCTATTTCTGTGGTAGATTGATGGTGGGTTCAGTTAGGGTGCATCGCTCTTGTTCATACAATCCTCTAAGTATTAAACTTATGCGCATAATTTGTGCCACACCATTTGTACTATGGTCGTGAATGATATATAATTTTGTGTGGCTTGCTGATGAAAGACTTCAAGCGATTGGATTTAAAATGTCTTTGTCTGGTGGACGATATTGTAGACCAAAGCTTGAGGCTTATTGCTTTCATAAAATGGTTATTAAAATAAATATTTTTATGGACTATTTACAGTATTTTATCCATAAAATAAAAAATATAATGATATTTATAGCAAATTTATACTTCCACCAAGCAGTGTAGTTCTTCAGGAACACTTCAATACACAGACACAGCAACATACAGTGGCGCAGTAATACTGATGTAATGAGGTCACAGGTGTATGTTTGTAGAGTACTTTACAACATCTTTGAGTGCAGCTCATCCAGTTAGAATCAAGGACCCAGATCCGTTTTATAAACTGATATTACATTGAAGGAGCAACTTAAGCCTTATCCAGAAACCAGAATAAAATACAGATTTGGGGTGTTAACTATTTTGAATTTGGTCAGTAAGCATCCACCTAACAACCGCATAGCAACACACTAAAAAACACCTTAGAATTAGGGGAGCTGGTACTTTATCAGTTGTCAGGCGATATTTGAGATTTTTATCATTTATCAGTATCAGTAAAAAATATGTATATATACAAAATTCACATTTATTTGTATAGCGCATCCCGATGGGCATCCCGAGATGAAACAGAAAAGCAAATGGAGAATAATTAGCAGTTCATAACATTAAGCAAAGATAGTCATGTGCAATTGATCTGATATGAGATGCATTATGTGAATGCCTGGCTAAAGAGATGCATCTTTAATCTAGATTTAAACTGGGAGATTGAATCTGAGCCCCAAACATTATCAGGAAGGCTATTCCAGAGTTGAGGAGCCAAATGTGAAAACGCTCTCCCTCCTTTAGTGGACTTAGATATCCTAGGTACAACCAGGGGCCGGTTGCATAAACCACTTAGACTAGTCTTAAAAGTTAAGACACTATTTTTTTCTTGAAGAGTGGTCCTAATTTTTTAAAGTCTGTTACATAAAAAGGTGGATTGGTGTAATTGGAATTGGAAAAATAACATTGATTTGGTTAACTGCAAGTTGGCCAAACTAGTTCTTAAGACACAGTCTAAGTTTGTGCAACTGGCCCTAGAAGTCCAGAGTTTTGTGATCTTAAAGAGCGTGAAGGATTGTAGGGTTATAGATGATCAGTTAAATACACAGGAGCTAAACCATTTAGGGTCATATAGGTCAGTAGCAATACTTTGTAATTGATACGGAACTTAATAGGTAACCAGTGTAGAGATGATAAAATTGGTTATATGATCATATTTTCTTCACCTGGTAAGAATGCAGATTGTACTTTAAGAGATTGTAGGTACAGGTTTTTGGTCCAATAAGTAATACCTCAGTCTTATCTGAATTTAATGGAAGAAAATTACATCCAATGTTTTACTTCTTTAACACACTCTGTCAATTTGGATAATTTAGAGATTTCATCTGGTCATGATCATCAGCATAGCAGTGGAAACTAATTCCATGTTTTCTTATAATATCACCAAGTGGCAGCATATATATTGAAAATAGCAGAGGGCCTAATACAGATCCTTGTGGCACTCCATAATTTACTGACGTTATCTTAGATTTTTCTCCGTTTAAATAGACAAAATAATAACGGTCTGATAGATACGATATAAACCACCTTAATGCCTGTCCCTAAATACCAGTGTAATTTTGTAGTCGATCTAAAAGTATTTTATGATCTACAGTGTCAAAAGTAGCACTAAGATCAAGTAACACTAGTATTGAGATACAGCCTTGGTCAGAAGCTAGAAGTAACACCCTAGCAACCACCCTGAGTATCTTAGCAACAGCATATTACCACCTTAGCAACCAGCCCAAGTACCCTATCTACCATTTATCCCTTCTGTTTTAATTTAATTCAATAAGTCTACAATTCACACAATATTAAGCAGAAATAAATCAAGAATAAATAAAATAATTTGATATACATATCTCAACTGATATTGGATATTGATTTGTGAATCTGTTTACCTTATTTTTTACATGTAAATTATAATTTCCATTAATATAATAATAATGATGATGCTGATAATATTTTAACTACTAATAATAACGATGATAACAATAATGTTTTATTATTATTAATACAAGGAATACTTCTACTACTACTACTAATATAATTTTCCATCATTATAATAATAATAGTGATGATGATAAGAATAAATAACATTTTTTTTTATTATTTTACCCAACCTACATTCATAATAATAAAAAATATTATTATTATTATTATTATTATTTATTTTTAAAAAATACATCTCAAAATGAATATAAATTTAAAAATCTTTTTTTTTTTTTTTTTAAATAAAACATTTCATATTGTACAAATAAACGTATAATATTGTGATGCTTAAATTTGCCGTTTAACAAAAATGATTATTTTTATATTTTTTTTTAGACCTAAACTTTTCTGTTCCTAAATATAGGACATGACGTCAGCTGTGATCACCCCCTGCAGTCACCTCTTCCATGCCGGCTGCTTGAAGAAGTGGTTGTATGTGCAGGAGACCTGCCCTCTTTGCCACAACCAGCTGAAAGGCTCATCACAGCCCAGCTCCTCCACACAGGACACCCCGCCACAAGAGACACTGGATCTGGATCCTCCACAGCATCTAGAGTCAGATTCAAACCTTCAAGGTCCACAGCAAGACGACACCACTAACACTCCAGCATCAGACCTTGTGACTGGACTAAAAGATGCTGCTGCATCTCCTGCCTGCTCCTCCTCCCAGTCCTAAAACCTGCCTCGAGCCGAACTCAGCTCACACACTGCTGGCCAAAAGACTTGTGTTGCAGCAGAATATCGGATGGGAAACTGTCGGCGCTCCGTGACGGTTACGCACACTGAATGCTCCTTAGACATCTATACAATCAAAACCTTTCTACAGTCCCCCGCTCATCCAAACCATCACAGAATCCAGAGGTGAAAAGAATCATTTCACCAATTCCACATCTGGATCTACCCAAACACCAGCTCTTCCCCAGCCTTTATTATAAAACTACAATCTCCAGCAAACACCAACCTGAATGTGATCATGTGACCCTTGAATATAGTGCTGTGATGCTCTATAGGCACTTAGCACATATCCACTATAGCACGCTCTCAGCATCCAATAGCAGTAGCCCGTCTCTTTTCTGTTCACTATTTGTTTTCTTGAGAGAAAAAAAAATATATATATAGCTTATATATATGCCACTGCATTTGCACTAATGTAACATAAAGCAATGCTCCAAAGTTTGTCTTGTCTGATACCAAATATTTTGGTGTGTATGCGTTGAATCAAGTTATATACGAAATATATATACCCATGTACAAATATATATTTAAAGGAATTTTGATATGCAAAAGTACAGTGTTAAGCAGCACCGAGTGTCATGAAATGGCCTCAGGCTCATATGATCGCTACGCCTCTTTCGCGACCTCTAGTGGTGATAGTGGGAAGTGCCTTTGGCTGTGGATCAGCACTGGTGACGGTTCAAGAAAGTCAAATTCATTCTCGTCAGTATTTGGCATTTAGCGCATTTGTGAGCATGATTACATTAGAGAATGTATGAACACACTTTGCGAATGCCGTTTTAAATTTACACTAAGTGGTTAAGTTGTTTAACATAGTTCGTTAAATGAATACTTGGTTTTAAATCTGGAATCTTACTTTTATCTGGAACACCAGTTTTTTTTTAAGCTGTTACAGATATTTTTCCATTTAAAAAGCAAATTGGATTGAGAATGGAGAGTATAATCGTAATAGCATTCTTAATTTATCTCCCTTTGCTTTTATACAGCATAAACGTGGAATGATGTTCTGTGAAGGCTAACTTGTTTGAATTGCAGCTGAATTCAGTAAAATATGCCTGAAGTCTGAACGTGAACCTGAATGTCAGAATAAATCCAAACCTAATGTATGAAACATTTGTCCTGGCTTTCTTTTACTGTGCCTTTCACATGGCACTTAAACCCACCTGTGATGAGGATGATCATTTATTAATCAATGCTTATGTTTAATGTAATCTTTATTATATCTTAAAAAAATGAATTGTTATAATGCTTAAATTTGACTTATAGTATTTCAAATGTCTCATTTTAGTTTTTAATGTTTCATTTTTTATTTATTTACACAAAATGGCGAATTTTAATTTTGGCTATTTAATGGTTATCGGCCATAACATGACTAACAGCTTAGTGTATGTGTATATATAAACGGTTAGTTCCTGTCCTTAATTCTGATTGGTCAATAGCTGTGTTTTATTCACAGTAAAACATGGCTAGCCGCTTCACCCAACGGTTATGTGTGTCACTACACAACACCCTTAGTAACGTAAACTGTATGTTCTCAATTGATATTGTTCATTGAAGCTTACTGTATTATGAAGAAGAGTATTGTGAGAAAAAGATCGAGTGAGTGAGTTTATTACCTGCATTCAGATTTAGCATTTTCCTTCAGGTCAGTCCTATGTTCATAATAAAAAATCTGTTTAAATGTCCGATGTATTATCTTGTCCTTTTAACAGTTAAGGGGTTTTCCCGTGACTGACAGCACTAGTCAAAGCATTTGTCAGTTGCATCTTGTTCCGTGTTCACAACAATTCAGTCTTTTCAATGTAAAAGTCTTCACTACTGACTGAAACACTCATAAAGACAGTCTTTGCCACCATCTATTGGTGTAATAATGTAACTTCTGTTGCTGTTCACAGTCGGGGACTATTTTTTCTGGAGGAAGGAAGGCTTTAGTGAAAGTTTACTTCATGAACGTTGCATTGATACATATTTTTGGCTTTAATATTTGTATTGTGCGGTAACCGTTTTATAAAAGCAATAAGGTACTCGAGGCTAGTGCTGTAGCGTGAATAAGTCACGGCTGAAGGGGGTTGCAGGCACTCTGCTTCGCGTCGTGCCTAACACGACTTATTCACGATACAGCACAGCCTCTCGTACCTTATTGCTTACATATATACATACAGTGTTGGGGGTAACACATTACAAGTAATTTGAGTTACGTAATCAGATTACTTTTTTCAAGTAACTAGTAAAGTAACGCATTACTTTTTCAATTTACAACAAAATATCTGAGTTACTTTTTCAAATAAGTAACGCAAGAGCTGCACCCTCTACTGTACAGTTGTAAATATGCATTTCCTTCAGCCTGAGGTTTATTTGTTTCACTTTTGGTGTGAAAAGGCCTTAACATTTGCCAAAAATAGAACTGTTTTGTTGTTATTACAAAAACAAACAAGCAAGCCCAGCCCAGGTGAGAAAAAGTAATGCAAAAGTAATTTAACACATTACTTATCATACAAAGTAACTAAACGCAATTAGTTGTGAAATGTTTTCAGTGTCCTCAGTGTGAAAAGACGGATCTCAAAATCATTCAGTCACTGCTGTACAGGGTTCAAATATGCAAAAAATGCTGGAAAACTGAAGAATCTGCAGGACCTGAAGATTTTTTCTGAAGAACAGAGCTCAGTTTAACTGTTCAGAACAAACAAGAGACTCATGAAGAACCATCACAAAACAAAAAAACAGTCATCCAGGCAACCACACACAGTATTAAGAATCAGTGGTTCACATACTTATGAATGGGGTTATTTTAATAAATTCAGCTATTTTTTTTTTTTTTTTTTGTCTTGTGGATTATATGTAAACATCTTTTATGTAAAATATCTTACTCAGGAGAGTACTAAATAAAAAATAACATGCATTTTGTATTATCTCCTTTATTTTGTTAAAATTATTCACATTTTCACAGATTCTGCAAGTGGTTCACATACTTTTTCTTGCAACTGTATTTTTTGACCTAACCACTTCTGTTTTTGAATCTAGGATATGATGTCAGCTTTGATCACAAGATTTTTTTGTGGTTGTTTAGAAAAAAAGCTGGTACATATATTTTTCCATTTTAAAAAAGCAAATCTGAATGAAAATGGTGAGAATAATCTTATTAGTGTTCTCAATTTATTCTCCTTTGCTTTTATTCAGCATAAATGTGGAATGATGTTTTGTTTGAATTGCAGCTGCATTCAGTAAAATATGTCTGAAGCCTGGATGTCAGAATAAATCCAAACCTAACGTATGAAACATTTGTCCTGGCTTTCTTTCACTGTGCCTTTCTGAAGCGTAATAAGACCTACAGGGCTCTTAAACCCACCTGTGATGAATCAAACAGACCCACACCTGAGTACTGAGGTAATGTCAGACTGCTGAAACCATCAAAACATCTAATGAAGAGACACGGACAGGATATGCACTCATTTCCTGATCTTTCAGGGGTCTGAAGATCACTTGTTGTCATTTTCCCCCTTGTAGAGTTACTGTATGACCCTTTCTGCACAGTCATCATAGTCATAACTGTTCTTTTGACATAACCTTTACTGTATATGTTATGAATTTGGAAATGCATCTGTAAGAGTTTGAAGTTATGGCATACACATATTCTTACTCTATTTAACTGCAGTGTGAGGTGTCTCAGTGCAGGCAGATGAGAGCGTTTATCCGCTTTTCCTGTGTGAGCACTTTAACTCCCTTTAGCGTGAGGAGTAGGAAGAGAGAATGGAGGAAACATTAGCAAATCAAAGAGCGCTACCCTTTAACCCCTCTCCATCCTTCTGATCAAAGTTAGCCTTGAACTATGACCTTTGTGTATAATGGAGAAAAAAGTTTTTAAAAAAATACATGTGAAAAGCAGAAACAAAGCACTCGGTCATTTTGGAAAGGCCAAATATTCCCTAGGTACTTTTTCTCATGGAACAAGAATATAAATTATGTTGTCTTCACGGGTCCCCACCAGTGTGAGTTTCTCCTCCTCTCATTTTGGCTTGTGTGTATGTGTGTGTGTGTGTGTGTACTTGTTTAACCTACATTGTGAGGACCAAATGTCCCCACAAGGATAGTAAAGAGATCACCTACATTGTGGGGACCAACCAGCAGTCCCCACGAGGGAAATGGATTAATAAAATGTGAAAATGCTAAATGTTTTCTGTGGTGGATAGGTTTAGGGGTAGGGTTAGTGTTACAGTCTGTACAGTATAAAAACCATTATGTCCCCAGGTAAATGGAGACAAAATGTACCCACAAAGATGGCAATATCCGAAATCCTTGTCCTTGTGGGGACATTTTTGGTCCCCATGAGGAAAACAGCTTATTAATGGTGTTTTTGTTTTTTGTTTTGTTTTTTTTGAAAATGTAAAAATGCAGAAACATTTCTGAGGGTTATAAGGGATAGAATATACAGTTTGTACAGCAGTATAAAAATCATTATGTCTAAGTCCCCGTAAAACATGGAAAGCCAACGCATGTGTGCGTTCCCTGCGTGTGTGTGCGCACATGCATGTGTATAAAGGCATTCAGCAGAATATCTAGGTTCAGGTCAAGTGTCACAGCAAAATAACATTTTTTTTTTCTCTTCAAACCTAAATCTTAAAAAGGGTTTTGTTGTGGGCTAATGTCTACATTTATTTACAGGTAATCACAATTTAGGTAGGCTATGTCTAATTAAACGACTGATACTTTAAAAAGACAGTTTAGTCAAAAATTTAAATTCTGTTACTATTTATTCAGAATGACTGTTTCAGTCACCATTCACTTTCATTTTATGTAAAAAACAAACAAAAAAAGTAACATAGTAAATAAAAGTGAATAGTGACTGAGGCTGTCGGTTCCTCGAATTCTGCCTAACATCTCTTTTTGTGTTTCACTGAAGGAATAAAGAAAGTCATACGGGTTTGGGGTAACATGAGCGAGTAAATAATAATTTTAGATAGGCCTAACTATCTTTGCTTTACTCAAATTTTCCTACTATATGTGTTTCCACGCGTGGCCACAAGATGGCAATGTTGGGCTGTCAACGAATGGTCGCGCGCTTCCTGTGTCCAAAACTCTTGTTGCGCTTTATTTTCTTGAACACAAATCACAGACTCGCTTTGTCGTTATAATATGTACAAAATATGCACAATTTTTAGTTGTCATAATCACCACCTAGACTTTTATTAGTCGATAAATAGCCTAGGCTTAATGTCAAGCTGAGATGGATCAATCGATAAACAAATAGGTAATCCTAATTATTTCATATAAAGTGGTGCATTAATGAACACAAATTATCGAGTTGTTTTCTTGCACTTGCACGTGAAAAAAGACTATATTTTTAAGATGGAGCACGGATTTACTGAATTACTGCAAAACTGACAGTGTTAATAGGCTTTTCTGTTTCTTTTTTCTTTTTCTTTTAAAAAAAAATGTTGACATGTGACAATTATTTCACGTGACAAGAACTTTGTTTTACATTATGATTTATTTTATGGTTATTGAATTCAATTATATGGGCTACTCATCAACGACATCGTGATTTATGTGGACATCTGTTTTACAAATCAAATCGAATTTGTCGCTCTCAGCAATAGGATTAGTTATATGACATAAAAGTTAATTTGAGAAAGATTATCACAAATATGGGCACATCATGTAAAAAAAAAAAAAAAAAAAAAAAAAAAAAAAGATTGTGACTTCGTTGATTTTTCCACGCACATACACATATTCACATAGTACGTATTTAAGTAATGCGAATAGAATGTGTTTAATAGGCTAAATAACAACAGGTCTGTTTCTTATTTGGACACATAAAAAACAAGGAGTCTCCACCGAGTTTCTGCCACTTTAAACTGCATATAGGAATATAAATACAGAGACCCAATGGGAGCAGAATTCCCCTCTGCCTGACCAGCACTGGATTGGACGGAGTCTGTTATATTTCCTCTGTGGAGATATAATTTAGCCATATTACTATACAATATCCATTTCCCGTGCATGCGCACTCATTTTTGAACATAATAAAGCTTTATAGTTGCATTCTAAATATAACACAAAACTGCTGTTATATAAAGTGCTTCTAGTAAAATGATTTTGCGCTCCCAGCATTTACTTTTATACATTTAAGCAGCTGTTAAATTGTTTGGGTCTGTACAATCCAGTTTTGTTTAATGCGCTTATATAGGCTACTGTCTGAACAGATATTTTATGGATTATAATATGTATATGACGTATTTATCAGCAATGATTGGATAGGATTGCACGCGTCAAATTATTATTTTTTGTGGTAAATAATTTTGTCATGTTAGCAAGAATTTTATTATTTATTTTATTTTAATAACAATTGATCTGCTCAAATTATGAAAGCGACAAACTCCCCGTTTAGTACAATGCATTTACTGAATATTTTAAAGAATAATTATGACACGAATTATTCTTTTCCTTATTTGTCAAGCATATCACATGGGATAATGTCTCTCATACAGCTACATTTAATAAAAACTAATAACAAAAACTAATAATAATAATAATAATAAAAGAATCGATGACAGGTGATCTCTGGTGATTAATTTTATTTGACAGACGTGTTTTAAATAAAGAACAATACTCTAATATGTGACTGTGGTTGCGTGCGGTTGTTTCAGTAACCACAAAAGTGAGATTACAAAAGTTAGTAAGAGTTCATATAATTTATTTTACCTGGATGTAAACAGACGCTCACGAACAGAAAATCGCCTTTGCCTAGCAGGTAACCATAGCAACAGTAGGTGGCTTGAGCACTTTACGTCAGGATCATTATCGGTATAAGTAAACAATAAAAAAATGAATAAACAAACAATGCCATTATTGATCACTTTATTACATTTCTCCAAGAAAAAAACTTGTGTTTTGTTTTAAAATTCTATAGGATAGGCTAGACATCTGCTTAAATGTGCCAGGGGCGCCAAAAGGATTGTACAGCGCGCGAGACAAACCTCAACAGACTGCGCCCCGAAATTTCCTTGAGAATTTCCTTTTAGCCTAAAGTCCAACCCTTGAGAGAAACTTCCTCACATATTGAACAATTCTCACACTAGTTGATCCCTGAACCAGTATTTACAAACAAACTTACTGTGCTGTTTCTGAAATAACCAAACAGTAAAATAATTCAGCGTTCATGTGAACGGCATCACTTTGGCTTCAGTCGTGCGCTCCGGTAGGCAGTTACCCGCGTGACATTAACGCGCGGCGCGCATAACTTCTTTCTGGTCTTCACTCTATAACACGCTGCTCGCTAAGTGGGCAGGGCAAGCTGTGATATCTAATTAGGCGACGGGCTTCGTGGTTGGGTGGACAGCTAATGGTAGTTCGGCTTTACTTATGTTTGGGGGGCGGCCCTGTGTGCTCAGTCACTCCCTCCACCTCCTCCACCTCCTCCTCCTCCTCCCTTTGGGGTTAGTTTGCTTGTGTTTAGTTCCCAGAGACAGTCAAATCGGATTCCTTTGGGAAAGGACACAAATCACTCCCGTTTGAACAAGGGGAACAGCGAGGGAGCTGTCTCCACAAGGGTCCACCTCTCCTGGTTGATTTCATATTGCTCATTCATGTGATTTGATCAGAGAATACTCTTTGTGGAGAAAGACAGGAAAGGAAAGAAGGAGAAAATAAAGGAAAAAAATAGTCTCTGGATGATGACATTTGATCTAACCCTCAGCGAAGCCCGTTCTTGATCCTATTGTTTCTTAAAGTGACATTAGACTTCTTCTTTTTTTGCTCACGCTAGACCAAAGGGACCTCCAGTGTAATCTTACAGTTTTTGTTTGTTTGTTTGTTTGTGTATTGTTGCACAGTGTTCCCAAACCTGGATGTTGACATCTCGCGTTTCTTTTGGCACGTCGCTCTATTTTGTGTTTCAGAGAGGAAGCGCTAATAGAGACAAACGCGGTGACACCTGCTCACCCATACACTTCTCCTTGTCTTTTTTTAACGGAGCGATCAAAAGAAGCAAGCATCGACTGAGACGGTGACAGGAGTCTGTTTTCATGTTCGGGATTCAAGACAGCATTCAAAGGAGCGGGAGTAGTATGAAAGAGGAGCCCATCGGTGCCGGGATGAACGCTGTCCGGACATGGATGCAGGGTGCCGGAGTGTTGGATGCGAACACAGCCGCTCAGAGGTAAGCCGGCGGCGGTCTCCAGCGCTACGGGAACAACCAGACGGAATATTGTGCGCTTATCATCCTGGGACGACACAAAACGCTCATGTATATCATTCTAATCAGTGCGCGATATCTGCTTATTAATAACCAGGTGACAAAGAGATTGATTTATTGCTGCGATAAGTTCGTAGCATCCTCTCCGGCGTGCTGTGGACACCAACAGATAGAATGCTTGAGTTGCAAGTCACATTAAAACTGTTTTTTATTGTTTCTAACATTATTATTTCTAACGTTAAAATAGCCAAAACGTTTGCTTTTAAACAACTAGTTATGCATTCATTCTAGAGTTTCAAATACTGAATTTGAAATAAGATCCAGACAGTACGGCTGTACTGTTAGGCTATATAATGTTAGGCTATATTCAATAAGATTTGTATTAATTACTTTTTGATTTACCACAATTACATCCAATATGTTAAGTCCTATATTTGCTGTTATAAAAAACAATAGGCCCAATAACTAAGGTCTTAATGATAGCTATAAAAGACTACCCTATCATTACTAAATGTTTGTTTAAGCTTGGCTATTTAAACAGTTAAAATTACATTTTAAGACTTTTGCGCTCTATTTTGGAAACTAAAACATTTAATCATTTTTAACCATTTTAAAGAAAAGCATTATGCCTATTAAATAATCACAGCGAGTGTAATTATTGTTTTTATTTTATTTAAAAAAAAATATATATATACATAGGCCTATATAAATCTATAACTCTGTGTCTCTCTCTGTGTCCATAGTGGAGTGGGTCTTGCTCGAGCACACTTTGAGAAGCAGCCTCCTTCAAATCTTCGCAAATCCAACTTCTTCCACTTCGTTTTAGCGCTATACGACAGACAAGGACAACCCGTGGAAATTGAAAGAACTTCTTTTGTTGGATTTGTTGAAAAGGAAAAGGCAAGTGAAACTGTCTCTTTTGCATATTGGTTTTGCAAATTTGAATGCAAATGTCTCGTAAATTCTGATCATTTTTTAAAAGTCTTGGCTAGGCTAATAGAGAAAATGTCACTGATGCTAACGTAAAGTTTAAATTTTTATTCTTGAATTCAATTACTGATCCCATAATTTTCAGCTCTTAAACCTCGCTTTTATTATTATTATTATTATTATTTTACATATTTATCCCTAATAATTTAAGAGGTTTTAAGTTTTTTTTCATTCAGTTTATGCATTTGAACACTGTATATTTTACAGAAAGGTCACAGTGATAACCTAAGGCCATAGAATACATTTTCCTTTCCAAAATACATTATCATTGATAATATCACATTGTAAACATACACAAAACGTCATTTTTTTTTTTTTTTTAAAGTACGCTATTTACGCTATATATTTGTTTGTAAAATTATTCGTTTACTCATTGAAAATTACTTTGTACCGTTCAGAATTTGTTTCGGTTCAGGGTTTTTTTTTTTTTTTTTCTTTTTTTTTTTTTCTGGCCTCCTGGTCTGCTGGGGAATAGCCGGTCTAACTCACAGGGCTCTTCAGAAATAGTCAAATGGGTTTTTCTTGCTAACCATCAAATTTATTTTCGCAGGAAACTAGCGGAGAAAAGACAAACAATGGGATCCATTACAGATTGCAGCTTCTTTACAGCAACGGTAAGACGGCATCAGGACTCATTGAACTTTGCATAAACACATCCGGGATTTACTTCAGTATCTGAATAAAATAAAAAAAACAGCGAGGGGGTGACAAGAAATAAATAATTCACTATGTAGCAAGATCAAACTGATTGAAAAGGACTATAATGTCCTGAAATAATAATAATAATAATAATAACAATAATAATATACTATAATTCGTAGGCCTATAATTGTTCAAACAAAAGGTATTAAAATGCGCAGCAAAGTCGTTGCGCTTTAACTATAGGCTATGAAAATTATTGAAACATAAAACGATCACCATTAGTGCACTTTTCCGGTTACGCGTTTTCCAGAAATGTGCACTTCATTTTTGATGGAAGCTAATGGCCTGGCCATAATGAAAGTACACTCTTTTCTGTCTACTAATGTGGCAAATTACAACCAGGCGTTTGAAAATTTGTTGCGCCAGTCCCTCATATTCCTAAACCTGTACCATAAGACATTTTGAACATACATTTAGTTTTCTGTGATTGTTATTAGCACCACATTTTCTTTTTTCTTTTGTAAAAGACATTTTTATTTTAGTTTGTGTATGTGGGTCTGTCAGTTTGTTTTATCCAAAACCAAATTTTTCATAATCTTTTAACACTGTCTGCAGACTATGTTGGGTTGTTTCATCTAGACATTTGAAACATCTATGTTGTATTAACCCCATGTCATTGTGAATGGTAAATATATACCTGCCAGATTCATTTCTAATCCATGTGTGTGTGTGACCTGCATTGTTCTGAGTTAAAGAGGAGTTATCTTCTCTCCTCCACAGGCATCAGAACAGAACAGGACTTTTATGTACGCCTGATTGACTCCATGACCAAACAGGTAAGACATTATTTCCAAATCCCCACGGTCTGCTGGTGAGCCTGTGTGTGATTTGCAGTGAGAGTAAACGTGTGCGTGTGTGCCATGCACCCTGGTGAGTTTGGGGTTACACTCTAGCATGCCTCAGGGGCACGAGGATCGGTTAGTGTCTAAATATGACATACTCTCTCTGGGACATCATTTAAGATGACTGAGCGTATGCATGTATTTATGTGCATACGTGTGACAGCGAGATTGATAGCTAGAGAGTAAAAGAAAGAAAGAGACTTTCAGTTGTATTCATTGTCTGTCACAGGGGATTATCCAGTGGTGCCTTTCAATGTTTAAACAGCCAGTTTTTGAGAGTGTATGCGTGTGTGACTCTCTTGCAACGCCTATAGACTTATCTGTGTGTATTCAAATGTGCAGATGTTTATTATGAACAGGCATGCATGAAGATTCTTATAGCTTGTCGTATTAACTGTGCAGGTTGTGAGCTTTAATCTTGGAGAAAAACACACAGGGCAGCGAGAGTGACCTCACAATCTCATATGTGGCGCTCTTCCTTTTCACCCTAAAACAGAAAGAGCCTCTCCCTTCTCTCTCACTCGTCCCCTCGCTTATAAATGTTGTTTTAAAGGTCCAACAATGCTAACAGCTGCTAGTCAAGAAGTGTGACAATACATTTTAGTTCATAGTTTCATTATGTTAAACAAGAATAAATATAATCAAATAAATATGCAAAGCTTATGAGCTAATTTGATTTATAACTAAAAGAGTTGTATTTTCCCTTAAGCTGTTTTCATAATAGTTGTATGTAATATGTGTGTATGTGTGTGACCCTAGGCAGGGTGAAGTGTGTATTGATATGAGGTAATTAGCAGGCGTGTGACAGACACTTAGTACATCATGTGATTTAAACATGCCAGTTTGATTACCCTATTGTTCCAGCCTGTTGCTGTATGTGTGCTTGTTGAGAAGCTGTAATGAAGTGGAGAAATAAATACTAAAATATATGTCTTATCTGACAATTATTTTAATTTGGTCTAAAATTTGACATAAAACAATTAGTGTTCTTATAGTGTTATATTTTTTAAATAATAATAAAATAATATACGAATGTTTAATATTTATTTGAATTTCACTCATACTGTATTTCATGACCAAAAGCATAAATTTCTACTTCTCAAAATCCCTGGATGTTACATTTGGCGCAAACAGTTCTGCAGCTCCCATTTCTGTATTGTGTGATTTGTTTGTGGTTTATAATTTCCTTTACATGAATGTTTATGTGCGGGAAGCTAGGTGCTGTTACTGATGCTGGTTTTTGCCCTCGCTCTACTGAGCGGTTTGGCTGGCGTGTAGCGGGACAGATTTATGTGTGTGGGTGAAAGGCAGGAGCGTTGTGCTGAGGGAGAGAGACTGTTCTCTTACACCCCTGAGGTAAATACAGTGGCCAGGGGGACTGGCCCTGGCTCAGCCTTTCACTGAGTGTCTCAATAAAAAGCCGTTTATCTCCCCAGGGTTGTCTCCCACGTGCACATATATTACTGACTGATTTATTGGCTATTTCTGTGGCAAACAGCCCTGCCATACCTGTTAATGATGAGGTGCCAGTGAGTGAACGAGAAAGAGAGATAGTGTGTGTGAAAGAGAGTTTGGTAGCCTAGTCAACATGCTGGCTGAATATACAGGTACTTTACTAAAAGTTATCTGATGGTATACCAAGGTTACATAAAAAAACTTTAGGGGTACAATAGCTTGTCACTGCAGCAGTACCCTTAAAGGGATAACTTTGTACCTTATTTACCCTTAAAAGGTTACATATTATACTCTAAGGTACTAGTTTGCACCTTTCAAGGGTAGATAAGGTAAAAAGTTGTTCCTTTAAGGGCACTGCCCCAGTGAAATAAGTTCCCTATACTTGGTATTACCATGGTATCATGTCCAAAAAACTTGGTAAATACTATCTTTTAGAGTAGGCCTACTACTCGGGTCTTTCAGCAACAAAATACTCTTTCGCAACATTTCCCAAAATCCTTTTATGAAATGTTACCTTCAGTACCTTAAATATACCTTAAATACTTTCAATACCAATACCTTTTAAAGGGTTAGTTCACCCAAAAATAAAAATTCTATCATTAATTACCCTCATGTCATTCCAAACCTGTAAGACCTACGTTCATCTTTGGAACACAAATTAAGATATTTTTGATGAAATCCGAGAGGTTTCTGACCTTCCTATTCATAGCAATGTCATAACAAATTTTAAGGCCCAGAAAAGTAGTAAAGACATCGTTAAAATATTTCATGTGACTACAGTGGGGGTTAACCTTAATGTTATGAAGCGACGAGAATACTTTTTTGTGCGTCATAACAAATTTTAAGGCCCGGAAGGGTAGTAAAGACATCAATAGATGAACGAAGGTCTGACAGGGTTTGGAACGACATGAGGGTGAGTAATTAATGATAGAAATTTAATTTTTGGGTGAACTAACCCTTTAAGGTATGGTCACGTTTACCGTTGTTTGGCAAATTTTTGAAGGTCTAGTTGTTTCAATAGGATTCCACATGATCTGGAATTTTATGTGGGGGCGAAAACGCAGATTTTGAAATGGGTTGGTCATGCAGATTTGCTGTGTTGACCAACAGAAAGCTGCTTGGTTTGAAAGCAAGCTGTGTTTCATACATGGCTACATTATTGATAATACAAAATGGACCTTTTGTTGTCTGCAAAATTTTGTGTAAAAACAAATTTCGTGTCAAAGACAAACTTACGCATTTTGACTGGCTCCTCTTCAGATTTCTCATCTTGTTGTCATTTTACTGCGGCATTTTTTTTCCCCTCATCCATGTCAGCTTAAAACACGGCTTAGGTTATGACGGCGTGTTAGTATTTAAATGCCTTTTGGAAAACCTGGTCCAAAACCACTCTGCGGTGAGCAGTCAGCCTACATATGCTGAGGAGTGCTCGCAATGTGTTTAAGATTTCCCATTAAAGCCCCATAACTCTGTACAGAGAGGCTACAGAGCGCCTCTCCACTCAGCATGTGCTGGCTTTGGCAGTGTCGGATGGGAGGGCTGATGAGCAGGTTTATAGAGCTGTTCAACACACACTTCTCTTTAGCACTTAGCAAGGCGGTGAAGTCCAGTCGCCTGACCACACAGTTAGCTACTGAGAGCTTCTGTACATACACACATCTATTAGAGACAATCAAACAATCCAGGCTAGAGCGGCAAGAATCAAGTTTGCTTCAAAATAAAGAAATGGTTCACTCTATGCATAAAAACTGACACATTCGGTGCCCGTCTTATGCTCACACTCACAATAAACCCATATACGCTCACTCGGTTTGCCTGTGGGAATGGTTGGAGCGGGCGAGGAGAGATGGAGCGGGTGTCAAGCTGACAGGCCGTATCTGTGATCAACGCATGAGCTTGTGACAGATCTGATGAAGACAATGCAGTAAAAGACTCTCTCTCTTGCTCTTTATCCTTCCATCCAACTGTTTCCCTCAACAGCTGAAGCGCAGAACAAAAGCAAATCACATACGCGGGCTTAATGCGCACACACACTGCACTGACACGCTAGCGTGATGGTAACAAAGAGGGAAATGTGTTTTCATGTATTTACAGTGCATTGTTTACATGCCTCAGATGCGGCTGTCAGTTCAAGGCGGCACTGGCGGCTCTCAAACGAGATTTGAGGAGCAGTTTGTGCAATATAAAATATGCATTAAAAGCAGCATCAGGGCCTAATGAAAGCTTCACACACACCTCGGTGCACCGTGCCATGCATGTTTCATGCGCTCCGTGGCCCTCCTTAAGGAGAGCTTTGTTCAGAAAAGTGCTGGGCTGGAACTGGTGGGTAACTCCGAGCTGTAGCTCGCCTGTTGCTGTGTGTGTTTTTTAGAGCTAAGCTTCGGGCAGATTCCTAAATAAATTTGCACGGAAGAGGGAGGTCTCGGCTGTTCTTTTGCTTCGGTGCAGCTTGTGTGCGTATTTTTCCTGTTAATTACGGAATAGGGTGTGTTTACATGCCAGAAACACTTCCCCAAAGTGTACGACATGCAACAAAGTGACACAAATCTCCTATATTAGATATTTCCTGTAATCAGTAGCTGTTTGGAGATTCTGATGATGTAAGATAGGACGTGAATAGGACGTGAATAGCCGCTCTGTGCCAGGCCACATAAAGCTTAATGCTACTCATTTGCAAATATTTACACACACAAGCTTTGAGGGTCTAAATATCCCAGTGATTAAGTCTGCTCATCTACATTGAAAATGTGTGTGTGTGTGTGTGTGTCTGCTTGTGTGAAATGTGTAGCAAAGAAAAAGCATTCAAAGCTACTATAGATCATGACCTTAAACACTTTTTTGTTGCAACTTGGTAATGAAAAGTGAGGGTAAAATAGGAAGCCTGCCTCACAAAGGCAAAACGCACTAACTACACTAACGATGAACGTAAGGCCCATTTTTACTGAGAAGAAGCATGATATGAAGACAACATATTGCTTGTAAAATTAATTATTTACTGTACTGAATGATAAAAAAATATTTACTTTGAATTTACATTTTATAGTAAATTCAATTTTTTTACATACCATTAGAGTAGTGTCAGATGTAAACCTGAAGGGAAATCTTTCAATTAAATTTCAACTTTATTTTTTTAATTAAAAAAACAAAAACAAAACTTTATTTGTATAGCTATATATTTGTATAGATATAATACATTTTTACAATAGATATCACTCCACAGCAAATTTACATTTATGTTTTAAAGTCCTAAAAATATATATATAAATGTATACCCCTAGTAAACCCCTAGTGTAACTCAACATAGACAAAATCTGTAGTTGCTGGCTTTTTTTTTTTTTTTTTTTGCCCTTGCACGATAGGTGTGACGTCAGGGGCTACAGAAAAACCCACCCGATGACGCTTCATACTGCACTAGCTGGAATCCAGAGGAATATGCACGACCATTGTTGTGTTTGCCTCTGAGGAGAAATTGACAAACTGTTTTCAGACTTTTTCCAGGCACTTATGTACTGTTCTCTGCATGGAGTTATTCCGAGTCTGTTTGCAGGGGCTTTGTGTGATAAATAGCCAGTCTTATATATGAAATGAATGTGTGGTGGTGTAGAGGACGTCTTTGTGTGGCCTGAACTGCTCTCTCTGCCTCCCTCTTCCTCTCAGAAAGCCTGCGGGGTCGAGGCTCTAGGCTTAGACAGTGATGCATGCTTGCTCGCTTTTAGAGGACCTTGACCCTTATTTCCGCAATGTGAAATCTAACAAACAAATGTCCTTGATCACCTATGTCCTCTAGCCACAGCAATGACAGGAAATAAAAAATATATAATAAATAGGGCTGAAACAATTATTTGGCATTATCGACAACAAAAAATTGTCGATAAATATTTTTGTTGTTGGATAGTCTTTTGATTTCATATGATTTTGTTCTATTTTAAAGGTTTGACCAGAGAGGCGCAATTATGTAATGCAGCCCTCCCAGATGAAATCCAATAGAAGAAGACACAGCGCTTCGGAGTGTTAACAAAGCCGAACCAGTAGAGTTTGGGAAAGTTTAATGTAATTAAAATAATAATAATAATTCTGTCATATGCACGGCTGCCAACTCTCACGCATCCAGACTCACGCAGTTGACACTGTTCTCATGCGGTGAAAAATACATAGCAGAGCACGAGGACACAATGCGCAGACAGACAAGACAGAGCAGGTTACTTTTGATATTACTTTTGATATACTTTTAAATTCTGTCAAATTTACTACGGAATTCAAACAATGAATGTGGTTTTGGCGCTTTTTAATGTGTCTTGACAGATCGCAATAGCGCCTCAGTTCAAACAGCACGTGAACCGATCATCTCTTCCTCTTTACTGCTAGTTGTAGCACGAAATAAACATAAATAAACATCAGAAGGTATGTTGAAAGAAACAGTACAACTTACTGAAATGTAGCATGTCTCATGTAAACGCTCTATCAACGTTTCAGCCGTGGAAAGATGTCAATAAAACGTCACTTAACCGTATATTTACCTCAGGAAAGCCATTCAGCTTGCCAATCAGCTAGCTTTTTTCAAAAAATATATTTACTATATTACATATTCATATTTTTTACTCTTATTAAAAAGTTATTCTTATAACATTATTATAAAAACAGCATTATATGCAATTGTATTCAAATCAGTTGTTAATTTTAACCTTTAATACCTTAATATCTAATATGAATTAACTTTCTTTTCTGGATCTGATACTTATAAAACTTGTTTTCAAACAAGTGTTTCATGTAATTGAAAAAACATTGTGCACTTGTGAGGGAAACAGTTCCTCATTAGAACCATCAGCTGTTTTTCTGTGTCTTCAGTTGCCATGAGTGGCATGTATATGTGTGTTCAGAGAGAAAGAGAGAGTGATTCATGGCAAACGGCTTTAAGTGTGTGTGTGTGTGTGTGTGTGACAGAGAGCAGCCTGTTAATAGGCTGCAGTCTGTGTATGTTTTGAGTAGAGTCACTGATTCACGGCTGTGGGGGACATCTTGTGTGGAATTGGAGGATGGAAACAAAGCTGAGGTTTTTGGATGAAGTGTTAGCTGGGCCAGATGGCTCGCTATACTCCAGTCTGGCAGCCCAACTGCTTGCCGCACACATAAACACACACATGCTAATGCACAAATACATGCGTGAATGCATACACATGCACAGAGTCTCACAGATGCAGGCTTATGGAAGCTCACGCGCGCACATCTTTCCGAGAGGGCTATTTCACACTAGCTGGAGTTATTCAGAGGGACCTGTAATTATGCAGTTTATCGGATCGCCCTCCTTTATCTCTTTTCACTTCGCAAATGTCTTTTCTCATGTAGTAATAAGAGTGCTTTGCTAAACAATAATGTTTTGCATTGTTGTATGATGAGTCAATCTGTGAGCCTCAGATGCCTGTGGAGGGTGGGCACTGTGGCAAGGGTGGTCCTCTATGACATAATAGGACAGTAATCTGCACAGTTCAACAAACACTACACACATAGTTCTTTTGATTCCCCACGTCTGCTTTTAATTAAACCAAAGAGCAACAAATGATGAAGCTGAATGTTGCCAAGAGAAAACAATGCAGAATTGTGCAAAATTCAAAATTGAAGAATCAATTAATGGGAGTGAGTCGGAATTGAACTGGCCACACCCCACAAGAAGTTGAAATTCTGGGAATTGAAGTGTTCTTTCACAAAAGTCTGTCTGTCTATCTAGGGGCTTTTTTTTATTTTAATTTTTTTCAAATATTTCAAACAAGTTCAGAGTTTGTCTTGACAAACTTTACTTTTTTTTAGTTAAATAAAAGTTACGTGAATGATAAATTTGAATCACAATTCTGTGTCCTGTTTTCTATTTCAATTAAAATTTCATTCAGATTTAGTATTTGAACTGGAATTTAAAAGACATTCTCAATTCAGTTCTGAGACAGATTAGCTCCAAAAAGTACCATAGAAGTAATCCATTTGACTTAAGCAATATATATATATATATATATATATTTTTATTTTTATTTTATTTTTTTTGATTAACAAAAAATTAAGTTATTCATTGATTCAAAGATTTTCATATTCAAACTTCGGATTCCTCCATATTTGATGTCAATGACACCAAACACTAATGGTTCTCACATAACCGAACGTGATGCGCTGAGTTTAAGCTCTTAGAGAGGTGGTTAAGGATCATTTTCTGTTGCAGCATTTAAGTGGGCATTAAATTGCCCACTTTAAGCCTGGCTCAGCCAGAGACAGACCACCCCACACACGAAGGCTCTGTTCAAGCCTTCCCACGGCGCACTAGACATTTTTGATTGATTGATTAGCTGAAACAAAATGACATCAATGAAATTCAGAGCCCAGTGTGTAGAGTTAGAAATACAGGACTAAATGAACAGAACGTTCTGAAACAAAGATACTAAAACCAACCTGATCATTCCCAGGCTGCATGAGATCTTTCAACGGCAGCCTCTGCCAGATGGAAGAAGGGTCACATTAAGTGCTGCAGTGTGTGTATGGCGTAATAATGTGATGTCATAATGTTTTTGTTTCAGTGAAACGATACAACCAGATATCCTATTCTTTTCATGATAGGATTTAAACACTCTAAGAGTTAGTCATGGAAATTTATGTTGTTTGTCAATTTTCTCTAACCACATTTTTCCACCTTCTCTTGTCCATCAGGCAATTATCTATGAAGGGCAAGACAAAAACCCAGAGATGTGTCGGGTGCTGCTGACGCACGAGATCATGTGCAGGTGAGAAACACACACACATGCAATACACCACACTACCTCCTTCACTATTACACAATCAAGCTCTTGAATCTTCCCTTCCAAGCTCTGCCCGCTGACTGTGAGAGCTTTACTTTGGCATTGTTCTTGTCTTGGCAAGGCTGCAGACCTCTGGATCTAGCATTAGTGTGACAGGGCTGAGCTTTCTGCTCACACACACACAGCTGTGTGTAAGCCTTGTTGTAAAATTAGACGTAAGGGGGAGGATAGATTAACATTATTATAAATTTGCTTAAAGGTCAGATCGTTATTCTTTAATTTATCATACACGTCCGTCAAAACTGGAATAAACAGTTTACTTCTATTTAAGAGGGATGCAGTACATTTATATCAAGTTTAGACTTATGATGCACTATTTCACAAGACGCTCCCAGATCATTTTTCACTAGCCCAAATGAGGTCCTGATAAAGTTACGCCAGCCTGTTTCCTATCAGAGTTAGAACTGTTCTTTTCCCAGACTCTGGCTCAGCCTTAGAAATCAAAGCTTGGTTTTGTGCAAAAAAGATGCCAGCTAACATTTCTATTTTTAGAGGCTCATTTTATAGTGGTTGGTCATTTTTATTTTAATTATTGTTGAAATAAACACACAAAAACCAAGTAGAGAAATACGCTTTTAAAATTCACTTTATAGTCAGGGTTGTCACCATTAAAAATTTAAATTCTTAATTCTGAATTGAATTAGCAAACAGGATGCAGAATTGCTATTTAAATCCAATAACCAATAACCAATAACTCACTTTAACTAAAAAGCAAAGTTAGTCACAGCAAACTTTGAACTTGATTTGAAAGTTTTGAGGAAAGTTTAAAAAGCCTTAAAGTTTGAAGGTTTACATAGATAGATAGATAGATACACTCATGAATTGAAAGTGAGCTGGTTCTTCAATTCTGAATTTTGCAGTGACAGTATAAAAAATGGAGTTTCATGACATGAGAAATGAAGGAAGACCGATGACTTAAGTTCAGAGCAGCCCTCGTCTTTCTGCCTTCTTGAATCTCTATCCAGGTCATCCACTTCTTGCTCTGCAAGAAAAAAGAGAGAGAGAGAGAGCGAGAGAAAGCCATGCACCTTTAATTAAAATCAAAAGATAAATTCCTTGCACTTAAAACTGGGTTGTGGAGATGAGTCCTCGTCTATTTTTGGTTGAAATGGAGAGCATTTGAACAGTTTTCTACTAAAAATATACCACTCATGCTTGGTTAATTAGGACAAGGAAAAACTCATTACTCAATAAGAATCCTCTTGTTATTCCACAGCTAATGAATGCAGCTTGCTTTGAGTTTTGACAATGAAATATGTGCAGGCGAGCCAAGGCTCTCTCCTCTTTCTCTTTCAATCTTTCACTCCCCCTCACTACCTTTCTCACATGCACACACACGCACGCACACACACAGCCTTCTGTTATCTCTCTTTCAAAATAGTCGCTGATTTAAAGATGTGTATTGACACAAACACTTAGTACCATACGTGCCTACAAAGACTCACCACGTCAGCTTTGATCTGCCACTGTAGGATTACATGGATCACATCTGAACTACATATCGCTACTGGAACCCATAAGGTCCCGCAGATGCAAATGTCTGTACTTGGTTGCACACCAAAGAGCTTTCTAAAAGCTGCAGAAGAGGGAAAAGCATCTATTTCAAATGAGTAAACAACTAATTCTCTTCTCTATCTTCTTCCCCTTTTCCTTCTTCATCTGTATATGGTGTTTCGATACCGAGCCTGTGCTGAGAGAAAGGCACAATTACCAGTCTGCAATTAGACTGCTCTCCATTAATCAGGGCTGTTAATTGCTGTACGCCTTGCCATTAGCCATATGGTGCCGCATGGGCCTGCAAGCATGAGACAGAGACGCATTTTCCCAAACAACTCGCTCACAGGCAAGGCTAGAAACAATCGCTCAAACACAACTCTGGGCTCTTTATGATGGAGTTCCACATCCTCATATGCAAGGATTGATATGATTTTGTTTGGTTTGTGTGGTGCAGATGAAACATTACAAACTTGGCCAGAGTATTTAAGGCTGGGTGGTCACAGTTGGAGAAACGCTGCTTTGTTTGGTTTTGGGGGCTATTTTAGAGCCGCTGTCTGTAAAGAAGCTGGACTAGGGGCAGTTCAGCTTTAATGGCATCAGCGAGGGCCACATCCTGGTAATTACGTGCAGCAATTTGGATTTAATTTCTTCAAATGCTGCAGCAGGAGGAAACGCTTGAGATTAAAGATTATGGTTCCCCTGCAGGTCCACTGGGACAGAGCAAAACGAGCCGGAATGGGCGAAAAATCCCCCTGAACGAAGCCAGAGCATGCGTGGAGTCATTAGCATATCGTTGATGGGGGGCTTGGTGGTTCATGGATGGTGGTGGGGGGCCTTATTGTGGTTTCCCATGGGTTCTAGCTGGCTATTGGGTTATCGGAGTGTCACATCCATCTGTGCCCACCCCTCACATCCCAGAAAGCTTTGCTCCTGTGTGACCCACTTCTGAGAGAACATCGCTAAAGACTTGACTGTTCTCAGAGGAATGAGAGAAAGTGAGAGCAGAGAGAGGGAGGAAGGTAAAAATATGACAGCAAGGAAGAGTAAACTGAGACGGAAGCCGACCACGCTCTGTCTAAACTAACAACAACGCTTAGACCGCCAGAGTGCATGAATGAGGGGTCAAACTCAATCCATCTTATCAAGCTCATCAGGTCTAAAGGAGCCCACTCACACACAGATCTGTTCTGCTCCTATCACATGATGTTTCATGCCCTATACTCGCTCTCATTCGAGCCCCTCTGCCATCTGTGCAGGGAAACCTGAACTCACCGCCCCACCTGCTGTTTACTGCCAGCCTCCATCCACCAAAGACACCATGTATACACCCCCTTTTCAATCCCTCCTGTCTTCTTTCACTTGCTCATGCTTTAGTATCCATCTTATTCTCTGCTGCTGTCCCGTGCAAACAGAAACCTGGAGCTATGAGCAATGAGATTAAATAGAGAGCAAGAAGCAATAGATTTTGGTGCGTGTGTACTCTGGCAAAAAAAAAAAATCTTCCGATCCCCCCCCCATGTGGTTGGATATGACCCACGAACGTGTAAGCAAGAAAGAAGCGCATGGATTCCGATATTCTCCGATCAGTTTCAGGCCTCATTCATATGTGGAAATAAATCTGATATGCATTGGATGTGTGCATTTGAATAAAATAAAATACACACAAACATGCCCCTGCCCTTGATATATATATAATCACTGAAAAATGCATGTGGTTTTAATGAGTAAAAAAATCTATACGAGGGCAGATTTGAACCCAGAACCTCTGACACGCTTACCAAAAGTTCTACCACCTGCCTATTATTCCTCTCCCATGCATCCCGTGGATCTGTGTACATAATCGCTGTTGTGAAAAATTTGTACTATATAATTATTTTGATATAAGGATGAAACCGTTGTATTAAAGATCTTTCTATGAATTCCATGTCATTGAATTAAACTCAATGTACTATTGAAACTGATTTCTTGATATCATAATGCTATTTTTTGTTAGTTTCGCCAAGTGTAGTGGTGAAACCATATCGGATACGGGTCACTTTTAAAGGATGTAAGCTGGTCGAAAAAATCGGATATAGTCAAAAAATATGAAGCGGCCATCAAGACCTGCAGTATAAATGCAGCCTTAGAGGCTGGCAAAAGTTTCTGCATTAAAACAATTATAATTTTATAAATGATTTAAAAATATATAAATTAAATATCTATTAGAAACAAAATAAAGTTTATAAATATAACACACAAAATTGTATGTATACCTCTTTAATTTCATCCTTTCCTCTCCTTGCCCTGCCCTCGTCTCCTCTCTCTATCACTCTGTAACTGCCCAGTTATCAGCCACACTTCTAATACACAGACCAAGAGGCAGAATATTGTGTGCTGTGTATACAGTAGGAGTGAATGTCTGCCTTGAAGGAGTGAATGAAAGACTGCTTCATAATTGCTACCTCTTCCTTCTCCACTGTGTTTGAGTTCAGTGCTGACATATGTGCAGTAATACTCAGGTTAACTGCTCTCTTCCTCTCTTTCTCTCCCTCCATCTCTATTAGCCGCTGCTGTGACAAGAAAAGTTGTGGCAATCGTAACGAGACGCCTTCTGACCCGGTCATCATCGACAGGTAAGAGCTGGGTATAAGATGTTTGTGTGTGTGTTGCAACATATCTGATCATCACACTAGACAGGAGGTCCAGTGGAAGTGTTGAAAGTGACTTTATTAAAATTTAGGGAGTTATAAAGGATAGCAGAGTTTGAAGTAGATTCCATTTTTAATCTGACACGAAAGAAAATGAGACTTGGCCTCAATCGTTTTTTTTTTTGTTTTTTTTTCCAATTCATGTTTCTTTTTTTACACTCCACATTCTTAGAAAGCCCCAAAATTAAGAAGAAAATAAATTCTTAAATTCCAGTACACACTACCATTCAAAAGTTTGGGAATTTTTTTCATTAAAAAAATTAATACTTTTATTTAGCAAGGAGTAAAGACCTTGAAAAAAATGTATAATATTTTTCAAAAAAATATCAAGCAGCACAGCTATTTTCAATAAGAAATGTTTCACCAAATCAGCATATTAGAATGATATATGATTTCTTCACAGGAATAAATTTAATTTTAAAATATTGTGACCGACCCCAAATTTTTGATTGGTAGTGTACAAACAAATAACAGCCTGTTTTAATTGTTAATATAGTATCAAATTATAAGTATCAAATTATTATTATATAAATGATAATGAAGTATCAGCATCACTGCAGAGATAATGCTCTAAATGAATTAAAATCACATTCAAACAAGCCAAAATTATAAGTGTTGCTCTAAAATAGCTTTGTGAACACGTCTCTGGATGCTCTATATCACTATATATGCTCTGCTGCTCAGTATAAAACATTACAAATCAAAGGCAACAGTTCAAAGAATTCACCATCAGTGGGAAAAAAAACCTGACAACAAGCATAAAAAAGCCTTCCTGGAACCAGAAGCTATTTGTTTGCAAAGGAGTAATTGTTAAGTGATCGAGCTAGGCTGTTTTGAGGCCCTGTCGGGGTTGTTGAGCATGTAGTGTGCTCTGAAGTGTGCATGTATTAATAATCAGCAGTGAAGATGTGCAAGACTTCTGGAGAGAGCAGCATGTGCAACGAAGCACGTCTCCTACCCTTTTTGTTTAAAAGATCATACAACCGTGTCACGGTATTATTTTTGAGGGTGAGACCATTTCATTTCTGACTCGAACATGCTGTGGTACGACTAAACTAAACATGGATTTGTGCAGATTAAAGTGTTAAAGTGTCAAAGGTGTGTTCTCATCTTTGTGTTAATAAGTCAGTGGCCTGTGCTATCAGATGAACACAGCTGTAGGTTGGTTCACCGCGACTTTGCCAGCAATAGTGTTGTGTGTATGTGTGTGTGTTTGTCAGAGAGTAAAAGAAGCTTCTACCTAGCTGCTGTGTCTGTGAGGCTGGCCCATTTCTGCTCCACTGAGCTAGAACGCTTCACAGCTCTCAAAGACAGCTGCAGCCCCTCGATGCCACGTGGCATCACCTCCGCCCAACACACGCTCACACAAACATACTGCCCATCACTTACTCTTCTTGACTGTTTTCCTAAATAAAGTTTGTCTGAAATGCTTCCTCAGATCCTCCTGTTGCAGCGCCACTGTAGGTGTTTGTGGTCTGAACGGCTGTGTTTGGGGTCTTGCTGAAGTCAGCAGCTGTGCTCGAGGTCACCGCAGACCCCTTTAGGCTCAGGTGTGAGGGCATCGCTAATTGCCTGTGAATAAAAAAGAATTAGTAACAGTTTCCTTTTAGTCATATATCTCTCTAAGTTGGGAAAATAGGTCATTTGAAATGAGACAGGGAAATATGGAATAGTTTACTGGAACTTTCAATATTTTCTTGGCCGCATTCACATTCTGGGGTTCCCAACAAACAAGGCGCAAAATGGAACAGAATCAATTACGGCAAGCGCAGACTAGCGTACGCTCCCAAATTCATCAAAAAATATGATTTAGAGCGTCTTCCTTCCCTTGAAGTTATTTAGCTGAATAAATAAGAGCTCATTAGTGTGGTCTTGTTTCAAAGAGCTGATTAGGTTTTACAGCAGTAATTAGCAAGGCTAGCGCTAATTCCTCTGGAAGAGTAATGAAAGTGATTTCCTAATTAGGTTCCTCTCATAAGACGGCACAACAGGCCATTTCAGCGAAACCAGAGGAATGTCAGGAAAATAAAGCCAACTAACAATGCCTTATTAGATTGTTAAAAGAACAAATCTTACTCGCAGCAGATCTGCGCTCACAGGACCATAGGCTCACGGTTCGAGTTCCCAGACTCATCGGGAAGCTTTTGAAAATGTGATTGGGTTAAATTGAATTACTCACGTGAAATTAAAACTGGCGAGCCAGCTAGCTTTCTTCTCAGAGGGTGTGTTTAGTTTACGTTAGATGGCTGTATCTAATCTCATTTCATGTGTAAATGTATGTGGGTCGTGATTGACTGCTGGTCTTCTCCTTTTCTTCTTCTTTTACCTTCTGAGCTCTGTTAATGCCCCAGTAAGATTATTTCAAATACTTTAATCTGCTCTCATTGACACGGACACAAAAGGCCAGTGACATCTAATAGCAGCCCTTTTCACTGCCTTCTGTTTCATCTCTTTCACATCCCTTAGAAGCTCTCTCTCTCTTATTCTCTTTCTCGATTTCTTTCTCTCTTATCATTGTGTGTGTTAGGAGTAATTGAAGCTCAATAAGCCGTACAGTAATGGGGAAAGGTGTCGTTCTATCTCCCTGGGAACATTGCAGTTGATGCCTTCATCACCATGGATACTCTTAAACACTGATAGTGATTTTGGAGTGCAGAAAGTTCAGAGTTCCCGCACAAACCGTGGGAGTTCTGTGGCTTTGCGCTCGGTCACGAGCCCTGACCCTTCTGGAAGGCTTTATTTGTGATGTAATCTTCAACATCTGGATATCCACTTCATGTAGAAATAACACAGTGAAGGATGGAAAACACCACGGAACGGGCTTGATGTGCCCTTTCTCTGAATGTTTAATGGAGGTCTTTGGCTCGCAACTATACTGCTTGCCAGATTTGACCTTCTAGAAGAAGGCCTTCAGCTCTCATGAAAGCAGAACAGGAAGTCATGTTTCACGGGGTGCTTTCATAAGAACCATTTTCACTCCTGCTCTGCTAGGGGCCGTTCACACAGGATGTGCTATTTTCAAAATCAGCATGAAGATGCATGAGAATGTGAATTATGAGAATGCAGTCATCCAAGTTAAAATTCATCCATTTAAATCTATCTATCTATCTATCTATCTATCTATCTATCTATCTATCTATCTATCTATCTATCTATCTATCTGTCTGTCTGTCTATCTATCTCTCAACACTGCTAAGCTATAAAGGAGCAACATCTGAGCAATAAAATTGCACCTCAAGATTGGATGGTTGGGAAAGAGACAGTGACAGCGAGCAGCGCTATATTCCTGCAGTATGTTTGCATTAGTGGATTAGCGGGCTCTATTTCACAGAGCTGTTCTCTGAATCGGTGGCCAGAGAGTGATCCTCACAGGCTGGGGCTCCCATTGTTAACGTAATCCTGTCCGATCTGTAGCCCTATTGTGTGGCAATTAAGACTGAGAGACTGTGAAGAGCTCAGCGTGAGTGTCTGTGTGTGCAAGCCATAAAAACGACCGTAATATAGTGATGGAAAGCATTTGCAGTAAACATGTTTCTGTCTTCTCTCAGAAAATTAACTGGTAAGTCTTTCCCTCTTAAAGAGATACACAGGAATTGTGTAGGAAAATGTGTGCGTCGGCTTTAAAAAGTGTGCGTGACTCTCCAGGCTGTACTGTCACAGCTGCTGAAAGGTGATGTGCTCCTATGCAGTGACAATGTCTCTTCCTGGAGAGTGTGTGTGCGTTTGTGTGCGCGCATGCTTGTATTTGTGAGTCTGTGTGCATAGGTGTATATGTGTGGCCTACTTAAGCCCAAACGGTGCAGGAATAATAAAAGGCCAAGCTCTGCTGTTCAGAGTTAATACAGGGTTAAAGATATGCAGCTCACTGTCAACAATCCCATCATCCGCCTGGATGGTTCCCAAAGAAGAGCATGCACTCCTCTCCACTCGCCCGTGCCTGTGTGTGTGGCCCTGTGTGTGCTGTTCTCCCCTGACAACTTTACCATTCTCTCTTTACTCTCTCTATATACCGAGCACCCACTTTTTCCTCTCAGTTGCTCTCTTACACATTTATCCATGTATCTAAATGGGAATGTCACATTGACATTGACATCTATTTTTTTTTTTAAATAAGCTAATTAATTAACGTGATTAATTATATATTTAAACTAATTAATTATAACGCCAGCCCATGTACTACTGTAAAACTGTGGTACTAGCTACCACTTTCATCAAAATTAGGCAAAAAGAGTTTCTAACATTGTATGAAATATATTTAAATAGATTCCATACACAAAGAACCCGTATGTATGTTTATGATATGATGAAACATTTCCCAATTTCAAAATGTGCATAAAAACGTTTGTGGTTAGTAGAGATTCTAATGTTTTTGAAAGAAGTCTCTCTCTTATGCTAACCAAAGCTGCATTAATATGCTAAACACAGTGAAAACAGAAATAATTTGAAATATTATCACATTTTAAAGTAACTGTTTTCTATTCTAAATGTTATTTATTCCTGTGTTGGCATTACATAAGTCATAAAAACACACTGCTATTCTCTCTGCTCTTCTATCTCTCTGCTTGTCCAGCCTGTTGTTCATGCACAGAGCATGAGGTTGTGATCTCTGGGTAGACTGGTTGGCCCTTCAGGCTAGTGCTAGAAACCCTGGCAGTCAGAGTCTCCTCTTCTGCTCTCACAGATAAGAGCCACGGATCAGCCAGATCACTGATCCACTTCATACGCTTTAGATACAGATCTGACCAACAGAATGACTGATTAGACACTCAATGCTACTGACAACACTTACTGATGAGAAAGAGTGTTAATGAGCAAGACAGAGAGGAAAACTTCACTTTACTCCAAGAAAAACAACCAAACTGTATCATTTGCACACACTAGTGGTGACACAGATTAGACTGGTGTTGTTTTAAGAAGCATGTGTGTGGGTGAGACCATGTGTTTGTGTGTGTTCATACGGAGGGTATTGTTGATGTATGCCATTTCCTCATGAGTGTGTGTGTGTGTTGATTGAGGAATGTCAGACAGGAAGTGCTCCTCCCGGGGAAGGTGATGTCACTGCAGCTTCAGGGCGGCTTCCTGTCTACTTCTGCAGCAACAGATGCACTCTCCCAATCTCTCACTTTTTTCAGACGTAAGCCCACACATACAACTTATTAATGTTAAACCTGATGTTTTTCTCAGTCTAGTCTGTGCAACCTCCAATTCCCCTGTAAAGGGCATGCTGGGAAAACATCCCCTCTCTGCCTCTCTCCACTGGATGCTCTCACGCAGGGTAATCCTGTTATTTCTGTCAGCATACACACACACACATACACACTCGAACAAGTGATCATCCACATCTGAAAAAATTACTTTTTTTTTTTTTTTTTTTTTTTTACAATGGACTCTGAAAAAAATCTTAAAAGTATGTGGACAGCATTTCTGGATGTTTATTTGTTATCAGTCATATAAAGACATTTTGCAATCAAAAATCATTTTCTTTATTAATATTTCTGTTTTTTTTATACTTAAATATATCTAAAATAATCTAAATACATTTAATAAATTATTAAAAAAACAATAAAAACTTTTTATAAAATATTTTTAAAGAATATTTGTAAAAAAAAATAAAAAAAACCCTTGCATTAAAGAATTAGTTCACTTTCAAATAAAAAAAAATTAAAAAACCCAAGCTTTACTCACCCTCAAGCCATCCTAGGTGTATATGACTTTCTTCTTTCTGATGAACACAATCTGAGTTATATTAATAAATATCCTGACGCATCCAAGGTTTATAATGGCGATGAGTGAGACTAACGAGTATGAAGCTGCTGAAGGTGCATCCATCCATCATAAACATATTCCACACGGCTCCGGAGGGTTAATAAAGGCCTTCTGAAGCGAAGCAATGCATTTGTGTAAAAGAAAAATCTATATTTAAGTTATGAAGTAAAATATCTAGCTTCCACCAGACCGTCTTACGTATTCTTCAAAAAGCTTACGCTGTATGTCCTACGCCTTCCCTGTTCAACTTACGAAACTGACGCGATGCCAGTTCCATTTTTTCCGTAATTTGAATATGGCAGGCGGTATGGCGGAAGCTAGATATTTTACTTTATAACTTGTTAAATATGGATTTTTTTTTTTTTTACACAAACGCATTAATTCGCATCAGAAGGCCTTTATTAAACCTCCAGAGCTGTGTGGAATATGTTTATGATGGATGGATGTTCAGCTTAGACTTAGACTTATTAATATTTCTACGATTGTGTTCATCAGAAAGAAGAAAGTCATATACACCTAGGATGGCTTGAGGGTGAGTAATTTTCATTTGAAACTGAACTAATCCTTTAAGCAAGAAACAGCTCAAAAAAGATTTGTACTCAATTTTTGTTCTCAAGTAAATGAATCTTGTTTTAATAGTTTTTAGATGTATTCCTAGAAGAAAAAGTTTTTTTTGGTTTTTCTTTTTGGCAGTGCACACATTCTCTATTGGCTTCTCTCATCCATATGGTGAGGCCAATCAAGATTGCATAGATCTATATTTAGCATTGTGTACCGCTCAGTGGGTGTGTGTGTTTGCGTGCGCACTGCACAGAGGGAACCCCCGTGTCTGAAGTCCATTGTTGTGGTTTGTTGTGTTTGGGATGCACTTCCTGTGGTGAGAGGTCAGCAGCGCGCAGCCTCGGCTGGCTGCTGAATAATTCATGCCATTGACTTTGTGTCAGCTTTCACAGGCGTGCCCAGGGATGTTTTATTCATTTATCTCATTTAGGGGCCCTGCCTGCACCTGTTCCACCATTAAGCACCCCGCTCATTTGCATTAGATGCTAATTTAGTTTACCGGCAGGCCTGGGTTCCCCTATTTTCATTATATTTTCTTAAAAACAAATAATATACTTTACACTATACATAGATTTGTACATGAACTATGAATATATGCATGGTCAGTCTTAAAAGTAAGAACGAAAGACAGAAAGAAAGAGATCTTGTAACTGTTAAGCACTCATTCTTTACTAATTATAGTTTATTGTAAAAAAAAAGAAAAAGAAAAAAAAAAGTGGCCCCATTACTGAAATTCATACCATTGGAAGAGTGTGAACGTACGTGTATGTATGTGTGTGTGTGTGTTTAGAAGGTGTCAGAGGGAACAGACTTGCCCTGGAGCAAGTTAAGCACAGATGTGCCTCTTTATACCCCTTCTCTTAGCTCCCGCCCTATTCCCTCACTCCGCATGAAGATCACCTTTCTTTTAAACACACACACACTGTCATTTCCCCTGTCATCCATCTGTCTCTCTCTTTCTTTCTTTGTTCTATTTTTATCGTCACAATCATGTCATCTTAGGTCAGTACTTTGCTATACATTCTCATTCAATTCAGGTAAAGAGAACAGAATTTATTCTGTTAAGTGAATGTGAATTGGCATTCACAATGCATTTTATTTCCACAATGTGATGCTAATGTATTGCTTGATTGGATGGTAAAAAGTGGTCATTACATACATGCCAGAATTATATAAATGTGAGATTGGCATAGCAATGGTTAAGTAGCTGTTTGGCTACTGGTTAACATTATTTTAAGTAGTGTTTAAACACAAGTATTGACAGATCTTTTGTACTGTATTGTGACATCTGAAAAAATATAGGACCCGGATTATGTTCTATTCATTGGTTGTTGATTGAACAACATATATATAGGGTGAATTTTCATTTCATGCTGAATTTAATAGCCTGTACAGCTTAAATAATGTCATTTCAGAGGAAGAGCAAGTGATATTTTGTTTAAAGATTACAAAGATGGCAATGCACAGATGAATCAGTAACAATAAGACTAAATATTTACATTAAGAACTTGTATAGGATCAATTTTTAAGAACTTGTATAGGATCAATTTTTAAGAGCTACTTGTTCAAGCACACCTCCCACATTGCTACCACGAGGGTGAGATGTTTAGACCTCTCACAGCAAATGAATTCAATAGACGACTCTGTATGTGTTAGTTTGTGTACGTGTATGTTTCATTAGTATCACGCAGAATACAGAGCCTTTTCAGTGGCTGACACTACTCAAATATGTTTTTACCACTGAACGTGCTTTTCGCTGTTGGACCTGAGCGTGTTGGCTGTATGTGTGTTGTGTGTGCCACACTTTGCGCCCACCTGGAAATTAATCTTGTTTGGACTGTCTGAGACTGACTACATTATGCCTTATGTCTACTCCTATAATTGCTAAACCCATCACCTCTGCCTAATAAAAATATCTATCTGAACTCCATGCCATGCCTTGACAATTTAATCTACATTCAGAACCATTAGAGGAACAGTTCACCGAAGAAAGAAAGTTCTGTCATCATTTACTCACTTCACTTTCATGATAGTTTTCTTGTTTCTGTGGAACTCAACAGAAGATGTTTGCCGTCCTGGTGGTCTGGGAAGTGATGCTTTCAAGAAACCATACAATAAAAATGTATTAACACCTGACATCACTGCTGATCGGTCATGAAACTACAACTATGCTTATAGTATACAAATATGCTGTAGTACAACTATGCTGATAGTATAAGCTAATCATTACTCGCCATATTCATATTCTGTTCTTCTGAATAATACATAATTGGAAAATAGCACTCTATTATCCCATATTGTTTAAAAATAGAGTACTTTTATGTATTTTTTTGGAGACTGGTGATGTTATAAATGGCTTATCTAGGGGAATAACTAGTTACATGTTATAGCGTTACGTAATTTAATTACAAAATAAATGTAACTCTAATCAGTTACAGTTACTTATGAAAATGTTAACGATTACAAAGGGGGGTTATTTTTTACTGAATATTTTCTGTAAAAAGCTAGGATTTTCTGAATAATATTAATTTGTTGCTTTGCCTGTATTTGATCTCAGAACGATCTCAAAGTAAAAAGAGGTGCTAAAGTCTGATTTTGTGGGAGCTGTGCTTTAAAATTTAATTATTATAATCTTAATTCAAGTGATGAAGGATTTTGAAGGTCTGACAGTACTGAGTACTATCAGGATTGAATACTACATATAAGGTTAACCCTGCCTGGGTTTAAATGTTTTAAAATGATTAACAGTTAAAAACATTCATTAGAAATTTAGAAAAGTAATCAAAAAGTATTAAAATGTAATCCGTTACATTATTTTAATAAAGTAATTGAAATAGTTACACTACTTATTACATTTTAAATTTAACTTGTAATCTGTAACCTATTACATTTCCAAAGTAACCTTTCCAACATTGTAAATGGCGTTATATATGAAAAAGAGCAACAAGTACATTGTGTTAAACTTCTCTTTTTATATCCCACTGAAGAAAGAAACCGGTCAAACAGATTTAAAACAACATGAGGGCGAGTAAATGATGACATTTTTAGTGAACTGTCCCTTTAAACTAGAGATGCACCGATACCATTTTTTAAGGACCGAGCATGAGTACTGAGCTACTTGCCGATACTGATGCCTATACATTTATTAATTTCTCTCTCTCAATCTCTCTCTCTTTTTTTTTTTTTTTGGTGATGTTGCAGTTTTCCAAGCACAACACAGTGAGGCTAATTAATGTAGGAGAGCTTCTTTATTATTACTCTGATGAAAAAAGTAATAATTTTTATGTACTTGTCACAAACTTAAAGAACAAAAATTTTGTGTCCAATAGTGCATAGTCCACAGTTTCCAATAACTTTCAAAGGGCATAATTACCAACCTATTTAATCATTGTTATATAAAAATAAATTTACAAACAAATTACAAACAATACAACAAATACTATAGAGATACAAATTAAATACACTTGTTTTTCAGATACAGTAGGTTTATTTACCATGTATACATTTATTTAACATCTTTTGTTGTTTTATTAACATTAATGACAAATATAAACCCTTTAAGTCCAAATCCATGGATACTGACACATATCCTGTTTTCACCCAAATGTTTACGTTGACTTAAGCCATAACCGACTGCATTTACGTGAGATACTCCACACGATGGACACTTTGACAACTATGTGTGCATTTGACCATTCAGGCGCAAGGAGAGCTGATCGCGCGCTGTCTCAGAGAACTGGGATCGCGCGCAAGAAAGAGAGAGCGCTTCTGGTCTGTGTCATTCAGCGTGATTCCGCCTATCCCGCCTTCACTAATCGATAACGAATTGTGATTGAAAGCATGCAGTTCGCAATGTGTGGGTTGTCATCATTCATTTTGAAGTATTTCCACTCCCTTGAGGCTGACATTGTTTCAGCTGCTGCCGCCGGTGTCCCTGTGCACGGAAAATTCTGTCAGCGCAGTCTTTGGTATCAGGGGTATTTTTACAAGTACGAGTACAAGTACACAAGCTTGGTATCGGGCCCAATACCGATATTTGGTGCATCCCTACTTTAAACATCTATTGTTTGCATTTGTTCAATATTTGGAAATGCAGGTCTTAAAAATCATTAACAAAGACTTTGGCAATAAATACAGGCGTTGCAGTAGCTGTATAGGTCAGTAAGGTGTCTGGGAGGTCTATCACTAACACTAATCATTATCTTTCTCTGTCAATATGCTGTACATAAGGGTTTCGATCACCAGCCTGTACAAACATGAGCGCAGAGATGACGAATGCAGCTATTGGATAGTCGTATCTCAAAGCACACCATCATTACTCAACTATTTGATTGACATCCTGTATATTTGGGCCTTAGGGCAGAGGATTGTGGGAACTGTAGTGCACAGTGAATGTGTGTTGGAGGCCAGCAGAGTTGCTGAGTAGCGGATGATTATGCAGCCCTAAGGTGTTGATGGCTTCACTGGGCTGGCCTGGAGCTCCCTCCCTGTTGTGTTCCTGATGTTTCTTTCTTTCTCTCTCTCTTTCACCATCGTATTTTTTTTTTCCTGGGGCCGGGCAAAACTGCCTCAGGGGACTGTGGGTAACTGTGATTGACAGCCAGATGCAGGCAGAGGTCGAAGCTGCTTTAAAACGTCAATGGGCTTTCATCTTGTAGCGGACACCAGCTCTCTTTATACACACACTCTCGCTCTTTCACTCTCTTTATGTGCTGAAAGACACGTACACAATCAACGCAAAGTGTGGTGCTAATGCTACCATAATACAATCTGCACTGAATTAGCCACTTACAGCTACAAGTGCACAAGATAATTTCATGATTTGAGAGATTTCTTCTGCCTTGCTGAAAGTAAAACCAACCTAGACCAACATAAACTTCTATGCTGGTACACAGTTTGTTGGTCAACCAGCATGGTGGTTTTCATGAAGCTGGTTGACTGGAGACACGCTGGATAAAGGATTAGTTCATTTCAGAATTAAAATCTCCTGATAACTTACTCACCCCATGTCCACCAATATGTTTATGTCTTTCTTTCTTCAGTTGAAAGGAAATTAAGATTTTTGAGGAAAACATTCCAGGATTTTTCACCATAATAGTGGACTTCACTGGGGTAGGCCCAAATTGCAGTTTCAATGCAGCTTTAAAGGGCTCTGCATGATCCCAGCCGAGGAATAAGGGTCTTATCTAGTGAAACGATCGGTCATTTTCTAAAAAAAATAAAAATGTAAATACTTTTTAACCACAAATGCTCATCTTGCACTAGCTCTGCGATGCGCCATGCATTAAGTAATCATGTTGGAAAGGTTACTTATTACAGTTATTTTCAAATTATAATTGACAATTCTAATTTATTTATGGTATATTGCAGTGTTTATTATAAATGATTTATCTGTGCATAACATTTTTTTTTTAAATTCATGTTCTCTTGTAATCTTGAATTAAAATAACTTCCCCTCTTCTCTTCTCTGATGATGTGTTTTTTGGCATGAGGGCAGGACAACCTGTCACTCATATGAGATTGCGGCAATAGCAAACCACAAACATCCAATCAATTCCCAAGTCCTGTCTTACATTTGTTCTTGTTCAAGAAGCCGTTTCACAATATATGTCACAATAGAGAAGAAAAGACTATTACAATTTGTTTGCCAGCTTGAGAAGCCTACAACTTATGCTGGAAAAAGTAAAAGTCTGACACTTAGACATTTCTAGACTTTTCAAAATAATCAAATCAAGCTCTTATATGAGTGAATGGACAATATCACCTTTTTGGCATCACAATTGGGGGTTGGGAAAGAAAATGTACACACACACACACACACACACACACAAATATGTCTAGCAGGAGCTGGTGGAGGCGTCTCTCATTTCTCATCTGTTTCATCCTCCATGCGTAATCAGATTTCAGTGTTTGCTGAGGAAAGAGGACCACTCACTCTCAGAAAGACATGCCTCAGCCTCCCTGTCTCTGTGTCTGCCTTTGCCACCACGGTCTAGGTGTTAGCATTGTCTGAATTACAAATATGTCTTACCTGCTGACTTACACGTTTTGGTAAGTGTAGTGCATGCTCTTGGTACATGAGTGATGTAGCGCCGGAGAGGTAATGTGAATCTTTATTATTAATGTGCATGTAGAAATAAAAATGCTAATCTTGTCCATATTAATAGCTTGAACGCTTCCCGGGTTGCCTTGAAGTCCTGCGTGAAGTGATGTCAGGGTCCACTTCTACACACAAATGCTCATGTTATCATTCACTGTTCACATACACTTACAAACAGACAATGAGAGAGAGAGAGCTGTGGCCTCTGGCAGGGTAAATGGATAGCTCGGGTTACAGCTCCATGAGTGCTGGATGAAGAGAGAGAGAGTGAGAGGGCTGTGAAGGATATTCGGAATCACAAAAGGGTCAGAGGATAAAAAATAGATGGACATGTTAGTTCAGCTCTGGGTGAATTCAGAACTGGTTCCTCACCTTCCCTCAGAGCTCACCTGACCTCCTGTCCACCAATCTTTTTAGGGATACACTGCGGAAGAGTTTGGAGGAGTGTGCCCTTTTTATGTGTACCATTTAAAAGCACACAGCTAAGGTCTGTTCTGAAACCCAGTGAGCTTCCTCTGTAGGCAGCATTTTCATGGCATAATAGCAGTTCCAAAAAAGGATGCAACTTATGTAAATGATGCTGCCTTCACCTTATTTTCGACAAATTCTAAAACAGCATTTTAGAATGATTTCTGAAGGATCATGTGACACTGAAGACTGGAGTAATGGCTGCTGAATATTCAGCTTGGCCATCACAGGAATTTTAAATTACATTTAAAAATAAATAAAAAAAGAAAACACATTTTAAATTGTAATAATATTTCACATTTTACTCATTTTACTGTTTTTTTTTTTTTTTTTTTATCAAATAAATGCACCCTTGGTGAGCATATGCAACATCTTTCAAAAACATTTTACTGAACCCAGATTTGGTGGTAAAGATATGCTCAGTTTAAAAGAAGTTTAATATAAAAAATAAAGTCACAACTGTGAGACATATAGTCAGAATTTTTCTTAGTGGAAGAACCTGGCTTCCATACAAAAGTATCTATAGGATATTAAACGGTTAGTTCACCCCAAAATGAAAATTTTTTCATTAATTACTCACCCTCATGTCGTTCCAAACTTGTAAGACTTTGGTTCATCTTCGGAACACAAATGAAGATCTTTTTGATGAAATCTGAGAGATGTCAGTTAATCTATTGACTATCACTTGAATCCATATGAATCGAGCGGTTTAGTCCTAATTTTCTGAAGAGACTCGATCGCTTTTGATGAACAGATTTAATTTAGGCTTTTACTCACATGCATGTCAAACATGCTGCGTAACCACTGAGGTTCATTAAACAACAATTTTAGTTTTGTTTATATATATATATATATATATATATATATATATGCATTCCAAATAAGTCACAAAGTTAGGAAGCCACTATAGAAGTCAGGTGCCTATGTAAGCAGTAGGCTCTGAGGTTTTGAAACACAGCTGTAGTCACCCTGTTGCTCTCTCTCTCTTTTCATTCAGCCAAGCGAAAATCCACTGTCCGTCTCTCTTGTTCTTTCTTCATGGAGCCTAAATCTGACTTCCTGCCTGCTCGTGTTTCTATCTGCTTTTGTTCAGATGTTTGTGAAGGGGTTGTGAGAGCCACACTGACCCAAATGAATTATGTCCCAGTTCTCCAGAGGCAGCGCGTCAACTATTTAGGGCATTCTGTGCAAGAGATTTTAGACCAAAGAGAAAAGGTGAGTGAGAAAGAGAAACACAGCAGAAAAAAGAGAAAATATGCTGTACTAGGTGCAAATTAGGATGCCTCCACCTCATATAAAAACACATCATGGCCAGATTTACACACAGGTCATTTTGAGTTAAGCTATTTTTACACAGTCTATACTCTACAACACAGCTGCTGTCAGTCACAGATGTTTAAGAATTATAGGGAGAGTTGTTTTGTTTAGGATGATCGTGTCTGTGCATTCGATACTTCCCAGTGTGCACTGCACAGGAAGTGGACTACAGCCTTCCACTGTGGTCTGCATTGTTTTTTTAGCGCTCCCCTCCACCCTGAGCCCTGACAGCACGGCACCAGCACCCAAAAACAACAAACATGTCCGGTACACTTCAATCTGCCCATATATTACGCTACTGTCTGGAAAGACTATTCACAATAATTATTTATTTTAATGTTTTTGAAAGAAGTCTCTTATTCTCACCAATGCTGCATTTTTTACTTATTTGATTCAAAATATAGAAAAACTTAATGAAGTCATGAAGTCAAATAAAAAGCACATATTCTTATTTATTCACACATTAATTTTAAAATGGAAAAGACAGTTCACTCAAAAACAGGGCTGAAATGATGTCAATTTGTAGACAAATATTTATGATCTATTTGAAGGGCCTGCAATAATGCGGTTTGACCAGTGGGGCACTGTAGCACAATACTGTAATGTAGCCCTCCCGGATCGAATCTAATAGAAGAAGACACGGTGCTTCGGAGTGCATAGTGCAAACGAAGTCGAACCCGTAAAATGTGGGAGTTTAACCTAGCATAAAACATAACGTTTAGCATAACTAAAAAAAAATGCTATCATGCAGGCCCACCAACTCTCATTCAAACTCACTGTTCGCCACACGTCCATTTTCTCACGCAGTGAAAGATACATAGCAGAGCATAGAGGACACAGACAGCACGCTGACAGATCAGGTTACTTTTGATATAATACAAAGGCTTAACTTTTAAATTCTGTCAATTTTACTACGGGATTCAAACTATACATGTGGTTTTGGTGCTATTTAATGTGGAGTGACAGATCGCTGTAGCACCTCGGGTCAAGCGGCACGTGAACCTATTATCTCTTCCTCTTTTCTGCTATTACAGCACGAAATAAACATGAATGAATATTAAAAAGTATGTTGAAAGATACAGTACAACTTACTGAAATGAATACAGCTCTAATGTAATCACTTAATCAGAGTTTCTACCGCAGAAAGACGTCATTAACAGCTTGAAAACTCTAATTAAAAATTATTACAATTCCCAGACTTAATAAAAACACAGTACGTCATTTTAACAGTATTTTTAACAAATTCATAAAAAATAAAAAAAAATTTCCTTGTTTTAATTATTAGCTAAAGTATAACTCAGTATCTTAACTAATTGCTAGTGGAATAATCGAACAAAGCATACTGATTAACCAGTATAATAATCGATGATTAGTCGATTAATCGTTCTAGTAATCATCTACTCACCCTCATGTCATTCAAACCCTGACTTGTATCTGTGGAGTACAACTCTTTTCCATGCAATCCCCGTAAAAAGATTTTTTGAAGTTGTAATAGTAGAATAGTACATTTTACAAGGAAAAATCTATTTTAGTTTTTATTGTTAAAAACTTCACATTCACATTGTTACTTGCCATTTCTTTGTAATTGTGAAATTTATTAGCAATTTCTGAGTGAAAATTGTTTCTAGACCCAATTTTTTTCAATAATTACAATGTCAAACCAAATGACATAATCTCAAACCAAAAATGTACCATAGACTGTTACCATAGAAAAAGTAATGTCGGTATTGACTATGCAGTGGGCAGAGTGATCATTTTTGGATGAATCGCATTAAAGATAAGGTATAAAAACTTGGCTTTAAAAGCCATGGAGGGCTAATCTGGCAAAATTACTGTTTGTTGTTCGGCTCTAGTGAGAAAAGAAAAAAAAAATGAACAGCTGGCCGTATACCACCCAATTACCCCATTCCTCTGTTCTGACAGGTTGAGTTTTATTTCTTGAGCAGATTACACATTGAATATTTACAGTAAGTGTCTGAGAGTAAGACGATGCCACTGAAAACAGTTAAAAACAGCTAAATTATAGAGTTTAGAGGAAGGCAGTGATCCAAACCGTAGCACCAGCGCTAACATAATGTCCTGTCTCTCATGTCCTGATTTCAGATGTATGTTTGTATTTGTTTTTGAACTGACAATCATTCCCTGCACCTCCCGCTTCTGTCTTTGTCTTTTCCGCTTTATTTTTCTCTGTCCATGGGGCGAAATGGAATGATGCAATTTTCTAATTCAGTCAAATAAAGCTCTCCTTTTGTCAGCTGTCAGAAGCCGGGCTTACAGAGGTCAGAGGTCGCAATGCTGCTCTTAGGAGAGCACTCATCGATTAGCCGTCAAGCCGCTGCCACCTCGTCTATTCCGAGTGGGAGCGATGGAGGGATGCTGAGCTCCATTTCCATAATTGCTCAGCGCCTTAAGTGCTGGTACCTTTAGAACAGAGGAGGTTTGGAGGGAAAAAAAAAACAGATGCAGAAATTATAAGGCAAATACAGTTATTGAATATCAGTGTATGTACTGGGCAATATTGATCTGTAATTGAGCAGGAATAATTCTTCCAGGCATTAAAGCTTCACCCCTGTAGCATGGCCACTCTCTTTCAATAGGCTTTCATCGTGAGAAATGAAACTTAATATCTGCAATGTAGTTTAGCTTTATTCCTCACATACATTCTCTTATTCCTCTGTCAGTGTGGCACAATATAATCTCAGGATAGTGATAATGTTACCAAATCAAAAATTCTTTTGGTTTGATCTTTGGATTTTTTGTTCTACAGACAGGAAATCCACACCAATTCTAATTCGGCAACAAAAGTAAAATTGAAGAATCTCATTAAAAACGTATTGATCAAGTACTAATTTGAATACTCAATGACTCAATTTTGATTCCCAGGCCTGGAAAAGTAAATTATATGTATATATATATATATATATATATAGTGAATATATATATAATTTATATATATATATATATATGTGAATATATATATATATATATATATATATATATATATATATATATGTGAATATATATATATATATATATATGAATATATATGTGAATTCCGTATTAAAGAAAAAAATAAAAGATAAAGGCAGGACTATCTGTTTGTTTGACCAGTGGCAGGAGAAGGTGTTCTGGGAAACCTGTTTGAAAACAAACAATATTTTTGTAAATACATTTAAAATATGTTTAAAAACATTTTTTAATTTAAATATTTTTCAAAAATGTAAAAAAAAAAATCTTGTGAAATCTGTTTTTATTAAAAAATACCTGTTTGAGTTGGGACTCTCTGTTTGTTCAACCAATGCCAAACATGGGAAGTGTTCCTAGGAAATCTGCTTGTGAACAATTATTATTTTTTGCAATTTAGCTTTAAAATATTATAAATAAAATTTTAAAATGTAAAATAAAACTTTTGAATATAAAAACAACAACAACAACAAAACAATATATCTCCCTGATTGGCCTTTTGATTGACTGACAGCTATCTTTTGGTCACTTAATGCTGAAGAGATGGAACAAACTAAGCAGAGCAGAGCCTGGCAGACAGCTCATCTGTTTACAATTTGAGCCCAGCCAGGAAGAGAGGTCACAGGTCAGAAGCGTGTTCTGAAAGGTGTGTGCTGCGAAAGAAAGAGAGAGAGAGATACAGGACAGGAGGGATAAAGGGTGGTCCTGTCACAACATGGCTGCTTCCTTCCACATGAAGACCGCTAAACCACAGCATTTCCTCTCCCAGAGCGGCTTCTATCATTAGAATGTGGAATAACACACTGAATTGACTGATGACGGTTGGCTCACGGAGCCCTTCTTAAGCTGTAAAGGGCCCCTGATAGCTGTGGACATGGCTTTTATCGACCCCGCACTTGTGCGTATTAATAAGGTCTGCTGCTCACATTCACTCCTCTCAGATCTCCTTATCTGTGTTTCCTCCCACATGACAGATGAGTGTGTCTGGGGCGCAGCATGGTCAGACAATGGCCGTGTGTGTGTGTGTGTAATGAGGAGTCCAGACCAGCAGCGCTCTGATTGCTGCTGATTTAGGGCTGTGCTCCGTGCTGTTAATGGTCTCACACTGCGATAGAGAGGTGGCTCTGGGGGCAGGGCCATATTTAACAGCCCCTGACTGTTTATTACTGGATGTCCCTGATCACCCACACTCCACGTCTTATCGTTTAAGATTGGCGGCTGAAATTTTTGAGGATAAAAACAATTAGACATGAGATTTATGTCTGCATAGTCGTTTTTACAATAATGAGAGCAACGAGGACTGAAACGTGGAGGATAAACATTCACGGGTGTAGCGGAGAGAGACAGCCTCAGCGTGTGCTGTTTTATTGAAGCTCTCGTTCCCTGACCTCTACATTACTACATCATCAAATTACAAATTCCATTACAATGAAATGTTTACAGCGCTGCTGCTCTGCCCGCTCCACACATCTTCCTGTGACCCGTCCGCGTGTCCATGCGTATGGGAGGAGATGACTATTTGCAGAGCGCAGGGCCGTGCATGTGCATGAATACCGAGATTACACTCGAAATAGCAGATGAGAGTCTTTGGAGCAACCTGAATGAATATCTAGAGGTTTACATAGAGAGAAAGAGACACCTGTCTTGCTGTCACTGCATTCCATATGCAGCTGCACAGCCATTAAGGCGAATGTGCACACATTTGGTACAAACTTGCAGCTTTGAACCGCCTTCATTCAATCTGCCTGTGGGTTATAAAGGTGCTAGATAACTAATCGGCACTCACACTGCGAGATCACCCTCTTTATTGTTGTGTTCAAGGTCTTAAAGGGATAGTTCACATTAAAAAAAGAGAATTTTGTTATTATTTACTCACCCTCATGTCATTCCAAATCAGTTAATCATGCTGTTATTTTGACAGTGGAAAAACTAAAGAATTAAAGATTTTCACATAGATATTTTAATTCAACTGGCTGTCAAAAAAATAAATAAAGCATAAAAAACATCCTAAAATTACTTTATATGGCTTACTCCAAATTATTTTATTCATTAAGGATGCATTAAATTAATCAATGACAGTAAAGACTTGTTCATTTGAACTTTCTGTGCATCAAAGAATCATGAAGAAAAAAAAAAAAACCGTAATATTAAACGAAATATTAAGCTGCATAACTGTTTTCAACTGATAATAAACAATAACAAATCAGCATATTAGAACGATTTCTTACAGATCATGTGACACTGAAGACTGAAGGAATGGTAATTTCAGCACAGGAATAAAGTACATTTAAAAATATATTTAAAAAATTAAAAACAGTTATTTTAAACTGTATTAATATTACACATAATTACTGTTTTTACTGTATTTTTGAAAAATGCTGTCTTGGTGAGCATAAGAGATTTAAAATATCTTACCCACATAAACTTGTATATGTGTGTTTGTGTATATATATATATATATATATATATATATATATATAATTGGCTTGCTCATTCATAGTAACTGCATAATAAACAGGAATGGAAGAAAGTTTATCCAAAACAGTTACATAAAACACATAATATAACAAGTGCCACAGATAAAAACATATACAGAGTCTGTGCTTTGTAGTATCCAGGTCAAAGTCATGAACTGTATTAAAAAGAAACATTAAAAATGCATGAAGAATATCAGCATGTTTTAAAGAAAGAAAGAAAAAAAAAGATTTAGAAGGATTACTGTTTGATTATGGGCCTACTTGAGTTGAATTTACTGTGAGAGATTGTTTTTGCCTGTTTTGATGTTGAATTGTAAATGAGTGCTTGTAAATTAGCTGCCTTATTTTTCTATTTAATGCATCATGGTATAAGTGTTCATGAATAGTGGGATGTTAATTAGTAAAAATGCTCTAAAAGGACTCAGGATTTATGTGGCCATCACATGGCTGCTTCCTGAGAGATGCAGAAAAAAGCAAAGGAAATGCGGGTGCACGGAGAGCTGACTGGGTAAATAAATTCATAAAAGGTCCATGTGATATATGGTGCTGAGATCCTCATGGACAAATGCAGGAAATTTTTGTGACCTGAATTCACAGGAAGAATACCATAAATTTGATGGTGTTGATGCTCTTTCTTTCTCTCCGTTCTCTTGCTCCCTCTTTTCATCCTGGTTAGTATAATAAGTGGTTTAGCACAGATTCAGGAATGAGTTCGATTATAGATAAGTGTAGGAGGAGGGAAGGAGTACTTGACTAAATCCAACATTCCTTGATCCAACAGTGAATCTGGAAAGATTCATTCAATTTGTTTTTCAAATGAGGTGTGAAATTGGGCTCTGCCACTCCGTTGGCTCTTTGTTTTGTTCCTACACCTCTGATTTGTTTGGACACCCTCAACGAGGAGTCGTCTGTTAAGTGCCACGCTCAAGCTGTGTAGGCAGATTAGCCTCGCTCTAAACACTCCGTAATTGAGCGCAGAAGCAAACAGGGCCGCACAAGTGCATTTCATCTATCTTACACTCTTCTCTAGGTTCCTTTAATTTCCTCGCCTTCTTTCCTTATTTGCTTCTTGCTTCACTCATTTGCACTGAGCTATTAATAAAAAGACCAGCTCATGCAAGAGATGTACAGATCTGAGTCTGAATACAACCTCAACCCACAACTAACATTGTGATTCCAGACAAAGTCAATGTAGAAAAAGATGAGCAAAATAAAAAGTTCATATTTCCCAACCCCCACATCTCCATCACTCTCCAGACTCCATATGCAAGGCCATCCACTTAAAAAACACAACCTAGTCTCACTGGAAAAATGTGCCTTTACCTACATTTTTGTGAAAACAACAACAACAACAACAACAAAAACATACCTATAAATACAATTCACTGCAGTTTTCAGCTGAAATGAACATTAGTGGCAGTAAAACACCAGTGACATTTATTACTTTTCACACAAATTTTGATTACAGACCAGGGTCAGATTATCGATTAATTTCAAACACATTTACCTTTTGTTGCCATTTACCAGATATTTAATTTCTGAGCTGCCATGATATGAACAACAGTTAACATCATAATATGTTGCCAGATTTCATGTTCATCTGTTCCGAACAAAACTGAATGCACTTTTAGTGCCACTGGAGATTTCACTTTGAAAGTGTCGCAATATGTGCGTAAAGCAACATTATATTTTGCAGAAATGTCGCCACAGGTTTTTCCATTGAACCTGGTTTGCAAAAACAACACCAGGCTCATCAACTCTGTCTTCACCTCTTCAGGAAGCTGGGTGGGAGACCCCAAAACATAGGCTGACAGAGATGCTCTGTTGACAGAAAGATGCTTGAGATGCAGAAAATAACAGCGTCTCTGTGTGTGACTGCAGGAAGGAGAGCTTTGCTTCGCCGTGACCTTTAAACCGGGTCTAACATCTGGCTTAAACCCCCCCGCACCCCCTGCTTCTGAAATCATCCCCCCTACAAGGGACAGGAAACTGCTTTTCCCTCATCCTTCCAAAAACAGGCCAGACAGACCACCATACAGCAGCCAAACTCCTTCCACTGTCACAAAAACATACACTCAACCCAACAAGGCACATAAGAAATCGGGCACAAAATTCAAACAGAGGGGTATCCCTTGGTAGTTTAAAAATAATAATGTTTAATAATATAGTTTAAAGACTGTGTATATCGGTACGAGGGGGGTTAGTGAGAGTATGGCTGGACGTTCCCCCATGTTGCTCGAGGCAGCAGCTTCAGCTCTGGGTGATGTATGGCCAGGCAGGCTGTTTCCACGGGAACCAATCCATCACACCACCGTCAGCCGTCAACAAGCCTGCCCCGTGCAGCACGGCCCGACCTCCAGTCACCACAGGCACTGAGCCAGGAGAGAGAGAGAAATAAGAGCAGACCTCACTACTTTACAATGGCTGTTATCGGTGCTTCACTGATTGTGATCTGTTACACGTGGCCGGGCGACAAAACGGCCTGATTGACGCATCTGCTGTTTTCTGGGATCAACGCATGCTGAGTTACAGCTCACCTGAAACAGGCATGTTAGCGTGTCTTAGGGTTCTGGACTATGGACTATCAGGGGTGTCGTGCACTCAGTATTTTTGAAGGGGGGGGGGGGGGGGGGGTTGTTTCATGGGGTGGAAAAAACTGAATTGTGAATTTCTGTTCTTTGAAGTTTGGTCGAACGGTAAAAGTCGATTTAACAGAAGGCTAAAAATTTATATTTTGTAAAAATTTTGACGGATTCCCTAAACCACCCGCATGCGAAAACTCGATGGTTCTGCACGAATCGCCTAGGCTGTGAGACAGACTTTAGCTTCAAAACTAAGAAATTCACCAAAAGATGATGTCAACTTCAGGGCACTATTCATTTTGTACCTACAATATTCTAAGTTTAGAGTAAACTTTATAGTTACCTACACAATTTGTAGACTAGGGTATCGGATAAAACATCGTTATTGCCGTTTCCATTAGACATCAATGTATATTTTACAAACTATAAATGTTTTGCTTGTACTTATCTGTATTTAAATATCAGAATCATAAAATAAAAATATTATATGATTGAAAACACTAAACAATTCAGTGATATATGACGAGTGCTGAGTGCGTCCATCTCTGGCTCGGCACCAGCCAAAGCGCGGACACAGATTTTAATTTAGCAGTTGATAATGTGACGAACTGAACTGGAATAAAATAAAATATTATTGTTTTTGTCCTTTGGAAGCTGCATTAAAATTCATTTGGCTGAACAAATTTGAGGGGACACGTGAAACAGAAATCTTGCTTGTGTGAAATTGCCTAATTATGTCACATTGAAAAGTCTGTGAGTTTACCTTTTTGTGACGTATATTCCGCTTATAATCAAACCTGAATTCCACTGCCTCATAACCCTGTGCCCTCATCACATGGTCTCCAGGGCTGTCCAGTAAGGCAATGTCTCTGGCTGAAGCATTAGAGATCAGGACCTAAAGAGAGAATGAGATACATGAGAGGAATGTAAGGAGGGGTAGACAAAGAGACATCCAACAGCCTGTCGCACGCCTCATTACAGCCTAAACGAGTGAGGCTGCGAGAGGAGGAAAGCACCCCGGATCTCCCTTCCACTCCTCATCCATCTCTTCACCTGTCCATCCAGTCACACATCAGTCTGCTCTGACCTCGCCTGCTCTTCTGTAATCTAGCAGAACTGGCGGGGAACCCCTGTCTGTTCTGAGAACTGTGTTTGACAAGGACTGAATTCACTGGCTGGTGTTTACCGGTCAAAAAGAGAAAGAGTGTGAACACAAGCAGAGTGACTTCAAAGAGAAGTGAAAGGTTCAGCTGCTGTCAGAGAGATCAGAACAAAAGTAAATACTGTGACTGGCAGACGTGCTTCTTTTTTAATCCGCTGCTGTGCTTCCATCTTTCCATTTCTGTCTTTTTTCCATACCGTACCGACATTCCAGCAGGTGACTCCCCCAGTACCCCTGCTGGCTAGAGGTGCCCGACTGCTGATGGCAGGGCGTGTGGATTTCTGCTGTTGCTTTTTATAATTTGTCCCGGAAATGTCGACAATCGGCCCAGAGTAATGAGCGGCACTTGTGGTCTTAGTCCTGACAATAGTAGGAAGACCTGTGTTGTGTGTTGGAGAGTGAGAGGGGGTGTGGTTGATTTCTGCAGATGCATGAGACATGAGACTCTAAAACAGTAAAAAAAAAAATGATTTAATTGTGGGACAGAAATGTGCTTAATTGTCATGAAAATAATGCACTAAAATTATTGTGACATAACTTTCATGATAATTAACTAGGGGTGTAACAATATATCGTGTCACAATATATCGCAATACAAAAATATGAAATATAAAGTATGTATCGTGGATAGTGACAATATGTATTGTGTATAATTCACCCAAAATGAAAATTACTGACAAAAAATTCAAGTTTACAGAGTTTTAGTGTCAGTACTACATTAAACTACTATATGTAATGTTGAATACAATGTATAATAATGCATTGGGGGAATATTTGTGGGTCCTGATAATGCCAAATGTCTTATGTTTACAGTAAAAAGTGACCTACATTATTTTAAATATATCTAGTCATTGACAGAGTGCAAGCATGTTCGTCTAAAATAATTCTGTATTTTCAGCGTTAGAATCATGAATACTTTTATTCTGGTGTCACCATTGTCCCGTGCTTTGGGTTACCAGCACCAAGTCCAAGCCTATTCATTTCCAGCCCCAATGTAATACTAAATTTAACATTTTAATCAACCGTACATTTTTGTTAACCTTTTAACCATATGTCTTGGAGTATCGCAATAATATCGTATCGTGAGTTCAGTATCGTGATAAGTATCGAATCGTGACATGAGGGTATCGTTACACCCCTACAATTAACACATTTCCTCCCTACATTTCCATACAAATACAAATACACTCCAAATACACAATGTAATCAGCTTAATCATACTCGCTTCTAGAAGTGTAGGCACTTTTATTAAAATTCTATCTCATCTATACCTGCCTCATACAGCACACATAAGTCAATAAGTGTTTGCTAGAGCAGTATTTTAAAGTGTGCCAGGATGTTGTTAATGATGAAGAGAATGACGACTGTTTGAGGTGTCTGTCAGCAGCGTGTGTGTGGCATCCCGAGCGACTCGTCAAGCTGAGAGGTGTGAATGCTGCATGACTGCGCTGTGACAGCGAGTGTCAGAGGCGGTGACGGCAGTTCCCGCCGCTGCTTCCTGTACCCTGACTAAAAAAACACAGAGAGAGCTCCATTTCACACCATACAGCAATGATGATGGATATCAGCTGATAAGAAAGAGAAACAGCAACGGGACATTTATCATCTGACCGCTCTTGATGTACTTATCAAATATACAGTATAATATAAGATAAATATAAGATAAACTTCTAGAGTCTTCATAGTACTACTTTATCATACTACTCATTTCACATACTTCTTCTGACAGATTATATTGTAGGCATATTTGTACATTTGTTTTATTTAAATGCCTTCTTCATAATTCCCCAGTGTTCCTCAAAATTATGTGAAGACAAAATGGAAAAAGTACACATTCCATGATAATATACAAGGATTCTTCATTGTGAGGATCAAACCAGCAAACTTCCGGTTATCATCCTTTAGCCTTAACCACTACGGCAACACCGCCAAAAGAACAGAGAGAGAGGAAACTCATAATAAACACAAGCTAAAATTTATTACAGATGCACAATATACTAACTGTCATACTGACATGACATCTGTTTGTACATGAACAGTAAACACGAATGCCTGCACTGGCACAAAGCGCCGCCAACAGCAGAAGTACAGCTTTGTTTTTCTTAGAGCGCATCTTCCTGCTCCTTTAATCTCTTTTTTATTTACTTGACTTTTACAAAGTATGAGTTATTATCAGACTTTGACAATCAATCCCACTCATCTGAGATACAAAAATAGCAGAACAAAGTATGGCTGTGAGCTGAACGAGCCCAAGTAATTAATTAAAAGAGAAGCCGTCAATATACAGGCAATTACGGTCAACAGCAGTCCATGATCAAAGCCGCCCATGACTACATACCCTTCTCAAAATACACTCTGTTTTTAAAATCATTAACAAATAACTTGTAAACATGTCATCTCTATCATTTCAAATACACAAGTTCTTTGATGGGACTGCTGGTCTTAATTTAAGGACATGCAAGCATTAATATGAGCACACGTTCTTTTCTCCATCTTCAAACCAGTCCGTCACGCAGCAGTTTGCGCCTTTTAATATTTCTTTACTTGTCAGGATTTCGAATGCTTTAAATGCAGATATGAGCCCTCCTCATTTATTTAAGTGCTCTTTGTTTATTTCTGTCAAACTGTTTCTTGTACTTATGATATATAATACTATAATGTAAATAACATAAAGCTAATTCAATGAGGCAGCATATTTTTATTATTTAAACAGCCTTCACAAATCAAAAAGGAAAATGCAGGACTACTTAGTAGCTTACTTACAATTTAATGTGATGTGACATCCTGATATTGGACAAACTTAGCTTGCTTTCTCTTTCTTTTTTCAGTGTAAGTGCTAAATATTATTTATAAAAAAAAAAATGAATAATATTTTTTATGCATGGAAAAAAACTTACATTAAAGTAAGCATGCATTAAATTAATGCACAAAAAAAATCACACTAAAGACTTTTATAATGTTACAAAAGATTCAAAGATAGAATGTTAAAATGTTAAAAATGTATCATGGTTTTCATAAAAATATTAAGCAGCACAACTGTCTTCAACACTGGTAATAATAAGAAATGTTTCTAGAGCACCAAATCAACATATTGAGACTGTAATGGCTTGGTAACCCAAGTAATGGCTGCTGAAAATGCAGCTTTTCCTTCACAGGAATAAATTACATTTTAAAAATAAATTAATATAGAAATATATAATAATATATTTTATAGTATTACTGTTTTAATGTAGTTTGGATCAAATGAATGCAGCGTTTGTGAACATAAGATAATTTTTTCAAAAACATTAAAAATCGTATTGTTCATTAACACATCTTTTATCTGTTGTAGCGTTTATTGTTTGTGTTTGAGAACCTGTGTGTGTGTGTTAGTTTCTGCTGAGATGAAGGGTAGAGCTGCTCTCTGGTGCTGCTGTTTCCTGGACAGAAACATTCAAGCTCTCTGCACATTTGCTTTCCATTAGCATTGGCCTGTAAAGCACAAACTCACACCAGTTCCCACAATTTCCTGTTTTAGAACAGTTTCTGCAAGGCAAAAGCAGAGAACAGGCAGAGACAACTTATGATGGCATCTCAACACCATCTCTGCTCTGGAGATCCTTTACCGTGACAACATGTTTACCTAGATATATGCTTACTAGTTCAGATATCCTCAGGGACTTTGGAGACAGAGACAAATATGTGAAGAAGATAAAAAGAACAACAGATCTCTCTTCATCCAGAAGTGCTCTTGCTTTTTTTGTAAATGCGGCTGTCATGATTATGAACAGCTTAAAAATACAGTACAATACCTTTATGATGGAGTTCACAAAGATAGGGTGGTAATTACAGTGTGTGTGTGTGTGTGTGTGTGTGTGTGTTGTATTTTGAGACTTAAAAAGAGATCTTGCGTGACTGAAAGGTGTCGTGAAGGGTTGTGGGAGGTGCATGAGGAGTTGTCATTCAGCCCCTGAGGAATCAAGAAAAAAGATTGTGGGAAGGAAACAGAGAGAGAGAGAGAGAGAGAGAGAGAGAGATGGAGAGAGGGGTTCAAGGAAAGTTAGGAGGTGTGTTTGCTCCGGTGTGTAATGAGAGCTCAGAACCCAGTGCGTGTTCCTCCTACGAATATTCACTGAACCTTTCATCAAAGTGCCATCCATTCGCCATCTTTCACAACCTCCTCCACAGTGCGCACACACAATCTGTACACATGCATACATCCAGAGAGGTGCAAAAGTCGGAAATCGCTAGTCAGAATGCTACTCTTTTTGTACAAATTTGTTTAAGTGATCAATGCAACACAATCAGATCTTTTTAGTGAATCAAAAGAGCAACCAGTGTAGTTTGATTCCTGAACAAATTACCCTTATGAGCAGGTTCTTTTTTTTAGTGAATTAGAAAGACACACCTAAAAACTAACAATATATCTTAAATCAGTGCCTCTAAAAAGACAGTGAAAAGTCATTAAACGTCTGTGCATTTATTACTAATTGAAATTCTTATAATTCTCTGGTGCTCAAGAAATATTTCTTATTGTTATCAATGTTGAAAACAGTTGTGTTGCTTAATATTTTTATGTAAACCATGATGCGTTTTCTTTATATTAATTTATATTCATATTCCATTATAGTCATTACAGTTCCCGTCACATTTGCATATCGCAAACACACATGCACTCAATGCCCAAACTGACATTTTAAGGCCTGTGATGCACATGCTCACTCCAACAATGGTCGTCTGAAGAAGGGGTCACTATGTGTCAAGGAGGCATGCGTGGCATGGTGCTCCTTATTTATTCTCCCTGTTCGCCACAAAGTCGTCACAAAGCATCCCATAATGGCGGCTGTGGGGCTGCATTTTAATGAGCCGTTATATGAGAGGTCTGCCTCACAACGAGCTTGTCTTACACAGGTCAGAGGTCGTGACCCCTAACACACCGTGTGTTTACCAGCAGGCATCAGTGCAGGCTTTTGAGTGGAGCTGAGATTAACGCACAATATCATTGGCTGTGGTTGATTTAAAGCCACACTGTCACAGATTTCCCCCCTCACAGTTATTCCATATGGTGGCTTTACCATTTAAGGGCAACAGTCAGTACCTGAATGACATACCACAGAGAAAACAGATTGGAGGAAGAAACAAACATTTTAAGTTAGAGTTGTCACTAGTGCTGGGCGATTTGACTAAAAATCTCTATCACTTTCTTTTTAAGATTCTGGTGGTTTCACGGTATGTCACGTTTTTTTGCACTGGACCTTTATTTTGGCATATTTTACAGGGAATATATTATATAAACATTGTAAGGACAATACAATTAATTTTAATTAAATCAGTTCATAAAGCTAACAATTTAGTTTAAAATGTAATCAAATAATTTAATCATTTAATTAAATTAATAATATTAATAAGTAGGCTACATTTTTACTGTGCAGTTTCTGTCATTTCAATGAAGACCTTTGAGTTTGTGTTTTAATAAACAGTGTTTATTATTATTATTATTATCTCTATTACTTAAAGTATACTCAATTGTACAATAGTATATTTCTGTTATTTCAAGTTATACCAAACTTTTATTTTGACAGGGTCGTGAAGACCTTTGACTTCCTGTTTATATGATACGACAAATGTCGATAGTTTTATCAAATTAACGGTGAATTGTTCATAAAGTGACCCTAAGAGCAGCTCTGCAGAAGAAGTTCATGTATAGTGAATGAGACAGCAGACACTGAAATCATCGCGAGCTTCAGTATGTGTAGTAGTAGACGAAAATGCGGCGCTCATTCATACAGACTTCAGATTTCAATAGCAGCAGAATTTTTTTTTTACTCGATTTTATATATATATATATATATATATATATATATATATATTTTTAATTATTTGAGTTAGTTTAATATCAATTAAATAGTTATAATAAATAGCCAAATAGCATTTTATGTGTTATTTACAACATACTAAGGTCTGGCTCCATTTTGTTACGTACCCTGTCCACTTTTCAAGATTAAATCAAATCCCAACTAAATAAAGTTCTCAATATTCATTTTCTTCCTCTATAAATATCCTGTTTCAACTAAACAAAACACTTTACACAAACAAAATGTGTTGGTAATGCTGTTTCTTTCACTTGAAATCTTCATGTTGACATCCCAGCCTCCTGGGTTTAAGCTTGCCTCCTATAAAAGTGCTGTAGCGGAATCACAGTATCTGATTAGGCTTTTACAGCTCTCTGGCTCTATATCACCTGCACCCAGCATGCATTGCTTCAGCTTTACTGAGGCTGTTTGCATACAGCAGCACAGATCAATAGCAAGAAATCAAATTCCTTGCTGCTATACAGCTCCATGAAGGGTCTTGTAAGTGTGTGTGCATGTGTCTAGAGCTTCCTTACGGCGTATAATGTGCCCTTCGTGTAACTCCTCCTTTTCTTGTACAAACAACACACACTTAATCAGAGTAGACGATTTTCTTTTGGTTCTGCAGTAGGTCTGTTTGTGTGTCTGTGTGTGTGTTTTTGCCAGTGCATTGTTGTGCCCACATGATAATTGAATGTGCGCTCAGGCAGCATCCGTGCTAGCGTTCCAGCTCACACTTTAATTAGTTTAGCTTTGTGTCTGCCGACTCGGCCATCAGTCGCCAATCAATAGCACTCCGGAGAACAGAAGGGCTCTATTGGAAACAGATACGTAAGCTTTGTAGATAGCACTGCTCATGCACCCGCTCCACATACCTCAGACGGCTTTAAATGTGTCCGATGTTGAAGTGAACATGCTTAATTGTACAGATAAATGAGGCCCCTAAACCTAGTTTTATATACATGAGTGTGTTTGCATGAGTAAGAGAGGTGTGCTTGGTTATTGCTGTTCGGTTATTGCTTCGCTAAAAAAAAAAATGAGCGGTGAGCAGCGGCTCTATCGGAATTCAATGGCTGCTTTGTTTAAACCTGCTCATTCTCCATTCTTCACCTTTATGAGTTTTCCCTTCCTCTAATCCCATTCACTTTCACTATGGCTCACTTTTCCCCAAACTTACTTAAACACAGGCCTAAATATCAACAAATTAGATTTTCACCAGTAGCATTTAAAGCAAATGTGTTGAAATAAGTTCAGTCCTTTTCGCTGCGAGGAACCATTCTGGCTATTATTGAATAAAAACGCATTGTGCGGGCAAAACAATTATGCACTTTACTGTCGAATCGCAGAAACGATTTCAGAGTGCTCGCCCATTCATCATATTTACGCAATTTAATAATTTCTGATTTTTACAGTGTATTATGGGTGCAGTTAAAAGCGAGAGAGGAGGAGGTAATTGTAAAGCCTGTCAGCATTAGTTAAGTGTGTGTAATGGCTGGGTATCACACACTAAATGGCAGTTGTAATATTTAGATCCTCTGCTCATTACCTCCCGATCTGCCTCCTGTGACCCGCAGCACCGGGCCTGCGCTCTCTCTAATGAGGGATGGAAATTACCGCTTCAAGAAATGAAACACAATTTATTTAGAGGAAGATGCAGCGCACAATGAAATTACCACAAACAACTCTGAAAAATCGGCCCAATAACGCCGGTTTGTGTTTATTACATCAGAAAAGCCCAAAAAGTTCTTATTAGAAGTTAATGGAGATAAAAGAAAAGCGAATTTTAGAGTTTAATTGCATTAGCACGTTTAAAATTTAGCACATGTTTGTGCACAATATCTCAGAGCTATTTTATATTAAAACTCTCTCAAAAGAGAGTGTGGACGATACGGCGTGGTTAAGTGCTTCCTGTGAGCCGGCCTGCTCACTGGCTCTTTCAAAAACGGTGAAGGGATGTCAGGGGTCACTTCACAAGTCTGTTCCTTTTTTCAAGATGACTTAAAATCTAAATGTTTTGAGGTTTTAGATCATGTCTGTTGGCTTTGAGACCATCTATATGTTTGTGCACTTGACAAAATTAATGTTTAAAATTTCTGGGAAAACTTCTTAATAGCTCTTTTTGCCCTGCACAGTTTTTTTGTCCAATAAAATGCTGTCTAAAATGTTGTCTTAGCAAATGAAATACTTAAAACTGAAATAAAAACAAATTAAAGCTAGAAATATAATATAATATAATATAATATAAAAATGACAAAAGCACATAACAAAATTACTAAACCTTAAACTAAAATTAAAATTAAAAACTAAAAATATAAAAACAATAGCTAATTCAAAAAACAAAAAATGCTATACTATAATATAGTATATAAATAATACTAAAATAACATTGATTTAACTAACCAAGCTTGACAGCAAGTAGCAAATCATGATATGCAGGTGAGCTTACTGTTTAATTTGGAAACATGGCGGAATGGTTCACCAAACCATTTCATGGGGTCATTAAACAGTGATCACAGTGATAAAGTCCTTATTAACACAAGTAATTGCTCTATGTGGTCAGGTAGAATCACAACTCACATCTGGTAGCTGTATTTTTCATTAGACCATCTTGCACCAGCAACAAACCATCTACCACTAGTCATACCAGCTAAAGGTGGTCATGCTGGTTTTTGGAACATGGTAGCTGGGCAACTAGTTAATTACCATCTTAGCCATGCTGCCATGTTCCAAAACAGATCTACTCCATCAGCCAAACATAAACACACACACACTTCTCATAACACAAGTGCCACTTGAGATTTCTTTAGAGAAATATGACTTCTAACAACAAGTCTGAAGGCGGGAGGGAGGTATGGGAGGGAAAAAAGGGGGAAAAAAAGTCCCAAAAAACAAAAGGACAGGGTGTGAGAGTGCTGAAAACAGCCCTGAGTGTTCGCATGGAGAGTTCCAGCAGCCACACATTTCAACACAATGGCAAAACAGACTATAAAAGATGGAAACGCCGCTTACGAGAAAATAAGCAGAGGAATAAGGTATTATCTTCTTTTCCCGAAGCAAATATAATAGCGGTGCTCCCGTGCGATTGTGTGCGTGCTGCGAGGATCTAAGTTAAGCCATGACTCCTCTCCACCCCGATGCTCTCCACACCCTAATGTCGGAAATAAGCGGAGCCTCAGAGATTCATTAGAAAATTGAATGGAATCAAGAGAGTCTGAGGGCTGAAAAACATCCCCTTAATAAGACGGCTGGTAACATAAAAGCAGCTCTCAGCCAAGGTCCTTTATTTTCAAAAACCAGTGAAGCCTTTGAAGAGGGCTTAAGAACAGAGCGGAGGAAGAGATGAAGAGAGTGCAATGGAGGGATATCCTTGGAGAACTATTCCTGTCCCACGAGGGAAGTGATGGAGGCATGAATGTGCGCATGTTTGTAGTGCAGTCTCAGCAAGCTTGTCAGCCCGTGTGTGTTTGTGTGTGTGTGAACATCTACAGCGTGCTGGAGCATGTGCACCTGTCACACTAGATGGCACACGTGTAGCTGTGAGTGCTAAAGGTGAGGTGTGTTCAACGCTTATGTGTGCAGGTACTATACGTGTGTGTGTGATTAACCTTGTACTGGCTCTTTTGCCTGTCTGGCTCATGGCTCAGCTCAGCTGAGGTCTCTCGTCTCATTCATATTTGATAGACATGCCCAGACCTAATCTGATAAAGTGCACTTCAGCCTTGGTGTCTTCTGATGAACTTCTAAGTGGGAAGTGCAAAAGTGTGTGCGCACATGTGCGTTTATGATGAGCGTATGTGTGTGTGGGAGAGGGAGGGTTTTGGGGGGATGGGTAGAGGATGGATTGGGGCTAAATCGATGTTGATTTATAATTTACTATTGCAAGAACCTATCACTGTATGTGAAGCCTGTATCCAGCCTCATCTATATTACATTAGGACAGAAGCTCTTGCTCGGCACTGGACAACAGACCTTGTGGTGTGGAAGGGGGGCTGGTCGATCCACACACACACACAGGCTGTAACAGCAGGGCCTTCAGGAAGACACATACACTTTCACTTTGAGAAGCTGACAGGCCCCCTCAGATTTTTGAGCCAAGTGGATTTTGAATGCAACTTCCCATAACAGTGTTTGTATAGAGCTATAGAGCTATTCAAGTCATCTGGTGAAACTGTTTATATATAATATATATTGCAGAAAAACAGAATATTGCAATGTCAGTTTTTCCAATATTGTACAGCCATAATTGTGGAGACAAAAAGAAAAAATCTCAGATTTCTGTCTGAATTTGTTCTGTCCAATATAATCACACCTCTCATATATTATTGCTTTAAAATGAAGAAAATATTCTCACCCTCATGTTGCTCATGTGACTTTTTTCTGGTGAAACACAAAAAAGTTACTTAGCAAAATGCCAAAGCTGGTCTTTTAAATACAATAAAAATGCATAACTGGCTGTCAGGATCAGTTTTAATTTTGCTTTGTGTATTAAAAAGAATGACCTTATCTTACCGAGAAATAAAAAATAAAATAAAAAAGTAACTATGGTACGTTCAAAAAATGCATTGTTTACTGAATTGAAAAAAAGTTTTAAAGAGGCTTGTTTTTGTCTTGTAATTATTTGCAATGTGACAGTACTTCTGCTGCATATGTTGTCGATAGCCAACCAAAAGCTGTATTTAGTCATCTATATCATGCTTCTGTAAAAAGAAGTAGAGATCGACCGATGTATCGATTTACCGATATTTTCCCCGACATTTAAGCATTTTAGCATTTTAGCATAATTGGATATCGGTTTTTTAATATCGGATTTACCGATAAGCACCGCCATCTTGTGGGTGTTTTCAAAAATTGCGCACGGGATCGCCATTACAGCGTATCTGAGTGGAGACAAGACAACGGCGTGCACAGGTAAAGTATAATTTGCCATTAATGCACAAATTAGATGTGTTACATAAATGCCTGAAATTTAGCGAGTTTATGCAGCTTGTCTCTAAGAAATAGAGACAAGCTGACGGAGTGACATAAGATAATCTGTCAAGTCCTGTCCCAATAAAGATGTAACTTTGCATGAATTAAATAATACAGCCATGAATGAGCACATGTTGGAAATAAAAGCGCTGAATTTAATTCTCTCTCTGTTGTCTATGCTCATCATTAGTCTCGTAAAGTCGTCTGCATTTTGCTGTTCATCAGCAGGTTGATGCTCAGGAAATGCTCCACGCATGTAGCTTCTAACAATATTCACTTGTTTAAAACATCGTAATTATATAAACATTTACTATATAACCATTAATGCGCTAATAAACATCCAAGTAAACACAACTCAATCGCAGCGATCGCAGTTTGAGTAGCCTATAGTTCTGTGTAAATGCATAGATAAACAGCGCTTCGTCAGAAGATATTTCATAATCTAGAACGACAAAAACATTATTAATAATTCTGATATAACATACCAGTTGAGAAATGCAATAAAATACAATGTTTTGTTTGTTATATTCCAATATTCCAGAGAATAGTATTCAGTTATTTATTTGAGGGAGTGATTGTTATAAATAAAATGGTTTGTTCAGTTCAGTGGTGTTGTAAATGTATCAAAAACAAAAGTATAACAGTAAATAAATATCGGTTAAATATCTGCATATCGGTTATCGGCACATAAACACAAATATTATCGGTATCGGTTCTGAAAAAAATATATCGGTCAATCACTAAAAAGCATTGCATTTGCTACCGCTTTCTGCACTTTACCTATATTTTGTGTTGTTTGCCTCTAATTGGTATTAGCAATGCTTTGCAGTCTTTATGCTGCTGCATTAAAACCCTTATTATGCATAATAACTTACATTCATTTAGAAACACAATTCAGCTACACGCCTTACTAACAAATGCAAATTTATATATATATATATATATATATATATATATTGTGAATTAAAGAGGAATCAAAGCATTTCATTTTGAAAATATTTCTTTCTTTCATTAAACAGAAAACATTCCTGTTCTATTGCTGTCATATTTTTGACAGGATGAGTATGTATATTGGGTTTATGAGAAAATGCTGTCATCTGTCTGCTTTATTAACAATCATAGATTACTCCTTAGGCACACAACAAAGACCCTTTCTCTGTCTCCCTCTCTCTCTCTTTCATACGGTCTTTCTCTGTTTTTCGGTGTAGTATTGATGAGGGAGGAGGCAGTGGTTGTCAGGACTATGCTGACTGGGTGAACAGCAGGCATATGGAGAGGTCAGGCAGGGCACCACAAGACCCCTCTGTCTGCTCTGGCCAAACTGCTACACCCCACTGAAAGAAAATCAATCCCATCATACCACAGACACACATTCCCCTCCCCTTCTCCTCTCTTCCTTGTGTTCCTCACCTCTGTTTTATCCACACACACAGACACACACACACAAAACCTTTATAAGATGTTGGTACTGGGCTTCTCTTTATTAAGTCTACACTCTTCACCTTATCTCATGCGTTCCTTTTTAAAAGCTATGTGACTCACATTATGAAGTGAGTGTGTGTTTTTAAATGCTGTATGCTTGGAGTTTTCTTTTCTTGTTCTCTTTGATTTAGGCTTGCTACGGTAGTTGGTGTTACCGGTGTTCAGTCTAACGCATTAAAAATATTTAACGCAATTAAAGCAGTATCCGTTTTTCTGCGTTATATTATCAAGCTCTTATTCATGCAAATGCTTTTAAACCATTCAAGCATGACAAAAGAGAACGCGCTGTCTGTGAATGTCCTGCCTATGTGACACACACACAACGCGCGCCAATATTGAGTTTATTTCCGCGCTTGAACGAACCATTACACACACAAATTATGTCAAAATGTCAGTTTTGTCGAGTGTCCTAATAAGAGCAGTCTTCAGTGAGTTAAATTAAGTCTTGAATGAACGTAACGATTTGTGAGAAAACGTGTCAGTCATGCGCAGCAGCTGCAGATCTTAAAGTGTCATTAATGTTAATCAAAGAACAAAGGTAAGAGAGAGAATTACTCACTGCTCTTTAATAAAGAACTTAAACGTTCTGTTCCTTATTTATTTGGTTCCAGAGTTTCCACGGTTTGATTTTCATTTTTTTATATAAACGTTAAGTTAGCCTTGGCTATTTGGTGTATTCTTACTCGTTTTGTTAATAAACGTTCTATGTTTAATATAAGCGAGTTTGTCGTTGTACTGTTTTGTTGTTGTGTTTTTCAGTAAGAATAATAACCCACCGTTCAAAATTGCAGCTAATTTGAAAGTGAAAGTAAAATTCACACAGCCGCACACCGGGATTCATAAGCGATTAAAAAAAATAAATGTACTAAAGTTGAAATTAAGTACATACTAAGCTGGACACAAAACTTCTGTTTCCTACGTTCATGTTTTGATGTTTACAGTTTGGTTTTATATGAAACACATGCAAACTTGCTCTTCGGTGTGACTATCGGCCCCTGGGGTTATACGTGTTGTCATGGCGACTTGCAGCCAGCCAAAAAAAGGGGGTAATTAGCGTCGGAACAGTTGATTGGTTTGCGGCAGTAATTAACACAGGTGAGGTTAATTAGTTCCCATGAAACCAGTCAGTCTCTGCAGCACACACAAGGGAAAACAGCAGAGGAAAAAAACATACACGTTTACACGCCTTTACTTTATTACTTCTGAAAGTTGGGGAGGATTTTAATATGCATGGTAAGGTCCCCTGTGAGAGGACGCAAGGAGAAATTCAGCCTCATTAATGGAAGCGGGACAAACCTGAGCGAGATGCTGTCTCTATCAATAAGACATAGATAATTCCACACATACACTGTGGCTCTGTCTGGCCGAGGCACACATGAACATGCAAAGTGCCAAACAAAATGTCATTCTGTTTGTGTCCAGCACATCTGCTTCATGCAACCGTCTGTCTGTCTGTCTATCTCTCTCTCTCTCTCTCTCTATCTATCTATCTATCTATCTATAGTAAGTGGCTGTAGTAAGTGCATGACGCAGGGGATTCAGAACAGTAAACAGTCTTTTAATAAATCCAACAGAAATATGTAGGAAAACACAGGAGCTAGAGTAATCCACAACCATGTAAAGCAAATATGACATGGAATACTGAACAAAGGAAACCGAGGACTTAAATACAAGGGAGAGCTAATAAACTGAACACAAACAGGTACATAATTAATTAGGAGCTATGGAAACTAATAAGTACAGGGAACACAGGCAAAACAGAACAGTGAAAACAGAACACTATAACAGTAAAACAGAACTATACAGAACAGAACTGTTATAGTACAGGACGAAGGCCCACAGCGAATTCGAAGGAGGGAGGAGCCATGGTGGAGACTTGACAGGTTTAATCAGGGGAATAACAGATGATGATGGAGCCGGAAGGCTGTGGTGCAGACAGAGCAATGACTGACCAAGGCGAAGCCAGATGTAAGGATGATGGTCCCAGGATGGGCAGAAAGAAGGAGCCAAGGTAGAACCGACTGGTTGACGAGCTGAGGTGGAGTGACGGGCTTGGCAGCTGGAGGCGGAGCTAGGGGGGATCCTCTTGCCAAGGTGGAGCTGGAGACTGAAAGACCCTAGGCAGATCTATGCTGGCAAGTGGAATCAACAGAGGGTGAGCCAAGGGACTAAAGGGAGCAGCGGAGGCAGGGCCGAAGGATTAGCTGTCGTTGGTAGAGGAGGTGGAAGTGGGAGGCTGGGTGGGATCGCTGTAGATGCAGGGCACTTAGAGCTGGGTGGGACCAGTGGAGATGCAGGAGACATGGAGCTGGGTGGGACCAGCGGAGACACTGGAGACTTGGAGCTGGGCAGGACCAGGGGGGACAGGAGACACAGGGAAATCCTCTTCAAATTCCTCATTATATATTGTAGAGGCCACCTGCAGCTCACAACGGGAGTGTGGTTATGGCTTCCTTCTATCCACTTGTACTCCAAGAGCACGCCCACTGGAACGCACAATGTTGCCGGCTCACGCACCTAGTCAGACCTCTCGTCGGGCTCAGGCTTCGGGGCGATGGTTGGCTCTTTCCTTTTTACTGGCTCATTCATTGTGACAGGATCTGGCTCCATGTCTGTGGTGGGCTCTGACATTAGTTCCGGGCAGGCGTGCCTTGGATCGCTCGCTAAGACTGGTGTAAAAGAAGACGTAAAACGAGTGATCAGGGAAGTTAGTGATTTTCCCCCTAGCATTTTGAGCGCTGTTGAGTGGATTCTTAAACACCTCTGATTGACCATTGTGTTCACACGCTCAACAGTCTGTGACTGACTACAATGATCAACGCTTCAAAAACATGTTGTAAATAGACATCTGTGACGCTCTTTACCGAGCGCTTACACAGATATACACGGGAGCATTTGAAAGCAGGCGTCTATCAGCGGATCCACCTATCAGTGGATATATTAGGGATCCACTGATAGACGCCTCACATGTGTATCTACTCAACAGCGCTCAAAATGCTAGGGGGAAATGCTAGTATCATCACAATTTTAAAATTTCAGTACTTTTGACAGTACTCGTCTATCACTCTATTTATCTGTCTGTCTATTTTTCTATCTGTCTGTCCCATCTGTACATTCACTCATACAATAAACACACTTTAACAGAGCTGGATACTACTAACAGCTTGCATCAAACCTGGATGAAATTATATGGAAAACATATACAGTTGACTCACATTGATTCTTTCTAGCTCTTGTCACATTCTTAGAGGGTGGGAGAGATCGGGCAGTCCAGTATGTGCCATTATGAAGCCGTGATGTCAATTCCCTCTGGTGCACAGTAGATCTGAGCGACAGGAACCAGGCGGTGAAATGGAAACATATCCAGTCGTTGTCTACTCTTCTTTCCCATGTTCTTATATATCCTGGAGCAAATGGTGTATAGTTAGAATGACACTGGCTAAAGCTGAATAACAAAATGTCCAACATCCTGTGTCCTCTCATTTCCTATTGTATGCAAACATCTACCAGTTTTAAACACGCCACAGATACTCCAGCTTTATAGGATGGCGTGTTTATTTAGAGAACAATGAGGTGGATGTGTGAGAATTGATTTTTTGGACAGATGGTAGCTTGTCATGTGTACATTGTTCATTAGCAATAGTACTGCACTTTGCTTCTAATGTGCATTTGTTAGAAGCTGACATATATGATGATGCAATATACATTTATAATCCAGAATCGCTAAAAACATATACACTCATCCAGGTTGCCCCTTACCCTTTGGATCGCTCTAATGATTTGGACAGAGTTTAATGTAAACGCATTGACTGTGAGGGAAACAGCGTGGCGTCTGGATATCTCCCTTGAGCTGTAATCTATACTGAAGCACTGCATCTTTGATCAGCACAACTTCATAAAGTCTTTAGAGCTACACTGTTTTGGCGAGGCTGCTTTTCAGGAAGACAGCGGGATGAAAGATTTTCTTTCGCTTTTCCCTTCATCTCCAAATGTTTTTATTGGAACGTATTGACACTCTTTCACCTTCCTGTTTCGCAGACCTCTCCGTAAAGCACTTCAGTAATGGCTGACTGCTTAAAACAAAATGTATAAATTAGTAAATAAACAATGTGAAATCATCAGATGCATTTCTAAGAAAAGAAAATCAGCATCAGAGTGCTGTTTCTGATCAGTATGATGCATTTTTCATGTTCAGACATCAGAAAATGGTGTAGTAATGCCACCAACCTGAAGCAAACATCTCTCCCTTTTGCATCTTTGAGGATGCTTGAGGAAGACAGCCATATCATAGCAAAAGGCTCTAAGGGCTGTTTACTGTATCTTTATGCAAAACTATGCATACAAAATACACACAGTCAAATCTTCATCAATTTTGCCTCTATATAACAGTGATTGACTTGGGCGAGTTGTTGTGGGCGAAAGAGCTGGAGGCAGCAGTGTGTGTCCCTGTGGTGTGAACCCTCCCTAAATCCATGTAACTCCCCAACAACCCCACCCCCACCCCCCCTCAGGCACGTGTGTCTGCCAAAACACCTGCCTCAAGGTATTCACACTGTTCATAAATCAGGGTTCAGGCTACGGCCAGAACAATAGCAGATGTGGGAACAATAGGATCTGTTAATTCATAATGATGCAGGCTTCCTCCAAAACAAAAACAACCAGGTAAACACTAATTATCATGAAAAAAAAGTGAGAAAAACAACTAATTTGTTCTCAAAGGCTTGAAGGCACCTTCAAAGTGACCCAAGATACAAATATCAGATGAGAATGAAACTTTAGCTTCAGTAATTGTCACATTGTTGGGGATCAATGTACTCTTTGTCTTGACAAAAATATGCTTTAGCATCATGGGATGTGCATCTAAATAGGTCTAAATCTGAAACAGATTAGTTCTGGAAGAATCACAACCCTTTCACCTTATTCTTTGAAGCATTAAATTATGACGTACTACACCTCTTTTACTAAACTGCAATATGAGAGCACAACATACACCTGAGGGATTTTCAAACTTTCTGATCTCAAGGACCCCTGAAGTATAATAAAAAAAAATCTGAGGGACCACCTACCTGAAAAAAGCTATATATTGTATATATGTATAAATGCATTTGGTTGAAAACCTCAGACCCCAGTTTGGAAACTCCTACACTGGACAAACCTTGCATCCACTATTTGAGTAATTGAATACTGGCAGGATTTCACCATCAGTGAATGTATTAGTGCCCGTATGGTGTGTTTTACTGCTACACTGAATCTTTGATTGTATAAAATAGGATGCATTTAATGCTAGAACCAAAGAGATCTTATTATATCTCCAACAAACAAAAGCATGCTGTCCTTTGAAGTGAAAAAAACACTCTTGACATACGGATACATGAGCCTTATGGCAGCCTTATAAAGCTCTTCTCCTCTTGGAAATAAAAAAATATGGACTAATTTCTGCTGCATACAAACAAGAAAGCAGTTATATAATCAGCTGCAGGTCTTTAGTGGTGGGCGTCTGTTGACTGTGTTTAATTGATGTTGAGTTGCTTTTGAAGTTGAAGTATGGAGAGTACTGCTGATCTGAGGAAGTGAATAGAACCTTCTCTGCCTCTCCACGATGCTAATCTTGCCCAGACTGCCGCGCCCTGTGCTAACTCGCCGCCTGTCGCCAGCATCTCGATGCCCAGAGACGAAGATAAGTTTTGTGGTACTGCACAAATACCCTCCCCCATCCCGTATCTCTCTACAATGTGTGGCTTAGAGCTCATGAGAATTTTAATGTTACTATTAAACTAGGTCATTGATGAAGTAACCCTTGCATCCAAGAGAAGCAATTAGCTTAATGCTAATGAAGCAAGCAGATATTGAGATCTGAATGGAGAGAGGGCAACTGGTGGTCCAAACTGCAATAATGAAGGCAAATGGCTGGTCATTTAGTCAGTCAATCGAGCATGAGGAGCATGTGTAGCTCTACCTAGATACTTATCTACAATCATTGAGTGTTCTGGGAGCAAAGTTACATGGTGAGGTGATGCTAATGCTGCACTCTGTTATATGGCAACTTCAAATGAAACTCCATCCGGCTTAACATGGGACAATGTTTTTTGATTATTAGCCTTGCATGGTGTGAAATGAAGAAGTAATATGCTATACTTAGAAAGGGAAAATAAGGCTATATGTTTGCTTTTTATTTCCTTTTAAATGAGACAACGGTGAGGTGTTAGCCAAACAGAGTAATATAAATAGACTCTGTAGCAGTAGCAGGACTTTGATTCCATACATTCTGATGTGCGGCTTGTTACTGGTTTATGGAAGGGCAGACCTGCACTTGCAAATGAAAACGTAAGTAAGCGGAGGCTGAGGGAATCAGCAGCACAGTGGAAATGAGCCCAGACTTCACATTTTAGCAGCATAAAGAGCTCCATTACCGCTGCTGAATGCATAAACAGCGCACCATCCACCCAGCACCGCTACTGCAAATACACTCTAGCCTCCAGCGATATTAAACACACATACACACATTAAATTAAACCACTGCTGAGTTGGTTCAGGGATTCCGGTGAGCTAATGATGCCTTTTTTGACTCATGGTGTCATGGTTTGCATGATCTACCTTTATCCGTATCTGTGGTACTGAGATTTTATAAATTATAATTGTAAATGGTTTCATATTATTTTAGTACTGAAAATGCATGACATCTGAATGCTGCATATGAATCAATTATTCATTAGCAGCATAATTGCATCTTGAATGCTGCATGTATAACAAAATGCTAAGGTTAATAGTAAAGATGAACTCAACAAGTGTAGATTCAACAAATGACTGTTGTTTAGCAGGTTTGCCCGTTCTACGAAAAACTGACTCTTATTGTCTTTCTCCTTAGTAAATCAAAAGCTTACAGCACAACCAGTGTAGTCCAATTCACAAACAAATGACTATAATGATCGTTTCTTTTTAGTGAATAAAAACATACGGCACAACAAGTGTAGCCTGATTCACAAACAAAGAATTCTTGTGAACTCTTTCAATTTAGTAAATCAAAAACATTCACGCAACCCTATTCCTGAAATAGTCTTATGGGCCTATTCTTTTAAAGAATTGTTAAAAAGCATGAGTTACTGGTTTAAATCAGTCTAAAGCAGTGCCCTGTATTATTTAGATGTAATAAAAATGGGCATTATAACTGAAAATTATCAAAATAAATCAGAATTTAATCAAATTAAATCAAGAGCTCGTGAATTGGAAACAAGTCATAAAATCTGTATCAAACCCAGTCTTACTTTGCATACAATAAACATTTTCATAACTACTAAATGAAATGGATAGATTGCAGAGACTAGTGCACACAGTAAAGGTGTGTAGTGGTCTAGAAAGTGCCCTGTCTAAGCATGCTGTGATCATAGACACTGGCGGCTACAGTAAATGGCAACCCTGTGGTTGGGACTCAGTTTGGTGGGGTCAGCTGATCCAGGCTTTGTGCTGCCATTCACTACTCCTCTATCACTGTAACCCTAATCGCTTAATCTCTGTCTACTGTTGCCGTCAACATATACAAAGAGTCCAGACTCCTTTGTGTGCCAAACCTTTGTGTGTGTGCGTGTGTGTCACCAGGCATGATATTTCTGGGTGGTGTATTTCAGCTGTGAGATGTATGTAACTTTCTCGAATAGGAGACTGTAACCTCATTAAATCAGCACTGTTGCTGCACTTCTGTCTCTGTGATGGCTTCTCCGACCCATAGCATGCAGCAACTCTTAGAAAGCACAAAACTGCTCTAAAGATTGGCTATGAAAAAAAAAAAAAACACTAGAAGAGAGAGAGAAAAGGGCGGGTGGAAGGACGGACTCTGACAGCGTCTGGACTCTGACATTTCTCTGCTTGGATAACCATCGCACCCTCTGTCCCTCCAGCCATGAAGGGAGGGGGGGTAATGTCAGTTGTCAATCAAGTTAGTCCCCATGCAGCTCTGGTTCCTGTGCTGCTGTGCATTGGCCTGTCTGAGAGACAGACAAAGAGGCCACCTTTCACCCCTGACACCCCCCTCAGCACCACCTCTTACCCCATTTGCAGCCTGAGGCTGGGCCAGAGAAGCTGAAGCATCAGTTTTGTGGAGGGGAAATAGAGCACAGGTGGTTCACTACATCTCTCATACTCTCTAAGATAGAATGGCTTTACTAGTGTGACATTTAAACACCTGTTCTGCACTACCCAATTGGCTCGTCCATTCTTTACACAGTCTGTGTGTGTATCATAATGCTTGTAGCCTTTCAATATAGATGTAGACAATCTGTTCTGTGGTTATGACAGTGTTTGCATGAGCTTTCAGCTTTCTCTTTCAATTTTGAGCTTCTTATTTAGGCCAGAATTATAAGTACACAAAAACGAATTCTTGGACAATGCGGTGCAAGTGTCCATACCTAATGTGGTGGTAATAATTCTCAATAATTCTCTATGCAGACAGTGTAACTAACTTTAACTTACTTAATCAGCATGATTCTCTTCAAACTGTTGATTCATCATGACAGACACCTGAAACAACCCTGACAATGTTACATGTACTTGTTGCATTATGAGTTGTGTTCTAAGAGATTTCACGCATTGTAATAAAAAATTAGTTACTAAGCTTATTATAGCTACTACTGGGCTTATTATATCAACACTGCAGAAAAGACTTATTGAGAATTCTTTTAAATAAATATTTTTACTTTTCTAGGTTAAATCTGAAGTGAGAGACTGGAAAAGGTTTCTGCTTATTGTCAGTGTGTGTGCAAGAAATAGAGATCTCCACGGCCATCACCTGGAGTTACTCATCAGTCCCGTTACAATAAGACTTGAGAGGAAACCAAGGGCATTAGTGCTACAAAGCAGATGTGTTGGCTCACTGTGACGAACGCTGCAAAAGTGCCATTCATTCCATCTGAAACGGCTTTATCTGTCCCCTTATCAACTCAGCAAATGCTGAGCCTTTATTTGATATTCGATGTGTTAGCAGAAGAGAACAGGAGGACCTGGCTTCTCAGAGGGTGGGTGGTTGCAAATCAGCAGCCCCTAAAATCCTCACTGCTGGGTAAAGATGTGTCCTATTGAAGTGAGGTTGGGAAGGGCAGACCTTTGGACATGTCAGAGCTGGAGTGACAGATGGAGACAAAGAAGGAAAGAAAATATAGATAGAGGGATGAGGTGGAGAAAGGTGTCCTGCTGTGCCCTTCTGTCCACGCTGCAAACAGCAGGACTTTAATCTGATGGGTTGTGTGTATGTCTAGCAGTAAGTACAAGTGTGTGTTACTCTCGTCTAGGTCAAAGCGGTGAGGCCCAGAGCGGGTTGGATGTCATGCGGCCCACAGGGGTGGCGGGGTCAAGGGGTAGGGCTCCTGCATGCTGGGGAGCTTTGATGGGTGGCACACTCTCTCAGCAAAGCCTTCCAGGCTGGCCGGCACAGGCGGGGAGGTACTCTGCTGTCTTTTGTTTTGACCTCAGGCATGTCAGAGCTGTTTCCAATTACGCCCTTGGATCGGGTGGCGTGTATTTCTATGTGTTATATGGGATCATAATTGACTATAACTGCACCCTCTTAACTTTAACCAGGTGCGCTGGCCAAACCAGAGAGATTAGGCTTGTGCTCTTACAGGCACAGTGTGTGTTGAGTAAGTCATGCCAGGGTTCGACACCAGGGTCTTGTTTGGCCCTGAAGGAATAGTAGGGAGATTGGCCGTGACTTATTGCCAGATCTTACTGCTATCGGGCTGAGCGAGTGCACATGTGGCCATGTGCGTTCAGGAGTCGTGTCTGCGGGTACTGTTGTGCTTTACGAGCTGTGTTAAGTTGTTGTTGTATATTTGTGTTAGTCATGCTCTCCTGAGGCACAGTGTTGCTTAGCGCAGCGCAGCAGCCGTAACCGCAACCATTTTTCCAAGCCAGCATGTAAGGTCTCGACGGAATCGCTGCTGTACGAAACAGCGAAAGTAACAACATGTGGATGTGCACCCACCTGCGACGGGTGCTTTATGAGTGGCCCCCCACCCTCTTGGATTTAAATAGCCCCATTTACTGGCCTGACAAAGGGGGAAGAAGCCCGGTATACACCAGAACCCAGAACCTTACACCGGGAGAGGGACGAGAGTGGGGATTGATGGCTCATTGAAGTGCCACTCACAGAGAGAGAGCAGTCATGTCAATCCAGTCTAGTGTTTCAGAGTTCACCTCGGGCTAAAGCCAAGCTAAGTGCACACAGAGCGAGGGCGGCCCGGGTCAGCCTGCAACCAAAGACAACCATCCAACCTGAGAGGGAGGTTTCCATCAATCTTACAAATCTTACTTAACAGTACATGAAATCTTACCACATGGACAGGAAAACAAAGGAAAATGATGAAAACAATGAGCCCATCGTGAAACCAGAGAAGAAGCCGACGCATCCGTATATTTAGTTGCACAGTCGGACCGAATGCATGAGGTGGTCGGGACAGAGATGCTTTGGTTCAGAGCGGCCTTGTGTGGGATACTGTGTAGGTGACTGAGGCCTAACAAAGGGAAGAGAAGAAAGAATGAGGGCATTGTGTTAGGCAGGCTGGTGTTGAACAGGGAAAGAGAAAGGCTGGGTTAAGAGCCGCTGTCATTGATGACTCTATAGAATAAACATCTCCTGAACACTGATGAGCTAAGCTGCCACTTTCAAGAAGCTCATTACTGTCACTTCTTTACATGTCCTGTGCTCATCTTTGATGCTAATGGAGAATGGAGCGGCAAGCAAACAGGAAGAGAGGGAAATTATGTGAACGATACATAGGACTGGGCGATAAAACGGTATCGATATTTAGCGACGGTACGTCTTAATCGATAACGATAGAAAAAACAGTTTGATATAACTCAATATAGTTTCACTTAAAAGCATTAAAATGTAAACAAACGTGAAGTTTGGTTGCATGAACAGCTCTCGAGCTCGCTCAGTCCCTGGGTCACAAACAGACGCGCTGCGAGTGACACATAAAACAAGCTGCGGTGGAGTTCAGTAGTGAAATCAAAACATACAAACACATGAAAATGAGTGCTGTACGAGGAGAATTCTGACGAGGATATTTTGAATAAAAAAGGACACATCAGCTCGTCAGTGTGGCAGTTTCATGGTTTCCTTACGTCTTAGAGTTGATCTAGGCCTACTTCAAAGTTCGTCTTGAGAAAGCAGTCATGTCGGTATTAACAGTGTTTTCAGCCACACAGTATCTTTATTTCTGTGCTACAAATATTAAAATGATCACAGAAGTACTGAGATACAAGATTACAGTTTAGATAAAACACTAATGTCTATGTTATCGATCAAAATAGAGCAAATCAACTTTAGAAAGAACCTTGAACGCGCTGAAAACGACGCATTTATTGATTACATTGTTTCACCACCAGGTGGCGACAAGTGACTGTTAAAAAATGTATTTGACGTTGAATCTTCATTCAACAGATTCTTTCAAATACACTGATTCATCCAGTAATGAAACAAGAGTATTTATGGGCATGTCATTGAATCATACATCAAAACAGAATTTTAAAAAAATAATTAATTCTAATATATTTAAAATTTTAAAATACACTGCAGCAATTAATATTTTGTAAGAACTTCTAGTAAATTGCATGTTATTTCGTTTAGTTCATTTAGAATTGTGATCTCGGTTTGAAACAAACAAAACATTTTCTCACTTTATTCAGAATTGTGCAGCTCTAAGTTTCTTTAACACTTATTTATTTAATCTTCATATAAAATATAAGAAAGAATTGATTACATTTTATTTTGCTTTGTTTTAAAAATTATTTGTTTGCCTTAATTAAAAATGCATTGGTTAAATTAAAAAAAAAAAAAATCTACTACATTGTTTTCAATAATTATCGATACCGATCAATATGAAACATTATATCATGATAATTTTTTTAGCTGTATCGCCCAGCCCTAACGATACAGCATAGTGACAACAGCATGGGGACAATCTGTGACTCTTTCAGAGAAGTAAAACAAATGTTTTTATTGTTGCTCTAAAATGCCAAATGATTCACATTCAGTTGTTTGTGTTATTCAGTGGTCCAGCCCTTACATAGATCATTTGTTCTAATGCGCTTTTTGGACATTTGACAGGTGGGAGGAGATGTGGAGCTTGATGAGAGGAACTGTGTATGTGTGTGTTGGGGGGAGGAGTGTGTTTTTAATTACGCGATATGTGTTATACGGATGGTTAAAAAGCCAGTTACATGGAGGAGAGCGAGTATAACTCTGCCAGCATTGAAATGCATGCTCCGATTCCTCACTAATTAAAGCAGCAACTTCAGAAATGCCATAATAACCATTAATTAGGGGGCTGCTATTTTCAACATAATTTGCTAATTAGTCGGAGACACAGCGCTGCGGAGGTGACTAATTATTGGTGGGTTGGAGCAATAGACACTTGTGACTTGGGTAAAAATCACACTCTTATGGGGTCAGACCATTATGGGTGTGACTCAGGACCCAACAGGGCCTTAATGGCTTGTAGTCTGCTACCCTCCCCCTTTTAATAAAGTGTACTACATTGAGCACTAGACCCTGTTTATTTATTAAGGCTTGAAGATGCTGCATCCACACACACTAATTAGTATGTTATCGGCTTTACTCTTGACCCTACTGGCCCGTCTGTGATATTGGACTGAGGGTGAAAATACATCTCAGCCCACAACATGTCACTTCCTGCTGTGTGACCTAATCTCCTCATAGCCCTTTGAAGCCCATACTCCTCACACACTCCACGAAGGCCTGTACACACACATCTACTAGTGTGTCGTTGTGTATGTGTATGTAATATATTCACTAAAGTTGTGTTGTGCTGTGCATTTTACAGAAGAAAATCTGTTAAAGATGCGGTTATCTTGTTTTATAGTCTTTAAAAATCCGGTCAAGGCCTCTGAATAATTCATGCCTGAAATCTTTAGGGCTGTTACAGGAGCTTTAGCTGGTTGTTAGTTTGTTGCTATTGACTATGTTTAAATGAATTTCCTTTAGATTGCCTGAGGGAAAATCCTTTAATATTCACCACAATTAAGAGCAGTTAAACACCATCCAATGTCATGGAGATACAGTGAAATAATTTTTAATCATTAGTATGCCCATACTCTACTTTACTAAAAGACATGCTGTTTACTAAGAGAGCTGCTTTGCTGCCTACTTCCTTATAAAGCTGCATCTTAAGTAGCACGACATGATTTCTAGGGTTGCACGATTTATCGCGATTAAATCGCACGCAAAGGCTGCGATTATTTAATGCGCATAATGCACAGCTTGTCAGAGCTGTACGGCTCTGTGATCTGTAGTAAATGCTTCTCCATCTGAAAGTCAGAGGGCGCTCTTGCGCAGAAACTCAAAATATGCCTTGCCGCAGAAGTAGATAACGCGCATCATATCACTGTACAGAAGATTTAAAAGCTTTGATTAAACATGAGTAATAAACACACGACTGCCTTATTCTGTGTAAGAAACCACATCATCTCACAGAAGGATGCTCAACTGTTGTTATGAAGCGAGTTTAGAGTAAAAACATGTTATTAAATGTTCTTCCCGGTTTTCCAGACAAGGCTTAAGCTAGTCCTAGACTAAAATGCAACTGTTTGAACTGAAAACAACTTGCACTGACATATTTTAAAATATGTCAGAGCCATTGTTTTGTCTCAAGATGCACACCAATAATGTTTTTTTCTAGGGTATATTTATAAAAGCTACTTAAATACCCTAACTGAAATAAGGCTTAATCCTGGTTTAGCCTAAGCCCTGTCTGTGAAACCGGGCCGTTGTCTTTTGTTAGACAAGATGTTAATAAATGCTTCTCATGTCTGGAAAGATGTTTGATGCGTGTTACTTTTTCAAATGTACATTATAAGCGATTCAAACTCGCAGTGCTTTCAGATTAGCATTTGGAGGCATACTTTATTGACAAGCTGCGCATAAAAAAATCGTGTTTAAGCGATAATCACGTTTAAATTCAATGTTATTTTTCGTATTGTGCGATAAATCATGCAGCCCTAACACTGACCCTCATGTCGTTCCAAACCTGTATGAGTTACTTTCTTCTGTGGAATTTTATTTTTGTCATACAAAGAAAGTTAGTGGGCTTCAGTATTGTTTGAAATGACATGAAAAAAGTGAGTAAATGAAGTAATAATTTAAATTTTGGGTGAACTACCCCATTAATGATCACCCACACAAATAAAACAATGACACAATACTCAAATAAGCACTGTTAAAATATATATTGTACACTCAAATATTTGGACTGCTTCTGGTGTGTGTGTGTGTGTGTGTGTGTGTGTGTGTGGTTGTCTTCAGCATTGGTGTTTCCTGAGAGATGAGTTCTAGAGGAAGTAGGTTTCCGGACTATCCTACATCAGAGAAGGACATAAACAATGGGGCGGCAGGGCCCTGGAATGTTTTGAGAGGGGTGATCTCAATTAAAATGAGTGTGTTTACATGCAGTCTTACACTAATTATGATTAATAAGCCAAATGCAAGGTTATGTAGGTATGGTTTTTATAATGATCAGATTTTTAATAGCTAATATTTCATTGTACAACACTGGTCAGTATGTTTTTTCCCCCCTTTAGAAATTCAAGGACACATTCAATTGATCAAAAGTGACCGTAAAGACCTTTAAAACTTTTACAAAAAAAACAAAAAAACTTAAATTCATCAAAGAAAAAATGTAAAAAAAATGTATCATGGTTTTCACAAAACTATTAAGCAGCGCAACTGTTTTTAACAAAGTTTCTTGAGCACCAAATCAGCATATTAGAATTATTTCTGAAGGATCATGTGACACTTAAGACTGGAGTAATGATGCTGAAATTATAGCCTTGCCATCACAGAAATTAATTACATTTTAAAAATATATTAAAATAGAAAAGTTATTTTAAATTGTAATAGTATTTCACAGTATTACAGTTTTACTGTATTTTGGTTAAATACATGCAGTCTAAGACTTCTTGCCAAAGTATTAAAAAAAAAAAAATCATACAGACTCCAAACATTTTGAACGGTAGTGTTGCAAACACAATCAATGAATGTTAATATGTAGAAGCTTTCCTCTGAATACAGTGTTACATAAGACAATGGTGATAGGTCATTTCTGCAGTGACCTGTAACACTGAGCTTCAAACACAACAATGTATGTTAATTTCAGTGTATGTGCTTGAATATTTCCTAACATTTTCTTTCTCTCTCTTTTTTTCTGATGCTGCTGCTTTTCTGTGTGGTCTTCAAACAGGTAAGAAAAAAATATTTTATTCAACAGTAATAAAATACTATTTGTATCGCAGAATATATGGGAGTGTGTGTTTAGATGCAGTAGTGTGCACTAATTTAGACCATTAACATATCACACATTCTCCATCTACCCCAGAACTTAACTGATTTTGCTTGGTCCAGATCTAATTTAATCCCTATTACTTTTCTTTTCCCCTTTTGCTTTCTCTCTCTCTTTCACACACTCTTTTGGAGAGACCTTTACTCATCTTGGCTAATGACTTCCAAATACTTCATCAGCATGTAGCCTTAACCTTGCTGTTGTTTCCAAACACCATAACGACTCTAATTAACTGCTTCCCCCTTCTGTTTCACCTGCTTCAACACACACACACACACACACACCCTAAGCCAGTTTCATTCTGCTGAGTTCTTTGCCCAGTGCTCTGTATAGTTTAAGTGCTACAAGGGGAATATATATTTTTAAGAGCTTTGTGTGGATGGATGATGTTAGAATCACTGGCTCTCGCCCCACCGGCCATAAGAACCGCATCTCTTGTTTATTATAGTGCTTACGGCAGTGTTTAGTCAAGGACTCAACATACATACACATACTGAATCCAGAGCAATAAGGAGAGTTCAGTTTGCCTCAGCAGATTCACACTGAGGCAGCATTAACCCAAAACACTAGTCCGGACATGTGCAGCCTGATAAAAGGAAAACAGTCATACAGTATGTGGCATTTATTTACATATTTAACTTTTGATCTTTTACCCGGTACTTGGCCCTCAAGTCAACGGAGAGAGGTGTGAACTAAGGGGAAGAGCATGTCACTCAAGTTCAAGGATTCTCTCGCCTCGCTTGATAAACAGATCTCAAGACTCAGGCTTTAAAATACAGGAACCCTGCTGGGGAGCAACCTGACCTCATAAGTTTATTAATTACTTTTGTTATTAACTATTCATCATGGTTTCTGATGTCCGTCCCAGTGCTGTGCTGAAACAGGACATATATTCTTTCCTTTAGCCGCCGTATGAAAATCTAACAGTCCACTGAACTTGATAAGTGTGCCATCATCTCGTTAATCAAATTACTTATGAACCGAAATTGACAGTTTTCATTAATTATAAAGGATTATTCTAATTGCGATTCAAATTTATTCATTTAGAACAGACGGCATTCAGTAATATTTCAGTGAATTTGCATATTAAATGGAGAGGGTGGTTGATTAAGTATGGTAATGTATGCGCGATGCCTTATTTTGTTTCTGGTGGGCCATATGCGGCATGGTGGCTGGGGCAGGTGAAGACTCCAGAACGTGTTTAATTTGTTTGACAAACACGGAAGGGGACACAACACGTCCTCTGGCACCCCGCGCTCCACTCGCCCCTGTGACCCTCACCTCCCTCTGCACCCACCTTTACCTTTAGCTTCTGCTCTGCAACTCTGAGAGCGGTCCATATATTGTCAAACTAAACACGACTTATATCTTGAATAAACAAACTTACTGTACGTCTTAGTTCTTAAAGGGACAGTTCACCCAAATGATGAAAAGTCTGTTCACTTACCACACTCATGTTAATATTTTCTTTCTTCTGTGGAATACAAATAGAGATATTTTGAAGAATGTTCATGCTGCACTTTTCCTTTTCCCATCTCCATCATCTACTTTTCACAAAAGAAAGAAAGTCATACAGGTTTGGAACAACTTAATTTTGGTTAAACTATCCTTTTAAAATTCTAATGGATTTGTATGAAAACATTGTTTCTTAAAAGTGTTGTCAAGTCATAGCAATGACTGAAATCTACTGAACTGGTCACACTTTAGTACTTTAGATGCTGGCACTGTGCTTTTATGATTCTTCAAATTGATTTTAATACTACTTTACACTGCAGCTGTGTCCCATTTGTCCTTTGTTCCCATTCTTAAGGTTAAATCAAACCCATTCTTTCTGAAGTTTCTCCACAACCAGATTTGTAATATTTTTAATAGATTATGAATACACAGAAAGAATTCCTGCTCCAAACTCATGCAAAGGGCATTGCTTTAGTGTAATTTAATACAATATTTATGGCAAATGAAAAAAGAGGAATAAAATGAGGACATCTATCAACACCGTGTGCATTTACACAATGTACCCTTGCTTACACAGGAACTCTTTATCAAGTTAAATATAGCTTGCATACTATACTTTGAATTTAGTTTGCGGATACTAAATTTTAGACCATTTGTGTGTTTATACATCATCTTCAAGCGAAGAAAAAGTACATGCCCAAACTGCCGTCGTCCAATATGAATGCACTAGTGCAAATTTCAGTCTAGTAGCGTAGTCCAATGGCAATAAAGCATTATTAGATTCCTTAGCAGAGGTCAAGCTCCTCTGACAGGTCAACGGTTAACCCTATAGCTTTACTCAGTTCTTGGACTCTTGTTCTGGCTGGGCGCCTGGGTGTCCCTGGGTGCTGGGCCACTTAAAAAGAAATAACGTAGCGCAGCTGCTGGTGTGTTTAATTAGCAGGGGTGCTGATTTTATGTGTGTGCGCGCCTGTAATGCTGAAACGGATCCTGCACTTAGACGGCAGAGTACTGACAGTCTTCGAGTGGCCCAGTGACAAGGCCATTCTTCATTACTCATGGCCGCAGGGAGAGAGCAGACTCGGGGTGGGGTATTGGGTGGTAATGGGGTTCAGGGTTTTGGCAGCGATCCAGCGGTGGCACACCCAGTTGGGAGAGGCTTGGTGGGATTGCCATCACTTTGCTCTCTCAGATTTATGAGGGCTGCTTTAGAAAGGAAATGTTTCAATCAGCCGTGCCTGCCAAGCATGTCCATCACCCTGACAGGCATTTATTTACGGCATCATAGAATTAAATCCTGTGTACTATGTGCTACACACACACACACACACACATACGTATACATCCACAGATTTTTATTTCAGCAGTACATATCTCATTCATTCTGCTCACCAGCCATATTGTTTTATGTACTTTGGCCATTGCGCCGCTGAAGTCCAATCATGTCAGGGAAGCCCTCCTCCAACTCTCCAACTAACTGGAAGAAACCTTCCAGAAACATGTTCTACACAAGTACATAAACACAGACACTAATTCTTAACCAACACATTGTTATTGTGGCGGGAAGAAACCTCAGTACTCATGAGGGCGATGGATTACCTTCACATGCATGTGCCTTTAAACCAGATGTACTGCTTTACACACAGCTAGCAATAAACATGTTGACAGTTTAAATAATTTTAACTAACTCTTAAAACTGTTGCTCTGGAATGACAGCAGTTGACGTAAGGAGGCAGTTTATTCTATGTGAAATGTGAAAGAGATTATAGAATGCAATGATGGACTGCACATTTGAATTTTCAGTAAAACTGACTCTTAGCTAAGTCTCGTCTTAAAACATTACTATGGTCAGTAACTACGTATACCAGTCCTATACTACCGTTCAAAAGTCTGGGGTCATTAATATTTTTTTTTGTTCCTTTATTCCGTATTAAATTGATCAAAACTGACTGTAAAAGTCTACAAGAGATTTCTATTTCAAATAAATGTTACACTTTCTAATTATCAAAGAATCCTGAAAAAAATTATCACAGTTTCCACAAAAATATTAAGCAACACAACACTGATAATAATAGAAAATGTTTTGTGAGCAACAAATCAGCATATTAGAATGATTTCTGAAGGATCATGTGAAGACTGGAGTAATGATGCTGGAAATTCAGATTTGCCATCACAGGAATAAATTACATTTTAAAATAGAAATGGAACAATAAAAATAGATAATAGAAAAGTTATTTTAAATTGTAATAATATTTTGCATTATTACTGTATTATAAATAAAATAAATCCAGTCTTGGTGAGCATAAGAAACCTTTCAAAAATTTAAAAAAAATATTTGAAAAATTGCGGAGCAAAGAGGACACTGACAACGTGTCGACAGACAAGACAGAACAGGTTACTTTTGATATGAAACAAAGTCTCAAATTTTGTCATTTTTAAAGAAATTTAAACGATAAATGCTGTTTTGTGGCTCTTTAATGTGTAGTGACAGATCGCTGTAGTGCCTCAGTTCAAATGGTTTGTGAACTGATCATCTCTTCCTACTAGTTCATTTATAGTATCAAATAAACATAAATGAACATCAGAAGGAATGTTATTTCAATCGCGGAAAGACATCAGTACACACCATTTTTCAAGTTCAAGTCCACCTACGTTAATCTGCTATCTCCCCTGACTGCTTTGTCGGACAAAATGGCGGATTCAGCGTTATGGTTGGTTAGATCGCCTGTCAGTCAAACTCCTAGCGAAGGGTCAATTGAAGTTGAATAAGCAAAGCTCCACCAATACTTAAGGGTTTAACTCTTTTTAGTCAGTATAACCAAAACTATAGCCTTAAAAGAGTTTTAGGGCTTCCACTGGAAGACTGTGCTCTAATTCCAGGAGTCCGAGACTCCCACTATCTGGCTTTATCAATGTGACATGATGAGTCCAGCACCCCTCTACCTTGTCCTGAGAAATATTTAAAGAAAAACAGAGTGGAATTACCTGACACAGGACAGGATTAGACAGAGAGCATGGACTGATAAATTTTTCAGTGCAATGAGATGTTGTGGCTGAATAAAACATTGCTTTTTAAATAGACATGGGCTAACATGGAAGGTGTTTCTTGCCAGTCTCTCTGCGGAGCCGTTGACAGCTACACGCTCATGTCACATGCAGCCACACTGACTTACTATACAGTTCAGTATACTCTCTCTCAGTGCACTCTTTCTTACCACTTTCACATCAAATTTGGTGTCATCCTTCCGTATTTCATCCAATACCGAATGGCAGCCTGTCTGAGCATGTGTGACATGAAGAAATGTGTGTGTGTATCTCTGGCTGTCCTCTGTGACAAAGTACATGGTGCCCTCTTTGTGAGTACAGAGACCCGGCCTGACTCTCTCACACAGCATTAGCATGCCAACATGCCCTCTCGCACCTTCCGCCCGGTACACGTGCCTAACGTGATCCTACACACTAGGCCAGCTCTCCCCTTTTTCTCTCTCCCGCGCTGTCTGTCGGTGACCCCACTGTTACTCTGAGCTCTTACAGATGGCCTGAGCTCAGATAGCATCTGCCTCCTCCCATCCATCACAAGCGGCTGCTCTGCGGAGCTCCACGGCAGGGGCCTGCGTGCCTGCCAGATCCGTTACCCCACCTCTGTGTGTGGGACTCAGGTACCGAACGCTGCCTGCTAGCATACGGTCACTCAAAAGGGGGAGGAACCCGAGTTTTCACGGTCCAGACTGGGAGCGAAGGCCTGGCTGCGGGTTATTAATGGGCCCCCCTCGTTGTGCCTCGGCCCCAGAGGCGTCTGCCTCCGTATCTCCTGGCACGGGACACCGCCTCATAAATCTCCTTAAATAATACCACGAGGCAGCTAGGGGAAAGGGGTCACTACGGAAACAAGGCAGTCAGGCTGAGATGAAGTGTCAGTGATGCATGGCCTGTGCCCCCGAATGCAGGTAACATTCCCCCCAAACACACACACATAGATAAAAGTGGAGGAGGGTATCGAGACGCAAAGCACGAGCTGGAACTATGAAAGAGATTTTATCAGGAAAACGAGATATATATTTTCATGTGAAACTCCTCAAGAGACCCCCGAGATGCTGAGGAGTCCCCCAAATTCAGAGCTCCAGCAGCAGATGAAGGAGTTGTAGGTCGCAGCTAGTGGAGTGGCAGCTGAAAGCCGAACATGTGGTTTGAATTAACACCCTCCCCAGGGTTCAGCCCAACAGCGGGGGGAGGCAGGATCTGAGACTACCTTGTGATGATAGACACATCCGTCTGATTATTGTTCTTCTCTTGACACACATCACTTTCACATGCACTGTAGAGTTCCCACGCTTTTTTCTCCTTGTGATTCAGAAGGTTTAGTGAGCTCAAAATGTGGATATGATAATATTTCTTAAAAGCTTATAGAACGGGGTCAGAATCTAACCTGGACTCGGGGTAACAATGTCACCGTAAGTGACAAAAATGCCTCCAAAATGAATTAATCTGTTATAATATATCTGTTGTGATATATTTCAGAATATTCAGGTTGATTCTACTCAAATTAATTACATCTTTTCAAATGAACATTTATATATGTGCCTATACTTTGTTTAAATGTATTTAAATATGTGCCAGCCTCAGCCGTCTTTAAAAAGGTCTTTAGGAGTTTTTCCGCCTTTGGTTTGAAGAGTCTGATATTGTTTAAAGTTGCTTTGGAAAAATATTTAAAAAGTATTATGCAAAATGACTGAAAAACAAACAAACAAACAAAAATGCTACAAATAAACTGAATTGAATATTCCAGAATATTATATATTGTTTGAAATTCAAATTATGTATTTTGTGCTATTTATAATTGTAAAATGTAAAATAATAATAATTTCTGTCACATACACCAGCTAATATTTACACTACTGTTCAAAAGTTTGGACAGTTTCACTTTTTTCTAAGAAAAAAAAGGATGCATTAAATCAATCAAAAGAAAAGACTTTTAAATTCTTTTTTTAAAAAACTATTTAAAATAAATGGTGTTCTTTTGAACTTTCGATTCATCTAAGAATCCTAAAAAATGTTTTTCACAAAAATATCAAGCAGCACAACTGGTTTCAACATTGATAATAATAAGAAATCAGCATATTAGAATGATTTCTGAAGGCTCATGTGACACTAAAAAACTGGAATAATGGCTGCTGAAAATTAAGCTTTGCCTTCACAGGAATAAACTAATTTTTTAAAAAGTATCAAAATACAAAACAGTAAACTAAATTGCAAGAATACAATATTACTATTTTATTGTAGTTTTTATTTTTAAAAAATGCAGGATTGGGACTTCTTTCAAAGACATTAAAAATATATTACCATTCCTCAAACTTTTGAACTATATGTATTTACTGTTTTAAATTTAGTTTTTAAAATTCTGAAGAATAAGTAGACCTGATAAAACCAATCCCGGGCAACACCTCTGCTAGATAAATAGCATTGTTTTGACGTGTATCTTCTGTTTTTATTCGAGAGTTCACTAGCAGTTACTAACTTCTTCCTGTAGCAGTTCTACTCTGAAGCATCATTCAGTGTTGCGCTTTGCTCAGGAAATGCAGCCTGTGCGCCGGAGCATTGAGCACAAAGATTGTTATATATTAGTTTAATAAAGTCAGAGACAAATGAAGCCCCCCTGCCAAAGAGGACTGTGTTACACACTTCATGAACCAAATTAGTGTGGCAGTGCAACACGCCGGCGCGTCGCTTTTTTTCTGGAGATGATCTGCATAGCAGAGCTCATTTCTCAGACAGATAAATCTGACGGCAAGCCGTGACTTCCCCCCTGAAGTAAATATTGTAAATAATGAAAGGGCCTGCCAGCAGTGCTTGAGGAATTACTTCATCCGAAGCTATTTATACAGACTGTCAGAGGGGAACAAAAAAGGAGCTGGGCAGGGAAGAGAAGAGAATGGAACCTCCATCTGATTGGATAAAGAAACAGACTGGCTAATGCCTTCTGGGTAATAGAGATGGAGCACCACTTGAGCACTGTGTATGTGTGGTTGGGAGGGAGGGAGGCTTTTAATTGAGAGGTGAGAAGGATGGATCCTACAGGTTAACTCCATTCTTCAAGGGCCATTAATATGGATCAGATAAGGTTTTTAGTGCACTGCACCTTCAGTGACACACGACATGCTCTATTAATCCTACTGATGTTGTGGACTTGCTGGATGATTATAGTCTAGTTCTTTTGTTAATACGGCTATGGTTAATATGTAAAACGGGTAATAGAGTTATAAGAACCTTTGTTCTTGGGTCACAGCTAAGAGTCAAATACTAAAGGCACGAGGGCCACTTAAGGGACGGCCTGAAACTTCCATCTCTCCCTAGAGGAGCCTATTGTGAGATTCAAGAGCTGTCCTGCTTATATGATTATCAGAGCAGTTACACTACCATTCAAAAGTTTGGGGTTGGTAAAAATTTTTTTTTAATTTTTTTAAAAGAAGACTCTTACGCTCACCAAGGCTGCATTTATTTGAAATGCAGTAAAAACAGTAATACTGAGAAATATTGCAATTAAAAAATGACTGTTTTATATTTTAGTATATTTTGAAATGTAAGCTAAAGTTCCAGCAGCCATTACTCAAGTCTTCAGTGTCACATGATCTTTCAGAAATCATTCTAATATGCTGACCTGATGCTCAAGAATGTTCTGTATTTTTCTGTTGACTATTGACTTTCAGGATTCTTTGAGGAATAGAAAGTACAAAAGAATAGTATTTATTTGTAATTAAAATCTTGTGTATTATTGAAAATGTATTTACCGTCTTACTGATTTTAAATGCCCCAACCATAACTTTATACTTATACACATTCTCACAATTGTGACTGTATACCTCACAAAATTACTTTATATCTCACAATTGTGCCTACATTTTTTACTTTAAACCTTATCCCACAATTACCTTATTTATTTAAGGCTAAAACAGGCTTTCATAGAATCTGCTTATCCCAAACATGTGTCTTTCTTAAATATCATTGTAAACATTTTAAATCAACCCAGTAATCCCATTATTTTCATTATTCCTACATTATTTTTCAATCCAACATTTTTTTTTCTTTACAGCTGATTATGGTTGCGTTTGTGTCTTTGAAAGTTTCTTTTAACCAGGCCAACTTGTCTAAAGTGTATTTTAAACTGTAATATCACCAGACTCATTTGGTTTCCTCATTTAGTAGCTATTTAGGAAGTGTTTCATGTTCTAATAATTAGAGCTCTTGTCTCTCGGCTCCTTCTGGCCCCTCCTCTCTCCGCTCTGTAGTTTTATCTTGACGCGGCTCGTAAGGCAGATCAAAAAAATGTCCCACTGAGGATGCCATACTGCTGGCAATTACCAAGATGTTTATTATATCTGGTGTAATAATTTTGGTCGCTACAGGGATTATTTTAAAGTTATTACCACTTTGATGTTAGCGCGTTTCTCAGGTTGTGATTGTGTGTTTAATTGTACCAAAGTGACACATAAACCCCATCTTAATTTAATGAAAGCGAGAAAGTGAGATTATTAAAATATGACTGCAACGGCAACCCGGCTGTGTAATTATTTTGGTAAATTTGTGCTGGGAGGCATGATGGGGCAAACTGTACTCATTTGCAGGAGGCTAATTTAATAAAGCTCAACCCTCTTTATATAAAGGTTGAATGTTTTCCTGTTTAACCCAATTGAAAACCACACCAATTTGCTGTACTAATATTTCCAGCACTATTGGGCTAATGATGCTAACTCCAAACAGCCCGCAACCAGTAATTAACGGAGATACTAATGAAAAGGTGACGGCACCTTCAGCAGGCTACGGCGGACACTATCTATCTTGGACTAGTGAAAAATTCCTCCTCTTATCTCGCAGCCCATAATCCTCCTCTTCTAATTAGCCACTTCGTTCAGGCAGAATGGGGAATCACAACTTTCATCCCTCCTTTTTCGGAGAGATTGAGAGAGCAGGGTTCAACCAAAGAGACTGGAGAGAAGGAGGAGGAGGGGAGAGACAGCAGTGTGTGTTACACTCTGCTGGTCACCTGTCAGCTGTCAGAGCAATTACAGCACCTCCTAGTGTTAAATGTTTAAAGTGCGCATTAGCATGTAGCACAGTGGCATCCTGTCCCTGTGATCCTGCGAGGCTGGCACTCGGCGACAGCCCCTATGCCGCCACAAATCGCTGCAGACAGTGCGCTGTTAAAATCAATATGCTGCAGTTTTGTAGCGCTTCCGTCTGACTGCGCACCGTTGTCTGATATAATGTAAATAATAAATTATCAGGAGCAGATTACCAGGCAGCGGAGACACTCCACCTCACAGTCACCCACTGATTTAAGTGCTCAAGAGCACTAGTAGAGTCACACATCCCACTTTTGCACATCTTTTTCTCCTGCTCAGGCTTTTAAATACACTACACCATTAAAAATAAAGCTTTCAAAAGGGGGTTTTCGCAGCAAATCCATAGAAGAACCATTTTGGGTTCCCTAGTTCATTGTGAACCATTCTTTTCAGAACCATTTTTTTCTTAGTGTGAAGAACATTTGAATAATCTGAAGTAAAGAACCTTTTTGTGCAATTTAAAGGTTCTAATAAAGAATCTTAATTTTTAAGAGTGTACATGACACCTACAATCAAGCAAACAGAATAACTTGATTAATTAGCGATACATTGAATAAACTGACATAATTAACAGTTAAATTCATTTATTTTGAAAGCAGAGAGTCTGAGTTTGACTTTAAATTTTCCCTGTGGCATTTTACGTCTGCACCTGGACCCCCTTTGTTGTGGGTTAAAAGAGCGATTAGGTTTTAGTGGGACACGCCAGATGAGAGGAGACGGAGGTAGGGAGCGAGTGAGTTCTAATTAGGTCAGTGGAAGAGAAAGGCAGCACAGCGCTCTTCGTGAAAAGGTCCCTCTGTCCTTTGCGTCCCATCTGCGGGTGACTGGATAAGACAGGTGAAGGCAAGTAGAAGTGGTAGCTGTCAATACGCCTCCCTCGCTCCCCTACCCTCTGATGCCATGAATTATTTGTGAGAGCAGGCGATGACAAAAGGATGTCGCTCGCTCTCAAAACCTCACCTGCCGTCCCGTCACACCCACAGAGAGTTGATTCCATCAGACACGCGAGTGGGAACAGAGTCCCTCCTTTACATTTCTCTCTGCTCTGCTCTTTTCCCTAACTTCATCATGTCTGTATCAAAGCACAGTAAACGAGTGCCGTCCCGCTCTAGCTCGACCCACAGAGCTTCTCCTCTTCCATGCTATACATTTTCATCTTTCTTAGACTAGTCCTATGCTTTTTACAAAGTCAATCTTTTTTTCTTTTTCTTTTTTTTTTTTTTTCAAAAAAATAAAAAATGACTTGAAATCATGCCAGAGCCAAACAATGATTTGCTAGTTGCTGTTGTCGGTCAGAGGCAATAGCATCTATTAGGGAAACACTACAATGTAGATGGCCACACATGCACTAAAAGCCCCAAAACAACAATATAACGATTTCATGGGTTATTTACATGATTATTCTGGGTTATATATCCAGTCTGAGCAAAATCACGAAAAGTAAAAGTTTCTTGTTGCAGCAACAGCTTATATCTTATAGGTTGATTGGTGATCATTTTTTCGACAGTCATCCAACAAGTATTTAGATGGTAACACTGCAAACAATACAATTTATTACAGTTATTTAATCACTAACTTATATAACAATAAATAATACAATGAAGAATAATAATACCCATTTATTAATCTAGGTTAATGTTAATTTATACATATAATAATACATTTTAACATTTTAAGTTTGAAGTATAAAATTAAAATTTCTTCATATATTATGAATAAAATTAATTAACAATTAAATATATTACATTTATAAATTAATTTAACCTAATAATTGCTGTAAAAATGTCATTGTTAGTTCGTGATACCTATAATGCAATAACTAATTATAATTACAAATTGAGCCTTATTATTGTAAAGTGTTCCCATTACATAAAGCCATGCCTAATGTCACAAAATGCTAAAAAGTAAACTTTACTTCCACAAAGATACCAGAAAGTAATGTGATGTATCTATCCGTATAGCATTGTTTTGAGTCAGAAATATTCTTTGTGGTCATCAGATTCATAGCATTAGGTCAAAAACAATCCTTTAAGGTTAATCTGACTGCATCCTTCTGTTCCTGTGTTTTTTGGGGGAATATAGGGATGTGTGAGTAGCTAAGTATTACTCAGGCCAGTTTTTTTAGCCCTGTGGCAGTGAGTAACAGTGTGCTGTAAAGCTCCAGTCTTCACACAGAAAGCAGGCGGTCTAATGATCCCACTGGCTGCTGACCCTCAGGCCTGCGCTGTCCCTCCACCACCCCTCCATTTCACACCCTTCCTCCCTCCATCCATCCCTCCCTTCCTTCATCCCTGCCACATCTGCTGCCTCTCGCCAAAGGAAAAAAATCAATCTCTCCATCATGAATTATTGAGGTGTTTGCCTACAGCCTCTGAAATATACAGGAGGGTGGTCTCTCTCTCTCTCTCTCTCTCTCTCTCTCTCTCTCTCTCTGTGTGTGTCTCTTTCCCGCTCTCCCTTTCTCTCTTTTCTTGTACATTTAGTTTAAGATTTGTAAATTATGCACAACAGAATGAATTTAATATACTTTTTTTTCCTTTCCACCTTAGATGCTTTATTTGTGCAGTTCACATTGGGTTGAATCTATTGTGTAGGATCTTGTATTTCCCCACTGAGCGGTGCAATTCATTTGTGCCACGGCCAGTGCACAGAGGCTGTTTACCCATAGCTTTCTGTATGATTAGCTAAAACTAGGGTCATTTGTGCTGAATTAGTCAATTATATCCGTTAAGCCAGAGACGGAAGGGTTTGATGTGTAAATCTCAGCAGAAAATGGGCAAAACAGCTGCAAACTGGGAGTAGGAGCAGATATTTCCACTTCGACTCTCAAAAACCCTCCCCTACTTAACTGAAGTTTGACTTGTTACACCATCAACTGCTGTACTACTGCTGGTCTGCTCTCTTACACACCTCGACTGGCACTTGTAAACAATAGCTTTAGCTGCAATGATTACATTAAATCAGGCAGTTGTCATATGACAATCATTATCCCTCCTCCAGTGGCAGCATTTGATTGACAGCTCCCCAAAACCCAAGTGTGGTGGCTGCACATCGTTGCCTGGCTTCAGCTATCAATTACAGGCTTGAATTTGAAGCATTTATTATGTAAAATAATTCTCCCATCTACACTGCACTCGTCTCCTGGGTCTGGTCCCGCTGTCTGATGTGAAATTTCTCTTCTCGCTCTACTCTTTCACGTTCATTGTCTCTCGCTCACTCTTTCTGTCTCACTCAACTCTTTATTGTTATTTCGTAGAGGGTGCGTCTTCCATTCGTTGCTCTTAAATCGACACAGCCCAGGTAGTAATGACATAAGACTCCAGTGGATTGTCTGAGAAAGGAAATGCAGCAATTCAAAATGGTTAATGCTCAAGAGCTTCAGCATAGTGAGAAGAACTGGCCTCATTAATTGTACCGTCTCTGGAGTCAGCATAGAATATACTATGATCCTTCAAAGGTATTTTTTAATGTTTAGTTGGCCAATACAGAGTTGTCTTGGACTTATACTGACAACTAGTGGCATGGATACAGCATAATGCAAACACAATGCCATGTGATGCCGTTGTAGAAATTGCTATTCGCAGTCAGCCATGACTCATTTATTCCACTAGTGAAAGTATCTAATAAGAGGAGCAATCATATGAAGCAAATGGTATTTGGTTGGTCACGCGATCTCAAAAACCCACTTTTTTAGTCTTCATCTCATATATACATATTATATACACTACCGTTCAAACATTTGGAGTCGGTAAGACTTTTTTTCAAAACGTTTCTGAAAGAAGTCTCTTAGGCTCACCAAGGCTGCATTTATTTGATCAAAAATACAGTGAAAACAGTAATATATTATTACAATTTAAAATATTTTAAAACATTTTAAAATGTAATCTATTCCTGTGATGCAAAGCTGAATTTTCAGCATCATTACGCCAGTCTTCAATGTCACATGATCATTCAGAAACATTTCTTATTATGTTATTATCAATGTTAAATCAATGTTAAAAAAAAGTTGTGCTGCTAATATTTTTGTGGAAAATGATATTGTTTTTCAGGATTCCTTTATGAATAGAAAGTTCAAAAGAACAGCATTTATTTGAAACTTTATCTTTTCTAACATTATAAAAATCTTTACTGTCAATTTCAACTAATTTAGTGCATCCTTGCTGAATAAAAGATAAAAAAAATCTACCTGACCCAAAAATTTTGAACAGTGTTGTATTTATATGAAATACAATTGATTTTTTAGGGGTGAAAGCTTTCTAATGTAGAAAAATGACTGAGTGCACCTTTAATATTGAACATGATAAAATAGAGGTTTTTAATAAATAAATACATTCTGTGTACCAAAGCAATCCACACACATTCACGAAAATAAGACTAAAAATAAATAATGCTGCAACAAAACACTCGTGACTGAATCACTCTGAGAAAACATTTGTAGACAATGGAAGACAGAGAGTGCAAATTCTTCTGCTCTGATGTTATGATAAGAGAATTCTCTTTGCTTGCTTGCCGTTTCTTCTTTCTCTCTCTCTCTCTCTTTCTGAAATAGTTCTTCGGTTGCATTTGGCACCAAACTCGCAGGCCAGTGCAGAAATCCAGCCATAATAAATGGAGGGAGGAGGGAAAAATAAGACATCTGAAAGACCAGCTAAGCAAGCTGGTGATATTTCTTTCTTTTTCTTTTTTTTTTTTTTTTTTTTTTGTTGCCTGGGACAGATCTTTTGGAGATGTGTATTGTAAGCAATTTTAGAGCTGTCAGCACAACATGCCTACTGGTCTCAGCTTGCCTGAAGGCGGAGAGAGGGGAAGGTTAGACTTGTTGTAGCTGTCAGATTGTTCTACTCTGCATTATTATTATTTTATTTGCACTATCGGGTCTTGAAGGAATTACGAGAAAATTAGACACCATTCAGGAGGGAGGCTAACCGATGCACGTGTATATTTTCAAAGCATGAGCAATATGTTTTTCTAGAAGGGGCTAAACGAGAGAGCGAGCGAATGACAAACAGAGGCTGAAACGGACAGCGTGTTACAGGGCCGCTGGCTTTAACGCTGCCGCTCAGAAGATTAGCCTATCACTCGTCAACATGGTGTCGCCTTACTCAATTAGCCACAACTCAAACTCTGTGTTTTAAACAACTGCAACATTCCTATCGTGCCCACACAGTAGAGGTAATGGAGAGCTGCCTTGAGAGGACATCTGCCCCTGCTCCCATTAAGACAGCTCATGCTGCTGTCTCACCGAGGCATTCTGGGAGACGGGAATGAAGATAAGATGGTGTAAGGTGAGGAGAGAGCGGATGAAGAAAGATATCATGCCATACCGAATGGCACTTTGAGTGTCGCTCCATGGCAAGAACTGGCATTGGCTGTGTCTCCCAGAAATGGGCACATTTATATTCTCTTTCTCTCAGTCTCCCCCTCTCACACTCTTATGGTCTGCGTTAGCCTTCATAAAATATTCATGTTGGTTGTGCTCAGTGCCATAATTGCCATCTCAGCCTCTGAATAATTGATGGCTGGTGCCGTTGACTTGGTCTCATTTACTGAGAGTGTGGGTAATACCATACGCACACATGCCACATGCTTTTATGCCATGCTGCCGCAGTTAGTGCTGACTCCAGATCGGCCGCTCTCTTCGCATGCCGCTATCATTCATTTGAAACCACCCTCACAGCTACAGTTAAATGCATTTAAATCAATAGTGCTAGTGACTTGGGCTACAAGTATCATTGCAAACACGGGGGGCAATTTGATTTCATTTGATGTGCTTTTTAGGAGCGACTCAAACTCGTTGAGGGGCAGCAGAAAATTTTTCCAAATGCTTTTCTGTTGATTAAAGTGCATTTTTCTGTCATCGTCACACTTTGAGTGGGTGTCTGATTGTTAAAAAAGACCACTTTTCTGTGTGGATGTTTTGTAACTATTTAATTTGACGTCTAGGGAAAACGGTTTCTTTTTTGCAAATCGTTCTTCTGGTGAGATTCGAGGCGAACAACACTGAAGGTTTAACAGCTGAATGTCCGAGTCAGGCGAGCCTGCAGGAGAGTTAATTAATGGGCCAGAACTGAGCGGACAGATGTGACCCCTAGACAGCCTGAGGTCAAAGGTCAATTTGTTGAAGATTACATTAACCCTGCCTACACCAACCCCATCAGCCCTGGACTGCTGCTTTAATTCATTGCTCTCCTTCTTTTTCGCCCTGACATTCACTCTTACCTCCTCTCTTTAAGTGAACTTCATAGGATATTTGACCATCTCTGTTCAGTCTAAACGGCACTGCAAAATGCATAGGGAACAATATTATATGGAGATGGAAAATTTCCCAGAAGTCACTGCACATCACCTCAATACTACAAAAAAATGATTGGTAAAAATAAACAGGAAATATGAATTCTTTGCAGATGCTCCGGGGTGTAAAATTCTCAAGTAGTCATTGCCATTATTATGACATACATACGTTATAAAGACATACACATTTTAAATAATCTAAATCACACAAATTATATTCACATTAAAAAATAAATTAAAAAATATATTTTAAATTTTAAAAGAATATTAAAGGTTAGTTAACCCAAAAATGAAAATTCTGTTATTTATTACTCACCCTCATGTCGTTCTAAACCCATAAGACCTTCGTTCATCTTCAGAACACAAATTAAAATATTTTTGATGAAATCCGAGAGGTATATGACTCCTCCGTAGACAGCAATTTAGCAACCACTTTTAAGGTCAAGAAAGGTACTAAAGACACATGTGTGTGATGCTGACGCAGGAGCCGGCCAATAATGAGCCGCTGTTCTGGCGTAGAACCTGGAAGCGCTGAGCGTAAATAGTGTACGAGAATGGCACAAAAGAGAAAATATTGTTGAAAAAAGTTGTTATTTTTGTTTTGTTTTTGCGCACAAAAATGATTCTCATCACTTTATAACATTAAGGTTGAACCACTGCAGCTAGTCGACTATTTTATGTCTTTAGTACCTTTCTGGACCTTGAAAATGGTGGTTAAATTGCTGTCTATGGAGGAGTCATATACCTCTCGGATTTCATCAAAAATATCTTAATTTGTGTTCCGAAGATGAACGAAGGTCTTACTGGTGTGGAACGACATGAGGGTGAGTAATTAATGACAGAATGAATTACTAGAACTAACCCTTTAAGTAAACAAGTATTTTACTTATTTTTTTTTTTTTTACAAAAGTGACAGTAAGACTTTTACATTGCTGAAAAAAAATCACAGTTGCCTCAAAAATATAAAGCAGCACAACTTTTTTCAACACTGATAATAAGAAATGTTTCTTTAGCTAAAAATCAGCATATTAGAATGATTTCTGAAGGTTCATGTGACACTGAAGACTGGAATAATTCAGCTTTACCATAAATTTTAAAATCACTGTGTATGAAGTAATAAACAGTGCATGGAATTCTGTGAAGTGAATCAGTCTCTCATTCTTTCACACCATCATCTGTATTCTTTCCATCTCAGTTACACTTTCATTAGCAGCCGCTCTGATGTGTCAATGTAAGAGTTATTAAGCAGAGCAGTATGAATGACAGGTCAGGCTCTGTGCTCTGACTCAAACTCGTTCTACCCATCAGACACTTGGAGCATTGCCCTCTTCCTCACGCTGACTGTGGTAATAGCCCTCTCTAATTGAAGTGCTCTTAGCCGTGCCATTTGCAACGTACCGTCCAATCTCTTCTAAAAGCATAAGGTCCCTGTCCGAAGTGCCCTACGGAGGGGACAGTAAGCACTTTATTAAACATTACACGTGTGATTACATGTACCCTCCCTGTTCAGCAGGCATCGGAGTACTCTTGCTATTGCTAATGGAGCTATAGGGTCAACAAAGTCAAACTATATACACATTACACATGTGGATGAGGGCTCTAAAAACTATGAGTGAGTGTTTATGTGAACGTGGCATGCGGTTAGGAGACCAGAAGGACAAATCCATAGAGCGGAGTGAAAGAAAGACAAAGGATGTCTTCCTAAAGTGAGGGCACCCAGGGTTTTGCAGGGGATTTAGGAGGACTATGAGAGCGTGATGTCAGCGATGAGGTTAAGCCCAGACTTATCTCCACACAAAGCAGGAAAGAGAGAAAGAGAAGGAAAGCGAGAGCATGGAAGAATAAGGGACAGGTCAGGAGAGCTCAGACAGGGTCAGTGACAGAGGGAATCAGCGGGGAAGAAACCACGGCTTAGAGTTCTTAAATGATATTATAGACGAGGTCTGTAGCGCTAATCTGTTTACCCAAACAACAATGTGGATAACACACACACAAACATGTTTTTATCAATGCACCCACTGAGCTGCAAAATGCTAGATCTGATCTATATTTCGTACAAATTATATACAAACCCATATATGTATATATATACATACATACATATATATACATATATATATATATATATATATATATATATATATATATATATATATATAATCATACTCATGCAACATGTGCACGTGTATTTTCCATGTGACATGCTACTAGGCACAAAAGCTTGAATGGTTTGACGCACATGGATGTGTACTGGTGTAGATGTTAGAGGGGTAACACAAACAGTAGATTAAAGAGCAAAGGATGAGACCTGGACCTCTTATCCTATACGAATTCTAGCCAGTGCTACAGACTATGCATCTTACATTCCTTCATTGCTAACAAGCCAGCTGCACTCACACACACACACACACACACACACACACACACACACGCACATACACGTTTGTTTTTCTATCATTATGGGGGCTTTCCATAGACTTCTATTGTTTTTATATAAGCTATTACCTACTAGCTTTAACCCAAAGTCTAAGTACCCCTTAAAAAAACTACATTTTATGAAAAAAAAAACTTTAACCTTTGAAGAGTCTATGTATATATGCATGCATTTTTCTAATAAATAAATAAATAAAAATTAAAAGAATTTTTAATTTCTTTGAAAGAAGTCTTTTATGCTCACCATTTTATTTGAATTTTTTTTTGTAACAAAGTATTTACTGTCACTTTTGATTTATTTAATGTGTCAAACATTAAATAGTCCAAACAAGTTGTGGCACACAACTGTACCATAACTGTGACCAGCAGGCTACTGAAAGTAAGTGAAGGATTTCTGTCTGTGTGGGGGTGTCAATGCATTTGTGTTAGTAGTGACAGACAACACATATAATAGTGGATAGATGCTGCAGATAGACGTGGGTTCTCAACTATACCAGTGCAGTGAACCAGAAAACCCTGAATGAAGAGAAAAGAGAGAAACCCCACTGTGCTAATTAATATTGTAGATTTCAGACCGCAGAGAAGGAGGGAAAACACGCTGAGTCACAGCCATACAAGATCTGACAAGCCCACTGGATTCAACATTAAAACACTGTTAATAAACACTTAGAAATCATTTGAGACGCATTATTAATTTAATTGATGTATGGCACAGTAACATTCACAATATTAGATGTTCTCTTGGGAAGTTGAGCATACAGTGAGTAGATGTGTCTAGCATCTTTATACATTTCTTAATAATTGTTGATAAGGATTCAGAAATAAATATACTATTGTTACCTTACAATGGAAAATCTCACTTTGTGGCTATGGTAAATCTGGGTGCTCTTTGGAGTGACTTCGACAACACATTTCAATCTCTCAAGATCTTTCTCTTGTTTTCTTCTCCTTCACTCAGCTGACAGGCATGTTTCTGGCCTCACGACAGATGGTCTTCATTTTCTAGACCAGTGTGTTACTCATTGTATGTGTGTGTATATGTATGTAGCTATGACCTTAAGAATGCAGAGAGTTGGAGGATGCAGTAGGTTAACTCCTCAATATCAATACCACACAACCCTGCCATCTTTACCTCAATCTTTGCACCAAAGACTTGAACAAAATGGCCTTACTTCATAAATCCTCTTATTCTGTGTTTTTCCAGGTTTTTCCTGAAATTCTTCCTCAAATGCAACCAGAACTGCCTAAAGAATGCAGGGAACCCACGAGACATGCGGCGCTTTCAGGTAGGACCACGTCCTTTCTGCTCACCCTTCCAAACTACAGTGACAAAATTGCAAAATTTTAGCCATTTATGTTAATGGAGAAGCAGCGTTTGCATTGTTTATCGCATGAATTAGTAACAATATAAAAACAGTCATTAATAACATTACAATCATCATTATATTAATGATTAATTAATTTATTATATTAATGTTTAACAAATAAATAGTATTTGAAAATTCAAATAATTTGAAATTATTTTACGGAAAATATATTTGAAATATTTTATTTTACTTTTAATGTATTATCATTCTTAATATAATTAATTATATCATACTTAAATAATCACAATTAATCACATTTATCAATATTTGCTAAAAAAAAAAAAAGTTAAGATCTTTCAAAGACATTACATTAGAAAATCATTGAATAGTTATATTTTTTACTATAATTATATTTGTTATATTATTAAATACACTGAATTAACACATTCAATTGACCACTCACTATTTTACTAAAAAGGTAGTAGTAGTTTGAGACCGAAGAATGGTTTCTTAACAGATAAAGTGTGAGTACTAGAGAACATATAAAGATGGAAAGAAGAGAGAGAAAAAAAAAGGAGCTTTGAGCGAATGAAGTGGCTGCCCAGAACTGGGATAATGTAAGCGGTGTTTGCCAAGTCTCATCAAGCCTCTTCCTCTCTTGAGATTGAGAGACCTCTCAAAGCCTGAGAGCCATTTAAATCAAGAGGCTCCTCAGTTGCTGTGAGACACCTCTAGTCTATGTCTTCACTTCCGTGAGAAGAGCTGTTAGCTGCTGTCATTGTTCTAGCCTCTCTGGTGAAATGTGCCTGTATGTCAATTTATCAGTCAGCAGTTACACTCATACTGTGTGTATGTGCTGTTCCAACACTTTAGCTGTTAGTTTGAACTGTGTATTAATTTGTATACAAGGACAGAGTTTGTCTTTCTGGGTCAATTGAAGTACAATCATTATTCGTCTTCTGCAGGTGGTGGTGTCTACGACGGTCAGCGTGGACGGACATGTCCTGGCTGTGTCTGATAACATGTTTGTACATAATAACTCTAAACATGGACGTAGAGCTCGCAGGATGGACCCGTCTGAAGGAACTCCGTCATACCTGGAACACGGTGAGTGTATATGTCTTATCTGTTGAGAACACAAGAAAAATAGGGGGAAACAGACAGCAGGAATGAAAGACAAAAGAGTTACACAATTGCAATGTCTGTGTGATTCCCATTGTAAAATCTTTCATTGTGCTTTTCCCCACAACAAACTTTTTTATTTGCACACAGCTAACTAATAGCAGCAATGTGCCAAGCACATTCAGCAAAACTAAGCCACTTTGTCCCACTCCATGTAGTTTCATGGTTTTGCTACATGAGCACAGATGGTTTCCAATCATGGCTAGCACTGTATTCTTCCCTTACATCAACAGCTTAAAGCTGAAGTGTGCAATTTCTATCCAACTGTCAACAAATGGTTTTGCAAAAATAGTGATTTCACTTTTCCTGAACCCTCCCCCATTTTCAATTGGTCAGAAGAAAAGATTGTTCTGTCTGATCGGGACAAAACAAGGATCTGAGCCTCGCAGACCCATAATGTTCACAAAAAAACCTACTAATGACTTACAGTTGTCTCTAAAGCATTTCAATATTGAACAAAATAAACACACACTCAAAAAAAAAAAAGTAACATCATTGCAGATATGGCCTGCCAACATATTGAACGGTGGTGCTTATGTGCGGGTGAGTTAAAATGCAAAAAAATAAAATGCAACAGGGTCAGTCCCACTGGAGAACCCAGTTTAATGCTTTGCTAAAAGGGAAAATGGTAATGCACTGCAAGAGAATTTTTTTTCTTGTAATCTGTTAAAAGTATCCTTAAATATCCTTAAAAGTTTTCTATCCTTAAAAGTGGCTATGGTAGACTAATGAAAGGCCATGAATATGTTCTGTCTAGCTCATTGGCAAATTGTATTTTCTTCTTTTCAGCGTAAACACCACTCAAATTTTGAGATTTAGCTTAAAACAGATTTTATTTTGGGATCGGCTGCTTGGCTAAACTATTGACTATGGACCTTTTTTTCCTGAAATATTTCACTAATGTGTCCACACATTTTTTGTGGTATAACTCATGGAGTTGAGCCTTCAACCTTTTGGTTAATTCACTGATTGACCATGCCAGGTGTGATTGTTCATCATGTTGAACAAATGTGTTGTTTTTTTTGCCCGACAAAGACCACTTGTGGTCGAAACGTTGCCATTTATTAAACTTGTTTGGGAGCAAAAATAGCAGTGTGCTGGTTCTTTTGCATTTCTGCTCAGTTTTCTTTTGATCGAGCACCTGCTGAAGTGATGATTGGATGTGCGCATACTACTTTGACTTGAAAGACAACTGTGACCATTCAGTCAGCTCATAGTGACTGATTTAGCACCTCTGTGTGCCACAGTCATGTTAATGCCACTAACAAGTTATGCTGATGCCAGATATTGCAGGTGGTTTGAGCTAACCAGACTTTCATTTGACTAGCAAACAGCATACCAACAGTAGCAGTGCAGCAAAGCACCCAAAATCCATTAAATCTTGCGCAGGCTAAGAAAAGAGCAGTGAACGCAGCATTCCCCAAGTGGCCTGTTCTCTTTAGGTTTGAACATGTGTCTTACGAGACCTCTAAGGCTTAAGCACTGAGTATTTATTTTCTGAGTGGCGTGTGGCCTTATCTGCTGTCCTCCATCTCTCGCAGGTTATAGTGTGGCCCTCCTAAATCTGTCTAATAACATGTGGACATGATTTGAGCAATGATTTGATCCTTAGTCGCATTCAAATCCAATCATTTTCTCATTTATGTTTGGGATGACCCTAGAGAAGAACATATTTTTCTCTTGGACTGTTAACCTCCATTTATGATGAAAAACTAAGGATTTGAATGATGATGATTTGATAATAATGATGCTGATGATTAAATTCTCTCTATTCTCCTGGGGACATATTTAGTCTTTAAACATAGTTTCCGCTGCACTGAGAAAATTAAAAAAGTCAGTTTTCTAAAGCCTCGACATATTTAAAAAAATGTGTGTGTGTGTGTGTTGGTTGGGGGGGGGTTGTTGTTTCTCCTTTCCTTCTCTTTTTTTTTAAAAGAAAGTATAGGACAAATCCTCAGACAGACAGGCTTGTACTGTAATTCTTCATTATGTCTCACTGACGTGCACATATAGACATAGTTTTCTTGGAGGGCAATCCAGGAACTCACAAAGTCAGAGCTTCAAAATTCAATACAGAGTTCCTGTAATAACTAGATTTCATTCAAAATTAAAACAACTATCAGCTGAGTTCTACACATTCCCACCCCTTGTGTATGATCTTATTAAGTATTTTGGCTAATTTTATAATATTTTCCACTCCCAATAATAGTGTACTTTCAGCTCGATTTAACATTTTGCCATATTGAAATACCTTCAACAAAATTCTGTTGATTTTCCCACAAAAATCAGCACAAAATATGCAAAAATGTCCTTATTGCTTCCCTTCACTCACCTCTGCTCACTCTTGTCTATTATTGTGTCAGTTTCAAACCATTTCCATTCCCCTCCAGCTAATGAGTCTGTTCTGTCAGACATGGTGTGCATGTGTGTTGATTGCTCTGGGCTGCAGAGACGAGGGTAAAGTGAGGGCATCAATACGTGAGGTCATGTCACAAATGCACTGTGGTGGAAAGAGATGTCTGCAGGGTTCGAGAATGTAAGTTTGTAGAAAAGAAAGCTATTGTGCTTGTATCTGAGATGTGTGTAAGAGCGAGTGTGCGTACGCGTGCATACATAGTAAGGGAACAGATGGCGGCAGAGGAGGCACCAAAGTTTAATCCTATCAGATGGATTCACATTCCACCATCTGCTTAATCCATGCACAATTTCAGCACCCTGCAAAAGAGTCGTCTTAGGCCAAGATTACCATCACAGATTGCTTTACCATTCCTCTTCATCTCTCCTGGTTTATCACGCCGCCAAATTGCATTATGCCCAGCAGTCACCCACAACACAGCTCAAACAAAAAAAAGAGCACAGACTAGCTAGGGAAGTCCTCAAGGCTGCAAAGTGGATTACTTCACTTATGAAAATGACAACATGCCTGGAACGCTGAATATTTGTGACATTTTGGTTAGTCTATAAGGAGATTTGATTTGTATATTCGAGGTTATTGAAGTGCTTTAAAATCATGTTCCTTAATCTAAAATATGTCATTCCCTACTTAAAATGCAATATACCTTCAGGAAAACATTTAGTATCATCAGGACTCTGTAAATCTGAATCCTAGAAGATGATGTTCTTCCACAGATGCATCACTATACAGTATGTTGCTGTTAAAGTAAATGTTTTTTATTACTTAGAATTCTATATTTAACATGGATATAAAAAGTCTTCAACTTACCCAAAACAGTGATTACATACTCATAAAACAGACTTTCTCCTGTTGCTGTATAATATAAATATATCAGTACATACTAAATGTGCTATTTAGAATTTTCTTTTAGAGACTTTCACAATTATTTTTAAAATCTTAACGACCCCAAACTTATCAATGGCAGTGTTGCTAGCTTCTTTTTATTACTAGCTTGTACTCTAGCATAACTGTAGTTTAAACTTGATTTCAGTTTTCTTCAGTTGAAACTTGCTTCCCCAACACCGTCCCCCAGACCATTTTCCCCTGCAGGTTATCAGTATCCCCTACTATTATCTATGCTAGCTCTTCCCAAGGCATTGCCGATGGCAGACACACGCCAGTTTGAGCTGTGCGAATGAGGCCTACAGCCTCGTCTCATCTTAGTTCAGGTCCTATCAGCAGAACAAAGCTCTTCCTACACGCAGGCCATCTGCCTCTACAGTTCGACTGCCTCACTTAGGTACACTATCACACGAGCGTTGAGCATAGACCCCCACCCTCCCCCAGGTGTCCTGCCTACAGTCAGAGCCGTGTGTAACGCTTGTTAAAGGATGTGTGTTCAGTCCCCCTACTAGAGTCACAGAGGACAACAGAGCTGCTCGTGACAGACTCTCCCGTTCTCTGCCTCCGACAGCTGCCTCAGAGGACCCTTACTTTTCCTTTTTTCCCTCCCTCATGTCTTTTCCTTCTATTTAAATCCAGCAGCAAATTGGAACAGCAGTAATTAGTCGGTTAAAGCGCCTTCAGTGAGACACCGAGCTTTAGAATCCGGTGCCAAAGTTCAACACGCTGAAATGAAATTTAAACTCATTAAGGTGTTGAATTTTTATGGCTGGCTGCTGTTTTCTCAGAGTGTCCCAGGGCACCTGGCCTTTTGATCGACTGCTGTAAGGACTCCGGATTTCTCTGTGCCTGGCGAACTCCGGCACTCGTGACATTTGCACGAGTGTCATAAAACAAGCGCTCGCACCTGGCCCCCTCCCTCCCCGCGCACACATGGGGTCAGTGTAATATTTAATAAAGGTGTGTGTATAATCAAGCGGAATTAGCATTCTTGTTCTCCTACCACCCCCAGAGGGGAAGGAAGGAGGGGTTGGAGGGAGGAGTGCTGCTATTGTACACTCATCACTGACTGATCTTTTCCAGTCTGACCCTCAGATTTCATTAATTATGTCCATGACTAAAACAAAGGCAGAAGGGGAATTATGCCTTTCATAAGCAGAGCACCAGGGGGTCTGCTGCTGACAGAGACTTTCACTCTGTGTCTACTCTGTCCTGTCGCCATGTTTTTGCCTGCACTCAGTTTGGTCAGCGGAGTCTGAGCGTCTTTGGACCAGAATGTAGAAGTTGGTTCTGCCACATATCTGTCGGGAGTAAAGAGCAGGGTTTTCTCTTCCTCCAAAATTGCTCAGATGACACTCCATCATTAGCATACCATGTAAGAAAAATGCCAAGTGATTTAAAAAAAAAAAAAAAAAAAAATGAAATTTGGGTGATATTATTGTAGATGTCAAAAGTACAAAATAACAACAGAGATTTGAGAATCACAACCATGGTCAAATTGAAATTTAATTTTAATTTAAAATGCACCTTTTTATCTACAATATGCAACTTAATTAATGTGTAATATTATTGCAGAAACAATGTTAAAATGACAAAACTTTTCATAAAATAAATGACAGATGAGTTTAGGGATGGCCAAAAATTAGTTAGAATTTAAAAATGTTAACTAAACATTAGGAGAAAATACAACAAGTCTGTAGCAAAATTAATCATACTAATGCATCACTCGTACAACTCTATGGAAATTGTGCAAATATGATTTTACTCTAGGGATGCAACAATATTAAAATTCTGGCCAATAAAATGAAAATTATTTTCATGTTTTCATTTTTTGTCTCGATGAATCGATAAATCAATGATATTAAATTTTATAACACTATTTTGACTAAATAAATTTAAAATAAAACATTCAAAATGAAACTCAATCAATCTGGATTGCTAAAAGTGAATTTATAATGTACATAATAATTTTGAGACTTGCTAAAGGTTACATTTTACAATTAAATTTAATTAAATATTGTAATATTATTTATTTAATTTTACTTTAATTTAATTATAATTCAAATTAATTTCATTTAAAAAATAAATTAATAAATAATAGCAAACATAATTATATCAAATTATATTACTGTATAATACAAATTATATGTTTATTATATAAATTTATTTAATCTCAAATATCAATATCATGGTAAACAGAGAAGAGAGTGAAAGACACGGTAAAGACAGACTTTACAGCTGAGCTGTAACAGTGTAATTTTAAGCTATGGAGTGGATTTGGAGTGGGCTTTCTCTCACCAGTGAGTGAGGAATAGAAGCGGAGCTGGAGCAGAGTGATTACAAAACACTGAGCGGGGTTGAGAAATTGCTGTCGCTCCAGTCCACTCCACTCTCTGATTTCGAGTTGTGTTCCTCCATGTGACAATCTAAAGATCCCAAAACTAGAGATGATCATGGTTAGGTTGCAAGTGATTTCCAGGCAACCACAGCAGTGAATCATGCTACTATACAGGGTAGATTGAGATAAATGATCGGTGAGCGAGCGTCATCTCTCATGCTCGCACCGCTGTCAGGAAGCATATGGGGACGGCGCAGAGGAATGGCCACAGTCTAATCATATGTGACGACTCTAATGAGTCAGTCACTTGTCATTAAGCTGTGCCTAAAGCTTCCTAATAGACTGTGGCTCATAAATCTATTTGCCGTAATCAGGAAGAAATCCGTTGCACAGCTTTAAATTTATTTCCTAAGAATTTAGTGCATGAAATTATGTCACAGGTAATGCACACGAGTGATGATTTGCTGGCTGTTTCCAGATGTTTATTCTGATGCATCTTGACATTATTTTTATATAATCACTTTACAGGTGTCTTGATGTGTATACAGGCAAATATATATAGCCATAATTAATGTATATTGCATATGCCTTTTCAAGAAAACAAGCTGTTTATTATATACGGTAAGCCACTGTCTCACTCATTTCTCTTTCTCTAAAACAGCTACTCCTTGCATTAAGGCCATCAGTCCCAGTGAAGGCTGGACAACAGGGGGTGCCACAGTCATCATCATCGGTGATAACTTCTTTGACGGCCTACAGGTCATTTTTGGCACCATGCTTGTCTGGAGTGAGGTTGGTTACCTTTCTTTGCAATCTGTTCTGTAATATCACTTTAGTTGCAAAATGTGTGGCCAAAATTAGAAAAAAAACATGCTTACTTTTGCCATGCTCTCGCCAAAAAAAAAACAAAAAAAACAAACAAACAAAAAAACACAACGATTCACACTGATTTTAAATACAAAGAAAATGAAATAAAAAATGCACCTTTATAACTACAATAGTTGTGCAACTCAATTTTAAAACATGTATGATATGGAAGATGGATTCAAAATCCACTTGGCTTACAAATATGAGAAGGCATGTGCTAGTCTGAATGGACATAATGCTTCTGTTCTCAGTTGTTCAGTTCTTGGTTAGCCAGGCTGTCTATTTTCCTGTCTGTCCATCTGTTTTGGTCTTTCACTCAGTTTCTGTGCTGCTTGTGTTGAGAAGAGCTAGATAAAAGAGGTGATTCTATAAAAAGCCTCTCATTGACAATGCCATATTTATCTGAGAGGTGAGAAGAGCAGTGCCTGGCATATGAAAGCCCAGCTAAGTGAGCAATGAAAGGGACAGTTTAAAGCCATGTAAAGCAGCACCAGTGCTGCTGGCTTTGAATATGCAGTATTTGCAGGGAAACTGAGCGCTCATGTCTGCTTTGTAGTGGCACAGCTCCTCTTCAAAGGGGATTGAGCACAGCTTCACAAACATTGTAAGCAGTCAAATCATAGTCTAATCAGAGAACAAAACAATACTGTTTAATAGCTCAGCTAGTATGGTTGCAGGGAGACGGGGGTACCATAAATGCACGTTTTAAATATTGTGGTGAAGCAGTTATACAGTACAAGTGTCAGAAAATGCAGATGCAAAAAAAGGTGGACAGAATTTACATTATGTAATGACTTGGACTGTCTGCACCTCCAGCTGACAAAAGCTTTAATCTCATTGGCTGGCAAGATTTGTGTCACCATATGGACCTAACAGAAAAGTTCATCTCTGACTAGTACTGACCAATGACCTCTCAAAGTATGCCATATTTTTCATATATTAAAATGAGGAACAGAGAGGGAGAAAAAAACACTCCATGAGGCTCTCAAAATATACTGTATGGGTTGCACCGATATGAACATTTTGGCTGATACCGTTAACCGATAATTCTTTATATTTGAAAGCCGATAACTGATATATTGGCTGATAAATCTAAATCCAGATCCAACTTTTACATAATTTTTGAGAGCCTGATTACAAAAACAAAAGTCTCACCATTAAAAGCCATTTCCCAAGCACACAATTATAATGATATTATATTATATCATTATAATTTTATGTAGCCTATATGACAGATTTGCGCTGCACATGTTGCGCTTAACTGTATTTTCCTTTTTGAAGTGACTCTAATCATATTTCAACCAATTCAAAACCATCATGGCGAACAGCATGCATCTGAAGTGTCTCTCAGCTGAATGAAAAAATCCATTATTTATCTGCTTTAATATATCAGTCAAATTTTCTTATTGGGCCGGTAACATTAAAAATGAACATTTATCAGCCGATACCAATATGGTGGCCGATATATCGTGCATCACTAAATATTTGCTATTTACTGTATACTACATAGCATATACTGTATGCTGCCTACTGACCTCATTATGTTGCATGTGAGGGTGACCAATTATATATACTACTATAAGAATAGGATGGTTAATGATTAATGAGATGATCCACTTCCAGAGATAGAATTTACCTCATGCTCTCAATATTGCGATTCATAAACTCTGTCTGAACTGTAAAAAATATTGTAATATTTTTATGTCTTGTTTCAAACAATGTATTCTACTTGTTTTATTTTGACAACAACAACAAAAAGAACTTAACACTCAGTTAAAAAGCTTCCATTTTCTCTTTCAGCTCATAACCCCTCACGCCATTCGAGTTCAGACTCCTCCCAGACACATTCCCGGGGTTGTGGAGGTCACTCTGTCCTACAAGTCAAAGCAGTTCTGCAAAGGTACACCGGGCAGATTTATCTACACAGGTAAGGACAACATTAAGCACCTTCACATTAACCGTATTCATCCAGCTACACTACGTACAGCCATCATCAACCATTCTTACTCCTTTACAACTATTCTTGATTTCACATGTGGGTCGAGTAACTGTCAGCAAGTGTTTTCTGTAGTAAGGAACCTATGCCGTAGAGGAACCCTACCTATTTCCTGAGCACACAGCTTAATATGAACGGCTGTGCCTTGAACTCCAGGAACATCCTGCAGCTTGCACAGATAAGGGAAATGTAGGACTTATCTTATGGAGGAAAGAGAGGTCACCTGCGATATCTGCACGCTCGAAAATTAGTTTACTGTACTCTCTACATATTGGGAGTTCATCCAACGAGAAGTAATTAACTTCAGAGTTCCAGAAGTAAAGGAAATGCATGATGGAAGTATATGATGGAATCAAATGGTAAAACAACGTGAAATCAGGGGAGGAAGAGGTGAAGAGTTTGTTTGCTGATCTTGCAGCTTTTTTAGTTTAAATTTAGAGTTTGCAGTCAAAGTACAAGCGCAGCTTTTCTGAACAGTGTTAAAACGCTGAAGGGAGCAATGTTAAAGGCCTGTCTCATCAATAGGTTTAAACAGTGCACAGCTGTGGGTATTGTTGGCTCAGTAGGTGTCTATGTATATGCCTGTGCATTCGTGGGTGTGAATGAGTATGCTTGTTGGGTTTATGGCACTGGACTTGGCTTCTTTTCATGGCCCATTCAGCGAGCACATGGGCAGGAATGGAGGGAGGGATTTAGACATTCGCACACAACCACACAAACACACGTACTGCCACACACGCCTCCGAAACAGAGGGCAGATGGTCACCCCCTTTTATGGCTGCACTTCTAGATGTGCCCCTTTTGCTAAAGCTTCAAGCTCAATAACCATATAAAATGCTTTTGATTAGGTGTGCAGGTTTTAATGCTCGCAGCACTCACATTCAGTTTGAAACTCAATGCTGTTAATGACAAGAGACCAAATGCTTAGCTGTCCGTCTCACCACAGACCGTTAAAGTTGGCATGAACGGAAGTCGCGATAGTCTTTTCTTCTCTATTGTGACGTATATATCCAAGTCAAATAGCTCCTTGAATAAGAAATAATGTAGAACGGAACTTGATATGATTGATCAGGAATTGATTGGATTATTGTCATTTGCTATTGCAGCGATCTCATGTCAGTGACAGGTTGTCACGCCCTCACAGCAGTGAATACATCACTGGAGAAGGGATGAGAAGTTGTTGCAACAGGGAGAAATTATTTTGATTAAAGATTAAAAAAAAATAAAATAATGATTTGCATGGATAAATCATTTATAATAAATACAATATTGCATAAAAATAAGAATTGTTCATTTTGATTGTATTGTAACTTTAAAATGGCTGGTGCTGATCTGATGCCCTTCTCCGGTTGGCCCCACCATGCGATTCTCCTCAGTTTAAAGCATTTTGGGCCATCCCTCTTCCCCTTGTCCCCCGGTCCCAGCTACTGCAGTGGGACGTCAGCCTGTGTGTGTCTCTCTCTCCTAGCTCCAGTTGGCACCTGTGCCTTGCCCAGTTGCCAGTGGGTACTAATCATAGAGTATTGGCAAAGCTATGTGGCAGCTGGCAGTGGAATTACACATGGGGCATCTGGCACCTCTAATCAACTTCTGTCAGGCAGAGGAGATGGAGACCTAATTAAATCAATGGTGCACTGATGCTGCTGTGCTCAAACACCACACAGCCATGCGGAAAGGCTGAGCCGTACCTGGAGAACATCCCTTACAGCCATGGTGGAGAGGAAAAAAAATCCTTTTAGGGAAAAACTTGTTTTATTTTGCTTTTTACATTCAGTGCGTGTTTCTCACCAGTGTATATGTACTATGCATGATTTTAAAGTATTGTCTTTACGTTTACATTATGATGCTGACTATATTTGACACTGTTCTGTCTACAGTTATAGAGCTTGGCTTTGACGTGGAACCCAGCAGCCACGCAGTTAATGAATTCCTCAAAAGGCCTCTCATTTCAGTCTCAGATTCTCTAGGATTCTTGGCACATGCTCGTGTGAACTGTGCCTCTGGCTGGCCAACGGTTTGTAGTTAAAGGGATGGGTCACCCAAAAATGAAATTTCTGTCATCATTTACTCACCATCATGTCGCTCCAAACTCATATGGCTTTCTTTCTTCTGTGGAAAACAAAAAGAGATCATTTTAAGAAATGTGATGTGATGGAATGTGATGGAACCCCCCCCCCCCCCCCCCCCCCCCTCAATGCTGAAGTTGAGACACTATCACAAACCTAAGCTTTAATGAGGAAGACCCAGTCAAAGTGATCTCACCTCACCCCCAGTTTCTGGGCCTCTGCAATTAAACATCCAGAAGCTCTCTGCAATTATATTTATCATCAGAAACAATTAAACACTCACCGCCTGGGACATTACCCATCCTGCATGGCACTCCGCAGATAAGAGGAATGAATCATGCCTCCCTACTTTCTCTCCCTCTTCCTCCCTTTCAATTCATCTGCAACAAATGCATTTCCATGTTTGGTTGTGTATTACTTCTCACCAGATTGCCATGTTTGCATCATTCATCAAAGGGGTTTTCCGTCTGTTTTTGGGGGAAAGAGGCAGAGTTATAATGCTATCTGCCAGTGAGCGTATGTGAAGCCCTGTGCAGCCGATAGATTGGAGGTGTTGATGAATCACTTGAAATGTTCAGCAGGCAATTCGTTGCTGCTCAGTATGCAGGCCAGTGGGCTGAACAGCGCCCATCAGGCCTGATATTAAAAGACTCTGCTCGATCACATTAGAGGGAGCTCTCTACGCCTGCCCAATGATTAAGTCTATGGGAAGCATTTGTCACTTTAGTTGAAGAAAAGCCAGACTTCAGATCATACATGCATACACCCTCTCGTTTAATGCAAATATACGTTGGGGTCCAAAAGCCTGAGTCCACAAGGAAAAATGCGTCTATTTGGCATTTTCTAAATTAATGCAAAAATGCCATCAGCTTAACAATTTGAGTAAAAAGTTAAAGAACCATGGATTTCAGAATGAACTTTTTTTTTTCTTTGTTTTGCTGAACACAAAGGAAGATATTTGGAAGAATGTCAGTAACCAATCTTTGAACAGATCTTACTGACACTGAACTATCCTTCAATGCACTCAAGCTATATGAAATACACAAGTTTGTGTAAAACCTAATGATCATATTATCCAGTATGATTTCATGAATGATCCAAAGAGCTTCAAGAATTTCTTAAATATTGTTGGTTTTGTTGATGTTTCTTATTTTTCAAAATGTATATATACACACACATCTGTTCAAATGTTTCGGGTCGGCAAGATGTAATTTGTCTTATGTTCACCAAGGCTGCAATTTTTGACTAAACAAGTTCAGTTAGATTAAGTTCAAAAGAACAGCACTTATTTAAAATATAAATCTTTTCTAACATGTCTTTACTGTCACTTTTGATCAATTTTGCTGAATATTAATTTCTTTAAAAAAAATGGTAGTGTAATTTTTACATGGCTCAGACTTTTGGACCCTACTATAAATGAAATCATGCATTTATTTCCATGTAAAATATTACAAATCTCATATAAAATATGCAGACTGAAAAATGTAGATCAAAACAAATTATATACTGTAGTCACCTATGTATTTTTTTCCAACCACTAGATTTGGCAGAAGCTTTCTTCTTGAGTGGGTTGAGCGATTGTTCGATTTTGATAATGAGTCTCTTTATTTCTATTGACAAATGGGGTCACACTAGGTGATCAATGATAACCGTTCCAATTAAATTGCTAAACCTCTGCATGGTGGAGATTGTAACCATAAAGATATAGAGCAATTGGTTTGCTCAACAGCAGGGCGTCTTCAGTGGGCCATTTCACACAGATGTCTCTGTCTTTTAGAAGCTGCTGCTCACGATCAAGAAAAACAAGTCATCCATTTTACGGCCACAGGTTTCAAGACCCCCTCCCACCTATGTCTTAAAGTGATGCCTTATTTAGCTTGTCGGATTTTCCAAATAAACGCTATCACTGGGTTTATGGAAAAATGGATAAAAATGAGATTGTAAGGTATTGATCCCGACGTGGGGAGGGCTGAGGAAAAACAGGCCTCATCTATATAGGGAGAGAAATGAAGCAATAATTCAGGCAGGCATCGAACACCCTGCCACTGAGCCTATTGATTCCTATCCACAGCATATGAGATCACACCTGAATGAAAGAGAGCTCTGGGGAAAACAGAGAGAGAGAGCGAAAGAGAGAGAGTGTAAAACGGAGTCTGCCGTTCCCTAACATGTACAGAACATTACCACCCTGACATTAACAGCTCTGTACAAAGCCCACAAGTGCCTGTTAAAAGGTTCTGCTAAAGACCAATTACCCAGCATGCCTTTCTGCTTCGTCAGTCAGGGATACTGTTCTAGCCCTGCAGGTCTATGTGTGGTCAGCTGATTCAATTTACCACCAGCAGCTCAGCGCTAGCATCTGGTCTCAAAAACAGGAAAGCCACAAAATACCGTGTTCTTGCCAGTCTAAAAACTGCCGCCCACATTCTGCCCTCGGGCTTCTGTTTGAGATATTAAGTGTGGGAATTTTTTTTTTTTTTTTTTTTGGTGGTGGTGGTCTTTTAGGTATTTTAAAATGTACTGTTTTGACTGGCTCCATCTGCTTTTGACAGCACTCATAGTATTGTCTTTTAGTAGTGGCTCGTTCCCCTCCTCTCTTCACCCCCGCGGGCCTGTAGTTATTATTGTGAAATATGAAGCGATCTGGCTCTGCCTTCATGAAATTTCAATGAGCATTGATCTGTGTGATTGCGAGGAATCCTTCAAGCAGTGGTTGTTGTTCATTTATTTATTTATTGCTGATATGTTTTACTCATTTTGATCCCATCTTCTGGAGAAAGAGGGGAGCTGTCGATTGGTAATGTATTTGTAGCTTTCCTTTTTTTTTTGGAAAATCAGGTCTGTTCCTTGATAGTTTCTTTGTTCACAAGGCAGAAAATTCTTTTTGTGCCTCCAGAAGGACCATTTATATCCATAACAGCCCTATATTTGCCTATATCGATTATATTCATTAAACGTAACGAGATGGCATGGTATACGGCTGATATTCTGCTCTTTTCAATATTGATTTTGTAGATTTTATTTCAGCTCATGACATCATACATAACCTTTTCATCTCCTTCGCGTATGTATTTAGAGAGCTGCAATGAATCCGTGATGACACAAGACTGACTCTATCATATATGTTGGGTGACTGGCTGGTGTTATTTCTGTCGTGAAACCGTTTCGTGAGCCCAGAAAGAAATGGAAACCACAGCTTGCCAGTTTCTGGAACTGTAAAAGTAAACAAGTGCATGGACAGTTGAAAGGTGCTTCTCTATAAATATACAGGTCTGCTGCACATGGTTTGGTATACAACGTTACACACCAAGTAGGACATAGAGGGTCCGGAAATAAAGAAGCTCATGGGATTTTACTTCCCTGTTTGGTGTGTATCTCTGAAAATACACTGTTTTGTTCGACTTTCTGACAAAGTTCACTCCATGACCCAGCACAGGAGGTGTTTTTTTCTTTTCTGTGTAGTCTCAAGGGTTTGAGTTTGTTTTTACGATAACATATATGCTGTCACTGGTCAATGTCAATTTGATTTGTGACATATACCAGAATTGCATGGACCTGTGTCCATGAAATGTTTGCATCATTGTTTTCGGTGGGCGTTCAGCGACTCTATAAAATTAGCAGCACTTTACCGCCAACTGTTCAGTACACAGTCTCTCTCTCAGCAAATGTGCATTATCGAGTTGACTGGTGAGAGAATTGTACAGTATGTGAAAATCAATAGCAATGAAGGAGAGTAAACACGTGCAGATGTCTTTAAGTGTGGCAGAGTACAGTTTAGCCTGAGATCTTGCCCATCCATCTCTGTATCAGCACATTAACTCTTTCTCAGAGGTGCTTTGCATCACGACCCGTGCCTCATTATACTAGCACATGGGTCCTCTTCAAAGAGAGATTCTGTTCCCTATCCAGGCCCTCACAAAAGTTCTGCTCCAGCAGCCACTTCATTATTCACACTTAAATGAGTTTAGTGGTGATTTACTCAAGACCAGCTGTTTTAAAGCTTTCATTGCATGCATATTCTTGAAGACAAATTAAGTATAATGAGATTGAACCTCTTTACTAATAAATGTTCCTGGTCTTGGTCCATGTCCCTGAATTGCTCACAAATCACCAGTGATTCGTTATTATTATTTTAAATTAAAAAAGATTTGTTTTTATAATCTTTTATAATATCTTAACCGTTTAGTGAATAATAATACCAATAATCACTTTTCAAAACAGTACATTCAATTCCTGGTGCATACAATCAAACCAATTATTGTATCAAATACATTATTTTTGTTTGAATATTCTGTATGTTTATTTTAAGTTTGGGGTTATTACAACATTTTTAGTGATGTTCTGATCGATCGGCCACAGATCAGTTTTGTCTGATAATCATATTCTATGACTCAATAGGTCACGAACCAATCGCAATTTGATGCATCTGAGGACTAATTCTCATTTTTCTCCATTATTTTGCTCTATTTCCAGATTCAATCATAGGCTTGTTCTTAAGTTCTAGAGCACGTACGCACATGCGCACTCTTAAAATCTCTTGACAAACTAAATATGTAAATGACATTTGTAAATATAATGTAAAAAAAGATATACATTGTACTTAATGTCAGCTTGCTGACACTGAAGACTGGAGTAATGAATTGAGTAATAAATTCAGTTTTGCCATCACGTGAATAAATTACATTTTAAAATATATTCAAATAGTAAAATTTAAACTGTAATAATATTTTGCAGTATTACTGTTTTTACTGTATTTTTGTAGCCTTGATGAGCATAAGAGAAAAATACCTTACCAAACCCAAACTTTTGGATGGTAGTGTACCTCTGTTAATATTCTGTTTCACCTAGAAATACGTCACATTACAGTAGTTAAATATATTCCAAATATTGCGCCATGTTGTCTTTAAGCCACACAACCTGGTGGCTGTCCAGACTTTACAGCTACAGCTTTCTTTTCATATAGTTCAGGCTACCCCTGCTCTTTTACTCTTCCATACACTCTCTCCTACCTCCATGTCAGACCTGCTGTAATACTGCACAACACAATCTCTCATTCAGCCTCCATCTATTTCTTTGCCATTACGATATCCTGCAATCAGCTTCTCACCAACCCCCATTCGTGTGCCATTCAGGCTGCTTCTGTGCTCTGCACCGGTCCTCACTTCCATATCCCTGTCTCCAAACCTCCAACAGACCTGATTACAGGAAGCCTATTTAGATATGATGTATTGTCAGCCGCAGGGCGGCTTTGAATCATTCTGTCACATTCGACTGTTTTTGTTGTTCTTTCTTTCGCCGATAGCTGCGGTCTGTTCTCCATCATGCTCCGGGATTGTTTTAACTGTTTTTTCCCTCGTCTTGCTCTTTAAGTAAACAGCCAGTCAATCACAGTGCTGTGTGAGCGAATGTGCATCCAGGCGGTCATGGAGGCCGAGAAAGTCGAGGTTAATGCTGCCTCTCAAACAGCAAGTCATTGAGTCCTGCTGTGTCTCGCCACATGAAGTCTACTGTTATTATCCAATGTCAACCACATTTTAATAAAGTTACAGCTTATTGTAAAAGTAAACAAGACTTTTTATAGAGTTACTTTGGATGCAGCCTGGTGTTTTTTACCAATGATCTCTTTCTTTTTTAATGTATTTTTCAAGCTTTATGTCAAAACCAGATACTAGACCAGCATTTGCTTGTGCTTATAAAGCCATAGATCCCACCTGCCAATGCAATGTTGTATCGAGAGGCATTGATGTACAGTCAGAGCTGCCCCTGTTCCCCAGTGGAGGATGGCCAGGCTGGGCACAGCTTGTGTTCTGGGCTCCAGGGGTCTGGTTCTGTCTGGGCCCTTGGCCATCTGAATCCACTCCACTGCACTCAGAGGCTGCCCACAGTCTGTCCTCTCAGCTGTGGAGCTGAGGGGAGCTGGGCGAACTCCCTCAGGAAACGTCCAGGCTGTGGCCTACAGGGCAAACAGAAGGGAGGCTGGAAGAGAGTGGGGCTGTTACAGTTCTGTTTTTTTTTTTTACCCCCATCTTCAGCAGGACAATTAACTGAGGGCCAGAGGACTCTAGTCTTCAGTTGCTATTTTTGCTGCTCCTCCTCCGTTTTGTTTGAGATTTGACGCTTCAGGCAAAAGAAAGGCGGTCAGTCTATCATGAAAGAAAAAGAGAGAGGGAAAGTGTGTGGGAAGAGTGAACAATTATTAGAATGACTCTTGGGTATCTTATGTCACATACCCAAATCATTTTATTACAGTATTAAAGTCAGGTCTTGGCCTCTTTACTGACTTCCTTCTAGTGTGGAAAAATTTATATTCAACTTGTGCTTCTTTGTATTTGCTAATATTAAGCGTATTTATAAGTATTTATCAATCAGTTGAGGGTGAATTAAAGACATTTTGACACATATATCAATCTGTACATAATCTGATTATCTGAAAAAAAAAAAAAAAAAAAAAAGTCCAGCTTAAAACCAGTATACAGTGAAAAATATTGATAATAATTTGGACACTTAAGCCAGTGTATGATTGTCATTCAAAAAATAAAACCAAGTCCATTTGTTTTGAAGTGGTATAGTGTAAGCGCACACATTTCAAACATAAACACTTTTTTAAAATGTTAAAACAATTGATATACTGTTTAGAAAAAAATAAATAAAAGTGGAACATATTAACCATGGTATTATGATGAATTATACTTGTGGTTATTCTGATAGTATTCTATCAGTACATCCATTAAAAATCACCTTGAACAGTAACATTAGAGACAGACCAGTTATGAGGAAAGGTCTTAATTTGCATGATGCTACTTGGTTTGATATTTGTTATCTAAAGCCTCGTACACACCGGGACAATTATCTCGCGCGCTTAATGCTAGCGTTTTTCGAGACGTTTTTCATGTTCATCCCTAAGCGATTTTCACTGGCGATGCGCCGAGTGAATGTGCAAATTCACTCCCTGACAGTATATGGCACTTTTGCTGAACGGCAGTGCAAATAAACATATTTATGATATTAATAAAATTAAAGAAGATAAAAATACATATATAAAATGGCATATACATGACATGAGGAGATGGTAGTCAGAAACGGTAGTGCAAATAAGTCACAATGACAGTAGTGCAAGTGAACGGTAGTGCAAATAAACATATGTATAATATAACTATATTTCTTGAATGTAAAAGGAAAAAAAAAAAACAGTAAAAATACAGAAATAAAATAGCATATAATACACATCTATTGGTGTGGCCAAGAACTGGCAGAGCACCCATAGTTTGTAGGGGTCTTGCTCGTCTATTTACTTCCTCTTCGTCGTCTTGGTATCAATGTGTGCTCGGCAAGACCGTTTTGTGCTTGAGCACCACCAAGTCGTGTTTTACTGTAACTTCAGCAGCTCCAGGCACGTGAACAAAAGCGGCAATCTCATTGGTCGACCAGTTTTTAACGCAACGCGTCAAACCAAACAAACATTCCTGAGAAAAAGGCGCTTTTCACGTCAGTGTGCACACATTAGCGCCCTTTGTTTAGTCACAAGGTGTTAAACAAGGTGTTAAACGATAATCGCGCGTGATATTTGTCCCGATGTGTACAGGCCTTAATGCAGTGAAATTCATCCATTTTTAAGCATAGCTTAAATGACCAAATACTTTTGAGGCCACTGTACTGCATGCTGCATATCAAATATCAAGTATCTCTGCTGACATATATCTCTCTGTATATTTCTTACTCTGTCTCAGTGAATCATATAAGGGCTCTGTGTGAATGTGCCCCTGAGGGCTGGAGTTTAGCACCACAACAGATAAACACACAAACAAGCTCAGTGGGCCAGTGCTGGAGAAAGCCCCATTGTCTCAGTGTGAAAGCCCCGCTCAATCCAGGGAGGTTAGAAAAACATCAGGCCAACCACCATGTGGTCCACCCGTGCAGGATGTTTGGGCCTATCATGCAGATCGGGTTCCTTTTTCAATATTATCTTATTGCTCTGTCCTCAGCGAGCATTCGTGAAGCTGTCTGTGGGCCTCTGAGGAGTGGGAGGTGCCGCTACACAGAAATGAAAACTTTAATTGAATTATTTGCTCATAACGGTGGTCTATAGATTTGTTTTGCAGATTAGTGGTGCTTATGTAAACAAATCAAAAGAGGGAGTTGAATCCAGCATTAGTTATTGGAGTTTGTTTAAGGACAGCAAATTTATAAAGGCGCCTTGTAGTTAATCTTAATCTTGCTTATAGATGAAATGATCTGGCTGCTTCTGGTCATCATAAGATCTCTGTTAGTTGTGGTATAAATAACTTTTTGCTGATCCATGATATCAGCTGTAAATATGTATGTGATTAAAGGAATATTATGAGTTCAATAAGTTAAGTTCAGTCAACAGCTTTTGTGGCATAATGTAGATTACAATTAGCAATAATTTCAATTGATCTCTTGTCTCTAGATTACGGTGAAACACATAAAATGGAAGTTATTTAAAAGTCTTTATAAAAGCATTCAAAATTCATTCTTCTGTTAAAACATTATCGTTTTATGGTTTATAGTGTTGCATTGTCATGGCTGTAAAATTGTATATAACCTTGCACAGACAAAAATTATTTAAAAGGACTTTTTTTATCCACATTAAAATCATGTTACATGCATATTGTTTACATCTTGGGTCTATACCATTGAAACATTTTAACGTTTACAGATTGGCCCCATTCACTTCTATTGTAAACGTTACTGTATCCCAAGTTTTTGTAAGAAGAAGATTTGCATTGCTGTTAAACTATAGTGTTTGCATTGCAGTTGAATCTGTCACAAATCTCATTTCTCATGACCAGTTTGTGAAGCTGTCTATGATGGTTGTGCCTTTGCGCCGGCTGCAAAAATAAGATCCATTCACACAAACTGCTCAAGTGTTCTTTTATTCATAAAGTGGTGCCTTGTGGTTGCAAACGGCTAAAGCATAGTGGGAATTGATACAGATATTTTGGCAGCTGGTTAGGAAACATAAGATTTGATACTTTAGTTATCATTTTATTGCTTTCTACTTTGTGTTTTTTGGAACTGGATTGAGGTCTGAAGGAAATGACACTTATGTTTTATATACATTTCTTTGTAATGGTAATTGCAGATGGGTGTTGAATTTCACTGCGGTAACATGGTTAAATTTTCTCTTTTCCTTCAGCACTGAATGAACCCACTATTGACTATGGTTTCCAGCGGCTACAGAAGGTGATCCCTAGACACCCAGGCGACCCTGAGCGCTTACCAAAGGTCAGTTCTCTTACATGACATAACTGTTATGCTTTCTTTGCTTTAAAGTCAAAATGAAGTCAATACACACACTTTCTGAATACACATTTCTGGTCTTATTGTGAACAATTCGTTGCTGTGTTATTCCAGAGATCATCCTTTGAAACAACTTGTTTTCTACTCACGTCATTTAGGCCCCACAAGCTACTGGATAATGATAACCAATACATTGTAACTATTTAGGCATTGTATTAGCTAACACTGTTTTAGAATTCATTCTGGCCCCATTCTGGTACATGACACCTACTTTTAACAATCCATTCAATTCCCAAAGAAGTCCCATCTAGATTTTCTTATTATATGTCACATTATAGAAGTAAAATGGGTTTAAATGTTGACTTTAATTGGTGATTTAAATTTCAGTAGTTCACTTTTCCTTTCACAGAGCAAACACTATAACATAAACACACTGGTCCTGATTTCCATTTACCGCGGTAGCCTTAGCTGAAACATGGTCTTGTTATTTGAAGCATTCATTACAGACTCCATCAGTTCAGAGATTATATACTGTATATTCAATCCCATGCAGTTTTGTTCAGTATTCTCAGTGAAAGGAGCCCAGTTGTGGACCCAGTTGGGTGTTTATTTCTCTCTCCATGCATGGTTCTTAAGGAGAGGCTGGCCAAGTAAATGGATCCTTTGGGAGGGATAAATAAACATTACTTTATCTTGTTGTGCGTGTCTTATACCCTAGAGCCCCGCTCCAGCAGAACCACTTAATAGTGTAAAAAAAAAAAAAAAAAAAAAGAGTAATTATAGCTGGCTGCTGGCTGGGCCTGCTCACGCTCAGGACTGACCTTGTGCTGTTAGCAGCCCTCTGTATCAAAGCTGGGCCATCAGTATTCACGTCCCATGAGCCACCTCCCAATCCATTACACCTTAAACACATCAAATTAGACCACGGGGTCAACAAATGCGGCATCAAACCAAAGCCAATCTAGAAGAATCAGGCAAATGTAGAGTTGGTGGCCAAGCAGTTACAACTGGCAATCACAACTGTTACAGTAATCCCATGTGACCTGCACCACACATCAGATACTATTTTATTTATTATATACTATTATAGTTTATTTATTTATATATATATATATATATAGATACAGTTTTAGTTATTTTAGTACATCAAGCAAAACTAAATTAGAATTGTTGCATTGGCAACTAGCTTTTTTTATATTTTATTTCAGTTAACGATTTAGATAAATGTTTTTTATGGTTTTAGTTTTAGCTAAATATAAATATTTTTCCTTCTTCTTTTTATTCTTTGTGGCACTTAGTTTAGTGGAGTGTTATCATAGCTGTTCCTTTTGTGATGTCAGAGTTAACATTTTGCAGGCACTCTGGGAATGAATTGGTCATGGAGTATAGCACAGAGTCACTGAGTGTCATGGGTGCTGAACTGCCATTATCAACTAATCAGGCAAGGTTTTAAATTATACACTACCAATAAAATGTGTGGACACTTATTAATAATAATAATGATTATTATTATTATAATCCACATTTTATAATAACAATAGTCATCTAAATAGTCATTCCCAGTTGGGAAAAAATAATTTAAAAGTCTTAACATCATTCATAGGCACACCTTATATTTGACTAGAAGCTAAATAATTAAATTAAATAAATTAAACAATTAAATATATTATATTTCTATTAAAATATATATATATATATTTGAATGCAAACTACTTTGTGATCTAAAGGATAAAAAAAAAAAGGAAAATTTAGATAATTTAGACCGAGTCAAGTGTGTCCAGACTTTGCCTGGTAGTGTGTGATGATATTTGCTACAGATTTTATCTGAGATTGCACACTCAGGCTTTCTCATATAGTAGTCCTCATCCTTCCTCCATCTCTCAATTTCTTCTTTCATACTCTTCCCTCACTCTCTCACTCATCCCTCGTGTTAGTGCCCATTCCCCAGCTGGTGAGGAGAGGACAGATCTTCTGTCTCCTGTCAGTGGGGCTAAACGGGGCAATGGTGTTTGATCTTAGTCCCTAATGAACCACATGGACATTGTCTGAATACCTTCCTCTGCAGTCCTACAGTCTGAACCCTGTGTTACCACACACACGCACACTCATACACACACACTCGCCGTCCTTCGTGTACTGGAGCACTGTGCTGACCCACTGTGCTGACCCACTAAAGGACCCTGTAAAAATCAGCAGCAGACATGTGTTGCTACTCGTCCCTCCTAACGTTGATGGGGACTATTACATTACTGACTCATTGAAGTCACTGATGAAGATAGGAATATCCCCTTATAATGAAAGATTACATATATAGCATATTGAGGGTTTCCATAGTCATCTGTAAATATCAGGCAGGATATTTTAAAATTGTGATTTCCATTTCCAAATTCATAAAATTATAATCCTGAAAAAATTGAATTATTTTTAAATTTTAATTTAAATTTGTTTTATTACTTTTTTATTGCTCAGCTTTAAAATTCTTTGCTCGCTTAAATATGTATATTTAGTTTAATCTCTATGAAATTATTGTTAAAAAAGTCAACATCAAAAGTCATAGAAATTAATTGGTAAAAAGGTTTGGGAACTCTGTTTTTGTCATTTACTCGTCAGAGAATTTAGCTTCTCTGCAGAAAGAGGAATAGTTAAATCTGCCCCATGATTATTATTTTTCTCTGTCTGCCATTTCGGAACTGACTGGTAATTTTCATTGAAACTGGGGCAGCATGTTACTCACATATGCTCTCTGTGGTCTTAACCTTGGCTTGATTTGGACTAATTTTCCTGGGCTGATGATGAAGCTGAATGCATTAGGTGGGTCATGGCCAGGGTCACTTGTCACATCTTTCCCACTGTTTTCAGCATAAGGGAGGCAAACCAGAATACACTCATGGCTGCTCTCCCCAGAGAGCCCGCTTAATGGCCGCCCATATTTTTAACTGATTCCTTACCTTTTAATGAATAGGGTGGAATGGCCCTCAAGTGAGCAACCTCACTCTATTAGAGGTGCTGAATAAAACAGGTAGGCAAAACTACTCGGCAAGATAGTTTCAGGGTCAGGTATAGGGGAAGTCCCCGAGGAAGCAGTTAGATGTTTGTTATATTAAGATACTGGGGTACGTGTTCACTTTTTCAGCAGCTTGTGTACCAGATTTTGTTTTTTTCACTTGAAAAGCAAAATGACTGTCTTGTTTTTAGAGAAATCTTAACAAAATTCATTGATGTTTGTGCTCAAAACAAGAAACAAATATTTTCCAATGAGATACAAAAAATACCCATCATTCAAAGGAAAAATAATTAATACAATTGACTGTAATGTTTCTGTTTTGTTTTTCTTGACATTGTTTGCCTGAGTACACGTTTCATTGTTTGTTGCTATGGTTTCTTATTAGATACACACCTGTTCCTTGTTGCATTGATCATCATCCCTGTGTTTATAAGCCCTCAGGATTATGGGTAGTGTAGTTGAAATCACACTGACTTTGGCACACTGACACACTGGCTTCTACAGAAACATATGCTATCACTTAACATCCTCAGAGCTCATGGTAGGTCTTTGAAATGACTTATTGTATGCCTAATTAGTTAATGTTTATCTTCAGAGAATGCAGATCACATGGAAAACAATAGCCCAAACCATTCAACAACACACTAACATTTACAGCTTTAGTCCTGGGTCTTGACAGGTTGACAGAGAAAGAGAGCGAGAGACAGAACAAAAGGAACAGAGGCAGGAAGGGAGAGAGAGAGAGAGTTGGGTGATCCATCATGGTGAAGTCAGCTGTCCGGTGCTGCCTTCTCACAGGTCAGCCGATCGAAGGCACCACAGCCCTCACTTTATTACTGCTCACCCAACAATAATTGAGTCACCACAAGGGGGAAGAGGCAGCCAAAGCAGCATGAGGAAAGAGGGCATACAGATAGTGAACATGGGAAGGGTAAATGAGAAATAATTTCTCTGTGTAGCTATACATGTCCGGTTGGTTGTCGAGACAAGGTTGGTGTTAGCAAATGGATTTTACCCTGATATCCTCAAGTACTTGAGGTTGTATGCCTCTCTTTCTCTCTGTCTTCCCCTCCCTTTTCTGTCCCTCCTCCTCTCGTTCGAACACTCTCAGCGAGATATTAACAGCGTCGACTACTGCGCCCAGCCACTCATTTCAGCACTATTGATTTTGCCCTTTATTGAGGCAATAACAGTTTGTTGACGGCACTTCTCTAAACTGCTGGACTCAATCACAGGTGAGGGCCAAGTGTGGAACACGGCAGGTTAACTTGTTTCTCTCAGTCCTTGAACAAGCATGCTACTATGTTATCCAGGCCAGCAAATTTATTAAGCAGTGATTTTTTTTTTTTTTTTTTTTTTCTGTGATATTTTGGAATAAAGTCTCTTGTAACAGGATTATTGGTGATAGTGAGGATATCTGATTTCAAGCCAAGAGTTTGTTTTCCCAGAGGTCAAGCAGGAGCCTCCTGTTAACCTAAATATTGTATAAAACTGAGTGTTGCATTTTACGCAAGACTGGCCAATAATATTATAGTACCATATTAATGTATTTGCATATATACTTCTTGATTAATTATATATATATAATATATAATATATAATAAGGTACTTGAGGCTGTACTCTATCGTGAATAAGTCACGGCTGAAGGACGTTGTTCACGATACAGCACTAGCCTTGAGTAACTTATTGCTTTTATAAAATGGTTGCCACACAATACAAATATTAAAGCCAAAAAATATGTATCAATGCAACTTTCATGAAGTAAAATCACTAAAAGCCTTCCTTCTGTCGGAAAAAATAGTCCCTGACCATGAACAGCAACAGAAGTTTCATTATTATGCCATTAGATGGCGGCAAAGACTGTCTTTATGAGTGTGTCAGTCAGTAGCAAAGACTTTTATATTAAAAAGACTTGAATTGTTGTGAACACGGAACAAGATGCAACTGACAAATGCTTTGACTAGCGCTGTCAGTCACGGGAAAACCCCTTAACTGTTAAAAGGACAAGATAAACAGATTTAAACAGATTTTTAACATTTAAACAGATTTTTTTATTATGAACATAGGACTGACCTGAAGGAAAATGCTAAATCTGAATGCAGGTAATAAACTTGTTCAATCGATCTCTTTCTCACAATAATCTTCTACATAAAATATAGTAAGCTTCAATGAACAATATCAGTTGAGAACAAACAGTTTACGTTGCTAAGAGTGGTTGCTAAGAGTGTTGTGTAGTGATACACAGAAATGTTGGGTGAAAAACACAGTTTCTTATATATATATATATATATATATATATATATATATATACACACACATACACACACACACACATATGTATTTTTTTATGTGTTATGGGGTGGCTATATAAAAAATAATATATATAATAATTATATAATAATTAAAAATTATAGTACATAGATATATGTATAGTGTTTGTAGGCAATCATTTGAAGGAGAAATTGCATCCCATAATGCACCTGGCCCATATTTAGCACATCCAGGCTGCGGCCTTGTTTGGTCTCTCTTCATCTCCTCTGTCAGTGTTGTTTCCCACATTTTCCCTGTCACTTCACACCCACCTGATCCCCCTTGGCTAACTCTACAGGGTCCAGAATTCAATTTGTGCTTCCAGGAAAAATCTCTTGTTTCTGGGTAGCGGTGCAGCATGTTCTTTATACATTAGTGGGAAATCCATAAGACCACTATAAAATATGTGAATATGGATGTAGTTCAATTTAATCTGCACAAGTTTACCTAGTGTTTCCCAGCCCAAAGCAAGCAAAGTTGGAGATAACTAACCTCACAAACTTCTTAACAAATAGTATTTGTCATAAAAGTCATTGAGTAGTATGTGATCCAGACCTTCAGTCTTTGCAGATTTTTGGTGGCTGCACTCCGCTGTCGTACTATGCAGACATAGACAGACAGGTTATTATTGACTTTCAGAGAGTAACCTTTGAGGCCCGGAGAGAATATGAATTATGCAATGAAGTCACATTAGTTAAAGAGCACAGTGACTGATATTTATGATGGGCAGATATTGATGGAGGAAAGACATTGAGGAGGAGGGGGAGATTGGAGACTAAGGATATTTGATTTTGCATTAGATAAGCATGGTGGTTAAGCTACCATGTTGAGCAATACATTTGACAGAGCAGGCAAACTCAAATCTGTGAAAGTCAAAGAACTGCGCATCAGCTGTGCTCATACACATGGAATGGACATTCTGCTCTACTTCACATGATTCACTGCATCTACACAATGTGATGGCTACCTTCACTCAATGCACTCTTGCATAAATCACAGTTTACCTCACGCAAAGGTGATTAACACACGTGTAACATCATATGTACTGTAAAAACTGGCTAAACCTGCTGTAGTTCCTCACTTAAATTGATGAAAATGCATGCAAACATATTAACTGTCATACATCATAACACCACAAACCATATTTTTGATGAACCAGTACTCTTATGCTGCCCGTAACTAACTCTGTCATAAGGCTGTCATACATTTACGATTATTACGGTAAAGACACTTTTCTATCAGATTAAAACCTAACACATTGTTCTGGGAACCGTCGCAGTTGTATTGACTCAAGTTTGGAGTATCTCATCTCTTACATCAGCTTACATGGTGCGTTTGAAACTGAAGATTAGATTATTGTCAGGATAAGGAAAGGCTCACTTTATGATAGCCCTCATTCATCAAAATGGATTGCAGCCTTGGTGGGTATAAACAGCATGACATTACACACCGTTGAGCCAAGCATTTACAGTTATTGCAAACTGATAGAGGCATATGAGTTTGTGTGGTTAGTTTGCACAGATTATATGTACATCCCACTTGGATTGGGTTTGCATTTGGTGCACCCTATATACTAACAGTATACTATGCACTGTTCTTATATTCAATAATTTATTTAGAATTCTATTGATTTTTGAATGTTTGCAGTATGGCTGTCAAGTTAATGTTTATTTTGGCATGATTAATAATATTAATAATAATAATTATTCTATTCAAAATGTGTTTTTGAATATTTGCAATACGGCTGTCAAGTTAACGTTTATTTTGGCATGATTAATAATAATTATTAATATAAGTAATATTTACAATCAGTATTATTATTATTTATTATATTTTTAAATATATAATTAATAACACAAACACACACACATACATATATATATATATATATATATATATATTAAATTTAGGAGTAATTCAAGGAAATCTGAAGTCTTGACACATTTTTCAAAATTCAATTCAACTTTAATGACAAACAACAAAACAAAAGTAAAGCGGCAGCCCCTCACGGTTATCTGCTGCATAAAAACACAAAACAACATAAATAGTTCAGGCCTGGTCCTCTCTCGTCCTTCACAGTCGTCACTCCTCCTTTTATCCTTCCGGAGCTCCTCCATGATACTAGAGGCTGGTGTGGCGCACAGGTGACGCTTATTAGCAATCGTGCCACTGGCCTAGCTCCATTCCCATGGCTCTCAGTCCCGCCCTGCTTGCCACATATATGGAAATAAATTAAGCAGTATATTAAGTCCTAAAAACTTATCTGCTACTCTAATGCAGTGTCTTCTTTGCTTTACCAACAAACATTGCTATGCAAATAAATGCCATTAATTTTGATTAATCAATTTGCATATCATGTAATTAATTTGATTACAAATTTTAGTCAGTTGACAGCCTTAGAAACAATTCTGAGATGCTATGGACTAAAGGCTGTGTTTATATAAATATTAATATATATAAACGAGTTTGTGACTGCACAGCACAACGTGTAAGGGACCTCAGTTAAGCTAATAAAATCAGAACCTCCTCAAGACCAGCAGTCCATGAGGTCAGGGGAGCAGAGCAGGAAGTATGACATCATCACTCCACTCCGTTCCGCATGAGTGACGATGGTGACCCCGCTGGTATTACTGCTCTAATAGAACATTAGGAGATGATAAAATTGCAAATGAACAAGCACAGGAATAATTTATCATGTTTTTACAGGCCTGGCTTCCTTGTAAATGTGCAGACGCCATTGCCTTAACATTCCAGATGTGACCCGGGCTTTATTTCATTTTTTTTTTTCAGCAGTCCCCTTCCTAATGAATGTATATCATATTACCAGCCACCATAATTTACACACAGGAACAGATTCAATGTCCGGAGCACATTAATGTGCAGGCTGGCCCTTACAGTGCTGCGCTGTGGCTATTTGATATTATATTCTTCGAAACACTATGCCTGGGGTTGTTTGGTTGCCCACATTCGCATTTATACGTGCTTATGTGTTACTACGAGTGTATATATACATCTCAGCTTTCACGGTGATGGAAAACAAAGCTGGAAAACACCTGTCAGGGTGCTAAAGACACTCCGAATGGGTCGAAACGGAGATCGGGTCCTCATAGCTCATGGCTCTGAAGGAGTGGAGAAGGGAGGAGGATGGAGGATAGAGCCCGGGTTATGATGTCTCTGACTGATAGACAGCTATACAGACGCGCAGATCCAAGATCAGGTTTCTTTCCTGTTTACCGCTCCTGGCTCCCTGCTTGCCCCTTACTGGAAGCACTGCTACTCACCCAGGAAATGGGCTTTGCTTCCAGACACAGGGCCACCACACACAGCCTGTGCTAATAGCATTTATTTGTTTATCTGGACAAACTTTTGGCCCCTTCCTTATTTGATTTGCCCTCTCAACAGATTTCTCCCCCACCCCCCAATATCGTAATGACGGGAGATCGATAGGTAGGGACGAGACCTTCTAACAAAGGAGAGCGAGCGTGAACGCGAGAGAAGTAGAGGAGAGTATGAGGTGCGTGTAGAGGTGTACTGGATAAATGACACAGTGTCGGTGCAGCAGGGGACCGAGCCATGGACTAATGCTTCCCATCCCTTATGTTCTTCCTCCATCCCACGAAGAAGAGGGTAAAGGAGAAGAGAGCCCATCGGAGTCACACATCCATACTAAAGCGCCACTTTAGGCCTCCCCAGGCTCCCGCGCTTCTCTCAATCACCCAGCCCGAGCCCGGGCGAACGGAGACGGGCGCCTCCCCCGCGAAGCACCCCTAACGAGGGGTTAACACAGTGCCAGAGCTCCCATTATTGAGTGAATTTAGCACCTTGGACAGCGCACTAAAAATCTTTATTGCTTTGCTGACCCCCTCGTCATGTTCGTGTCTGTGTGTTGCGTCTGGGGCTGCCGGTGGGAGGCGGAGGGGGCTGATTGAAAGGCAATATGTCGGCTGGCAGGCAGGCACACATGCTCGGGGGCTTGTTCGCAGCGAGGGTTACACGCCGAGGGTGAGAACAATTTTCTGGTTGTCGCACTGCGAGCTTATTTCCTCAGCACCAGCACATTAACTTTTAAAAAGGGTTCCACTGGAGCTTCAGGGTTTAAAAAAAAAAAAAAAACGAACAGAAGAAGAGGGCTTGGAAGAAAGGAAATGAATACACAGTGTAAAGAACACTGTAAATAAATGTTTAATGTGTGAAAAGGTTGGTAATAAATAGGTTTTTGGTTATGGAAGTGAAAGTCAATTACCTGGAAGGAAAATAGCATTACTGTAGCCCATGCCTCCGTTTGCATGTACTAACATTAGTACTGTTGGTAGGAAGTGCTAGATGAAGTACAGGGGCTGTTAAGGTGTTTTCTAAGACATACCCCCTCTGCAAATGGTAGTGTAGGGGAGTTGTGGTCAGGACTATTGGCTAGCAATCCAAAGGTCACATGTTCAAACCCTGTCAGGGGCGATCTATGAACTGAAGGTCCCCTGTTAGCATTGTGGCCTTTAGCAAAGCACTTAACCTGATATTGTTGTAAAGGGACTGATCCTGTAGTAATTGTACTGTAAGTCTATTTGTGTCAGTCGAGTAGCGAAATAGACTAGAAAAATTTAACGTTTTGGTTAATTAAATCACACTTAAAGAAAATCTTTCTTTGTTAACATCCTTAAAATGCTCAGTTTTGTAAAATAATGGCACGTTTTTAAAAACTAGTTTTCAAAGAATGTCTTTTTTTATTAATATCATTATTTTTATTGTTTTAAGCCAGATATATTGTCTGAAAATTAGAACATTTCTGTGAGGTATTAATTTAATTGATCTAGTGATCATGTTTTGTGCATTTGACAGATGGAAAAATGGAAAGCTAAAGTGCCACCTTATAATCTTTCTGTCTTATAGGAGGTGATTCTGAAGAGGGCAGCAGACCTGGTGGAGGCTCTGTATGGGATGCCACACAATAATCAGGTAATATTCAAGTGAACAAGACAAGACTTAAGACCATAAACATTCTAGATGCACATATCCACCTGTTTCCGGGGGCACTACTGTAAAAAAGAACGTGGGTACAACTCCCGATGAGGCGACAGAAGTAGTATTATAATTGTATTTTGTGTGTTAATAAGCGAAGAGGCTAGTGTTTTTCAGATCATTGTTTAGTTTGTAAAGTTGCAAACCTTAATGAGAGATGTTGTAACTGCGCTCAGGGACAACATTTAATTTAGTACATTTATTAATAATATCACAATTTTCGTGCCCTGAATTGTCCTTACTTTACTGACCTTCCACAAAAATGCTGCTGCATGACTACAAGAGCATCCTGGCCCTGCAATACATGAACAACCCACTGTCTGTACTTCACCTGTCACTGATGCGTTTCCACTGTCGGCCAAAGGCGTGCTAGTGCATGCCAGGGCCAGTCGCATTTCCACTGTCAAATATGCGTTGCTAAAGTCTACTTATGCTAATCATTGCGATAATAAATACACACATTAATACCAGAGAATGCTCGAGGAACGCAGACAACTCATATATGATTATAATCCTGCATTTATTTGGTTTAATGTTTTATCTGTCTCTTCCCTGTGCCTTTGTTGATAATGCATTCGCATATCTGTAACACTCGGTTAACTCGTATAACTCATAACTCCTGTTTTCCTTTTATGAGCTCCCTCTGTTGCTCTGGCTGAAAGGATAACAGTATAGATAGACGGGAGAGATAGATTGCTCAAATGTCCTAAAATTAATAGAAATGCTCAGAAATGTGACGTAAACATATGATATTTTATCAGTATATAAATGGAAAGCAGGTGCAAATGAATAGGTACGTGTTCTCTTTTTATGTGAATATAAATATCAGTTAGATTCGGCATGATTGATGTGCACTCCTGACACAAATTAATAAATTACTGTTACTGTAACATTTTTTTTTTTGTAAAACATTATTCAAATATTCACAGTCTTTTAGTAAAGGCCAAATGTTCGCAAGTTTGGATCGCTAAATCTTGAATGACTGTCAAATGTTGATCGAATGAGTGTCACGTCCCACTTGTTTACTTCGAACCAGAAGACGGTCCCACTTTTGATGCTAGGCCTCATGGGGCGTAGGAAACTTGTGGATATAATTTGTGACTAAAATATATACTACATTTATTATAACATTTTAGAACTGACTGAGAGTGTGCAAACTGTGTTATTAGGGTTAAGATTGTGATACAGGATCAGTGTAAATAATACCATCCTCAAAAATGTAGCATTACAGATAAGCATTTGTTCCCAGTTAAGGCCATTACAGAGCTTTAAGGCCATATACTCATTCTCTAATATTCCCTAACATATTTCCTCAACATAAATCCCCCAACGCAATTCCTCCAGAGCTCTCTCTCATTGGTTTGAAGGACCACAAGGGCATCTTCAATGTTAGATCAGTTATGAACTGCGAGTGAGGGCATATGCTCATCGATTGCTGAGCTGAGCATGAGTGCAGTGATGCTGAATTATTTAGGCTGGGCAGTGGATGGAGCATGACTCCAGTCATCAACCCACTCAGAGAGTTCTCTCTCAGGAACCCCTATCCCCCCCAACTTCCACACAGTCCTGTCATCTTTATGAGGGTGAATTATGAGACCAAAATGTGCAGCCCTACTCTCCTCCACCCCAAACTACTGTGTTTTGCTGTGATCTAGACTGACTGGTATATATATATAAAAAAAAACCTCTTTGAAATTTGTAATGATTCTACTTCTAGATTTGGTTCTTTAGTATTAACAATATATTTACCCTCTTATTCACTGATTTGTATGATCATATTTGAATAGGTGGCAACACATGAGTTGCCTGTGCATAGGTTTAATTTTTTAAGAAAACTTTTAAATTACTAAACAGTAAGGTGCAGTGGGAAAATTTGTTTTTGAGGTTTTTAAATTGTTTCATAGTATTTTATAAAAGTATAAATTATTTTTTATATTATTTATTTATTAGTATTATAATTTTATTTGTATGTATTCATTGGGTTATATATTATTTTTAATGCATTTTATTGCATTATTTATACTGTATTAATATTTGAAGGAGGGTGTGTTTTTTTTTTTTTTTTTGTTTGTTTTCAGGCAGTTGTTGGCTTACTAATATCCTTCTAATCATGGCATTGGTTCATTTCTTTGTTGATCCTCACAGGAGATCATTCTAAAAAGAGCAGCGGATATCGCGGAGGCGCTTTACAACGTCCCACGTGGTCATAACCAGCTGCCAGGTCTGGCCAACAGCTCAGTCCACACTGGCATGATGGGAGTCAACTCCTTTCACAGCCAGCTCGCTGTCAATGTTTCTGAGTCCACACAAGCAGCCAATCAGGGTGAGCAGAGATGACGTCAGTTTTAAAACCTCAAGATTTTTTGGCCATTCACAAAACACAGAGACCGAGATTAATCCTAGGCTACTGTGATTGAATATGAGAGTTTGTGCTTGCGTGTGTGTGTGTGCGCAAAGAGAGATATCTAGAAAGACTAAGCAGTGAATTCATTTTACATGTGGTATTTTAGCACAATCCCCTGTTTTATTCACGAAACAGCCGTAAACCAGTTTAACCAGGCGCTAAATGTGCTGAAATATTGCTGCAGTGTATTTAATAAGTCATTGTCAATCTTCTCATCACAGACACCCCTCCTTTCTACTTAAGAGTGATTCTGTACAGTCCCAGTAAAGTGTGCCATGGTAGTCTGTAGTCTGCTGCATGGGGAAGTGGGTGAAAACTAGTGAGATAGACAGCATGCAGACAGATACAACCGTTCAGCAATGTGCCCTGAACCTCCAGGCTCTTTTGCCTCAGCATTCCTTGGCCTCTGTGACAGTGAATGATTTGTGTTAAGTCAGCAGTAATGTATCAGCCGTCTGAAGAAAGGGAGAATGAATAGTAAGCAGTGCAGAGATGAGCGCTGCCTTTGTACCAGACAGCGGGGACTCCTGGAGCGAGAACTTCCTGCTGCTTTCACCCATGTCAGCGTTTAATGTATATTTATAGTCTATATCCTCCTCCTGTCCTCTCTCTCTCTCCGTATGCTACTGACACACAGATCATTTTTTAAGGAATAGTTCGCTCCAAAAATAAAATTTGTCATCATTCATTCACCCTCATGTCATTCCAAATCTGTATGACTTTGTAACAAAAAAGGAGATATTCAGCAGAATCCTCACTGTGTTCTTTTCCATACAATGTAAGTCAATGGAGACCAGGAGCTGATACTGTTTGTTTCTTTATTTATTCTGTCTTTGTATTTTCTATGTCATGTTTGGCTCCTCTCATTCCTGTGTATGTGTGTTTTAGGTTTCAGTCGAAACACGAGCAGTGTATCCCCTCACGGTTATGTACCCAGCACGACACCCCAGCAGAGTAGCTACAGTACCGTCTCTACCAGTATGAATGGATATGGAAACACAGGCATGACCACGCTGGGAGGATCGCCCAACTTTCTCAACGGCTCTGCTGCCAACTCTCCTTATGCCAGTGAGTACTGACCTTCTATAACCCCTTTTGAGTCATTTGCACATAAATATGAGCATTCACATACAGTCAAACCAAAATGTTTTCAGACACCTTGAACATTTAATTCATTAATACAGTTTACTCACTATAGTTTAAAAAAATGGTAATAAAACAAGATCTCAGAGTTAAACTGTGTCAGAAAAAATTTATCTTAATTATGTCATATAACACTGAAACAAAACATGGTCAGTTTAAAGTGTCTGAATATTTTTTGGTTCCAAATTTTTTACTGGTTTTACTGTAGTCCACTGAATTTTTAGGTATAATATTTCTCAGTTTACCTTATTTTGCTATCCTCACTTACATAAATGAACTATATTGTCCTGCACCCACTAGTAAAAATATATCAAAAATGTCTGAATAATTTTTGGTTTGACTGTAAGTGATGGATGTGTATATATATATATATATATATATATATATAATTATTTATGCAGCAAGCAGCAAGGACACATTAAATTGATGAATTGACAGTAAAGACTTTTAGATTGTTACAAAAAGATTATATTTTAAATAAATGCTGCACTCTTGAACTGTTCATCAAAGAACCCTGAAAAAAATTGTATCAAGGTTTCCACAAAAAATTAAGCAGCAAATGTTTTCAACATTTATAATAATAAGAAATGTTTCTCAAGCACCAAATCAGAATGATTTCTGAAGGATCATGCGACACTGAAGTTTGGAGTAATGATGCTGAAAATTTAGCTCAATAAATTACAATTTAAATTATATTCACATAGAAAACTGTTACTTTAAATTATTATATTTCACAACATTACTGTTTTTATATATATTTTTGATCAAATAAATGCAGCCTTGGTGAGCATAAAAGGCTTCTTTCAAAAAGATTTTAAAAATGGTTCCAACCCCAAATGTTTGAACGGTAGTATATATATGTATATATAATATCCAAACGGGTCCTTGCATGCTAAACATAAACTGTAGTAACATTAACACATCTTACGCCTGTATCATATTTCACTCAGACCACCAAGTGAGCCAGTCCTGCCACAGGAGCCCCTATCTAAAATATTAGATGCCCCTTGGCTAGAGACATAAGTCAGATCAACAGTCATAGCTATTAAAGTGTGTGTCTCTTTAAGAGTAGAAATATAATCCCAGCCACTCTTTTCTTCAGTCATGATCAGACGCTGTCTATAATGCTTAGCCATTCGTATAACACCAATCTTCTTGCACAGCTTCTAAATTAAAGCGTCTTAATTAAATCAATAAACTAATTGCAGGAGAAGCAATTCAACTTCGGTACTTTGATTTCGAGATGTTAACAAGTATTTTAACAGGCTCACTGACTCCACGCTGACACTTTCAATCAATGCAAGAGAGCAGGCTTTGTGGGCTCCAATTTTCATTAATTGATTAGTTAGGCCTTCATAAATGGATTATGACACTATCAGGAGAATTTACTTAGAAAAGTGCCATAAAATTTAAGTGTACAATAATAACAACAATAAAGGTAGATCAGTGTATAAGAGAGCAGCTGAAATACGACAGGAGTAATTGTAAAATCGTTGAGGGGGAAAATGCTCTTAGGGTATTAATAGACAAAAGGAGAGGCGGTAGAGACGGGGCAGGGGAGGGACCAGCGCTAATGTTGTTCTGAGAGAAGAGGAGCTTGTGCAGTCAAAGAATACTATAATATAAATCATTTGACATTAAATATACATTTTCACATATATATTTTTTTTTTAATTACTTTTTTTTTTTTTCTTCTAGCATTTTAAAAAATATTGGCCTATACAAGACAAATATTTCATGGTTTTATGTTCAGTCCCTATACGTTGTGTACAGGACTATGAGGTATGCTCTGACCTATCCTAAACCCTTTTCCCTCTCTCGTTCATTCCCATCCCTCAGTTGTTCCTTCCAGTCCCACCATGGCCTCTTCCACCAGTCTTCCCTCCAACTGCAGCAGTTCCTCAGGCATCTTCTCTTTCTCTCCGGCCAACATGGTGTCTGCAGTCAAACAGAAGAGCGCTTTTGCTCCCGTCGTGCGGCCCCAGGCCTCGCCACCCCCCACCTGCACTAGTGCCAATGGAAACGGCCTCCAAGGTGAGTGGCACAGCAGAATATAAAGCTTGACCTATCCAAGAAAGGGCAAGCACAAATGTAATTAGGTTTAAATCTGTTACTTAAAATAAACAAATGTGAAGAAGAAAAGGATGCATACGGTTTTGTGTGTATAAAGTTTGGGGTCAGTAAGATGTTTTATTGTTTTTGAAAAAACAAATCTCTTATGCTCACCAAGGCTGCATTTTCTTTGATTAAAAATACAGGGAAAAAATATTAATAGTTTTAAATAGTTAATTTAGAAATAAAAAGGTTTCTATTATAATATATTGCAAAATTATTCCTTTGATGGCAAAGCTGAATTATCAGCATCATTACTCCAGTCTTCAGTGTCACATGATCCTTCAGAAATCATTCTAATATGCTGATTTGATGCTCAAGAAACATTTATTATTTTATTCAATGTTGAAATCAGTTGTGCTACTTAATATTTTTGTGGAAACAATTTTTTCAGGATTCTTTGATAAATAGAAAGTTCAAAAGAACAGCATTTATTTGAAATAGAAATCTTTTTGCATCAGTGTAAGTCTTTACTGTCACTTTTGATCAATTTAATGTTTCCATGCTGGATTAAAGTAATAATTTCTTCAAAATGTATAATATCTTACTGACCCCAAACTTTTGAATGGTAGTATGCAGCTCACTTGTTTTGAAACAGCGCTCGAGTGTCTAATCTACAACCTTCTAACACTTAGACAGCTGTCAGTTTGTCCTAACTTGTGGTAATCTGTTTTTACATTTGCTTCTCTGACCCAATAGCTCTCATTGTATTTAAAAAAAATAACTCTCTCTTTCTGTTTCCTTCATCTACCTCCCCCTTCCCCCTGCTTCCTCATTCTGCTTTCAGTAGATCAATCTTTTGTGGACTCTAGCAAGTACTCCACCGCCAGCTCCCTGCAGGGACTGGCCTTCTCCTGAAGTATGTTACACCTGTCTCACACTCTTTCTTCATCATCCTCTCTTTCTATCCATTAAGCCATCCATCAGCATGACTGTCAGAGCATCCTCTCCCTTCATCCTCCCTCGTTCTCCTCACTTCTGCTCGGTCACCAGGGGCCTGCTGCGTGTCTCAAAGAGCATGCCATATGTGTTTAATTTCCTGTCCGACTTCCTGTTTCCTGTGTCGAGTTTTTTGGCGGTTTTGTCAGTTAACTAACCAAACTAACTAACACATAAGTCCATCAATATAAAAATCCAAAAGGTGAATCTCAAGAAGAAAAATGTGTGAATTATTATTATATATATATATATATATATATAATTTTGTTTTAAAGTGAAAATACTTGGGGCCTTTGTTCAGTTTTCAATAGCCTGATGCATAAAAACACTCATGTGACATCTATAAAGATATATATATATATATATATATATATATATATATATATATATATATATAATTTTGTTTTAAAGTGAAAATACTTGGGGCATTTGTTCAGTTTTCAGTAGCTTGATGCATAAAAACACTCATGTGACATCTATAAAGATATGTTCACTGTTATCTGAAACAAAGCCATAATCAGCTTCCTCTGATTTATGACAATTACTCTGCGTAGCATTTGGCCCTGGGTGTTGAGCTGAAATATCTAGACATCCACAGTGAGACAATATTAAAGTAATTGAGCGTTTGAGGCAGACATCTCTTATCTGCGAGTGTGGAGTGCTTCCTCTCCGTATGTTGATATGCACTCAGCACTCTGACCTGATGACCGATTGTTGGTCACCACTCATTTTTTTTTCCATTCCAAATGAGGCAGAGACACTCAGGAAATAACCCAGGAATTAGAGATGAGGGACCAGAGAGAGGAAATCAATAGGAAGCCAATATGTTACATGAAAAATCTGGGGCGGTGATGTGGCCTGCTGAATGTGGAGAGCGATAGAGAGAAAAACCCGGCTCATGGGACTTCCTTCCTCTTGGCCAATAATGAATAGAAGTGATACTAATGTTTGACTGAACAATGTTTAGTGTTTGAGAACAAATATTATTTATCTAAGCTCAAGCTATTTTTGTTTAAATGTTGGCAAGCACGTTCATTTGGGTCATACTATGTATACACTGCATGCACTTTTTATTAGCATAGCTGTTTGTTTGTAATTTGTCTCGTAAAAAAGATGTCTGCATAAATGTGCGTCGGTCCCCATAGGCACATGAAATAAACACTCATCGAAACACAGGCGAAACCCTACACAGTCAAATAAAAACAGTTTTACATGACCTCTTTTTATTCAAGTCAAATATATTATTTAATATGACTGGATTATACTGGATTACACCAATGAAAGTCATTTTTAAGAGTATAAATAGCTAACAAATGCATGCATACTCTTTTTAGCGCTCTTGAGTTCGTCCTCTACGCTCTTGATGTAAATGAAAAGTCCCTCCGACTGTAAGAATATCCTGAACGTCTCCTTCGAACCCATGGAGCTTTGTCCTCATGGGAGAGAAGCATTAGCTAATGCGTTGCGAAGCCGTCCTATAGTGTTATCACTAATTGGATTGATGAATTGTTCATATAATGGCTCCCTGATGGGGAGACTGATATACAGCCTGTAAAGCAAGTCACTATTTATTCTGACAATGACTCCAATTAAACACGGACGACCTGCAACCTTAGGTGGATCATACAGAATAAAGATTATCCTCACCCACTCGCTGGGAATTGTACATCCTTCTGATTAATGTACAGCTTCAGTGTGATCGAAAGCACTGTGAATTATGGGATATACTTCTGCATTCGTTTAGTCTCTCTGTCCCTCCTTCAGCTGATTGAAGCCATATTTCTACCCTGTTGTTTGGATGTGATCCATGTGCATTGTCTTTAAACCCTTTTCTTTGCATATATTTACTTCAGAACTGTTGCACAACACCTCAGTAACCATATCAGGGTTATAATCGTTAACTAAAACTATTTTAATCACGACAACTCTCAGCGTGAATTATTTAAATGGCAATTATTGGCATGGGGCATGGAATGTACATATGCTTAATTTTGGCGGACGAGATCTGCTACGCTGCTGCTGAGCAAATACAAGAATTAAACAACGCTATCTCCAATTCATACATATTTTACGAGGTGGTAATTTGTACAAATTTGTACGACCTCACTCGTATGAATTCATGTGAACCCCAGTGATGGATAGGTTTAAGGGCAGGGTTAGGGGTAGGTAATTCGTAAGAATTCATACAAATTTGGCAACTCATAAAAATACGTACAATTTAGCAAAAAACGTACAAATTCATACAGTTGAGGTCATACAAATTAGCCACCTCGTAAAATACGTACGAATTGCAGTGAGATCAGGTTGGAATTAAAATAACATACATAAAGGACATGCTGCTGCAAGAATATATTAAAGGATTAGTTCACTTTGAAATGAAAATTAGCCCAACCTTTGCTCACCCTCAAGCCATCCTAGGTGTATATGACTTTCTTCTTTCTGATGAACATAATTGCAGAAATATTAATAAATATCCTGATGCATCCGAGCTTTATAACGACAGTGATAGGGTTCAATAAGTATGAGCTGAACAAAGTGCTTCCATCCACATCCATCCATCATAAATATGTGCTCCACACGGCTCCGAAGTGTTAATAAAGGCCTTCTGAAGTAAATCGATGAGTTTGTGTAAAATAAATATCCATATTTAACAAGTTATGAAGTCAGATATCGAGCTTCTGCCAGACCGCCTTCCATAAACAAGTTACGAAGAAAGTGTAAACTAGCGTCGCGTCAATTACACTTTTACCGTAAGTTTAATAGGGAAGGCGCATGATGTAGCGTAAGCTTTTTGAACTGCAAGAGGTATACACTTTCTGTGTATGTTGAATACAGAAGGCGGTCTGGCTCGAGCTCAATATTCGACTTCATAACTTGTTTAAATATGGATTTTTTTTTTTACACAAACACATCGCTTCACTTCAGAAGGCCTTTATTAACCCCCCAATGCCGTGTGGAGCACATATTTATGATGGATGGATGTGGATGGAAGCACTTTGTTCAGCTCATACTCATTGAACCCTATCACTGCCATTATAGGATCTTTTACGTCAGGATATTTATTAATATTTCTCCGATTGTCTGCATCAGAAACAACCAAGTCATATACACCTAGGATGGCTTGAGGGTGAGTAAAGGTTGGGCTAATTTTCATTTCAAAGTGAACTAATCCTTTAAAGCCCCCCTGGCAGATCTCAACACGTGGTGCTGGGGAGGAGGAGGGGTAAACAGAAGCTTGTGATCGCGTAGCAGGGCGCTTGGTTTCATGACTGAACAATGTGTATGTATTTAAAAAAAAATGTTAAATAAAATAAAGCTGAAATAAAAATATTAGATGAAAATTAGACATTTTCAGCAACTAACTAAAATAAGTTTGATAAGTTGAAGCACTAAAATTACTGGAAATAAAAGTAAAACTGAACTAAAAATGATAAAGCACATTTTACAAAATTGCTAAAAATTAAAGTAAAATTTAAATAAAAACTCAATTTAAAATATTAATAAACTATAAAAATTGTATAAAAATTGTGTGTGTGATTTTCAGACCTATATTGTGAAGTCAGCACAAAGCAGTACAGTATTTCAAACGCCCTCTCTTTCTTTCTCTCTTTGTGTCAGGTTGACTGTAACACAAGAAAACTGTCTTATTTGTTCATATCGTTTAAATAAGACATGCTCTCCAGATGCTTTTCTTTTGGGATTGTTGCATGACAGATGAAACCAAACAATCCCATGTCTTACCCTCCCTCTCTCTCTCTCTCTCTCTCCCTCTCTCTCTCTCTCTCTCTTTTCTCATGACTAGTGATCCCAGGGATGATTGTTCCTCCCATGTAGGGGCTTCTGGGCTGCTGAAAAGGCACATTTGATTTCAGCTCTCGCCAGAGAATCTACGGTCTGAGCTGAAGACAATTTCTGGCGGAGGAGACATGAAAACTGAACTTTTAAAACTCAGGCCTTTTGACAAAGGAATCTCATTTTATGGGAAGATAGTGTTTGTTTGCTTTTGTTTTTAAGCTAATATCTGGACTGCTCTACCGAAGGACTTTCCCCCTTGTGTTTTACCCATGCGTAAAGGAGGGATTTCTTTTTCATTTTATTCATGGGCTTTTTTGAAGAATTTCAATGATATCATGCCTTTTTTACAGACTGTATCACACAAACATGACACTTTAGGAGCGGGTGCATCTGTAATGTTCCCGAGAGCAGTGACGGGCAACGGCACAGATCTCTGTTAATACTGACCAGTTTTTATATAAACAGACACAGTAGTGCAAAATCCAAATGAGAACATTTAGGCCAACTGTTTAAACACAAAAAAGAAGAGGGGAGGGTTTTTTTTTGTTGTTGTTGTTGTTTTTGTTTTTTCCCCCAGAGAAAAGCCAACAAATAGTTTGCCATAATCTTGTTTGTTTTTTTAGTAAATGAAATTGTAGCGCCATACTCACTTCCCTGTTGTAATCTTTTGTGAAGAGTCATATGAAGCATCTGGGTACCAGCCGGTTTGGATGGCTACGATGTAGGAAAGTTATTTAAGAGTTATTAAATGCTGTCATGGTGTAATTTTTCAATGTCCAGATCTGTCCTCAAAGAGAAGAAAAAGCGACCCAATTTCCACAACAAATCAGTGTTTATGTTCATGCAAATATTTGCTGCTAAACAGAGCAGAGATATGCAGTAAACAGATGGACTGAAGGACAACACCCTCAGTTGCCATGCCATTTAATTAAAAAAAAAAAGTCTGAATTTTATGTGCTCAAAGAATGTGATGATTTGTTGATCTTTTTGTTTTTGCTTTGTCTATGAAAAAACGAAACTGTGATTATATAAATTTGAATGTGTTTGGTTTGCTGTGTTCACTAGTGAAGGATATAGGTTAAATGAAGTATAAGAGGAATACTATTTCAGAGCCGACTGTTAAAACAACCCGTTTTTCCTTTTTGTGTGTTTCTTTGGCTTGTTTTGGGGGACATGACTTGAATTAACAAAGTATTTTCATGTTTAGACAGCACTGTATGAAGAACGCTTTCCAAATGTGTCAAACACCCAACATACAGCAGTTTGATTGGCTTACTTTGGTAGTCGTCTATTTTTGTACATATACTTTCTGTTGCCAAAGTCTGTTTTATTTGTATTTATCTCAGAATGGCTTAAGGCAGCTCACAATAACACTGATGATCGGTTCATTTCATAAGTTACACAAAACTTCAGCAAACACAAATCAAGGATTCTGGACAAAAAGAGGGGAGTCTGTAAAATATCCATATAAATAATGTATGTATATCCAGATTTTGTATATTCTTTTCTCCCCAAAGTTACTTTGATTGTGGAAGGTTTTTCGTGATTATTTGTCCATCTGTTTGCTTTCATCACCGACATTGTCTTTATTGTTAATGTTTTTGTCTGCAATTAGGTCCATGTTTTGTATCATGTCAAGCTTCCATTTTTTTAAGTTGTATTCATAAAAAAGCCATTGTCTATTTTTGTATAATTTGTAAGTTAAAAAGCAATTGTTTTCCTTTTGGAATTTTTAATGTATGGCAAAAAAGTAGCATCTCACAGCATTTAGTTATGTAGATTTTTTAAAAAGTTATATATATATACATATATATATTATAAATGATGAATATATAAATCTATATCTTTTTCTTTAAAGACTTACAGAACCTGTACTATTGTAATAATATGCATGGGCTCTTCTCTGAGAGTGATGGTTTTATTTTGCGTGTCAAAACTAGGAGGACATTTTTGATGAAGTTTTAATCTCTGTTCTTTTTTGTCTTTTCTTTCCTCTTTTATTTATCTGATTATTTATGCCTGCTTATAAATCTGTCTATTCCATTTTCTCTCTCTCACGTTTATCAGTACCAGCAGTATAGATGCCTTAACAATGCAAACCCATAAGTGTACAATCACTTGTACGGACTTCATAACCACCATCACCAATTACAGTAGCCACAGAGTCCCTTAAGGGATTTCTTTCTGGAAAAAAAGCACAAATCAGTCTGTTTTACCTAAAGCAAGGAGGGTTAAATGAATTATTTGTCCTTTTTCTGTTGTTTGTATTATAAAGGATAATGAAAGGGAACTTGAAGGAATATAAAGAGAGATTATATGATTCATATTTTATGTGTTGCTGGTGGGATGGGGGTTGCACTTTCTCATTAATTTAAAGCAAAAGTCTGCCTTTTTCCATTCGTTTATTTCTGCTGCGTTCACGAGAGGGGGAGAAGCTCAAAGCCATATTCCACAGTGTCACCGTTCGCTCGAAGGGGACGTACACTTTAGCTGGAGGTGCATGTGAGCCTGCATGTTCTGGGTCGTAGTATGTTTTTCGTGCTGCAGCACTCTGTAAGGTACCATTTGGCGTATTTCTCACCCTGAGCAAAGTGACTCGATTTCAGAGCACAACGCCTTGCCCCCAGAGCTGAGGTGCTGCTTACTCCCAGTCTGTAACGCTGTGTCTAATTCTACTGTCAGCCGAATCAGCCTTCAATGATCGGTCTTCAGGACTCTTTTATGAATGGTTTAAGTGCTGTCTCCTGTAATGTGTGTCTGCACTCTGCCATCTAACAGAAAATGGCTTTTAATATGCTGATTTGGGGTTTGTGTGGGGACTTTTTATCAGAAATGACTGATGATTGAGCATTCATGATATTTTTCTTTCCCTATGTGGCTGTTACACATTGGTTACTTTGTTAGCAGCTCCATCGCAATGATTAAGATGGACTTCTTATAAAATGACAAGCATTTGTAGGACACAAGACTCGAACCAAAAAGATGGTCCCCTTTTTTTCTGCCTCCTATTCTTGTGTTTGTTTGTTTCAATTTTTGACTGGATACACACTGAACCGTTCTATTGATAGGAAAACTCAAGACAAAAACTACTGTATAGATTGTTATCATTTTTTGATGAAAGCTGTAAAATAACTTTTCAAAGTTCACAATATTAAATTAAAGTTACTTCTTGTCTGTGATCTTTTGTCTTCCTTGAGCTTTTCTTCTAGAAGAAGCAGGTGTTTGGTGGGAGCATGTTAGGAACATAGACGTTATAAACATAACACAGCATGTTATTTTTGCGCCATCTTATCGCCAACAGATGTATGATTGTTTGTTATCTCCGGGGAGCGATCTCTCCTTGGGCCCAGCCCACTTTCCATCTACCACAACCAGCCAGTTCCCCTTAAAGTGGCACATTTTAATTAGCCCCATTCATTAAATTATTATATACCTGAAAGCGTAATGAATGTAGGCAAACATGTTAATGATGGGCTCCTCAACTTATTAATTGAACTATGCATTGCATTTAATTGACTCATTCATTTGCATTTACAGTCATCAGCAAAAATTAATCTTTTTTTTTTTTTTTTTTTAGTTTGCATATTTAATTTAAGATGCTCTTGATCTGATTAGCTTGTAAAAGTCACTGACAGGATTCTGCTGACCCTGTTGCATGAGGGCAAACTCCACCTCCACACAGGGCTTGAAAGAGAGATTCACATGACCCTGAAACATTAGTGAAATGCAAGTTTGAATCGTTAATAACATCAGCCATTAAATCAAAACACGGCCTGTGTGCTCCAGTAGGAATTGCTGTTGTTTTAAGGCCTGAATCAGTAGTTGTCTGTTTGCTAAAACAAAGAGAAGACCACAAATGAGTTGAAACTATTTGATTTCTTTTAATGTGAGGGCATTTAAATTAACTGGTTTTATTAATCAAAACTTGTATGTAACATAAGTGAATAACTCTAAATATGTTAGGCAAAAATAATTTTTAAATATGTCAAGTAGGAATAGTATTTTTTTATTTTAAAGACTGGCATATACACCGATCAGGCATAACATTATGACTACCTTCCTAATATTGTGTTGGTCCCCTTTTGCTGCCCCTGAAGGTGTGCTGTGGTATCTGGAACCAAAATGTTAGCAGCAGATCCTTTAAGTCCTGTAAGTTGCGAGGTGGAGCCTCCATGGATCGGACTTGTTTGTTCAGCACATCCCACAGATGCTCGATTGGATTGAGATCTAGGGAATTTGGAGGCCAAGTCAAAACTCATTGTTGTGCTCCTCAAACCATTCCTGAACCATTTTTGCTTTGTGGCAGGGCGCATTATCCTGCTGAAAGAGGCCACAGCCACCAGGGAATACCGTTTCCATGAAAGGGTGTACATGGTCTGCAACAATGCTTAGGTAGGTGGTATGTGTCAAAGTAACATCCACATGGATGGCAGGACCCAAGGTTTCCCAGCAGAACATTGCCCAGAGCATCACATTGCCTCTGCCAGCTTGCCTTCTTCCCATAGCCCCAGGTAAGCAACGCACACGCACCCGGCCATCCACGTGATATAAAAGAAAACGTGATTCATCAGACCAGGCCACCTTCTTCCATTGCTCCGTGGTCCAGTTCTGATGCTCATGTGCCCACTATTGGCGCTTTCGGCGGTGGATAGGGGTCAGTATGGTCACCCTGACTGGTCTGCGGCTATACAGCCCCATACGCAACAAACTGCAATGCACTGTGTATTCTGACACCTTTCTATCAGAACCAGCATTAACTTCTTGAGCAATTTGAGCTACAGTATCTCGTCTGTTGGATCGGATCACACAGGCCAGCCTTCGCTCCCCACATGCATCAATGAGCCATGGCCGCACATGACTCTGTCGCCGGTTCACCACCGTTCCTTCCTTGGACCACTTTTGACGGATACTGACCACTGCAGACCGGGAACACCCCACAAGAGCTACAGTTTTGGAGATGCTCTGACCCAGTCGTCTAGCCATCACAATTTGGCCCTTGTCAAACTCGCTCAAATCCTTACGCTTGCCCATATAAAGGTATATCAATCATCACAACTCTCAGAATAGTTTTAACAAGTATGGACTTGCTACTGCTAATACAGATACACTGCTGTGAGCATATAAGATATGCTGCTGCTGCATAAATAGACATATTTAAATCCCATAGCAGATCTAGGTAGGCTGCAGGACTTACAGCAAACAATGAACCAGACTAAATGTTGAGCAAGCAGTGACCGCAGGATCAGCAAAGGCCATTCAGCTTGTGACATGTGGTAATGATGATTTGTATTTATTATATATATCAAGTCTGACCTTTGAATTCTTTGAATTGCTGCCTGGTTCCTAATGTCTCAGTGTTTTGGAGTCGCTAATTATCAGTTTTATGTCAGTATTTTTGTACAGCCATTTGCCATATGGAAGTAAGATGACAGAGCTTTGAATAGCCATTAGCTAATGGATTTTTGAGAGACATGGCCACCCCCCTCGCCCCAAACCTTCAGTCCACACCCTGCAGTGAGGCACTTAGCAAACAAAGCCCTCTTTGAACATTAAACATCACAAGTGAAGGATTACTTATCTCCCCTTCTCGCTCTCGCTCTCTCTTACTGTGTCTTTTTCTATCTTTCTGTCACTCTTCTCACTCTCTCTTCGTCACAGATCCCAGGGGAAGACTGTCTGGAAGCTAATGCACAGGAATGAGTGATAGATGACAATTTGAACAGAGGTGTGTGCGCATCTCTCTCCACTTGTCATTGTTGACATTTGCTGACAGAAACTCTATAGAGCAAATCAGCCTCTTCCAGTGTTAATGAGGGAGCTGATTATTTTTATATGGCACTTATAAAGCTGACACATCAGAGCATGAGTACTAAGCACCCAGAGGAAAAATTTATATTGCTCAGTGGTTGCTCCTTCAGTTTGTAGTTTTGTGTAATTTAAGTAGCACCTTGTTTCTCTTAAAATTAATTGTAAGAAAATCTATCTATCTATCTATCTATCTATCTATCTATCTATCTATCTATCTATCTATCTATCAATAATACATATAATCATACAGCTTATCAATAATATATTTATATTATTTACATATTTGTAAAATGTTTGTGTTTAATATTATATAATTTATATATTAATATATAATATTGTAAACATAGTTTATAAGCATTAGTGCATGTAGTTATTATCATGCAGGGAATGTTCTTTACTGCACAAATACCTGCTCAAAAACATTTCAGATTATACCTTAAGATAAAGACTAATACATGCAGAAACTACCCCAAACCAAATAAATAAATTAATAAATAAAGTAGATCGTCTCCAGCTCTTCCCATGAGCAGGGATAGAGGGGGAGAGGAGAGCTGAAAGGCATCTTTGAGAGGGAAAACAGGGGTCCCACTGGGGAGCTTGGGGAGAACGGAGAAAAGGAGAAAACAAGGAAAGAGCAAGACAAAGACGGCGAACTGAAAAGAGGAAAAAAATTTGAATGAATAAAAAGCCACAAGAGAGGAGAGGACACGATACAGAGAGAAACGGAGAGCGAGCGAGTGAAAGGGTCCTCATAGTCCACAGAGAGACGAGAGAGATACCAGAGATCAGAGAGGGATGTTCGAACCGATGCGGGAAGGCACCAAAAGAGAGAAGGAAATGCTGCCTGGTACCTGAGCGTGGGGGTACAGGTTGGGGGGGTGGCCCTCCTGGGAGACGCAGGCCTGTCATCGCAACACAAAAACACTGCAGGCCGAGCCATGGGGATAGTGGGATGTGGGGAATAAGGGGTAGGAGGGGTTGGGACTGTCTTTCAGCCCAGGGGCCTCTTCAGGCACAGAAACACTTCACACACAAGAGGGCCACAATAATGCAGCCAATGCAAACTCAAATGTCCTTTACATGACTCCACTGTTCTACTCATCAGGTCTTCAACAGATCATAAAGGACATGTACTATCAAAACATTTGGCCCCACATGATGAGTGACAATTCCCTTTTGGAGATAGAGTTGAATTGTTTGCATGGGATTATCATGGTTGTTAAATAAAGACAGCTTGAAATGGGTTCATTGTTCACATCTTTTTCAATACGAAGTTTCAGTTTCAAGCATGGCTACATTACAAAGCTTAGCTTATAGGCTATATTATATTTTATTACACCCTATTTATATTATTATATTTATGTTATAATATTTAATAACAGGTGTGATGTCTCGCACTTTCCCATTCACAGCTCACATTGAGTCGCTATACTGTTGAATGAATAATCTGTCAATCCCAATTTCTCGTGATAGTGTTGAATATATCCTGCTGTAACCATAATGAATATAAAGTAAATCAAAGATGGTGACGTCCGTAGCACTGGTGAGTCTAATGGCAAATTCCAATCGTAAGTGAGCATTCCTATGCCCTACTCACTCCAAAGGGCAGAGCCATGGAAGTTGGGACTTTGGAGGGAGCAGGGCACTTGTGTGTCATTATGAAGCTGTGTATGTGTGTGTTACCGATGTGTTCTAAGTTAAGCATTAATGACATAATGCATTAAACACATTTCCATGAAACTTTGAAACTTTTTGAAACTTTTTAAAACTTAATATGAAATATGTGTAATATATCACAACAAAACAACTTTAATTATTCTGTTACTTTAACTCCAACTCTCCCGCCATATCTAGAAAATGAATCGTGAGGACTTGTCACCCTGGGTCACATGACCGTAAGCAATTAAATTTACTTCCTTGAAGTGATGTTCCCTTTGCTAACGGACGTTATTTGGGTTAGCCGTTACGCTTTCTCCAATGGTAAAAGATACAGACCTTGTCATCTCCCTATAATATACAGTCTCTGGCGGAACCTTTGCAATTGTTTAATGCAGCATTCTATGTGTATATAGGTATTTTAAATGTTCAAAAAAGAGTGCAGTAAATTAAATGCGATATGCGGTGATGTCACAATCGTGATGCATTGTGGTATATGGAGCTGCCTGAAGTGTAGGGCTGCGTTCCACTCCAGTTTTAGACACGCACTCACGAACTTCCCTAAGCACTTCCCCTCGGGGGAATCCCTGCCACCGTTTTGAAGTGTGTTCCACTTCGTGAAGTGGATGAGGGAAGTTTATATGGACAGACCCTCACTCCCTCGATTTTGACAGAGGGAGCGAGTCTACTTCATATACACTTCAGGCAGCTCCATAACCCACAATGCAAAACAATTGTGACATCACCGCATATTGCGTCTAATTTACCCCACTACAAACAACTCTATGATATATTAATTATTTTTTCAAATATTTAAAACACACATATATACATAGAATGCTGCATTAAACAATTTTGTAAGGGGAAAAACAAAAAATAAATCAGTTCATTGCGGATTCCAGTGAACTGTGATCAAGGGCTTAGGACGTTCCAATTCAGCCCATACGTAAGCAACGTAAGCAATGACGTACATCCAGGGAAGTTAGCGAGGGAAGGGCATTTAAAAAACGAACTGGAACGCAGCCCAGGCCTACATATGAAGTAGACTTGCTCCCTCTGTCAAAATCAATGGAGCGAGGGTCTGTTCATATAAACTTCCCTCATCCACTTCACAAAGTGGAACGCACTTCAAAATGGCGGCAGTGATTCCCCCGAGGGGAAGTGCTTAGGAAGTTTGCGAGTGTGTGTCTAAAAGCGGAGTGGAACGCAGCCTTGGGAGGGCCCTTCATGAATGGATTCAGTTGTTCATTTTCGTTTGGAACACCCCTACAAATGGCGACCCCTTACCGATGTGCCCTTAAGGGTGTAAAAACGCAGTTTGGAATTCGCCCCTTATCACAGTTGAGGCGTCGCAAGTTCATCCGTCATATATGAATTAACCGAAAGCGGTTTTTAGTGTACAGAGGGTGTAGAGCGGAGCATTTGAGTAATGGGCGGACCACACACCTGACAGCACTGGTGGAAGATAGTAAAACCATCAGACCACACACACAGATCATATCTTAATAAGTTACCGAAGCCACAAAAAAAACCAAAAAAACGCCATTTCATTTTTATACACAAAAACGCGAACTATGTTGAACTGTATGACAACAAGTTCACAGTAAAAATGTACTGGTGTGAGTTCAATTATTGAATTCTGTTGTTGCTCTCGTAAATAACTGAATTGTGTGTGAACTGTGTGTGAACTGAACCATAAGCACTCAAATACAGGACTGTCAACAGTATTCTGCTGCTGTAACTGTGAACATACTGTTTTTTTTTTTTGTTGTTGTTGTTGTTGTTTTTTTCATTTTCATGTAAGGCTGTCTTACTATATTAAGTCATAATATAACAATGCCTAATGAGAGGTTATAAAATGTATGTTTTTCATTAATCTTCTAAACAGTCATATTGACGTTTGTCTGTAATGACCAATTCTGATGTAGGTTCGACTTGCAAAAGCCTTCCAGATTTTTTTGCATTGTAGACACTTCCCTCTAGACATGACTGGAGATTTACTGTTATTAACATGCTCTCTGAGAAAGGGCAAAATCATAAATCAGGATTTACTTCATATTCTGCACATCAGTGTCCATCTTCAGCAGTTTGAAGTCTGTGCTGGATGCTCCACTGCGTCACTTTATGCAGGACATTTGTTGCAAGAATTTGTGATGTAATCTTTATCTTCCGCTAAACTGCTGTTATCCACTGTAACAAGATCATTGAGTAACTCAAGAACTAAATCAGTCCAATTTGCAAATGAATCATGAAGGGTCCATTCACACAAAAAAAAAACATGATAGTCGGACATGTTTGATCTTTGTGCTCACATTGACGATGAACTATCATACACTACTGTTCAAAAGTCTCTTATGCTCACCAACAGTAATTTTGTGAATATTTAAAATTTTCAGCAGCCATTACTCCAATCCTCAGTGTCACGTGATTCTTCAGAAATCATTCTAATATGCTGATTTGCTGCTCAAGAAACATTTCTTATTTTTATCAATGTTGAAAACAGTTGTGTTGCTTTTAATATCTTTTTTTTTTTTTTTTTTTAAATTAAAGATGTTAAATTAAACCAGTTAAACCCAAACTTTGAACAGTATATGTCCACTCTAGGTCTTAGACTTACAAGAGAATATTAAAGCACCAAAATATTCAATGAGTATATATAACCAGCAAAGACTTGCAATCCGATTGCAATCCGATGTTCTGATTCAGGGATTTTGATGACAGCTTTTCCAGTCTTTTCCTTTTACTTTTCATATTCTTTAATGTTTATTGATCTGGTACTGAATAGTTAAGGGCAGTCTATGGCTGTAGACTGCAACTCTACCTCTTTAATTTTACTCACAGTCTCGGTGTCATACAATGCAAAAGGTGCAATCCTGACTGGACAGAAATACAGTGGTGACACTGTTCATTTAACACTGTGTTTTACCAAGGCTGCACTGCAGGGCTTTGATGTAAGTTTCACCCTAATCAGAACACCCACAGTAGGTGTTCCAGCATGAACCCGAATGTGCTGTGGCCGAGGCTCGTGGTGGCGCATGTTGTGTTTGATATTTATTCTAATTGCTGCGGGTAATTTGCTGTGAGTAGGACTAATGAGAGGGTCGGAGGGACCTAATGGATGACGGAGGCTGCATTTAGCCGTTTAGATATCACAGGTGGCACCACAGAGAATGAGGCAACATGAACTCTGTTAGACAAACCTGCATATATTACTGTTCGTTTGATTGCTCTGGCTATTCTCACCTCCTGCTGCGGCTGCCAATTGGCTGTGATTCAGTAAATTGACTGAAGAGTGGCAGAGGAGTGAGATAGCTGAATTATGAATGTGGTGCCATTAGTACAGGTATCGGTGTGTTTAGCTGTTTATTCCTCGACAGTAATTATTTATCACAATGTGTGATTATGATTACAACATCATAAAGGAGATAAATGGACAGGGACACCACGATAAATCCTCAAAGCTAATAGAGCATGTGCATTTACAGGAGTGCATTACGCATCGGTGAACTTTGGCTTTTCTGATAACTGTTCGATCTAAGTGACCTCTAACAGCCTTCATCAACTAAACATATTCCATAACAGGTACATGTGAGGATAGAACTCTTAAAGGGATAGTTCACCCAAAAATAATAATAAAAAAAAATCTTTCTTTCTTTTGCATAACACAAAAGCAGATATTTTGAAGAATGTTTTTAACCACAATGAAAGTCAATGAGGTCCAAAACATCACTGAATCCCATTGGCTTTAACTGTATAAACCAGTGGTTCCCAAAGGCCACGGCAAGGCTAAGGGATAGTTTACAGTAAGCAGATTGTTACTGTATGCAAAAAAAAAAAAAAAAAAACTCTTCAGGGTGATACGAAAAAGCGTCCGCTGCCATCTTGGCCGAATCCAATAACAAACGTCTAACCAATCAGCATTAGGGGGCGTATGACGGTCGAGAACAAGCACGAGTGAGATTTGAAAATAAGAAAGAAATAAAAACCGCAGAATGAGAACAAAACAGCTCAAAAGAATATCACTGGAATGAAGGTTTATGGGCAAGTGCTTTAGGACCTGGTTATATTAGAAAAGCTTTCCAGCACTAAAGAGAGCTAAGAGGGAAGGCCTGAAAACTGCTTTGATCCCACTTTTCATGTGAGTATACTGGGTTTTGATTGTCTGGAGCTGCTGTGCTGTTTGCAACTAACAAAAACTTTGTATTAACTCGTGTGTACTGTATGTTCATTTTTTGTGCTTCCTTGTCGTTCGTTTATCAACTGCGCTTTGTTTTTCGTGAAGCATTTTGTTTTGCGTCAGCTGTGATAAACAGACATCCACTCGCATTGCGTGTATAACAGCGGCCAGATAGTAAGAGTTGTGCAGTTAAATGATTGCGTACTGATGGCCACTAGAGAATGACGTCATTGGTAGTGCATTTGCCTCGCATGCAAGCAGCAATGTGGCCAGGGTTCGAGACCGACTCAGAGCAGGGTGGTTAGAATTGGAGTGTGAGTTTTGGAGGCAGAGCAATGAAGAGAGGGGTGGGTTTGTTTGGGTTGATTTCAAATATCAGCAATGTCTAGCATAGTTCAAATATCACTTACTGCACCTTTAATATCGCATGGTTTATATACATGCAGTTGCTGATTGGGCTAACATTTTTGACACACCCACCAAACAAGAGAAAATGTATCTCAAACCCTGTTGCACACCTTTTCCAGAAAACATTTTGTTCAACCCGGAAAACGTTGCACGTTCAACAAAACGTTGCACACCGGTTTGAGCTTGAACGTGCCCCACGTGTCACTCCCAGATAACTGAAAACGGGCAAGAGGCGGTACGTGGTTGGAACTGAAGTGCCTGGTTGCTGAAACCACGCCCGCCTAACACGACGTGACCATGTTAGCAGGCTAAGGACCTATCTGTCTATCTTAGATACTGTCTAATATATATATATAAAGATTACATACTATCTAATATATTAATAAAGATAACAAGTTATATCATTTGAAATTTCTAAAGGTTTACTGTCAATCTACGGTGTCTTTTTTACAATATAGATGTTCCAGCACCAGTAATATTGTAATTTGTGTCCGGTGTGCAACAAGCAAAATCAGAACGAAACTTCATACCTTTGTAATGAAATAGCGATCCCGAGATGAATCCAATCCGTCTCACTTGGGTAATGTTAAAATGAGCGTCCATTGAAAAACCATAGCACTTTTTGTCCACAAAAGCGGTAAATCCATGAAATATTGATATATATATCAGATTTTGTGGTGTCTTGAGAGGCATATTCTCCAGCCATTGTCATTGTGGTAAATCTGGGGGACAAAACTTTTAGCCAATGCCAAGACAATCGAACAACGTGTGTTCTGTTTATCTTCCGCATGTGTGCACATGTACACAGACGCACATCTGTCTCTACCATTAACACAGCAAGCCATATTATTTTGTATAAAAATAATCTCGAAAAAATGCACAAATACGGCAGAGATGCCAAGTTCAGCAGCTAGAATTAGCTGAGGTAACGTGAGAGCTCAGACAGCAGCGGCAAACTACCTGTCACTCAAGTGGCCACACCCTTAATTATGCAGAACTTAATATAATTTTGGATGAGTTATAAAAAATAAAAAAAAATCCATCTCCCTCAAAGTTGCCATGAAGGGCAAAATTAGCTGTATAGACCAAAACCACAATTTGTACCAGCCTGTAAACATGTTTTTTTCTGCTGTAAAGTTGGGCATTTTAACATGAGATTCTGCTCTCTTTTGGAGCCTGTCCCTAGCAGCCAGTTTAAGTCACTTCCGTATGGGCTTCAAGAGAAGCTGGGGGAGGTTGCCACTTGGGTGATACAAGACCCCACTGTGAAATCATCCCACTTATTATGTGGCTAAACTGTAAAAAATTATTTTTATGATTTGTCTTTAAATATTTTTTATTAGAAATTTTAACAGCAAGTCAGTTGTTATTACACTTTTTTAAAATGCAAACAAAACTTACATTCTAACAAATAGGCATAAAAAAGAAGAAGAAGAAAAAAAGACAATAGTCATAAAAGATTTGGTTAAACAGAAAATATAAATAAAATATCCCCCCATCCAAAAATTCAACCCATAAGTGCTATCCAGTGGTAAAAGTAGGTAATGTAGGCATGATAAACATATTAATCACAAGTTTGCAAAAAGGAAATAAAAGGGGACCAAATTTTAACAAAGTAACAAAGTTACTTCAAATAACAAATAACAAAGTCTTGTCTATTAGGTTATACCTAATTCTTTCCAGATGTAGTGTACCTGACAATTCTGTCAGCCATAATTTAAGAATTGGAACTTCCTTTTTCTTCCAAAACAAAAGAATACGTTTTTTGGCAGATATTAACCCATACGAAACAAACTGTTGTTGTACCCGTGCAAGTCTTAAAAATTCTTCGGAAACTCCAAATATAATAAATATAGGATCTGGTTCAATAAACATATCTAATGTATCTGAAAAAACCTGGAAAATTCTGTTCCAGAAACTTTGTAATTTTGGACACATGACGTAGCAGTGAGACAGGTTACAATCTAAAAATTGACATTTGTCACATAATGGAGACACTTCTGGAAATATTTTATTTAATTTACACTTGGAATAATGAAGCCTATGAAGCACTTTAAACTGAATAAGACAAAATCTGTGGATCAGTTCAAGACTTTGTTCCCAAATTTCACTAGGAATTTCTACTGCAAGTTCTTCTCAGGCAGATTTATAATAGATCAATAGATATAATAGATTTTATTTTAATAGATTTATCATCTATTTAGATGATAGATGGACTTTTCACTTGTTCACAAGCCTTGTAGAGCAACAAGGTGGTACTACTATCTCGAAGACATCTTTCCAGAAATGTGTCCAGATACATAGGTGTAGCCGTGACATAATTAGAAATGTTAGTCTTCACAAAGTCTCTATTTGTTATCACAACGGTTTTTCTTTTGTCAAATCAACTTAGACAATAAATGTGGTTCAGATAACATATTTTGAGTTTCTGTTGATTAAATAAATTGCCTTCATTGTATTAACTCAAATTTTTAATTTCAATGAACTCAAAATTTTGAGGCAACCAGGTAACTTAATTTTTTAAGTTAAACCAACAATTCTTTTTTACAGTGTTCTTGCCGTGTAAAAAATATTGAATGATGCATGGTTCTGCACTTAGCATGGGCAAGTTTGGAAAGGACTGCCAACTTCTGACACCAAGGACAAATGGATTTGCAACGTTCCCTTTGTCATGTCCAGAGTAGACAACCTCCATACAAGAAAATATGACTGAAGCATATCTCGCCCTTGGATTCACCAGTACAATGGTGGGTAATGAAGAGAGACCAGTGTGTTGTGTGCCTAAAAATTTTAGCTTCTGATGGTATGAACTGTTGTAGTACTGTATTACTTATAACATTTTAAATATATCCTATAAGATTTTTCCAAGCAAAGCCATGAGAACCAGTAATATAAACCAATAAAACATAAATAATGACTGAATTTTCATTTACGGGTGAAGTAGTCTTTTAAACTTAGACAACAATTGTTTACTTGTGTCCTGTCCAATCCTTATGCTTCAGTGTGAGCATCCCAGTTGAATACTATATTGGCAAAAGTAATTATCACTGTCTTGTATAGCACTAATTCTGTGTGACATTTGGACATGGAGCAAATCAGCCCTTGATTTGTTCTTAATGGGGTCAGAATAGAAGCTTGTTCATTTGACAGGACTCTCCATTGACAGAGACACATTGATTGATGCTTTGTAGTGATTTCCCATGTTATATATTCTTTTCTTTTAATTACGTTTCCCAAGCATCATTAAGTGCCATTATACTATAATGACAGAACTGCAGAGTCACAAGACAAGCTAATTGGTGATTAATGTTGTGTATCAGTGATGGAAGATTTGTAATTTAATGAAACAGTTCTGTATTTAAATGCTGAATTCGTACAAACGTAACAGATATTGTGAATGTGATTCTGTCTATCCATCTATGAACCACGACACCAAGACAAAACATGCCCCAGCTGTTCTTGTAACAATATACAAAACCCTCCAAAAGGAATTATGGTTTATTAAAGCAGGGCGGTTTTCACTGTTTTATAAATACTGCGAGAGGAAAATAAATGTGCACGTTTGTTTTCTCTTCCTCGTTGCCTCTGTTTCTCTCTGTTCGTCTTTTTTGCATCTTCATACATGCCTCATAGTTTACTTGTTCGTCTATCCATCTCAGCTTCGTGTGTGCGTGTGTGTGTGTGTGATTGTGAAATATCTATCTTTCCATCCACACATCCATCCTCGCCACCACCCCCATGCTCCGTCTTGGCGCGTTCATACCCCGCTCCTGGCTCATCTCCTCTGGGCTGGAGGGCTTGTGAAAGCCTCCTGTTTACAGGCCCTGTTGCCCACTAAAATCAGCTACAGATTCCCATTAATTTCTGCTTGTTGCTGTTGTACCCCAGCCAATGAAACAGTGTGTGACCACCGCACAGCCCTATCCACTTTGGAGCGGAGGCTGCCAAGGCGCCGTTTAACCCTGTGTGCTGGAGAGGGCAGGCACATATAACTCTTCCTAATGTATTGTCCTTCGTATGGGCTTCGACAGCCCCTTCTACTTGTGCGGCGCTATTCATTACCACTAATTTGACGTGTTTACGGCCTGCCTTCCTTATATTAGATACTTAAAGGAATCGATTGGGCTTAAATCGAAACACCTACAGCCGCACAAACATGTCAATACGGAGATGAGTGCTTAATCTCAAGGACCAAGGAACTTATGTCCGGGGGGAGGAAACTTTGCAGGTCTAATTTATGTATGTATCCCAATTACACTCAAGTGTGTGTTAGTGTGTGGAAGAAGCTCTTGCTCGTGTCCTCAGGGCATATACGGTTCTGTACTGTATCGAGGTATTGCCTTCCAGTTTGTCCACATGCACCTTTTTGTGAATGAGTTCATCTGCGGGGAGGGAGATAGGATAATGGGGATTCTCCATGACTTTGAAGCTCTGGGAATCATTATATGAGGACATGAATTTGGCTCTTTGTAACCTCAGTAAACAGCAAGGTGCGATGTAGTCGCTGTGTGCATGTTTATTTGTGTGTCTGTGTGTATATGTGTGCATAATAGAGAGGTGAGAGGTGAGAATAATACAACTTTATTATCACACACTATAGCTATTATTCTGGAGCTAGAGCTATTATCTGTTAGGTCATTGACAGATTTTAAACACACATGCACCCTGACCACAAAGAAGGGCCTAAAATATAATGAAAAAGGTGGGAAAATATGATAGCGAGCACCCACGGCCATTATGGATGCAATAGCTGTCTGTGTGGTGTTGCCTCAAACTTGTCTAATGGCTTCCAGACCTGCAGGTCAACTGCGTGTTTCTCCATCATTCTGATGTCATGGCTGTACTATTGGGCTCAGTCTAATCATGGTGCCCAAATGACCTGCGGGCTTTACAGTGTGCTGTTGCTGCCCTTCACCTTTATTCTGAGTTCCAGTGAGCGGGAAGCCAGGTTTGAGTCTCACAGGCACTACACAGTACAGTTGTAAAACTACATACTGGTCGCCACGCTGCTGTTTGGCACTTTTTGCGGACTGCTTGTTGGCTTTTTTTGTCTTGGAGTGAATGGTGAGTGAAAATGGTGCCAAAATGAGCCGAATTTACATGCTTTATGGATTTATTTTCATCAAAATGATGATAAACATTAGATTCTTTCCACCACCGATTCACAGCATGAGGAAACTGCTCAGAGAGGCAAACACTCTGAGCTGATTTTTATAATGAACTCGAGGGCAGTAACTCTTCCACCTACCCCCACCCCCGAGGCCAAGCTCTCTGTAGCCCACTTCCATTCTGTGTTTTTCTTCTTCATTCTTTCTTTTTTGGCTGGGTGGGGGGCATCCAGAGGAAGCAAAAAATGGAGAGCGCAGCACATATTTCAAATTTATGAAGTTTGGACACTCCTCGCGTTCCAACATGAGAAAGAGAGAGAGAGAAATCCTCATCTGGAAATAATTAGACTTTTTTTTTTTTGTCGTCCTCTCAGTATTAACGCAACATGACAGCCTGTAAGCATTTTTGTGCCATATTTCAAAGTTATGGTTTATAAACATCTGGTGAAGCTCTCTCGCGCACTCTTGGGAAAAGGGGATCTTTTTTCCACATTGCGCTCTGTTTGTGTTGGGCTCAGGAAGGTGAGAAAGTCCAGCAATGTAAGAGGCCGTTGTTCTGTGCTGGATGGAGAGAGGGAGCAGGGGGCAATGGGTGGGAGGCAGGTATGAAACACTCTGGCCTCTCTCAGACCTACAGCTTCCTCAAAGAGCCTGTAACCAGCTGTCACACGCACATTAACAGCCATGCTAAATGCCCCCAGCAGCATCCAGCAGTCCTGAGACTAGCCAGGCCACTGTGAAGCTGAGTCATCTGTCATTCTGCCTCGCTATCTTTCCTCACTTTTTTTCATATTCATTAAAGATGGCAGCATGCTTTAAAAAAAAAAGTAATCGAATGATGTATAGTTTGAGTAACGGTTCACGCACATGCATTGTTGTGCTAATGCAGACAGAATAACATATTAAAACTAAACAGTTACTGTCCACGTCCCAAAAGAATAACTCTAATAAGTCTGTTTTCTTTTTAGTGAATCAAAAATATAATGCACAGCACAGTCAGTGTGGTTCAATTCCAGAATGTATGATTCTGAGTCCGTTCTTTTTAATGAATCAAACACGTATAGATGAATAGCCTACTAACTGCAAGACTAAAGGGATAGTTCACTCAAACCTAAAAACCTTTTTCGATTACCATTGACTTCCACTGTATGGACAAAAACACTGAAACATTCAAAATATCTCGTTTTACTTGTTTTACTTTCCACAAAAGAAAGAAAGTCATACAGGACAGGTTGGATCAACATGAGGGTGAGAAAATAATGACAGGACTTTTGGGTTAACTATCCATTTAAAGTAGTGTGCTGGTTGTTCATATTATATTGTGTAGTTAAAGATACCCAATAGTTAACCCTGAGTCATTCTAAACCCTGGGAAAATGAATCCTGTGTTATCTTGCTTCATGTTTCACAATACTCATAATTTACCCAGGGTTAACAATTAATCCAGAGTATTCATAAATTGACGTTTCACTGTACATTCCTAAACCCTGGGTTAATGTTCTAATTTGCGGTGTCAGTGTCATTGATTGGATAAACGCAGCACGCGACTTGTTTACATATAGGCTAGCTAGCTAGCATTGCGGATCCTCATATTGCCGACTGTAGGCCTACTATGCAGTTTATACTGAATGGACATTTCGGAACATGAAGGTAAGAATGAAAAGGTCTTTTCTCTCAAATTGACGCGTTTTCTGTCAGCATTTGACATTTTTCTTCTCAAACGCTGAATTTACTGTTTATATACAATGCGAACTGTTTCCGTGACTGTCCAACGCAGGCAAATATGAATAACTGTGCGTTCACAGTGTCAAAATTCGCCTTGGCTGCCCTGCCAACAAACGCTGTACTGTGCGTTCAAACCGCCGCCGGCGGGAGGGTCAAAGTAAACGACAAGTTGTGGCAACCAATCGGACTCCTCTCAAGCGAGGACCTCTACATTCCGATTGGTTGCCGCTGAACCGCGTCATAGCTCATTACCATAAAGTTGACCTGACTTCAACTCTCCTCGACGCTCTTACCGTCCAAGACGCGCCGCGCCGCTCTCGCCGGAGCTCAGGTAAAAAGCGGTGCTAACCCCGCTTCTAAAATACAAGCGTAAAACGTTCCTTTAACCGGGGTTAAAAGTAGTGTTTAGAACGATGATAACCTGGGGTTAAGCCCTATTATGATCGAGTTTTGTGAACAATTTATATATATATATATATATCTTTCCACATTTTTTGTGTTAGTATTCTTGTTTAATATAGACCTATTATTATTGTCAGTTATTGGATTGCATTAATTATTTCTAAAAAGAATGTGAAATGTTTTTATTATTAGAATTATTTCATCATTTGACAATATTTATTTCCTAAAATTACTAAAATAATTGTTAATGGAACTGTTAAGGAACCAGAATAGCTTGGAGGAATCAGAACCAGAATCGTTAAACACTTTACTATTCTCATCTCTATTTCACACGGCATTGGGTTACATTTCTCATGTATGTCTTAGTTAGTACTCTGTGTATCGTTTTCTTGCTTCTCACATAAAAATGCGACCCCTAGATTGACCGCTTCAATTTCACATATTCTTGTGCAATACGAAGGTTTTTGTTTCATATGCATGATTTTGCCAGATGCTCCGGTGGTCCTTGCTTTTGGAGTAGTACTCAATCTATTTTTGAACCTCCATCTTGTAAAAGTGCTCATGGGAATATTTTAAAAGTCATGCTTCTTGTAAAAAAAAAAAATACCCTATATGTATTTGACAATGCTCTCTTTCCTTTCACCAGCAACAAAGGATACATTGATTATCCCTCTAAAAGAAAGTCTGTCCCGCAGCGGACCAGTGTCTGATGTGTTTTTCTTGGCTAGCTCAAGTTAAACTTTTGTCATTCACTCAGCATATTTTAACAAATTAGAAACATTAGAAACCCAAACCATAGTGATGTTTTGGTTTCGACATTTCAGTTCCACAATTACATTTTAAAACACAACCAAATTGTTTGACAGCAGAATTGAAAAACTTAAAACAACTATCTATATTTGAAACACATGCTTTTGGAATTGAAACTCACAGCACCATGTGAATTCTTTCTGCTTTGTCATATGACCGGTGTTAGACATATGTATTTTTCCCTCTGTAATAAAGATAAGTGTTACAGTGCATACTAACAGAGGGGTATCAGGCTCATATTTCTATGCACTTTTGCTGAACTAACGTGTATTTTCCTTTATGAAAGCTGCCTATCACTGACACACCCACTCGCAGACTCAACTCACAGTCTCTGATCACATAGAAATCGAGTGAAACAAAGCATCCCAATCTCTATTGAGGAACAACATCCTAACAGCAGTGAAGCGCAATGAGAACGTTCTTTGTCAGTGCTGTTTTCTCATCAGGAGTGACCTGTTTTTCCTGGCCCTTCTATGAAGTTTGTCTTGTATTTCAGCCAGATGGACAGAGTTGCCCATAGCCAGCGCACACACAATGGCCAATAGGATCAATTTCTTGTGCTCTTCCATATTTAGACTTTTGTCTATCAATAACTCTCTCCATACCTCTTTAACTCCATAAAGTCCATAAGTTAAAATTACTTTTGAAATGAATGTGGAAGTGTTTGTTTTTATTTTTTGCTCTTCCTCAGGATGCTTGTCCTGATGTTGATGTGCTCTGGAGACAGTCTTTGTTTTTGTTATAGACTGTTGAGAAATTGTATCTGAATGGGGTACTAAGAAAATAGCAAATACATAAAACTTACGGACTTACAGTGAGTGGCCTCCAAAAAAGTATTTAGGACACTTAACATTTTACTTGTGAAATGTTTGGATTTCATTGCAATAGATAACTTTTCTAAACCTTTTTAAACATTCATGTACCTGAAGAAGTGTTTAGATACTTTTTGAGCCACTGCACCTATATTTTTGGAGAAGGAAAATTATTATAATCTGTTGAATGAGCTATTAGCTAGTGAACACTGGTTTAAATGTACACAATTTGATCTAGTGCTGGTGAGTGAGATTCGTAGTGTATTAGAAACTGCTCAGCCAAATCCCCTTCTAAAATTTAGTACTATATTTGATATTTACTGATTTTTCCAACACTACATAAATCTGTGAACTATAATTATGATAGTAACACGCTATATTAGTCTGTCACTCAGTATGTTGCTATACTCCTCACCCTCCTTTTCCCCCCTTCTCTCTCTCTCTCTCTCTCTCTCTCTCTCAAATGAATGCCAAACAAAAGCACCTTAATGTGCTGGGAGAGAGAGATTATAGCATTTTTATTGAGAACATGTGGAAATAATTCTCTTGTAATCTCCATTAATTCTAAGTCTGATATAAGGACGGGCTGGAGTTCATTTTCACTAACATCTCAACTGATTGAGTTATTATATCACATTTGTGGTCCAAGCAAATGATATGGCCATTTGTATGAAAGGACCATTAAAATGTTTGTAGGAACTGGCTAAGATGTTCGTGTTGAACAAGTTAACATGTGTTGCAAACAATATTGTCAATGTACTTTCAGTCAACTCGCTGTGCTTTTTTTTTTTTTTCTTTCTTTCTCAAGTCACTTCCTATTTTTTCTCCCTCTTCCGTTCTCTGAGCTCAAGGTTAAAGTGAAATGTCAACTAATCAGAGTTTGTGTAATAAGGACCTCATGGCCAGCCAAGCCAGGTGACAATTGCTCATTAACCCACAGGAATAGTTCATCTAATAATGACAATTCTGAACTTGAGATTCAGATCAGTCTTACAGTATTTGTTGTGAACAAATCATTCTTACTGATTCAGTGAACTGGACTAAACAGTCATTAATTGACAGGGTCTAAACAATCATTCACAAATAGGGCATCGCTACTTCTTTAATTAACATGCAGAAGAAACTGCTGAATTTTCATTGAATAACTTATATTTTAAAACAAAATTTGATCCCACTTTATATTAGGTGGCCTTAACTACTATGTACTTACATCAAAAATAAGTACAGTGTACTTATTGTGTTCATATTGTATTGCAAAACACTTTTGCCCCTATTAAAGTGGATACAGGTAAGGTTAGGGACAGGTTTGGTGGTACGGGTAGGTTTATAGGTGGGTTAAGGTGTAAGGGATGGGTCAACAGTGTAATTATAAATGTAATTACAGAAATTACTTACATGCAGGTAAATATTAAAATATAAGTACAATGTAAAAACATGTATGTACACAATAAGTGCATTGTATCAAATGATTAATTTAAATGTTAGTACATAGTAGTTAAGGCCACCTAATATAAAGTGGGACCCTACATTTTATGTAAGCAATAAGGTACGAGAAGCTGTGCTGTATTGTGAATAAGTCACAGCTGAAGGGCATTGTTAGGCACGATGCGAAGCGGCAACCCCTTTAGCCATGACTTATAAAATGGTTACCACACAATACAAATATTAAAGCCAAAAAATATGTATCAATGCAACTATCATTAAGTAAAATCACTAAAAGCCTTCCTTCCGCCAGAAAAAATACTCCCTGACCATGAACAGCAACAAAAGTTACATTATTATGCCATTAGATGGTAGCAAAGACTGTCTTTATGAGTGTGTCAGTCCAACATGTTCTCCAACCAATATGGCCATATAGGTTGTTTGCCACTTCCCTGAAATACGACCTATAGGAGCGTTTGCTAAAGTTGTGCCCCTATTGACAACAGGACACTTTCGTTTTAATGAATTGTACCCTTTTATCTGCATCATATTTTGGGTTTCGCGTAGCTCAAATGGTAGAGCGTTGCAATATGCAACAATATGCAATCATGTGATCATGCGATCGTGGGTTTGGTCCCAGGGAACGCATGTGCTTATAAAGTGTATATGCACTATAAATCACTAAGAGTAGGTTTAGGGTTGGGGTAGGTGTAGTCGTCAATAAAAAAAATGAGTTTTGCTAAATGGAAAAGGACAAGGTGTAAAAAAACAAAATAACGACTTATTTTTGGTGCGCCAAAAAAACGAAATAACGACTTATATAGTGATGGCCGATTTCAACACACGTCACACAAATCATGATTCGACACACTGATTCATAACGCTCTGAAGCTTTTTTTTGGCGCACCAAAAATATTCTCGTCACTTTATAATATTAATATTGAACCACTGTACTCACATGAACTGATTTAAATATGTTTTTAGTACATTAATGGATCTTGAGAGAGGAAATGTCATTGCTGGCTATGCAGGCCTCACTGAGCCATCAGATTTCAACAAAAATATCTTAATTTGTGTTCCGAAGATTAACAAAGGTCTTACGGGTGTGGAACGGCATGAGGGTGAGTAATAAATGACATTATTTTAATTTTTGGGTGAACTAACCCTTCAACTAACTTAGTAGGAAGAGATGATCGGTTCACGAGCCACTTAAACTGAGGAGCTACAGTAATCTGTCACGACACATTAAGGAACCACAAATGGTATTTAAATTTCTCTAGAAATTACAAATTTAGAAATTTGAGACTTTGTTTCATATCAGAAGTCACCTGCTCTGTCTTGTCTGTCGACGCATTGTCAGTGTCCTCTTTGCTCCGTGATGTATTTTTCTCTGCTTGAGAGCGGCTTGTCGGACGTAGCAACAGTAGCCTAACTGAAGAAGGCGGGTCTTTGCGAACGTTCAATTTTCGACATAATTTTTGCCAGAAATGCAGAAATAAGCCATCATTTTGTTTTATTTGTAACTCTTTGGTAGATTTCCGATTTATAATTTCTATTACATTACTACTAATACTATTACTATTAATACTATTACCCCAAAAGTGCATGGGCCCTTAGAATCGTCCTAACTTTCCCCCCCTTAGCAGCGCCCCTGTGTGTAGTGATACACAGAACTGTTGGGTGAAGCGGTCATAGCCGTGTTTTATTGTGAATAAAACATAGCTATTGACCATTCAGAGTCAAGGACAGGAACTAACCATTTTATAATAATCTAATATTCATCTGACTTGCACTAAGATGACTTACTCTTGCTGATATTGTGTGATCTTAATGACGCATGAAAATTGCCCTTATTTTGCCCCTCCTTACCATGGTCAATTTGCAATAAATGCATTGGAACGCTTTACTATATGAGTATAATGTAGACAGATAATTACACAATATCAGCCCTTCATTACTCCACCTTAAACAGGACTTAATGAGAAATTCATTACCCATTTCCACATGTCCCTGCTGCCCATGTCTTCAAGGCATACACTCAGCATATATTATCTCTTCTTTTGCTATCAACAGCAAAATCCTCCACCGCTCTCTTTCCTCAGTAAAGATCAGAGGATTATTTGCCCGTGTGAATGCTAAACATGCGAACAGAAAGTTCAACTTTATCCAAAGCAAAGATGATATCACACTAATTCTGATTAGCTAACAAGGAATAATCTACCAATCCAGTTTCAAAAGCTACACTTTTGTAGATGTTTCTATCCTAAGTCTTGTATTTCTGCAAGGATGATTTAAATTAATCAAAAAAAGACAGTAAAGATTTTTATCTAATATTTGTTAATATTATTACAAACGGTTTCCATTTCAAATTAATGCTTTTAAACTTTCTATTCTTCAAAGATCTTGAAAAAAAAAAGGTGGGCTCGGGCTCCAGGATGATTGTTTGCACTGGCTGCAGCTCTGGTGTAGAAATTGTGAAGGACTCGGGCTCCATGTCTGCGGTGGGCTCTGTCCACAGGGCTGGTGGCTGCGGATGCACTGCAGGTGCGCTGGACTCCTCCTCTCTCTCGCAGATGGTAAAGAGGGAACCATTGTGTAGAAGCACCTATTCTACATACTCCACAAATGTCCCTCGGAGCATCTCCGGGCAGGCGCTCTGAAAAACACACACATACTATCGTCCTCATATGGATTAGGTAGTATAAATCTAAAACGTCCTGTTTGTGTCTCTCCAGGAAATGTTCATCTTGCGAGAGGAGGAGGATTTGTACTGGATCCATTAGATCGGTCCGTTCTGCTATCACGGTCGGTTGCAAAAAAGAGGTGAGAGGCAGGATCTAATTGCAAACAGTTTCTGTTTATTAAACTTTAACACAAGATGCAAAAACACTCTGTGCAAAAACAGGATCAGACCAAACAAGAACAATGCGACATGTATGGACATCGAACAGAACAAAACACAGGGCTTAAATACCAGAGCAAACTAATGAATGAAACAAGCCACAGGTGTATAAATTCAATCAATCAATGAAAACCCATAGAAACAAACATAAAAAACATAACCCAAAACATAAGCAGACACATGACATTTAACAATGATTTCTTAAGGATAATTTGATTACAAATTACATTTTTATTTAATTATTATTATATATATTTATAATAATTATTTAAAATATATTAAAATGTAAAGCTATTATTTTAAATTGTAATAATATTTTACATTACTACTGTTCAACTGTATTTTTTATTTAATAAATGCAGTTTTTGTGATCTTAAGAGACTTCTTTAAAAAACATAATGAAATCTTACTGACCCCATATATCAAAACTGTTTAGACCTAGCTTGACTGATATAGTGCGTATACATTTGTATGCATTCTGCATGTCTGCTGAAATTGGTCATAACATTTGAACTAAATCACAACAACAGACAAACATTCTGCTTAAGATTAAGAACTGTTGATTTGCACAAAGCCAGAAAGAGTTACAGATATATCTGAGCCTTGATGGTAAGACAAACTGTACATAAGTGGAGAAAGTTCAGCATTGTTGCTGTTCTCCATAGGAGTGGGCGTCCTGCAAATATGACTGATAGATCATAGTGCAGAATATTCATGATGTAAAGGATCTCATATTTTTTATATTTAAAATATTCTGTGGACAGATGAAAGCAAAGGTTATTTTTTATAAGAAAAATAAAAAAAGGCACAGCACACCAACATTTCATCCCAACTGTAAAGTATTTACAGTATATGGTGGAGGGGGCAATGATGGTTTGTGGCTGTTTGTTGCCTCAGGGCTTGGACAGCTTGCTATTATCGACAGTACAAGTTTATCAGGACATTTTGCAGAAGAATGTAAGGCCATCTGTCCACCAATAGACGCTCAACAGAAGTTGGGTGATGCAACAAGACTGTTACCCAAAGCACAGGAATAAACAAAGTTTTGTAAAAAGAAATGGTGCAGAAAGTCTTCCTGGATGTTGTGCAGGTCTGACCTGCGTTTGGTAAATGTTATTGTCATCAAAAGAGCACAAGCCAGTTATTAGATCAAAACGTTCACATATTTTCACATGGGGTGTTCAATAAAGATATGAAGATGTCATTTGTGTTATTTGTTTAAGACTGTGATGAAGATTAAATCAAATTTGTGAACAAATCTTTCAGAGTGGTTTTGTAAACTGAAACAATTGATTCACTGTAAAGATCCGACAAATGATTCTTTCATGAAACCAGACACTGCTACTTTTCTCTCGCAAATGTTTTCAGTGAATCTCTTTTTAAAGCCTATTACTATGTTTTTGCATTTCTTTTGAACCTTGAAATCCTTTTTATCCCATTTGTATAGAAATGCATGTTAATCCAAAGGTTCACATACTTTTTCCTGCAACCGTAGCAGGAAAACCAACCAAACCAGACGCAGTCAATCCTCAACCTTGGCCAAAATTTCTGCCCATTACAGTAGGACTCAAATGCAAACCACATATTTTATATTTTTTTATCAGTTTTCAGCTGACTGATTGTATCAAAAGTACAGAAAAGTAAAACCCTTCCTGCTCTCTGATCATGGATTTTAAACCATTAGCTTGTGAATGATAGGCCAAACACCTTCCTTAATTGCTTTTCTTTTCTTTTTTTTTTTCTTTTTTTTTTTAGTGTCTCAATTTATTTCTGAAAAGCCAAAGCACATACTCTGCTTTTTTATGATGGATGGTGCCGCAGAAGAGGTTCAGCTCCAGGAAGGCACGAGGTGCTGTGATTAACGATGCTGCATGGAATCCCACCGGAGCCCAAGAGGATGATACAGTTGTGTGAAAACAGCTGCTTCTGTGAGGAGATAGAAGGCTCCAGGCAGGAGGCACAACCCTCCGACTCACACCACGGACCTGTCAAGATGGAAACACGAGCAACAAGGGGTGGGCTGCAGTGTTTGAGAAAGGATAGAGAACATGAGGAGGCTGAAGGTCAGAGAGGAGGAAGAGGCAGAATTTGATCCAATATTAGACTTAGGGTGATTAGAGTGATAGAAGCAGAGGGATCTCAATACAAAAGTAGGAGTTTATGCAACAAACTCAGTTATGACACTTCAAAAGTGTGCTTTTCAGTGCACTGGCCAGATATACTGTAATATATACTGTATAGTCAAGGTGTTTTGTGCACCCTGTTATGTCTTTCCGATTATATCCAATCATCCGTCACAGAGACAGGGCAAGTGTTATTTATGTCAGACCTGTATGTGCTGCAGAAGTGGGGTGACTTTGGCAAGAAAACTTTTCACAAGCTTCTTGATTTTAAAGTTCAAATATACCACTAATGGGCACTAAGAATTTATAAACCAAACATACATTCTGAATGACACCTTCTACATTAGCCAGATATATAAAGTCAGGTAAGATTTTGATTGGCTGTCAATGTCTTTATTTTTCATCAGCTGGAAAAATAATCATTCTGAGTGTGATTCCAACGATATCGTTCATCTGTGTCATTAGCGCCGGAGCACTGATGGTGTGAGGACCCTATTGTAATTGCTCAGTCAATTATTATTCTTCTCCGAAATGAATCGCATTTTTGAGGGCCTAAACGTGCTCGAAAACTCATTAAACTTTGCACATGCGTCAGAAATGTACATCTGATATGGGTTTCAGAATTAGGTGTGGAAAAATGGCTCGATAGCCATACAAAATTTCAATTAAGTGCCATTCGCTACGTTTCACATACAGGTATAAAAATTCGATAGACAGATGTAACAGCCCAATACCTACAAAAAAGTCCCTAAGTGCAAAATCTGAAAACCCAGACGTTGTACTTTAACAAACTCCTCTTAGAGCTTTAATCAGATCAAGGTCATATTTGATCAGTCTAATCTAAAGGCCTTTGTGACATTAAATTGCGAAGATCTTGACTTTTCATTGAAGGGCGTGTCCGTGGCGGCCTGACAAAGTTCAATGTTTCGCCATGAAACAGGAAGTTGTTGTAACTTGGGCATACAATGTCCGATCTGCCCCAAACTTCACATGATTCATTAGAGTCCTGACCTGAAGACATCTACAATGCAATATTCAGTTACAGTCATAGCGCCACCTGCGGGCAACAAGAAATTACATGTTTTACACTGTGATTAACTCCTCATAGAGATTTAATCAGAATGATTAACAATTCTGATTAAATCTCACAACAATTCTCACAAAGACGAATGGCTGCATGCTCGAATTTCCTGCGGAAACCCACCAGTACTGATTTTATTTTAAAACATTATTACAAGCTTACTGTTGTAAATCGGGCTAAGGTAAGGAGATAGTTTTGAACACTGGCTGGTTATGTACTTGCTCAAAAATTGATTTTGTCAAGGTTTACCACTTCATTTGTTCATTTGACGTATATTTTTTGCAGTAATATAACATTACAATTACATTGAGACCTGAAAATGATGATTTTTAAAGGGGAAACCTGGAATCGGCATTTTCTTACCTCATTATTAATTTCAAATATCAAATATATGCAGAAATATTTCAAATATTTCTGCAACAAAATGTGTGTGTAAGCACGTTTAATTAATGGAATTAACATGCTATAATACAATATAAATATAATACCTTTTTATGCATGTGCTTAAAGGCCTTAAAGTGCTTGAACCCCGATGATTGCTGCTGGCAGCTATATTTATTATTATAGTTGTGTTGTGGACTTTCCAATTCTCATAGAACTGGGACGATTATTAAAACATTATAGTTATAGTTTGTCCTTGGGGTGAATGGGTCTTTACTCCATCTTGATGCCCTCATCCACATCTAGATTTGTCAATGCATGATGCATTATCAAGGTTTGGCTCATTAGACACTATGATCTATTACTACAGATTCCAGCAGTGAATATTTGATCAAAGTGAGCAGTCAATATTATTGCAGAACGCAGTCTTGGACTTTAAAAATTGAAGATCACGTAAAATATTTCTTTCTTAAAATCTATCCTTCTCTCCAACTTTTTTGCTCACACTTAGTACCTAATGAGAAATGTGTTGAAATGAATTTCTCATACGCATATTATTAAAATACTGTAGGGTCCTATGAGGCTAAAGGTACACTTTAAGAAAAAAAAAGTGTTTATCACTACACCCGTAATGTATGATTTCTGAAAAAAAAAAAAAAAATGTTTGTATTGAACATTTATGGAGCAACAGATTTTGTGTGAAAAAAAATCATAAAAGTGGTTTATTTTGTATAAAAATCTTAATCTTATAAATGTATGAGGTGGTGAGGAGGCTCACAGTATTAATACAAATCTTGTGTTTTTAATATTGTCTAAGTTCATACTTGTTCAAAACAATCTGACTTTAGCAAAGTTTGAACATTTTATATACATCATTATATTTATTAAACAAAAAATAAATCATTTTATTTATCAAAATAAACAGAAAATAGTACATTTTAAAAATACAGAAACAAAATTATTTTAAAAAGTAAAGATTCTAAAAGCATGGAATGAGATCTTAATATAGCTTTACAGTTGTAACAAATAAATATGATATTTATATGATATGATTAATATCATTTTTAAATATGATGGTTTCATTATCTGTAAGGTGGACACCCATCTTAATATATATTTACCATCTAAATCTAAACATATTATGTCAACAAATGGATAAATCAGTCATCTATTTATTATCATGTTAATTATTGTGCCTTTAGCCCCAACAGCACGGGCACATTTTACCACAAATACCATACTTTTACATATTCTTCCATTAATGAAAAACTGTTGCTTTACCTTGAACAAAACCATTTCTTAATGATTTGAAAATCATTAAGAAAAAAATCTGTCTCAAAAATATATTCAATAATTTTAGCGATTCTCATTTTCTACTTAAATCTACAACATTTTAAAAAACATAAAATATTAGATCAAATTAGCGCAGAATCAACTTTGAGCTGCTGCCTGCGATCACGTCAAAGATCAGCCAAATTTCCAAGTGTACCTTGAAAAGCGGATGTTTTAGAAAATGCTACAGCAAGCTTTTGTGCCATCTAGTGGTTTAGAGGAAAATAAAATCAAATGCACCTTTTACCCCAGGGCGCCTTTAGCCTTTTACCCCAGGTGTACTTTCATAAGTTGTTAAAATGTTATATATTATATTATATTATATTTATTATATTATACACACTAATGAAAGTCCTCAGTTAAAAGACTGTTCAATGTCTTGAATTGCATATCTTGTTCAACATCCTGTGGGGTGTGGCATATTCAATTCCCACTGAAGAATTGGCACCATTTTAGTTTATAAATTCTGCGCATTTGCTCATCCCTCATAGACATGATCTCTTGTTACCAAGCATTAAGAAAGTAGCAAAAAAAGAGAGAGAGAGGGATAGGTGTAGTTCACTAAAGAAGGTGCTTCGGAGTTATGAGTCGTCCTGACTGAGCATGCTTAGAGACATGTAAATGAGAGGGTAATGGTTGTCAGGTCCTGACAGCTTTAAACAGCCTTTTAGTTCACTGCGCTTATCTGTCATAAAAAAAAAAAAAAAAAACATTTAGAGAGCAGGCACAGACAGCTGAGAAAGCACAGCACATCATTATCAGAAAATGGTGGGATTCTCTCTCTGCGTTTGCAGGCTTGTCTGAGTCGGGCCGCGCATCTGAGTCTCACCCCCGGCCGTGCAAACAGTGCTCTGCCTGTCAGGAGAACAAGACATGCACTGCCACAACCACGTTTTTTTATTGCCAATCACATACTCGCTACATCACCTCCACCCAGGGAGCATGTGTAAGACCGGGGTTGATTTGTACTTATGCAACACACAATCATACAACTGCCTTGTCAAGGTGTAATGTTTGTCAGGGCTGTTTTACCTCTTCCTTTATATGATTAACATGTTCATTCCTTTTTTGCTCTCTCACATCTGTTTCCCGTTTTCCTCCCTCTGTCTTGTAGGTTGAGGATTCAAATAAATATCATTAACTATAAAAAATAATTTAAGTCTGCACTAATTACCAATTATGATAGAAAAACAAATTTGTTTGTGGACAGAATTATACACAACATTTATTTTAAAAAAATTATATTCTTTTATTATTATTTTTCTAAAAATGCTAAACATTTTTCTTTTAGTATATATGTTAGGGTGAGTTTATGGTATGCTCAAGATAGATTAAAATATACATCAATTTTTATGCATGCATGCTCTTGTGTGTGTATGTACTTTAGATAAATGTGTGCCAGTGATGCTCATAGACAAGGAATAAACAAGCAAGACATGACATTTTCTCATTTTCTTTACTTGTGGTGTAGAACTATCACACTAGACCTGTTACTAACTGACTAAAGTTCAAAATGAGTTTAATGTGTTTACAATTGTGCCTTAAGCATATTGTGATCAGTACTATCTAATAGTCTGCATCACTCCAGTTCCACGGCCCGACGACTTCAATACCAGATGCACAGAAAACTCCCACAGGTCCCTGAGGTCCAACTCTGTAAGATGCAGGTTGTTGTGCTCTCTAAGGTCACTGCAGTTAACCTCTGTTCAGTGTCTAGTCTGCAGAATCTAGCTGCCCTCATGGGAAAGGCAGGAGAGACAGAAGTTGCTTGTGACACCTGTCCATAACTCCTCTGGCACTGGCCGAATGCCCGGCCAATGAAAACACAGTGTGAACGTTCCACATAAATGAGAAGCGGGCTGATGTTATCGAATAGAAGTGAATGACGTGGAGGCACCTGAATGAACTTTGTCAGGTCATTTAAACTGCTTTGTTTCCCCAAAAAGTCCCAATTTACAGCAATCAAGGCCGTAGTAGCTGCAAAACAAACACGGGGAATGAGAGATTTGGAAACAAAGAAAGGGGGAGGGGGCAAGAGAAAAACAGAGAAGGAGAGCAAAAGACAGATTTGACTTTAATAGAAGGAATTCAACTGGGGCATTTTCTCGCTTTGTATTCGTTTCAGTTCATCATACATCCACTTTGTTTTACAGAATACATCCACAGTGTTTTAATAAAAGACAATGCGTCTAATTTTGTCTGTCGGTGTTTCATCTGCCTCTTCAGACTGCTGATTGCAGTTTGATGAATGTTTAAATTGTTTAAACCGTATTGAAGGGCCCAGAGTTAAGGGCTTTAGAATAATAGGAGCACTTTGGTGGGTTTTGCGAGGCCCTCCATTAAATAAACATCTGGCTCTTCCATTCAGCAGCATTATTCATGCCATAGGATGGAATTGAGATCTTCCTCTTCCCTCGTTCTGTTGCTGTTCTGCCACGGGCAGCTCACTGTATCACAGCACAATGAAGTCATGTACATTTCTACCATTCAAACACAACTCTGCGTGTGCCAGAGGCTCACTGCCACGGTAACAAGAGAAATAGGCATTAGTCCAGATTGCGAAGGGACCATAAATTGGCTGCTTAAGAGCTTTGTTTTTACAGGAAGCTCTTGCCTGAGATGTTGTAAAATCCACTACTGGCCCTGTCACCACATTCTAGTATAGGCCTCACCTTAACAATACATCACTGTATCGGCACTGTCAGGTAGAGTTACTGAAAGGCCCACATGACCCCAACTCTCTGCCAACAGAGACAAATATATATTGAGAGATTCATACCAGAAGCTTGGAATGTTATTCTCTTGCGATTTCATCAAATGTGCATGCAAGTAGCAAACCAGGGGTAGATAAGGTAAACTAGTCTGGTTTATGCAAAATTCAGAAGAATGAGGGACACCCTACAGGAAGTTGAATATGAATGAAAGAAAGAGGAATTTTCTAACTTGCAATTTAAAAAAAAAATCAACACAGGTAATGCATTCTGGGAAATAATAGAAAATTATGAATTTATAAACTAAAGAAATGTATATGAAGACTTCAGATGCGATAGCCTCTAGGGCAGTGGTCAGCAATAGGCGGCCCGCGCCACATCTAGTGTATAGTCAGTATCACTGATTATAATAAGTTCTATTATCTTTTGACGCGTCACATCGCACCGCTCGTGTCCGGTGTAGACACTGTGTTATATTCTTTGAAAACAGCGACAACTTTGTTGCAGATAAGACACACCGGCTTTGCATTCACAAAACTAGGTAAGAACGCATTCTTTCCATTCTTCTTTGTATGCCCTATTTTCGCTGACAACTTTCCTCTTTAGACTCTTTGATATTGCCATTTTCTCTCACCAGCTAGCTTAAATGTTAACATCAATCTGCACATGACGTAATAGCATACCTCCAGCACACAAACAATTTAAATAAATGCAGTTTAGTACGTGAGGATGCCAAGGAATAATTCTGAGTGTAAAAGTAGGCTACATCAAATAATTATTATAATAAGTTAGGCTTCATTGTGTAACAAGCTAATTAAAATGATACACATTTATTATTCACAATATGGAAAGAGGAAATAAAACATAGTTTTAGGCGGTCTGTTTTGCAAGTTGGAGAATGAAGATACTGACCAGGTCACTACTCCACTTTATCAATATATCCAGTGTAAAACCCGGACACCACCACACAAATGTGGCTTTTTGTTAATGACTGTCCTACTACAGGGTTTAACACAGAGTAACAGCTCAATACCAGTTACAAAAGACACTGTAACAGTCTGTCACAGGCAATTCTAGTTGCCTAGTTCCCCCCCTCATTGCAGTTGGGGCCCCAGTGATTATTATTATTATTATTAGGATTATCATCATCAGTAGCGGTAGGTAGGCCTATTATCATTACTAGGCTATTGTTATAATTGGCAGTAGCACCAGACTTCTAATGTGAGCTTGCAGGCATTATTATTATTATTATTATTATTATGAGTAGTAGTAGGCCTATCATCATTACTAGGTTATTGCTATATAATTATATGAGGTTACATGCTTTATTGTTGTTATTACATTTCAGCAACATACATCACACGACCTGACGACCATAGAGCTGACAATTGACCATCACTTAATTTACCATCACCTCGCGATTGAAAATGTGACACTGATATGACAGTTCAACAAACAAGTTAATAATAGTAAGTCACTTAAATAGATCCGATGAATCCAAACAAAGATCACAACATAGCGCATCTCACAGCAACACTCAATCGTGTTTTGAATGATTCAGTGTTTTGAACAACTCGTTTGAGTCAAAGATTCAATGACCCATTCACAAACATCTGTCTCATTCTTGATGAATCGGCCGTTTGAACGAATCGTGAATGAACGACTCAATGACTCGCTTAATAAAACCCCTTATCGCCTGCATTTGCGCTCACTATCGACAAACCAATCAAATTTGTTTAAAACTTTTTTTTTTTTTTTTTAAACCAGTCCAAACACGTTTTAATTTTTATTCAGGAGTTATGTATATACAAAACTATAACTTTTTTATGACAGTAGTTTAGTGATAAAAAAAAATTGCAATTTTTTGGTTTTTTTCCCTCCCATCCTGTAGCCTACTCTGTACCTGCTCAAAATTCTGTGTAAAGACGCAATGCCGCATAGAAACAGACCTAAAATACGCCGGGTCTGACCCACCTCAGCCCCTAGTATCAAAGGCGACTCTGATACTGTTTTGGTTCAGTGTAAATGAACGCGAGCTCGTGCCGCACTAAACTACGTCATTGTCATGACAACCGAAAGCACGCCTGTCAGCTCAGGCGGCGCGAGAATCAAAAGCGGGAGACTGCATTTACACTGTAAGTCTTAATGCACAGATACAATCTTTTGACCATATCCATTTTTTTAGCCAGTCTGTTTACATTCATTTTAGACGCGACTGGTATCCGATATCTGTGTTTACATTACTTCCTGCCCCAAAATGATTGTCATTGATAGTTTTACATGCACATACCCTCGGGTTTTGAATGGCCGTGCTATTAAAATTATTTATATATTTCACTTCTGGTGGCCACGATTACCTGTAAGAATGGATAAGTTAACAGCTGTCAGTGTCATGGATGTTTTGCGGCGCGAAATCTGACTGAATTACTGAAAGGTAATTTGCGTTTGTTATTTGATCTACAGTCGTTTTAGAATTCTGCTGTGAAATAAAGTAGCAGGTAAGATTACATTTATTTGAATGAATTCGAGCGAACGAAAGGGAGAGAGTGCGCGCGCGCGCGAGAGAGAAGCCTTTTGGCTTATTTAAAAATAAAAATTAAAAAAAACACGGCGGTCTTTTGATATTCAGAGTGATATTCAGATGCTGAATGTCTGTGTGCGCGCGCGCAATTTCTTTATAGGAAAAATAGATAGATAAAGTTCCCACCTCAATAATAAAGCTGCGAATTTTCAGTGCGAGTGCATACAGTCATGTCTGCTTCATAATACAACATAAAAAGCTACCTTTTAGTGAGCAAATGTGCCGCCCTGGAAATTCCAATGGGAATCGGATATGCGTGTTTAGACGTGTGTCGCATGTCCAGAGATCGGATATGTATCTGATTTAAAACCACATTTGTAAGTGTCTCGGACAGGATGCAAAAAAAAAAATCGGATCTATTTTTATTTTTTGTGCCAGTGTAAACACAGCCACATAGACCTCGCTTCATATTGTTTTAGGCAAATAAAAAATGTATACCAACGAGAGACAGTGAAGTAAAAGAGTCCTGTACTCACATCGTGAAGTCTCCATTTGTAATCTTCCTTTGAAGAGAGGGGCAGATCAACAGGCTGCTACATTTCTCTCAGATAAGGTAAATGCTTAACCCAATCGGCGTCACTGGTTTTATGCCGCTTCAGATTTGGTTTCTGTGCCGCCTTTGCTATTAATTGCCATTAAAGTAAAATTACTGAACTTAAATATACGAGCTTGATAAAAATGCCTGTTTTAGAAGAAAATTTCTGATGGCACTTAAAGGCTTTTGCATCTGAAGTCTTCATAAATAGGTGGTTGGTATTGGTTTTCACCTGACTGACCATGTTCAACCAGTGTTTGTTGGGGTCTGTTGAGGCAATGTGAACATGACAGTTATTTTTCATAAAATTCTAAATCCAACTGCCAACGTGTTTGTTGGCGTTTGCCTGTGCAGTGTGAATTGGCCTTTAGATTCAAATGTGAATGGCGATTCTCATTCCTACCTCAATTCAAATCAAGTTCACCAGTCAACAAATGTTTCTAATTGGTCTGGCAGAAGCTAGTTATTTTACTTTTTTTTTTTTTTTTTTTTCAAAAAACGCATAGCTTCACTTCAGAAGGCCTTTATTAACCCCCCATGGAGTATGTTTATGATGGATGGATGCACTTTTCTTTTTTTTTTTTTTTAATTGAATTGAATTGAGAATGCCTCTTAAATTCGAATTCAATCCTGAATGGCGCACAACCCTAAAACTAGCAACATTTGTTAATTGGTGAACTTATGTTTTCTTGTAAAGGCTGTGCTTGTTATTTACAAGGAAATTCTTCAAGGCCTGTGAACCAGAATATGTTGATTTAAAATAACGTTTAAGTTCTCCAACAAACAAGTGTTGCATGTTTACCTTCTAGAATCATACCAGTAATAAGAACCATATGAGATTGAGGGTTATTTCAGTGCCAAAGAGTAAACATTGGCACACTAACTAAACAGAGAGAAAGAGAAAAATCTTATATGATAGTCATGTTATTTAGTTGTTGTTGTTTTTTTAGAAATGTTGAAGTCACCGTTCAAAATGAATGCTTTCCAAACAGCAAATGCAAGTAAAAAAAAAAATAAAAAAAAAAGTAAAATGGACTTCACTGAGTGAGTAAATATGAAACATTACATGAGCTGAGTCAAATATGGCACAGTGATTTGCCAATATAACTTGAAAATGGCCACTTGTGACAATTAAACCCAATCCCAGGAAGCCAGCTTTCTGTTCCCACTTTTTTCACCCTATAGTCATTGCAGTGGTATAAGAGAGACAGCTGCTTTGAAACACTTCATGATGACATTGGCTGTCAGATATAAAGTATGGGGGCTTTTGGGTAATGTCTTTGTCATGATAGCTCAGTCACCACTTGCACATAGTTTGTCAGTGGCGCAGAGACACATGTGGCCTCACTACTCCAAACAAAGTTTTAAAAAGAGCGGTTCTTGATAGCTGGCTCACCGTGAGGGCACAAATGAAGGGGGAGCTCAGCTACATCCTACTCTGACTGACAGGTGAATAGCTGGCCTGTCAAACATTTCGAAACCCTGTACCAGGGGACATCTGCTGGCAGCATGAGAACATACAACTGTTGAGCAAATATGTCTCAATTAGCCTGATAGGGGTGTTAGGACTGCCTGCATATACAGGGGTTGGACAATGAAACTGAAAACCAATATCAAATTGGAGGTTTCAAATGTGCGCTTCCTGGTGGCCAATCTTCACTGACTGCACATTCCATCAGTAAGATCAGAATGTGAAGGTTGAATTAAAGAATTAGTTCACTTTAAAATGAAAATTATCCCATGATTTACTCACCCCCAAGCCATCCTGACTTTCTTCTTTTAGACGAATACAATCGGATGCTCCAAAGCTTTAATGGCAGTGCACAGAAACCACCTGTTTGAAGTGCATCTGTCCATCTGGGTTAATAAAGGCCTTCTGAAGCGAAGCGATACGTTTGTGTAAGAAAAATATCCATATTTAACACGTTATAAAGTAAAATAACAAGCTTCCGCCAGACCGCCTTCAATATTCAACTTACAAAAAAAAACTGACTTGATGTTAAATATGGATATTTTTCTTACACAAATACATCACTTCACTTCAGGAGGTTTTTTTTAACCCCCTGGTGCCGTGTGGAGCACGTTTGTGTTGGATGAATGCACTTTTTTCAAACTTCAAACAGGTGGTTTCCGTGCATTGTCATTATAAAGTTTTGGAGCATCAGGGTGATTATTAATATAACTCTGATTGTGTTTGTCTAAAAGAAGAAAGTCATATACACCAAGGATGGCTTGAGGGTGAGTAAATCATGAAGTAATTTTCATTTTAAAGTGAACTAATCCTTTAACAGAGCAATAGCACAGCTGTACATAAAATATTGCAATTCACACAACGTAATGGGAGACATATCAGAGTTCAAAAGAGGATAAATTGATGATGTGCATCTCGCTGGCGCATCTGTGACCAGGACAGCAAGTCTTTGTGGTGTATCGAGAGCCACAGTATCCAGTGTAATGTCGGCATACTATCACGAAAGATGAACATCCAACAGGAGTAACTGTCAACACAAGATTAAACTGTCTGAAAGGGATGTCCGGGTACTAACCTGTGCTGCGTTTCCCAAAAGCATCATAAGTTGATCGTAGAGACCATTGGTGGCAATTGTTCTACGATCAACTTAGGCTTACGATGCTTATGGGAAACGCACCCCTGGATGGTATATATATATTTATATATATATATATATATATATATATGTATAAAAACACAGCTGCCCAAATCTCTGCAGAATTAAATGCGCATCTCGACTCTCCTGTTTCCACAGGGTCAATATTCATGGTCGGGCTGCTATAGCCAAAACTTTGGTCACCCGTGCTAATGCCAAACGTTGATTTCAGTGGTGCCAGCAGAGGAAATCTAATGCTGTGGACAATGTAAAACATGTATTGTTCTCTGATGTGTCCAGCTTCACTGTCTTTCCCATGTCTGTGGGAGTTACGGTGTGGAGAAGCCCCAAAAAAGCTTAAAACCAAAACTGTTGCGTGCCCAGAGTGAAGCACGGGGGTGCAGATGGTTTGGACTGCAGTTTCATGGCATTTCTTACTGTGCTTGATAGGCGCGTGCGTCCCTGCCAAGGAATACCGAATCATTCTGGAGGACCATGTGCACCCAATGGTTCAAACCCTTTCATTCCTTCATTTTGCTGTGAAACTCATTCTGTGACATTATAGGCTTCAAAAACATTTAAATAAAAATGTTTTGTAAAAATTTAATTGAATGATTATTATATAATATATATATATATATATATATATATATATATATATATATATATATTATAAAGATTATTAATCAATGTTAAATGTGCATATTTCATTTTCAAACTTATTCTATGACATGCATATTGTCTATTCAAAACCATTTTAATTCTTTAAACCACACAACATGCTTATATGCATTGTTACAAGTAAATGCAGGTGGGCTTCAGGGACAGACTTGTAAGGGCATATCAAATGAATTAGTAGGCATTAATACATTATGAGCGCTGTTCTGGCTTGCTACAGCATGTTGGGGCAGGGAGCTAATGGGCGTAAATGATTTCCATGTCTCACCGAGGGTACACAAGCACTCCTCCTTGTCAACTGGGAGCGATTTTGTAACCCATACTGTTGCAGATCTGTAATGGAAGATGGCTGGGTGAAACCTTGGGGTCCACATTAACCTTTAAAGTGTTGGCCCAAAAGCGTTGAGGAGAGGCCGTACAGGACCAGAGCTAATGTACCAGCCTCTATGTCCTGGCCCGGGAGGGGTCTGCTGAAAGACTGCACACACCAGCTGCCCCCTGCTATTTTTGAAGGGGCATTTGTCCCATCCTTATCCCTTGCTGGCTGACTCAACTGAAAAACATGAGTCCATAACTGTGCCGAGTCCAGCCGTTATACCTGTGCTTGAAGCACGGCACCTGAACCTGTTAACCTTGTTAGCCTCCACTCATATGAGAGAAATACAGCGCTTAGAGAGAGAGTTTTTCAGTTTTTTGGCTCTGTTCATCTCAGAGTACGAAACCTGCTAGTTCTAGTCTATATCTCTCATAATAAACTAAAATGTATGCAAATATGCTTGTGTTTTTATATAGTAAAGATTTATTCAAACAATTTTTTTCATGTTCAGTTACTACGTGGCATATGAGGCATTAGAGGTCAGATGAGGCTGAGAACAGATACTAAATGTAGCATAATAATGAAGAAAATTTTAACATATGAAACTCTGAATGCATAATTTTTTTGCATTTTCCTGAATGTGAGGATGTACCGACAACAAACAAACAAACCACAATTTGCACTACAGCCGAGCTCTGGTGGCGCATACATGGGCACTTAAAATCTGTCAGCGTTCTGAAATGCCAGCGATTATTCCGTGGCATGATTGCGCCATTTTTCAACTAAAAAAGGTCCAGTGCACGTAAATAAATAGCAGAGCCCTGGCTGGAATTATAAAAATGTCACCACAAACCAACAAGTGCCGCTGATGCATATAAAGCCGTTTCATTTTGAAAAGAATGGGGAGGAAAATGTGATACTTAAGAGTCATTAAAATTGTATGATGTTGTGCTGCACGCAAGTCAAATATGACTTCTCTGTTCTCTACAGAGGGAGAACATAAACAATGCCAACTGCCACACAGCGAGGTCCATAAATGTCTCCAGAATAATGTTTACATCTCGACTGATCTGTCATCTGCAGGAGCCCCTGCCCCATCATGTGCCTCACATGCCCTCACCCAGACGTGCCATAACTAAAGATGCTGACAGAGGACTCTTTGTCACTTCACCAAATATTTTCTTGTTTTTATTAAAGTGCTGAACAAAACATCAGGAGTAGATTTATTTCTCCATTTGAATAACAACATATTTTAGACCTGTAATTCACATTATTGCGTTAACAAATAAATATTTTTTCAAATGATACATAAATGATCGTTTGTTTTGGTTTATTTCAGTGCTTGTTTGTAATAAACTCTCTACTTCAATTAGTTTAGTGGAAAAGAATGGAAATGCAATGCTAGGAATATTGTTTATTGCCAATACACTTGTAAAATATTTTTATTGGCTGGTATGGGACAATAATATTAAACCCAAAAATGTGCATAGTATATTTTGGATGTTGTGTAAATAGGATATTATTTAAATAGGATAAAAAGCGGCACTTTTAAGAAGCGTAAGCTAGATCTACTCTTCTTAAAAGTAACCAAAAATTGTGCAATAACCACATTTGAAACATCGTTTTACAAAATCATTGGCAGGATGTGTTGTAATGTGTTAGTACATTTATAAACATTGTTTCTTCATTATTATTATTCAACATTATTTTTGTTTCTTTATATTTTATATTTACATTTTTTTATTTTGATTAGGCTATTCATGCCATTGAGTAGCCTATTAGCAATTCACATGCACAGTTTCGTTGCAGAAAGCTGTCAAGTGTCAGATACACTCACAATTCACCTCAGCGTGTAGTAAAATCCATTGATGAACAACCACAATTTCACTCAAGCGCTCAATTTAAGAAACACAGTCTGATCAGACGATGACAGACAGCGTCAATACAGGATACGTTTCCTAGTAGCTCTATGCTGCCCTCTTTTGGCTTGATGTGATTATGTCATCCAAGGGTCACAGAAAAATAAAAGATAGTGGAGAGTAAGCATTATTTATTTATTTAGTATAACAATTTTAATTTATTTAATGTATTTGTAATGTATTTAAATTATTTTAAATTTATTATTTAGGAAAAAATAAGCACTTCTAACTTTTCAGCATATGGCCAAATACATTTATTTTAAATATTATAAATAATTATTTAAAAATAAATAAATAAATAATGCTCACTGCTCAACATTAATTTATTTATTTATTTATTTATTTATTTATTCATCAAATAAATTGATTATTAAAATATTTAATTTATATAATAATATAACAATATTTTTTAATAATATAATTTTATTAATTTTGAATACTTTTATGTATAATTTTAATTTATATATTTTTTAATAATTACTTATAAATAAATAATCAATACTCACTTTTTAGCATTTTAAAAATATATATATTTGTGTGTGGCCCACATTTATTATAAATATTATAAGTAATTATTCATATAATTATTCATTATTCAGTAAATAAAGCTGGCTATTTAACATCTTTCTGACATCCCTCTAATGTATTTATTTATTCATCCATTAATTTAGTTAGTTAGTTTGTTTGTTTGTTAGTAAGTTTGTTTGTTTGTTTGTTAGTATGCATGTTCTAAGAATTAGTTCAGTTTTGTAGGGGATAAATAAGACTGAAGAAAAAAATCTATCTTAGGAGTGATAACTATATAGTGCTTTGCATTATTATATTTTTCATATATTATATTTTTGGACATTTGAGTTTGTGTCGGCCTTTCGAGTTCTGATTTATTCATATACATTATCCTCACTTATCTAAGCCATCTATATTTTGGTCTTTCTATAGTGGTGTTCCCTCTTCAATGGGGCTAATCTGAGCGGCTTTGTGAAACAGTGGGAATTTATTCAATCGCGTGGGGCTGGAGCCTGTCCCAATCACCCTTCTTTGAGCGGTGACAACCACTGAGCTCTTTGCCACCAACTGCCACCGGGGACGACACTTGTTTGGAGGCCCTTAGTCCCGTTGAGGACATAAAGGAGAAAAAGAAAGAGTTAGAGTGTGTGTGTGTGTGTGTGTGTGTGTGTGTGTGAGAGAGAGAGAGAGAGAGTTGCTGATCCGATTTTGCACTTGTATACTTATCAGTGGCATTTAGGGGCCAGTTCCTCCTTGGTAATACAGATGGACAAAAACAGCATTAGCTGGGCTGCTGTTTGGGAGGAGTAGCAGAATAGCTAATCATGACTGGGCAGCCTCTCCCTGTGTGTTCTCCAAAGACTGGAACACAGAAGGAGTGTTCAGACGGCCCTCACAGGAACAATGGCGTTTGTCCTGCTAGCATATGGGTGCAATGGGTAAATTATGTAAATAGATATGGAGCAGCTTGTGGGGCTGTATTCAACGTGCTTTCAGACATGCATGCATGGCAGGTCACCACCTCTTCCTCACATTCTGAATCTCTCCATTAGTGCCACAACAAAGGCTTGACACAATTGACAATGGATGTTGACTGATCTTTAATATCCATATCAGTCATTTGAGTACATTAGATGTTTCAGAAAATCTTCAGACGAATTTTGCAGGAAGTAATAGAAAGCTTTGATGGCAAAAAAATGTAGTCGGTCAGCATGCAAGTACATTATGTAAGGGATGTAAAAGTTAGGGGTCAGTAAGGGATTTTAATGTTTTTAAAATAAATTTATTTTATGTGCACCAAGGCTGCATTTATCTGATCAAAACTAAAAGTAAAAACAATAATATTGCAAAATATTATTGCAATTTAAAATAACTTTTCTATTTTTATATATTTTCAAAATGTAATTTAATCTTGTGATGGCAAAGCTGAATTTTTAGCATCATTACTCCAGTCTTCAGTGTCACATGATCCTTCAGAAATCATTTTAATTTGCTGATTTGGTGCTCAAGAAACATTTCTTATTACTATGAATGCTGAAAACAGTTGTGCTGCTTAATATTGTTGTGGAAACAATGATTCTTTGGTGAATGGAAAGTTCAAAAGAACAGGACAGCATTTATTTGAAATAGAAATATTTTAATGTAAAAGTCTTTACTTTCATTTTGATCAATTTAATGTGTTCTTGCTGAATATTAATTTCTTTTTGAACGTGTCAGCACCTGCAGTTTCCTCAGACACCTTTGTTTATCCCAACCCTCCAAAATGACAAGGAGAAAAAAATGCTTATGTATAAAGTCTTTAGAGCTTCCTAAAACAATAAAAAGATAATCCAGTCCTATCATAAATATTCACGCTCAGTGGTCACTCAGGCGCATAGGCGTCTCTCAGAGGTCTTTTCAATTGCTAAGTGTTAAAAATCCCCAGAAGAAAGATGACTTGATTGAATTTCCCATGGATCACAACGTTTATGGTTTGTTGATGCAGAATGTTTCTGCGTAATTGTTTGTGATGGCTTTTGTACTAATTTTCACTATGCCAGATAATCTCCCAAGATTACAGCAACCTGTCACAAGCATCTTTCCAGTCTGTGCAGAGTCATGGGAGAGAGTTTTGTCATTTTCTGTTGTTTCTGCTGTGTGACGATAATTAAATGTGAGGTTAATTTCTTCTGCCCCTCACACATTTCATTGTGTCCTTATTTATTCACCTCATCCTAATTGAAATCAATTTTGTTTAATTCAGAGAACAGATTGCTCTGATCAATGAAAACCAAATAGTCTAAACTACACTTTCGGTCTGAGGTTTTGTCTTTGCAGATAATATAGGATTATTCAAGTCCAATAGTCTTAGAATCTTCTATATGTATAAAATCAGTCTCAAAGGCCTGAAGAACACCATCAACAGTCAGTCAGTCAGCATGCATGTTTTCATCTGTTTATTAATGTTTTTTTGTTTTTTTCCCCATCTTACTGTTAGCAGAAAGAGAGTAGGTAGAGAAGTAAACAAATAGACAAAGGTAAAGACAAATGTAGAGTGTGTTTGTCCTATTAAAGTAATCCAGAAACAGCAGAAAACCTAACAAATCCATTCACTAGCCTGTAATGAGAACTGAATGGAAGTCAATTTTTTCACAGCTCAGAGACTATTGATATAAAGTGAAGTCTGGAGTTATAAAAGAACTTCCTGATGCTCTTATAATGATGTGTAAAGCAATTGAAAGAAAATATAGGAAAAGGTTGAACTGAAAAAAGTCCAGTAATACACCACATATTCATATAAAAATGTCACCCTTATATATAGTTTAATTTACAAAAATTGTACCTTTACATACACCATGGGATTATAGCTTGTCAAATTTGCCCTTATTTGGGTGAGCAAAAACACTTTTTTGTGTGTCCCTTTAAATGCAAATGAGCTGCTTCTCCCAGCCCTCTTTCCATAAGAGGCGGAGCTTTAACAGCTCACGCTTCAGTTGCTCAACAACAACAAAGCGGGAGAATCTCATGCAGCCAAAATGACAATTGTCAGCAGGTGGACAGGGGGGTCAGGACCCCCGCAGTTTTAAAAAGACAGAAATTGACCCCCGCATTTTTGATAAGGGCTGCTTAAGTCAGTATCTAACTAAAACAGTATAATAAAAAAAAGCTACAAACTAGCTTAGGATATTTTCTTTCAAATGAGACCATTTTCACGTCTCTGTGAGCTGTTTTGTCGCGGATGTGCAGAACAGGAAATGCAATCTCCAAACCATGGATCAAAGCGTGCTAACGTTTTCTGAGGACATGTCGATGGTATACAAACCAGTGTCGAAAATTAGCATTCGTGGGGACATGACAATCAAGCCAACCGTCCATTCAGAAAGCGAGAAATTTGACACAGGCTGATCTCTCACATTCAGTTCTGTTTGATGCGTGAGCTGGCTTGACTGAAGTATTTGTGAGTTTTCGTGAGGATTTATAGTTTTTGGACTGTTTTGATAGTCGATAGTCACATCTAGCAACAGAAAAGCATCGATGGCAGCGATAAAAGAGATCTTTGAAAGCGAAACTAAAGTGATTATTGCCTCGGCCAGCGACGCAATGGGGAGGACGCACGAGAGGAGAGGACTGTTTGGTATGTATAAACTGTATTACTGCATTTACAATGCTTATACTCATTTTTGATTGAATTATTATTATTTTAAAACGTGAAAGAACAGCAACCAATATAATAAACTATTATTTGACAAAAAAAAAAAAAAAAAGTTTGGGATATGGCAAGGCTAGTTGCACAATGCGCAGCTGTCTGCATGTATGCAAACTTGAATAGAATTGCCATTTCAGTAAATCTACATTTTGATATTGTGAAATGGGTATTATTACAGTGCAAAACCTGTGTGTACAGTGCTTCCCACACATAGACTTTACTTGGGCGGGGCTCAGTCTTTGTTTCAGTTTCTGTTGAAGATTAGTGAGCAGCAGCAACAGCTGGCACAGCTGGCATCACATCTCCAGGAGGCAGACGGGTGATGCTCAACACAGGTGACAAAAAATTATGCACATATAAGGAATTATACTAATCTGGAGGATGTTAGATTGTAATAGAGTCTTGTAGATTCTCCTGAAAGAATAAAACTGATCAAAATCATAAAACACCTCTTTTGTTCGTTTGTTTGTTTGTTTATTATAGCACAGACATAATATAGTATAATATATATTACTTTCAGCAGTGTTTTATGTATTTTCAAAGGGTTTTCTGTAAAATAACACTGCGATATTGGATTTATACCACTGTAAATGGTATGGGGAGACTTTTTATTTTGGTATACAATATATACTAATATTTTATTTTTTTATATAACTTTTAGTCGGACACTGATGGAGAGACTCAGGAAGAAGTTAAAACTTTTAGAATGCAACTGGACGTTTCTGAATGGTTAGTGGATACATTTATGTAGGTGCTGTGGAGTTGATTCAGCTCATCGACTAGCATGTGCCATCATGTTAATCTTTTGTGCAAATCCAGCGTTGAATTGACCCTCTTTTGTGAAGCAATCCGGCTCAAAATGACGGCATGGCAACAACACTTTACTACAACAACTCTTCCTCTTCTCTAAAGCTGCCCAACATGGCCTCGCCCCCTTTGTTGTGTGTTCTCGGGGGCAGGGTTTATGTAAATTTTGGGGTTTGTGATGTCACCAACCCGGGAAGAAGCTCTTTGTAGTCCCTTCAAGCCGTTTGTTGTAGTCCTTAAAAAGCAATATCTGTAAAAGAAAATATCTCCCTTTGCATTGAACTTTGTGCGTTGTAACTTTGCAGATGTTGTTTATGCTCTAACAGCAACATTACACACTAACTAAACTTAAAAAACAGTAATCAAGGACCCCTTTAAAGATTATATATTTTTACTGGAAAACAAGGCAAAATACCTAAAGAAAATATAGATAATTAATTCTGCAGTGTATAGGAAACAGGCCTGCTATAAATTTCAACCATACAACTTGCATTCTGAAAGTTGGTCCTACTTTTTAAAAATGCATATTGCATTCTGCAATAAATATATTTTATTAAAACAAATTGTGGTGCCAGAAGTCAAGAGCGCAAACATGAATCAGCCAGCAAATGTGTGTCATTCTAAATGAGTAAAATTTGTTTGCAGACACAGAGGCCTGGACCTCTGCGTGTACCTGTACATACACCACGGGATCATGATATGTTGTCATGCGACATACATAATTACAAAGCTTTTTACCTTCCACCTGGGACAGCTTTACGTTTCTCCACTCTCCCTGCATGTCACCGCCCATCTGTGCTTGAGACAGGCAGTACAGTGTGGTTAAAATGAGGGCGTTTAACATCGCTGTGCCTCTAGAGCCCTGCCTCTCCTCAGGTCTGACCTTGGCTTTGACTGCCAGACTGACTCACAGCTTCACTGTGACTACAGAAAAACAATGAGTGCATAGAGACAATGCAGCTTTCCTGTCCCTTGTGTCCCTCCACAAAGACTCCCCCTGTTTACCACCTCGCCAATAGGCCCTTAATTCCTCTTTTGTTTGGAAAATGGGAAATGTGCAAGGATCTTCTTAACGAAAGGCATAGGATGAATGCATTCATGGGATGGGGTCTCTTGTGGAACACAGGCAAGCTCTCTCTGTCTTTGGCCATGACACTTCTCTTTAATGCATAAAAAGCAATTACAGCCCTGTTTCCCAAATGACAGCCTTCCGTAAGCTGTTGTCCCAAAGGCAGGCGGGATGAGAGCTGTAACTTATTTCCCACATCTCCCCTGTATCTTTTCCTGCAAATCAGACGGGATGGGATTAATGGAATGACTGCCAAATGGTGCCTGTGAATTTAGGATTATGGTTTGTGGAGGACTACAATATGAAGACTTCTGTGGTCAAAAACCAAACACTCTGAATCAAGATTCTTCACATTTTTCTCCCTTATACAATGCATATCTTATACAAAGTTATATTAATTTTATCTTGAAGAATTTGAACATGTGTCTAGATTTGTGGCATTTTTGTGAGCATGTGTGCATGTATGTATACAGCTGTCACTCCTCCATGCTACTCTGGTCTATTAAGAGGAGCAATTAAATAGAGAATATCTTTCTGTAAGCAGTTAATGAGGTTTGGTCCCTGGAGGAGGCGGCTGATTGGCTGAGACTGTGGACTGGGGGAAGTCAAGGGCACCGTACTAAGCAATGCATTGTGGGAGACTATGACATTATGCACCAAGGGACCAAACGACTTAAACAATATTGGTGTCTTATTTCCCAGACACAAATTTTACATTAAAATGACAGAAGACTCTAGAAGGATGATCTTAAACATCTAAGTTTTGAAATTAAAATATCTAGAGTTTTTGTGAGCTCGTAACAATACATCAATCACTTTAGTACATGAAAAGCAGTTTCTGTGTCATACAGTATAGTGATTTGTACTTACTGTACATCAAGGGTTCTGCTGAATACCTATACATTGATCCAAACATGTATAAATAAATATATAACCTTAAAGACATTCCAGGTTTATTGTAAATTTATGATAGAAAATTGATTGCTGACCAGTTTCACACTGATCTGTATAATAAGATCTGTATAATTAATAGGTTATATATATGTATACATATATACTATAGATATTTTATGCATACACCAATAATCAATGCATTCACCAATCATATATGTGTAGACCTAATAGTTATGTAAAATTTATATAGGCTAAAAAAATGTTTTTTAAAAATGCATCACATCTTCACATTTTCCATCTTCATTTAACCAATGAATATATTAGTTTAATATATGATATTTCAAACAAAGTCACAGCAGAACCCTTGCAACACGGAAAACACACAGTATTGGTATTTTGTGCCATAATGAATCAGGATTTTTGAACAAATCGGCTGAGTGAGTGATTCAATGATTCATTTACAAAGACATGGTGCTCAATTGCATTTACTCATCTCACTTGCACAAAAACAGTTTCAGTATTTCTCAAAATGAATAAAAACAATGAAATGCAAACTCTCTTTAATATCACCTTATTAACTAATGTCTTTGCTGCTTACCTTCGATGATCCAGTTCAACCATACATCACATTTTGTCTTTGATTTTTTTGTTTTTATTGCAGAAGTAAGAGTGTTGAACTTTATTCTCCTGCATACTATTATTCTGCATTCCAGAATAGCAGCACAGTTGAAAGGTTTGTTTGAGCTGCGCCCTCTACTGTACAGGCGTGAATTTGCATTTCCTTCAGTCAGGCTTATTCATTTCACTTTCGGCATAAAAGGAGGACTTTTTTTGTTATTAAGAAACAACAAGCAAGCCCAGCCCAGGTGAGAAAATATAATCCAAAAAATTGTGACATAACATATTACTTTCCATAAAAAGTAACTTAGTAACTTTTTAAGGGCGTAACGTAATATTGTAATGCATTACAATATTAAGTGTTAGGGAAATAGTAACTTTCCCTAACACTGACTGTATCTATGCTTCCATCACATATATACTTTTTATTTGGATTTGATTACCGTCCAGTAATTCATTAAGGTTTAAATGATTAAGTGAATTTTGTAAATGGTTTACACCCTTGTCTAATGTCAAAATAAATAGGTCTGTCTATCATTCTATTACACTTTATGCACTTAGTTTTAAAAAATGTACCAAATAAAGTCAAGTCAAATTTATTTGTATAGCACTTTTTACAATACACATTTTCAAAGCAGCTTTATAGAAAATCATGATGTTTATAATATCTCTGTATCTTCATGCCTTATTTGCATTTAGCAGATTAGAGCTGGGCGATAATATAGTTTACATTTTGCGATGATACAAGCAATCAAGCAAGTGAGGTATGCTATACATAACTAAATAATCCATCTGATCCTAACACCTTTCAGTTTCTCAACCTAGAGTTGTTTTTATGTGGCAAGAACAGTGAGTTATTTCTTCATCATATATTTAAACTGTTTATCTTTTGGGATTTATTTCTATTATTGCATTTCTATACATCTGTAGTGTTTTTCTTTCTTTAGTTTAAGGTATTTGACCTAAGCAGACTGTTGCCCCCCAGCATTCATTCTCTTTTGATGTCTCGGGATGCTTGCAGCATTTGGGGGTCTCCACCAATCTTATATCTCCACGTTCAAGTTTAATTGCCCCTGTAATTGCCCTGCACTCTGCTTGGGCCTGTAATAGTAGTAGATCTTGGATATTGGCAGGGGCTGCTCACTGTAGCATAGTTAAAACAACCTTGATGTCTCCTCGTTCTGGAACTGAGATGGTCTACTTACAATGGGAACAGTGTTACATGTTTGAATGTAATCATACTCTACTTTCCCATTCACCTTTTAGCACCTTCCACCATTCAACATTGTCATTACAAAGAGTAAATGAGTATCCACATTACAGAACTACATTAAACTGAATTAATGTTTTTTTATAATCACAGCCATAAATGGAACGATAGTTTGCCTCATTATCTCATTTTTCAAGCTTTGTAATTTTGTCCGAAGTTCAACAAATTAAATTTTTTACTTCTCATTCCCACTTCTTCCATGCACTTTGAATTCCCAAATCCCTTCCCTCTCTGATTACCATATCATCTCAGCCCCTTCTCACCCACCCACCCCCTCCCTCTCTTCCTCCCCTTCCTCTTCCCCTTCTCTGTCAGTAAAGCTGCCCCATTAGCCCCTTTGCAGGAGTGTTAAGAGTAATGGCCCTGCCAATGTGAGAGCCAACACAGGGGAAATAACGCTTCCCTCGCCTGGCCTGGAAATCTCAGAGCAGGGTAATGAATCCTTATGAGAGCAAGGCAGGGGTATATTGTTCCCTTATATGGGGGAGGGAGGTGGGCAACGGCAAATTGAAGAAACTCACGAGCCGCTGTTGTTTTTGCAGGTCATTAAGTCTGTGTTAATCATCTCGCATTTTCATACATTTGCAGGGGGAAATGAAGACCAATGAAGGGATGTGCAGATAAAAGGAGAAAGAAAAGTTGGAGATGGATGGAAAACGCACGGTAGTGATCACATTCAATATGGCCTAAGCTATCTTCTGAACCTTCCCGATCAAGTCTCCGTTATTGAGGTGGTAGCACATTTTGTGCATCCATCATGCAGTCTTGACTTCAAACTTGACATCAAAATGCTGTTTTCCCACACTGTTTCTGACACCTTTTGTAAGTGCAATCCACTGCTAAAGTGTGGTCTTCTTACAAAAATACATATATGTATACATTACGTGGACATGTATATAACTATTTCAAGGTTTATCAAAAGCAGAACAGTCAATTCCTCAGAGTTCTGTTTTATATACTTATTAGCAGCTGCATTACAAATTGAAGGCCTAATTTACGGTGCCAACATTGAGGAAAGTGGATATGGTATTCAGAATTAACGAAGCCTTCCAACAACAACACTTTTTATATGCGAATTCATACTAAATAAACATAATCTATTCATGAATAAAGCCCCCCATGTACTTCGCACCCGCTTTTAAATATTTTCCGTGTAGAGAACATGTCTAATTGTAGCCTGGCACAGTGTCTCCAGTAAACCTTGCTCAGTGAACCCGTGTTTCCTAACTGCAACTGACTATCTTTATTTCTCTGGCTCAATAAAACCCTGGCGTTTATGTGAAACCGACAAGATTCGAGTGACATCATTCACACTTTTCCCGTGTGTTTTTAACTCTGTGCTCTGCAAAGCACTGCACAAAATCTCCATAACATGATGGAGTTCTTATTTGTGGTGCGTTTCCCTTTTGTTCGGCGATTCATTTGTTTAATGCTCAAGGATGATAGAGATTATGTATTCATTGTTGGATAGGTGTAATATCACCTTATGGACTAATTAACTGAATCGCTCCCCATCCTCTCTGGAGCCTTGCCAACAGTACCTTTCCACAGCTGGGTCCTGTTTGCTTGTCTTATCTCAATTCCCCTCAGTTTTTCTACTATGGAATCTTTCCTTCTCTTCACGCCAACAATACCACAGTCTGTTGGGTTTTCTTTTTCTTATTTTTTTCTTTTTTTAGTGAATGGGGGCGTCTGGGGGTGTGAGAATGAAAGTGATTTCACATCCAAACCCCATACACCAGTTTTCTTTAAAAGAGTATTTTTTAGGTTGTCTTTCTTCTCTGGGGTCTCTGTAAACATGACATCTCCCATTTAACCCTTTCTCTACAGCTGAATAAACTTGGCATGCGAAGAAGTATCGCTGAGCCCAACGTCCTTGAACATTTTACACCGCAATATTCCCCTATCTTACCTTTTTTTCCAGTTTATCGCATTAACATGTAACGGCTCCAGATGTTGACTCCTCTTTTTTTATTCAGCTTAATTACTAATTGAATTTGCTCATAAAAGAGCAGATGCTTTCTGCTTCAGAACACAATGTGTCATGGGCACAAAAATGACAGGAACATGTTGGGAATTGGACTAAAGCAGTGGATTTTAACTCTTTCTATGCCAGGACTTTGTATTATGATGTATGTGTAAGAGATTATAAGCTATTTGCAATAATCAGTATGTGTTTGTTTACTGTAATGAGTGACACAATTAAATATGTTACTTACAATGAACACACCTCAAGGGACATTTTAGGCACTTTTAACATTTTTCCTCAATAATTTTACTGCAAAAGTGCAATATTATTGACATTCAATATTGCAACATTCTATCACTCCTATTACAATTGTTAAACAAAATGCTGTTGATAAGCAACGCATGTTGCAGTCTAAAGCTAGTGAAAACGGTCTTTAATAAAAGAAGACCATGGGACATTGATCACTAGTTAATTTCCGCAGTTTATGCTGTAGCGTTTCCCATGAAAATGTGGTCAGCACATCATTTCAGAGTGGGAGTGGGAAATCTGACATTTTTATTTATTTATTTTATTCACCACACATGTTTCCAATCTGCAGAAACTCAGCATAGTTGGGTTTTTCCCCTTTTACAATGCCATTACAAAACAATGTTCATTGTTTGTGGCATTTGCTCTAATTTTACAGCTCTTGCTCCATTTTGTACTCATTGCTTAGTCCTGTACTGGACTGACTATGGGATATGGGGACTCTTTTCATGCTGTTTTATTTAAGGATGTTATTGTTGGCCCTTGCACAGGCCACAGTCAGCCCCTGGGTCTTTTTCCCAAGCGATAGAACCACCCACACGTCATCCATCATCTGACCTCTCTCTGCATGACAGGTCACTTCTGCTTTTCCACCAGGATGCACTGTGTTTGTGTATGTGTGAGTGTGTTCGCTGTGAGTCAGTTTTGGGACAGTAATTATACGATGAAGTTGAGACCGAGCTCATAATGCAGATATGATACTCTGTTAAGATGGTGTGGTTTATACGGTGCTGTAAAACCTCATCTAAATACAGTTCAGTAGTCCTGCCAAGCTCTGCAAACACTGTGCTAATTATATAGGCTACTATTATCTATAATTACAAATAGGTAGGCTATTATTGCATCCATTCACCAACTATTATTGCACCACCACAGTTCAGGGTGTTTATAATGATAACAACCTGAAACATACTGAATGAAACATGACTAAGGCCTTACATATGAAGATAAGGTAAAGAGAGGAAATTGTTTATGTGGTGTGACAGTGCCCCCTAGTGACAGTTTGGTTCACATCCTGTTGTTTCGGATAATGATAAGAAAATGTTATGCTATTTTCCTTTCATCATTTATTTTTTGGCAAGAAATTAGATGGTTTTATTAGTACAAAACATTCTTTACAAATCTAAATGTTGATTTTGGGACATAAGATCAAATATCACAGTAAGCAAAGCTAAAAATTTCATGGACCATTTTAGACAATGAAGCCTTTTAACTCTTACAGCCAAAAGATCTCCATTTCAGATTTCACTTTGAAGTCCATGCAATTTATATTTCCACTGTTAGAATCAATAATAATTACCTACTTGTGACATTTCTCTGTAGTATAGTTTATATTTTAATAATACTTTTACAGCTATTTTTCAATCAGTTGACAATGACTTCCCCATTGCATGCAACTGACTATATCAGTTTTTGAAAATATAGATGACTGCATGTATTCTATAAATACATACATAATGCATATATTCAACAATGAATTTCAGAACAACTAAACTGTTAAGGGATAATTTCAAGCTGTGTTTGTATGTTACAAAGCTCCACTTTTTGATGGATAAATCTAATGAAGACCATAATTCATAGGTATAGTTAGTTTTGTTGCTTATTAAATACATATCAGTTACACTTTAAGGTTCCACTTGTTTACATCAGTTCTATATAGAACCTTAGGGTTCTTGACTCAATTTTAAAGATTTCATATGCCAAAAAAGGTTCTATATAGGGAGAAATGTCTTAAATGATTGCATAATACTGTCATGTTTAACAGGTTATTTCAGTTAGTGATAAGGTTTACGAGCTGTTTAATTCATACAATTTAATCAAAATTAAAAATGAATTAAAACTAAATTTATAAATTAAAACTAAATCCATAAAATGATACCATGATGGGAACCCCTGAAAGGTTCTGTATTTGAAGCGCCTGATAGAACACTTTAAGTTTCTTTGTAGAACTTTTGCTTTTAATTAACATGAACTAACAATGAAAAATACTATCTATTTTTCTAGCATTTATTAATCTTAGTTTATGTTAATATTAATATTAATAATGTTAATGTTAAAGATAAAAAATAAAAACACTGTAACACATGTATTGTTCATTGTTGTTAGTTAACTAATGGGATGGGACCTTATTGTAAAGTGTTACCATTTTCTAGCTAAGATGCATCTTAGTGTCCAAAGGAAAATGTTTTCTGAAGGATTTAGTTCTGAAAGCATTTCCTTCATAGACTCGATCTTTGAAATAAATAAAGATAGTCAGACTGTCTATGGTTTTCTTCCTTGAACTTGCAGCAGTAATTGAAGCAGTTCCCATGGGTGTAGTGCATTTGGGGACGTTAAGTGCTGTCTCTTGTCATGCTATGTTTTTGTAAAATAGGTTCTTTTTGTCAGTTTCCTGTGATGTTCTGCATTGTTTTTTTCGTTTTTTTTTTTCCCTCTCTCATTTATTTATTTATTTATTTTGTTAAAGTGTGCAAGAAGCCTCTAATGCTTGTTTTCCATGAGAGGCTCTCCTCTATCCCAGGGGGCTGTCATTTGTGGAAGGGCCTCCATTTTCGCCCATCACTAAGATGGCCCATCTACCAGAAAACACAAAGTCTTGGCATCTCAGCTCCTGAGAAATGGACTACCTATTGGAGCTGACACCCAGAAACTTACTACTTTCTAACATGTTAATGTCTCATACTTGTCTTAGACAGATGTGACTGATAAAACTTAGCAGTGCCATACAGTACACTGAACGTGTCTGACTAAATTTCATATATTTTCTATGCAGAACATATTATTTTTCAGGGTTTAATTTATAATTTTTATTTATTATATACAGTGCAGTGTTTGTATGTTTATCAAGATTAGGTACATAAAATATTAAATATTCCAAAAATATTTTTTAACATTCTAACACTGTTATTATTACCAACAGGGAAAAAATATACTGCTCGTTGAGCACATTGTGCCCCAATAGTGGAGTATGTTGTTAAAATGTCCAATTCCAATTCCCTACCTGTTTAAATTCACATTAAAATTGCAATTCTTCTTTGGTAGGACTACTTCATTTCAGAATTGAGGACTGAATTGCAAGAAAGTACATTTCCAATTAATTCTGAACTAAACATTTATTTTGCTAACTATAATTTAAAACAAACCAACATGTTAGTTTTATTCTCATTCTCATTCACTAACCAGTTCTGGAAGGTTGTGGTTTATATGTCATATCCTCATCAAGGATGTTGTGCTGAAGCAGCCTACGAAATTTCCGTAGGTGACAAAGCATTTCCGTAGTAACCTGTGTGGCCTGCACTCCTTCATCGCTGCCTGAAGCAGCGTAACTTTAGAGTTCATGCTTTGGCTGTCGTGACAGCTCGACTGGCGCGACCAGCGGATTTCAAGGGCTGGGACACCTGTTTTCGCGACCGAAAGCCACAACAACACAGCCAAGATGTTGAATATGTGGAAAGTGAGAGAGCTGGTTGATAAAGCGTGAGTATTGTGAATGTTTTCGTGAGTATTTTGGTGTCTTCTCTCATACCTGTTGAAAATGAGACACGTACGCACTCATTGACGTCACATCGCACTCTTGAGACAGGAGCTAGCACAGTTAGCTAACTATAGCTTTGTTGTCCCCTTAAAAGTCGCCAGTGTATATAGAACAGTCGTTTTCCAGTCGGTTACGATACTTTATCAGACGTTTTCACTTGTTTATTACGGCTTAATTTTGTTTGTAAGACAAACTGTTCCCTCAAACTTATTTTCTTTTAACTCAGTGGCTAATTTTATGACAGTTGCTAAACTTCTGGTGTTGGCTGTCAAAACACGGCGCTTGTGTTTAATAGTGCTTTTCACACCAAACTAACGTGTCGATTGTTTACATTTCTGAATGAAAATTTGTTTTAAAAGCAAAGTAAGAGCACTCGTTTTTACTTGGCATTAGAGTGACCATAACTTTCATGTTTGACAGATATTTTCAGGCATTGTTTATGCTAGCCAGTTAGCCTGATGTGAAAAATGACTCCTTGTCCATATTTGTGTGGTGTCAATTGCTGATTAATTGTCAAACTGTTTACACTTTCTGGTTGTAATCCTGTTAGAAAGACTGTAAGTAGAAAGATGGTTGCGTAGCTGCTATAATGAAGCCCATTGAGTTTCATGGAAAGTGCTGCCGTTAGACTGAAACTTGTATTTTAACCCCTTAAAGGACAGGAACTAAAAAAAAAGAAACTTAAGAAAAATGTTCCAACAAAATAATTCAATGTTATGTTTTTGCTAAAAATGTTGCTATTATTTTACGGTAGCACTTTATTTTACAGTCCTGTTTCGCATTAACATAATTTGTACTTATTGTAGAAATTACACTAATTAGGTACTAACCCTGAACCTACCACTAAACCTTAACTTACACAGTACTTTTGTGGGTAAGTACATTGAAATTCCACGTACTGTAAATTAAAGTGCAACCAATTTTACAGTTTGTTTGTCCCATGAAAATAACATTTAAAAGATAAACATTTACTTTGAAGTTAGTGGCCTTCTGCACTTTCAGTGGTTTAGTCCAGTACGACATGCTGTCATGTTTGTTTTACATAAAAATTCTAGGCTGATGCCACTTTTTATACCAAGTCACTACTTGACCTAGTATTTGCTGGGACCCCATTTCATGAAATTTCATAAAAAAACAGAAGTTGTAATAGTTTTTACTTCTCTTTTGTAACGCATTTCCAAGTGAAACAGCTTCTCGGATAAGAAAAAGTGATTTTGTTAATTGGGAATTGATTGGAAGGTTGTGGTTTGCTATTGTAATCTCATGTGAGTGACAGGTTGTCCCGCCCTCACGCCAGTAAACGCATCATCAAAGAATTTGCTGCAAGAGGGGAGGGGGAAGTTATTTTGATTAAAGATTACGAAGGCTCATGAATTAAAAAAAGAAAGAAAGATGTACACTGTTAAATTATTTATAAGTATTCCAATGTTCCATAATTTTTTTATTTTTTTATTTATTTTATTTTTTTCTTCTCCATAAATTGGGCCCTCTCACTATCTAAGAAACCATTTAAGGGTTAAACTCTGTTCTAGCTGTGCTGTCTGTCTTGCAGACTAACTACTACTGTCTTATGAATAGTTTACAAGGTTGTTGAAAAGGAAAGCACAGCAATTCAGAATTATGTTTGTCTTGAGAAGTGCCAAGGTCAAGGACAAATCAAATCTCCTTCTTAAAATGAACTGCTGGTCAAAGTCACAGACTACACTTCGGTTTTATTTTCATAGACTGTTTGTCTCAGAGTTGGGCTGTCTGTTTACTTGTGCGATTGAAGAACCACAATGGCTTTTACAATTTCAACTTTTATTCAACAGAAACTGTGAGTTTAGTTTCAAAAAATAATTTCTTACAGTATAGTGACCATTAAATAAGTTATTGTGCAACTCTCAACCTGAGTTTTTTTTTAATCCTTCTCTGACAGTACAGAAAAGCGCTTACTGAAGGCTTTAATTCACAAATGTTAGTTTGCATAAACATTTGGGTGTTGCCTAACTGGGTAGGTTGCTGATACTGTGTCATGTAGGCTACATGTTCTTTTCAGCTAAGAAACTCATCAGCTGAAACTGTTGAAAGGTGAAGGGTCTAGCTACTTAGAGACAATTAATTATTGGAGAAGCAAAAAAGCTATATCTTATATGCTGGAAGACACTGAATATTAATAAAGAATCAATACCATCTAGACAACCATCACTCAAAACATCACCCGTGAAACAAAACAAAAAAAATGATTTCCTGTTTATACAAAGCAAGTTTGAAAACAGTGTAGCAAGTCTGTCATGTCCAACAGCCTGACCTTTTTACAGACGATTTGCCAAGTGTAGCCATGGGTGGACTGATGTAGTGGGGGGAATTTAGCTTCATGCTGGGAAAGCAATGAACAGCCTGTTCCAAAATGGTGTGAAAGTTCTGACATGACACAGGAAGACTTCAGTAGTACCTGAAATAAAAATAAAATCAGCCTGCATTGCCCTAAAGCTGTGAAACCAGTTAATGCAGCTGACCGGTCTGGTGTGTTTTTGAAGAATTAGACACTCTTGTTTATCCCAAATTTTTCAGGATGACGAGATGATTGCACACTGCAAGCATAAGCAAACGGATGTCCTGACCTCTTTTGTTTATCACCTGAAACCATGTCAAATTTACAGAGTGTCTGGTAGTCCAGGGAGATTTTTTTTTTTCTTTGATCATTTTGATTCTATCTTTGTCTAGGTCATTGTGTAATCTATCTGATTTAAACCTTGAATAAACAAGGAAGCAGGGATGTAGGGAGTTTTTTTTTTTTTCCAGCTTTTTTCAGTATATTCTTCCACTGAGCAAGACAGTACCCAGGTAGTTTTTTCAATAGGCTGTAAACTGTGACACTAGACATTTTCTAGACAAATGGTAGTGGTCTTTTTTTAAAACCACAAAAAAAATCTAGGAGCAGGAAAGATTGAGGACCTCATATGGTGCTTTTATTTGATCCACCCTCTATTCTTACAGAGCATGTCCAACACCCCACCCATATACTGAGATCTTGTGTGTCTTGTATAACCACTCTTTATGTTACTCTGGTTATGGCCCTCTAGTGCTAAACTGGTTTCACATAATAAGAGATTTTAGTGCCATGCATTGCTGGTTACCTCCATCTGGTATTCGAATGAAGGTGTGGTCTGAGATTTAATTATTTGAATAACTGTTCTAACTGTTCTGTTTCTTATTTAATAGGTAAAAAGTTTCATTGGTACCAGTGATGCAACCTTAGGGGATTTTTAAAATGGTTACTCACTCACCAGATAGCATGATACACAAAAATATGCCTTGTATATATAGTTTGAATAGGAAGTGATTTTTTTTTAGTTATAGCAGAGCAAAATTAGCATTTGTGCACCGCATTGTCAGATAGCTCAAAACTCATGTTGTTCAAAACCCATTTGATTTTCCACCTTGGAACACAAAAGAAGATCATTTGCAGAATGTCCACGTTCTCATGCGTTTTGTGACTGATCGTGTTTTATCAGGTTTAAATGAACACAAGTGTGATTGAGATTTGAGAACTATGAAGCTAATATTTTCAGCTAATAACGACCTAGTTATGAATGCAGACTAAAATTTATCGTATGGCTTTAGATGGCTTGGAATGTAGCACACGAGTCATATGGACTACTTTTTTTTTGTACTTTTAATTTTTTTGCCCCTTTTGGAGCTTGACTGACCCTGCTTACTACAGTGTATGCTTTTGTTGTATGGTGAATTGCTGGTTCACTGTCAGAAATACAGCAGTTTGTCCCTGGGGTAGTAACATCAAAGTCGGCATAAAAATCTAAATTGACGCTATTTACTTTGTTAGCGCACGTTACTAGTATTGAGGTGAACAGTTAATGTGAAAATTTGCTTCCGGTCTGGAATGGCCTTCCCTCTCCGACGATGTCAGTTTGACGTCTTGGGTAGAATATCCTTAACCACTCCCCTCCAACTGGCAGTCTGCTGTGAGCAAGAGATGGAGAAGAGGTGCGCTAAAATAAAGCCTCGTCCTTTATTCAATATTCCGTTTCACTTGGAAATGCGTCACAATACCGAAGTAAAGTTGGTTGCAACTTCTGGTTCACACAGACTTTAAAGGGACAACTTTGTGCCTAATCTAACCCTATAGGTGTATATTAATAACTTAGAGTAGTTATAATTACCCTTTTAATACGGTTAGTTCCTGTCCTTGATTCTGATTGGTCAATATAAAACATGGCTATGACCACTTCACCCAACGGTTCTGTGTATCACTACACAACACCCTTAGCAACCACTCTTAGCAAAATAAACTGTATGTTCTCAATTGATATTGTTCATTGAAGCTTACTGTATTATGTAGGGAAGAGTATTGTGAGAAAGAGATCGAGTGAGCGAGTTTATTACCTGCATTCAGATTTAGCATTTTCCTTCAGGTCAGTCCTATGTTCATAATAAAAAAATTTGTTTAAATGTCCGATGTATTATCTTGTCCTTTTAACAGTTAAGGGGTTTTCCAGTGACTGACAGCACTAGTCAAAGCATTTGTCAGTTGCGTCTTGTTCCGTGTTCACAACAATTCAGTCTTTTCAATGTAAAAGTCTTCGCTACTGACTGACACACTCACAAAGACAGTCTTTGCCGCCATCTAATGGCGTAATAATGTAACTTCTGTTGCTGTTCACGGTCAGGGACTATTTTTTACGAAGGAAGGAAGGCTTTTAGTGACAGTTTACTTCATGAAAGTTGCATTGATACATATTAATGGCTTTTATATTTGTATTGTGTGGTAACAGTTTTATAAAAGCAATAAGGTACTCGAGGCTAGTGCTGTATCGTGAATAAGTCACGGCTGAAGGACGTTGTTAGGCACGACGTGAAGCGGATTTATTCATGATACAGCACAGCTTCGAGTACCTTATTGCTTACTTAAGATATTATTATGAACATTTGAGGGGTAAATAAGGTATGAAAATGTCCTTTTGAGGGTACTGTCAGATGTCCCTTTTGAGGGTGACAAGCTGTTTTACACAAGGGTGACCATTTTTTCTATGGCATGTTTGTTATAAATAATCTGCTTTTTATTACAAATGGTCTTTCTTTTAGTTGCCTGACCAAACAAACTCTCTTTCAGCAGAGACTCTTTAATACATTCATTAGAATCATTAATTACAATTGTCACTTGGCACCTGCACAAACCTGGTGACCATTGTCCTGCAGTTCAGGTCCTTATTTTGATTAATATCATTTCCATTTTGTTTAACCTAAAGGATTAAACTGATGTGATACAGAATCAACTTCATGGACATCTGTTTAAAGTGCCTATACCAAATATCCCCTCATGCAGCTGATTAATGCAAGCACCTGTGCAACAGCTGCTATCTGCTCAGTCTCTCAGTTCAGTTAACTGATTTATCTGATTTTTAAAAAAAAATATTTTACTGCCATTCAGTAATATTAGTAATATTTAGTCATGCTGAAAGGCTCTTTCCAGCAGATTATCACACAATCATTCTGAATAAATACTTTACTGAAAGGCTTTTTTTGTTTTAATCTCTTTTTTTACAGAACCAATGTTGTGATGAACTATACTGAAACTGAGTCTAAAGTTCGAGAAGCCACCAATGATGACCCGTGGGGACCCTCTGGACAGTTAATGGGGGAGATCGCCAGGCAAGTGGGGTTTTTTTGTTTTATTTTTGACTTCTCTGAATTCTTTATCTTGACTCTGAACCTGTCAACAGTTACACATACTTACGATATGGAGAGTCTGCTAAACTTTGCCTATCTTCGGTTTCAATTCAGGGCTACATTCATGTATGAGCAGTTTCCAGAGGTTATGAATATGCTGTGGACCAGAATGTTGAAAGACAACAAGAAAAACTGGAGAAGAGTTTACAAGGTATACTTTACTGATGTCGATACAGGAGTTTTGTTTCGCTGTAATCGGTCCTGAGCTTTACTGTCATTTCTACCTCAGTCTTTACTGCTGCTGGCGTACCTGATTAGAAATGGATCTGAACGTGTGGTCACTAGTGCAAGAGAGCACCTGTATGACTTGCGTTCAATTGAAAGCTTTCATTGTATAGGTGAGTGAACTGCACAAAATCACTTTTTTGTCTTACATGTACACTGTTTGATGCCTTTAAGTGATGGATGAATGGGCTTTGTTTTTTCAGATGAGAATGGCAAAGACCAGGGTGTCAATGTGCGTCAGAAGGTAAAGGAGCTGATAGAGTTTGTCCAGGATGATGATAGATTGAGAGAGGAGAGGAAGAAAGCCAAGAAAAACAGAGACAAGTATATAGGCGTGTCCTCTGACAGTATGTCAGGTTTCAGATACTGTAAGTCCCTTACTTCCTCTCTTTTTCACACATGCACACACAACACACTGTCCTCACCATCATGTTTATAAAGGTATACAAAGTGTTTTATATCACACAGCAAACACATTTATCATAAGGAATTTATTTAAATGGGACTGTCTGAAAACAAGGAGGTCCCCTGTCTCCTCTCCGCTGTTATTATCCCTGACGGATTTGCATTGCCAGATCAGTGAACTGTACTGTAGCTTTATTTTTATACCCGGCATAGCTGCTTTTTCACATGACAGCATAAATTATATTTTTGATGTCCTGGATTGGGAAGGAAAAAAATGCAATGCATGATTTGTAATGACTGTTTCAGATTTAATTGGTATCATGTTTTAGTTTGACAGTCGTTCAGTCGTACCTCTGAAGTTTAATGAAACTTGATATATAGGTGTTTTAATGTGTTTTTGAGATGGTGGCTTGAAAATCACAGTATAGTCACAGTTCTTAGTATACCTAAGAGGAAGCTTCACAGCCTCATCGCACTTGTCTTTACATTGACATTGAGTCCGTGTTTGCGGGTGAACCTCTTACCTGATCATATTTCACCCCACCCCCTAAAAAAAAGAAATTATATTTTGCATTAAGCCTGCATTTTTTCATGACTATTAAGCACCCACCTCATAAAAAGTTTAATTAACAAAAAATGGTATATTAATTAAAGCGAGTATTTATTATAACATCATGGTAATATTGTATTGCCTTTAATTTATGCTTAAGTAATTTAATTCTTATGAGAATCACCATTAAAGGCCCACTGAAGTGCTTTGAAATGTGCAGCATTATTCAGTGTGTTTACCTAATTTCCATTGAAACAGGAAGACAGGGCAGGACATATCGAACAGCTCCTCCCCTTTTTCAAAGTAGCCAGTAGTATTTTATTTATATCACAGCTCAGCCGTTGAGCTCCGCAAAGCCCCAGTTTCCTCCCAATCTCTAATAGTTTCTCCTCCTAATCTCCATATTGCTTTAAAATATAGCTTCCCATATGCAGAATTCAAATGGGTCAGATACGTTTTCTGGTATACACCAACTCGCATATATGAGCCACCTATGTGCTATCGTGTCTCTGACCGATTTTTAGCTGCAGCTTCAGCGTTTATTTATAATATAGGGGGCGGGACGCTTTAGATTCTAAAGAGCATTTGATTGGACAGAAAATCTGATGAGCTGAAGTGCAGAATGATCTCATTAAAATCAATCCATCCATATTGGACTGTAAGTTTTGAATCTTCTAAACTTTATAACTGTTTTTGAGCACACTAGCTTATAGATAACAGCAAGACTAACATATTCATACTAAAAGCCAAAAACATTTGATTTCATGGGGACTTAAGGATAATGAAAATTACAAACAACCTCAAACGAAAAATATCGAGCTGTATTACAGCAATTTGAAATGGGTCGGGATAATGTGCTTAATTGTCATGAAAATATATCAGTGAGCTTCATTTTCTTTATGTAAAATGTAATTTAATTTTCTTTATTTCTTCTTATTTTGGGGTGAAATATAACCCAGACATGAGATTCACCCTTTTATTTCTTATATTGCCATATTCAAGTTCTAAATGAAGCTTGTCTTTATAATATGTGTATATAGCATAACACATTGCTATCCTGTTCATGCATTCTGCAGCGGAGGACAAGTTTGATTTCAGAGAATCGCGCTCGAAATGGGATGAAGACTGGGACAAAAACAAAGGAGCTTTCCCTTTCAGTGAGAAACTGGGAGAGATCAGCGATAAGATTGGAAGCACCATTGATGACACAATCAACATGTTCCGCAAAAAAGACAGGGACGACTCGCCTGACAGATTCGGGTCAGGACCCCCAGGCCGTCTCACCTTGAAACACATTTTCTCTTTTTTGAAACACAAAATGGCATAAATGTTATAACTAATTAAATGAACAAATTGTTGACAGCTGTATAACATTTTGTACTGATTGTGTCATAGACTGATTGTTTTGTCTACTTGTTCTCAAAGAAAGCATTTTGTTAGTAATCTTACACCAGGTTATGCTTTATCTCCTCTGTATAGTGAGACAGATGAGGACCGTCGAGGAACACGAAACGGGCAGACGGGGAAATCTGAATTTAAAGATGATGAAGAGACGGTGACAACAAAAAGCGTCCAGATCGTACAGGCCACGGAGACCACTGCCACTCGTAAGAGAGGTGTTCCATCCAAAACGATAGACCTGGGAGCAGCTGCGCATTACACTGGCAATAAACCCTCCACTGACACAAACACAAGCCAGGTAAAGAAAAACTACAGCGAAACAACAGGTTCTAGCACTAGTCTTTTTCCTGTATAATTAAACCTCTCTGGCACTCAGACTCATCAAATATGAAACTTCAACAAGAGGTTTGTTAGTATATAGCATAAAATTAAATGTTAAACTTGTATTTAAAAAAAAACAACTTAGACTCTACACTGACTTCTTGTGGTAGCTGTTAAAAGTGTTTTCAGTTTGTCCTCTATTTGTTGTCATAGACCACATCAGCAGTGAACCAGCCCAGTTCTGGTCTGGTGGACTTGTTCTCAGCAGATCCTGCACCTGCTCAACCATCCCCCAAAGGTGACAGTAGTAACATGCATCTTCTTTGTGTTTCTTTGAGTTGAGCTATGGAGCTATGGTGTTGGCAGAGGAAGATATTTTAGATATAATAGAATGGGTTTTTTTTTTTTTTAAATCTCATTTATTTACTTTGTGGTTCAGTCCTGCAAGAACAATTCACTGTGGGATGCTTAGGAGAATATTGAAGGGTTCATCCCTAATGGAAATAGGGTTGCACCAATGCTTTAGTCACTAAAGTAAAATAAATCCAAAGAGTGCTTTATGTGCACAAAACATGTTATAAGCAGACCACACCAATGCTGCAGACATCCGAGATGGTCTATGTTCAAGCCAAAATTTTTCAAACCACTCTGAAAGTAATCAAGTATCGCCCCTAGACCTGACAGAAACTACAAGCGAGCAGAACATGACTGTTTTTGCAACATTCATAGCAAGCTGCATGAATCTTGCAACAGACACTGTCCAACAATACAACATTCAACTTTTCATGAATAGAAGAATTCTCATGCATATTAGTCATTTGCATAAAGTAAACATTTCTGTCAAACTTATTTTCTGTATGACTACTAATAATGAGTAGTTGTGCAAGCTGTAGTTGATGTTCATGAAGAATGGATGAGGAGATAAGTGAAAGTAGCAGGAAACGTTATGCCATTAGTTTGGTGATGTGGACATATCCCACTGAAAGGGAAGGGTGCACAGTGAAGTTTAGCATATGCACTCTCCTGCGCTCATGCTGCCTGCTGGAGCATTTAGTCACTGGGGCCAGATGTCAAAGCGGTCCCTGGTGGGTGTGTAGTGCTGAGCAGATGTGTAGCTCCCTCTCCTCGCTGTCCTGCTCCCTCCTCCACCAGTCAAACAGCTGCATCTTTCCTCGTCCACATAACTCCAGCCACAGGCTGCTGGAATGTAATGTGACCAGAGTGTGTGTGTCCCTTACAGACACCAACAGGTGTTTCTTATTTCTGTGTTCTCCATTTTTGCCTTCTCAGGAAATTAGTGAAGAATTGATGTGTTTTGTAAATCTAGAATGTCATAATTGAACATCTCTCTTTCATTCTAGGTCTAAGTTCTGACCTGATTGGAGGTTTTGCTGATTTCTCCTCTCCTGCAGCTGCAGCCACTCTTCCATCATCAGCTGGTATGTTTATGTAACTTCTTAACACAGCTCAAAAATACAACCTGAAACACTTGCTTATTTTTACTACTTCTTACTACAAAATACACTCAAAAGTAACAACCCCAAATGTTTAAATGGTACTGTATTTTCAAAAGGTACTAGTCAGTGTGTTTCCCAGACAACAAGTCCGTTAATTGGTCTTAAGAAAACCCTGTATAATTAGGCAGGTTTTCGGTTCACATGACCCCAATCAAACATGTTTCTTAGGACAGTTTACACAAGACAGAAACAGCTGGACATAGTGCAACTGAGTGAAACTGAACAATATTTAAAACATCTTTACTAATAATATCAGAACTAGTAATAAAAAAATCTAGATAAATTTGTTGAACTTAGTTATCGATTAGTCGACCATCGTCCCTAATATTCTGTAACTGTAATGCTCTTTAAAAGAAATGCCAACAGAAAAAGTAATTCTTTTTACCAAAGTAAGTCTCTATATTTTTTTCTAATTAAACTCACATGTTAAAGTGAAAACCTTAAGGGAGTACAACTTGAAAGACACGAAGTGGTGATATGTGTGTGTTTATTATATGATTATTTAAATGTAGTTCTGGGAATATAACAGAAGGCTGTTTGTTTTTTCTGCTGGACCAGAGTTTGCCATCCTCAGCTGCCTGTTTATGAAATACTCCAAGCAGAAAGCTCTTAAATAGTGAAAGGAGGGGGCAGCCATATGGTGGGCTGCTGTGCTAAAAGCTAATGAGCACAGACACATTTCAGCTCTTGTTGGGTATGACACATTACCCTCTGCATTTCTGGGACTGAGCTCAAGTAACTGAGAGACATGATATTTATGCATCTTCAGTGCCCTGATAGTTTCATTACTGGTTCTCTTGTGTTGCTCATTTGCTTGCAAATCCTCTGTTTTATCTGCTAGATGATAAAGCCTGACGTGAAGCAAGGTTGTGGATTTTGTGCAGTTAAAGCAGTTGATCAGAAAGCTTCAAAACTAGCTTTCTCCTTTGATACTTGTTCTCTATAATATTTGTGATTCATCAGAGACTTTTGTGTTTCCTCAGCCCCAGCGTCTAGTGGAAATGGAGACTTTGGGGATTGGAACGCTTTTCCTGCAGCCCAACCAGCCGTCCCGGCAGCCCAGCCTGTCAACCCTGTAGGAATAGACCTTTTCTCAGGTCTGCAGGTGGCTCCTGCCCCTGCATCCACAGCACCCTCATCCGACCTTTTTGACCTTATGGGCTCCTCCCAGACCACTAACTTCAGCACCTCCCAAAGCATGAACTTCTCTATGACCACCTCTCAGACCATTGGCCTGCCACCGTCCAAATCACAGGTGGCTGCTGACTCTGAGATTTCCCTCAATGTATCTACTTGTATAATATGAAGAAAGAGTACTTGATACATTATACAGTCATGATCTTTTAGTTCATGACTCCATGAAAAGCTTTGAAGAGCACAGGTGTTTTTTTTTTTGTTTGTTTGTTTTTTTCTTTTCCCACTTTTATTTCTTATTGAAGCTCCAGTTGAGCTTTATCTTTACTTTTTTTTTTTTTTTTTTTTAATAGCCAGTAGCTTTTAGTTTACGTCAACAAAACTATGATTTGATACTTTCTAGAGAGAATTTTATTAGATGACAAACGATATTACGCCCTTGCATTATACATTATTCAAATGTTTGGGGTTATATATATCATGGTTTCCACAAAAATATTAAGCTTTTAAAGTTTTTTTTTTTTTAACATTGATAATAGTTTAAAAATGTTTCTTGAGCACCAAAAATTATTTCTGAAGGATCATGTGACACTGAGGACTGGAGTAATGATGCTAAAAATTCAGCTTTGCCATCACAGAAATAAATTACATTTTAAAATATATTCAAATAGAAAACAGTTATTTTAAATTGTAATAACATTTCACAGTATTACTGTTTTTACTGTGTTTTTGATCAAATAAATGCAGCCTTAGTGTACATAATAGACTTCTTTCCAAAACATTAAACAATCTTACAGACTCCAAACTTTTGAATAGTAGTTTAAATTTTAAATGTGTATATTTACTCGAAGTTTATTTAGTCGACTTTTAGGAGTATAAAAATGGCCTCAGTGCTGATAGACTTATAAAACTCCACAAAAATAATTAATATAAGCCACAAAACATTTGGTTATGCAGAGTCATTGTATATATAGTTTTAGCCTAACTTACAAATGTGTACATTTGCATTTCATTAGGTATCACACCTTTAATAGACTTTTGTGTATTGGCATCCCTCAACATTATGTTTACAGCACAAAGAATCTAGATGAAACCTAGTGATGTAGAGCCTGTGTTGCACATAGATGTGGTTTTCATTCAGATCCCCATCTGTAGAGTACTTAATGCATCTCATCTAAGTGGAACTGCACACTAAACACTATTTACGCAAGAAAAGACAATTCTGGCTGAGGTTCAGAGCCAGCGGTTTAGAGAGCAGACAACATGAAAGCGAAACGAGCGAGGGTTAACACGCAGCATCGGCACAATTTTCCACCCACCCCCTCCTCATTACCCATCAACCCTGGTCCCCTTGGGACGCCCATCACAGAGAATGGCAGAATGAGGAGGAACAAGTTTAAGTCAGAAAACCATTAAATTGAAACAAAAGCCTTGCACAAAGATAATATTTGCATGCTAAAAGCCTGACCTACTTTAAAATGGCAAGTTTTGTTTGGCTAAAGAAAAAAGCAAAAAAAAAAACCCTCCCCCCATAATTAGAGGGACTTGAGATGCATTTTAACATGCTGAAATAATTTTAGGAGAAGACAATGCCTCTCAACCAGCATTTCTGTCTTGCATAGCTGAAGAGTCTTGATAACCCTGAAAGACCACAGTGTAATGTTCTGGAGTATTAATACAGCCTTTCATCTTCTCTGACTTGTGTCATTCTGCCATTGGCAAACATTCATGGCCATCAGAGAATTTTAATTATCATGCTTGAATTGCAGCAGAACCGTATCATCTCAACAAAATCAGAAGAAATATTGTTTTTGATCATATGGGTGCTATCAGAAATGCTTTGTCCTAAAACTGACTTGATTTTCCTTTGGTCTTTACAGCCACTGCAGACTATGGGGGGCCCACTGATGCCCCAGCAACCGATGGCCCAGAAGCCCAATCCCAAAGTCTCTGTGCCTTCCACCTGGTCCAACTCTAATGTAGACATAAGCTTGGACTACCTTGGCCCTGGAATGCAGCCACCCAAACCTTCTCAGCCCACACTTAACATGATGCAACATGGTAAGCATATTGACCAGGTGTGTCCAATCCTGCTCCTGGAGGGCCACTGTCCTGCTAATTTTAAACACACCTGAACCAGCTAATCAAGGTCTTACTAGGCATACTAGAAACTTCCGGACAGGTGTGTTGAGGTAAGTTGGAGCTAAACTCTGCAGGGCAGTGGCCCTACAGGACAGAGTATAGACACCCTTGATATAGACACTGATGTAAAGTGTCTGGGACAGGATTGAATCTGGAGTTCAGAAAATTAAATGAGCTCAAAAGAATTCAAATAATTAAGGGTCCGTATGAGGAAAGGAGAAAATGAAAAAGCAATAAAAAAAAAGAAAAATAATTAAAAAAATATATATATAATAATATAAGGTATGAAAGTATAAGTGAAAGCTAGAATCAGATGAAGAGAACAATTTGCCATGTTCTATGCATTTTATTTTCTCATTCTTCTAGTTCTGTTTTTCCTCTTTAGTTTTTATTGTTTATTGTATTGTGTGACGCATGTTTTCTGTAAAGCACTTTTTTTTTTTTACTGTTTTAAAAGGTGTTATATAATTAAAGCTTTATGCTATAAAATGAAATTTAGGAAATTTTACCAGAATCAAGAACATTACTATTAGAGCTTGAAACCTTCTTACAGCATTTTAAATTAATATGTTCATATTTTTATTAAAAACTTTAGGATGACCATGGCACTCTTTCAAATTAAAAAGCCTTTATGATAGGCTTATATTTGGATAGGTTTATATATATGATAGGATTAATATTTTTAAAATACACTATTGTTCAAAAGTTTGGGGTCACTTTATATTTTTTTTAAAAGATTTTTTTTTTTAATTAATACTCATTTATTCAACATAGTAGCAATGACAGTAAATACATTTTATAATGTTACAAAAGATTTCTATTTTTAAAAAAAACGTGGTTTTGTTTTACTTGTTTGTATTCATCAAAGAATCCTGAAAAAAAAAAAAAATCATTTTTACAAAAATATGAACTGTTTTCAACATTGATAATAAGAAATGTTTCTTGAAAAGTAAAATAAATTCTAATAATATTTGACAATATTACTGTTTTTACTGTATTTTTGATCAGCCTAAGAGACTTCTTTTAAAAATCTTGCCATTCCAAAACAGCATTTAATCAGTGTGACATTTTATACACCAAAGACAATTGAGAAAAAAAAATTCTGATTATTTTAATAGATTGGCAGCCCTAATTTTATTCTTTCCCCTCTATCCTGCAATAGGAGTTCAGACCCCTGTCAACATGATGACTCAGGGCTTTGCTGGAATGAACCTGGGCATGCAGGCTACCCCTACAATGGTCAGACCGCCCACCAACACCATGATCGGAGGAATGAACATGGGCATGCAGCCTGGCATGACAGGTAGTGCCATGTCCATGCCACCTATGGGAGGGATGCCAGTCAATCAGGGAATGATGGGAATGAATATGAACATGGGTATGTCTACAGCTGCCATGGGGATGCCAGGAAGCATGGGCATGGGTACAGGAATGCCAGTCATGGGGATGAACCCTGCCATGGGACAGCCTAAACAAGATGCCTTTGCAGATTTTGCCAACTTTGGGAAATGAATTGCAAAGTATTAAGTGAACAATCTTTCTGGAGATGTGACCATGAAGAAGCTATCAAGAGCTAGAAGACAAAGACTACTTGAAAGATGTCAGTAAAGCCTCACAGGAAATGTTTGTTCAAATGATGCTGATATTCAACTGGATGATTATATTATTTTTCGATGTTCTTCTGATCAGCTGTACCAAGGAGCTCTGTCGAGGGTGGCTGGTTTGTTCTGAGAATCATTTCAGTCATTGCATACACACACGGACGTCCCACGTTTCCATGGCGTCGGGATATCGCTTTAAGGAATGTAATGATAGTGAATGACTCCAGTTGACCTCTTAAACAACTTCTTAATTTTAACCCAGGAAATGTTTGGGTTTCTAATGCTGTAGAAAAATCCTCATAATCAATTCTGGCCTTTCCTCTACTCTGCCTTATGATAACCTGTAAATATTTTTGCGCGCAGACAATAAGTTATTGAGTTCTAAGATTAACGAATTATGACGGTGAGGATTTTTGTATGGAGTAAAGCTTGTGATCACTTTGCCATTTTGTATTTGATTTTAACCATTTTCTGAAGAGAAATGAAGTACTATAACATCAAGATGATAGAATGATGACTCCAAATCAAAACCTTTGTGGCCTTAAATAGTAAATGTGTAATCTGATCTTCTTTGCATCTTTATGAAAATGCAAAATCTGTCATTAGAACACATGGTGCCTGTCAGCCTCTTGCCTTTTTTTCCCCCGAAAAAAAAAAATCTTTAGACAATATGAAAAGTACAGTATTTATTGAAGGTACTGTTGAAGAAGATACATATCCAGTGGTGTACATATATGCACACACTCTTTTCTTTTTTTTTCTTTTTTTTTCTCTCTTTTTTTTTTTTTAATGTTTTTGCATGGTTAACTTTAAAAGGAAGAGTTTTGGTGTCTAAAAGATTTTTATATATATTTGAACCTGATATGGGTTCGTATTTTAATGCAGGTCTGCTCATGCTGAGTGTAGGGTGAGGCTGTGTTTGTAAACCCTGGTAGCACAGAGTTGGATGCTGTATCCAGAGGACCATCACTGTATTGTCAAGATCATTTGTTTCTGTCCACAGTGTCCGCTTACGCTAACCTCTCCCATTCTGAGGCATTTTACAAGCAGAATGACCAAATTCTTCCTTCCTTTGTTTTTTTTTTTTTTTTGTTGTTGTTGTTGTTGTTTTCTCCTTTCCCCCTGAATGGTTGGTTTAGGTTTTTGTAGTCAGGTCTGTTGGGTTCTGTAGGATCTCAACTATTGATAGTGGTTAAGGGTTGGGGAGTGTTACATGAAACACTATATGTTTATGCAAATCTACAGCAAGCAACAAAAAACAAAATCTTTCTTCCACTGAGAATGTTTAATATGTTTTCAATTTCATACAATGACATGATTGTACTTATCTTTTATGAATGACAATAAAAAGTTGATTTCCATTTTCATTTTGATGCTTGTTTTTATCTCTTCTAATCAATCTCGTCTTAAAAATAGTTTGTTCTTAGAGTTCTCCTAGGACCTGACTTCAAATGTTAACTTTGCATGCATTAATAGGATGAAAGCAGTACAGCCACATGTCCCATTTTCACTGGGTCCTTTGCCAGTGAACTTTTTAATTGGCGTAAAATTAATAAGTCATGTTTGACTAATAAGGAACTTGAGCTTAATGTAGGAAAAGGAAACTGGCTGCAGTTCCAGTGTCGTATGTATACGTTTTTAAATGCTCAATACAGAATAATTCCATATCCTACCATTATTTTCTATATGTACTTCAAAATAGGGGGTGGGACAGATTTTTTTTAAAGTCGACTCGACGTCTACTAGTCGATTATGACGTCATTAACGAACAAATATGAGGTCATTCACACAGAACTGTTTTTCCATTTCAATGGCTACTTTTCCATTGTTTTTCTATGTAAATACGCGCTAGACGGACGTGTATATGACTGTTGCGCTTGCGTCTTTTGCTGCGTCTGGCGCATGACACGGCGTTCTAAAAACGCGGTGCTCAATTTCAAATCAGTTCAACTTTTAAAAAACGCGTCTGGAGACCTTGCGTTTTTCCCTATTCCACTGCCTGCGTTTCGCTTTTTTGAAAGCAAAAATGTGTTCTGTGAATGACCTCGAGCAGAGACTGAGCGCGGTTTGCCTTGTGCACAGCTATGGCATATGGCAGCGCTGCCCACAAGCCTATTGCTCCTACATAAGTTTATTTTTGATCAGTTCTTTTGTCTTTGGGTCGTTATATTTCTCACCAGATTTCTGCTCGTTCTAAATCAGATACAGGTAACGTCAAATGTGGACTTTTTATCCTGATGCCCCCTCTATAATAGGCCATGATCAGCGACTAGTCGACGTCATGCTTAAAGCATTTAGTCTGTGCAACCCATACTTCAGAGTAGTTACTATGGCCCTGTCCCAAATGGCACACCATGTGCACTTTCGGTCTTGTGGACTTACAACAGCCGCTGCGTGCGCGTGTCCGTTAAGTCCACAAGACCGTAGGGTGTCCCATTCGTCATTTAAGCTTAAAGAAGGCTGCTATGCTGTGCCCTCGATGCGCACTTCTGCTGAGCCAGCAAGACTGTGGCCCTGTCCCAAATGGCACCCTAAACCCTCACAGTCTTCCTCTGAATCCACACTTTCACGACATAATACCGCTTTGACTGCTGGGTAAAGTCATCTGCGTAGCTCACAGTCAGAGATCGTATTATTATAGGGAGATAAGAGGGTCTGTATCTCTTACCATTGGAGAAAGCGCAACGGCTAACTTAATCACGTGCGGCACCTCTCACCCTATCCTGTCGCCGTTATGCTTTTTTGGCTAAATGTTGCAGGCTTGCCTTCCAGTGGCTTTGTCACAGTCTTGCGGGCTCAGCAGAAGTGCGCATCGAGGGCGCATAGCAGCCGCAAAGGGGGCGCTCACGAGCACCCTTCTTTAAGCTTAAATGAGGAATGGGACACTCTACGGTCTTGTGGACTTAACGGACACGCGCATTGTAAGTCCACAAGACCAAAAGTGCACATGAAGTGTGCCATTTGGGACAGGGCCTGTGAGCTATGCAGAGGACTTTATCCGGCAGTCAAAGCGGCATTACGTCGTGAAAGTGCGGACTCAGAGGAAGACCCTGAGGGTTTAGGGTGCCATTTGGGACAGGGCCTATATCTACTTTTCATCTGAACATGTGTTCCCCTAGCCAGATCTAAATTGTGATTTTATGAATATGCAACAAAATGTTAAGACTCCTCATAAATATAGAGTGATTAAAAACACTGATTTTCATGGCTAAGAAGGCCTGCAAACGACAATTAACATTTGTACTATTGTAGAAAAAGCCTATACTATTACCTATAATATTTGTCATCTAAATTCTTGAGGATGAACACAACTAGAGCAAATTGACCAGCAGTTATCGTTTAAACCATAAGTGTCTGTAACCATGATTAGTTGTATTAAGAAATATAGAACATCTTCATACAAATGTTATAAAGCATAAAATTACATGAAGCATTTTAAATGGACATGTGACTGAGTAAATCACAAAGAACTCTAAGATTTTAATAAAGTGAATAGAAAGCGTTTTTATATTTCATGTGAGTAATGTGTGTAAGACTAAGGGGAAAATAGCATTCAAGCATGTCAAGACAAAAAGCCTTGAGTGCCACATGCAATTTCCAAACTCAAAAAGCTCAATTAACCCATTTATACTATTTTATGAAATCCATGGAGAAATCCAACCGTAATTCTTTACACTAAAAGAGATAAACGTCTAATACAATAGTCTTTGACATGAAAATAAGAGTGTATTGACGGGCCATAGAGTTTTAGTGAGATTGATAGATTACTTTCATTTTAACACAGCAGTGAAGAGAATATCTGTAATGATTTGTTAAATATTTTTTCCATTTCAAAAATAAAACTGCAATCAATGTCAACGCTTACAATGTATCAGTGTCTTACTTCCCCCTAGTGGTCATTCAAAGCATAAACAAATAGTGTGTGTTAAGGATGCTCATAAACCAACCACAATTAAAAATAAGTTTGTTTGTTTTTTTCCACATTTAACATATTCTTTTCACCTGTTGATATACATATCAATATGATACACACATATTTCAAAACTTTTCATGGAGACTTCCAAAAAAAGTAAACTAATATTTCATAAGGACAGTATTTAGTCCTGTTGTATGTTTACAAGAAGAACGTTTTCTCCTCGTATGAAAAGCTGATTGACATGGCGAGTGTGCACTCTTCCATACTTCACTTGATGCTTGCTTTCAGATTTTTGTGTCACTTTTGATGTACTCTTGTCTTTTTCAGAGAGTTCGGATCTTTCCTGGGTATGTTTGGGGTCGGTTCTCCTACCAGTTCGGTCTCTGAGTTGAGATGAACTACTGTATGGGTCTGACTTTAAGAGGTTATCTCCTCCTTGCCTCTCAACTGCACTGAGGGCCACAGTCTCTTGAACTTTCAGTTTTTCAAATAGCTGTAATAAAAAATTAAATTAGATTTATTAACAATATAATTATATTGAAGAGTATAAAAAGTTACCAGCAAAAATATTAAATTCTTCAGTATAAACAAGTTTCTTTTTCTATTAACATATATATATATACATACATACATACATACATATACACATATATATACACATATACATATATATATATTTTTTTTTAAATCAAGATTTGACATGGTTATTTGTACTATTTAGGTGTATATTAAAACATTCAAATGAATTACCCTCGTGACAGTAAGTGCTTTCTCGTGATAAAGAGCTTGTCCCAAAAGAGGCTCCCTGTATGTTTCATCCACATCCACCATTGCCTGCCACCAAAAGAATCAGGAGGATTTATAAAAAAAGAAAAATTAATTTTAAAAAAGAAAAGAAAAAGGACAAACATTTATTAGTAATGATAATAATAAGATGCTTACCAGGTTCCAGAACTTATCGAATGCCACCACAAAGCCAGAACACACTCCGCGGAGCCCTTTAAACGTCCGGATGTGAACTTTGACTCTGATTTTCTCCTGGACGCACCTATTGAGCTCTCCCAATGGACTGCCTGTATGCACTGCAAAGACAGACACACTAGTGAGCTACCTACCTAGACAGCACTTAGAAGAACTCCCCTAGCACTTTTTGTTGTGAATCCACAGTTTAGTGTTTGCAATCTTGTGACATATACAGTAAAGAGAGAAACATACGTGGCATTCTGGTAAGCACATTTTTGGCCGCTTTTCGCTGTCGAGGCGGTCGTTTGACTCCGCTTCCCTCTCCCTCCTCCTCAACCGGGTTGTTCACCATGAGTTTCTTCAGCCTCTCTATCCTCTCCGGGTCTGCTTTACCTTTCTGTGCTTTTCGGAGTCTTTTCTCTACATTTTCAGGTTTCGCTCGGCCTCGACCGCCTTTCATAAAGCTCTCATATTCTGCTATGTTATTAAAACACTTGATATTGGGGTAAGGCAATGGCACTTGTGGGGAATATAGAGCGAGTAAGGGGTCAAACTTATCCGAACTGATGTCCAATTTAGTTTTGATATGATCTTCGTCAGTCTCTAGCTTTTGGTCGGAGGTCTCGGTAGTGGTTTGCTGGTCAGATGTTTGGGAAGGTGCTGAACATCGCTCACTTTCCGATTCTCTCTCACTCTCCTCCATTTTTGAATGAGCCGCAGACTGTGCGGAGAATCATGGGTAACTTTTTAGTGTGTGTGAAGCCACCGATGAAAACCATCGATGACGTCAAATTTACTAGTAGGATATGACACGTAGGCTACGTTTACTAGGAAGCCTTACGTTGTTAGTAAAATGTTTTTACTGTTGGTAAAAGGGTTATTATAGTTAAAACTAAAACCATTAAATAAGTTTGTTACTTTAAATAAAATAAACGTTACCTGAAATAAAATAAAACAATAAAAAATATGAAACTAGTTTTATTTCAGCAAGTTGCCAAGTCAACATTTCTCATTTTCATTTAGTTGAACTATGTACTAAATAACTAAAACTGAAATAAAAATGAATAAAATATAGATATGTAAAAGAAAAAAGAAAAAAAAGAAAAACCGACTAAAACACAACAAAATTAGTAAAAATGTAACTAAAATAAAAAAAAACGGACAAAAATAAAATAAAATTCAATTAATTCAAAATATGAATAAAAACTATACTAGAAATTTAATTAATCTAAAATAACTTTTATAAATAATAGAAAATAAAATGTATCTTAAACGAATTACTAAATAACGAAATTGAAGTTAATAGGCCTAAAACTAATAATAAATTATTAATTGTTTTCATTATTTGTATTCTTAGTCCTATGATTTATTTAAATGTTATTTCTATTTCCTTGTCTATGTATGTATGTACTCTGAGCTCCCACAACGAATGGCGAAAAAAGCTCTTCTGATTAATAATAATAATTATAATAATATCATGTTAAACATCATGGTAATTTAACTGTGCCTATGGAAAGTATGTTTTCTTTTACATTACAATTTTCTTTGCTGCTGCTTCCGCTTTCGTCTTCCTCCCCGTCAGTAGGTGGCAGAGCACACTTGTACATACAAACTGAACATACTACACGTAGAAGTGTGTGTTCGTGATGTATTGTCCTAAAGGAAAACATTCCCGTATCGCGTATACGTTTTAAAAAAAAATCACACATTAGTCTTCACTTACAGAGAATCAATAAACTACTGGTTGTCCTCTTGGCTAGAAGATATTTTAAGGATATGTGGCACGCTTTCGATATTATATTACGGTGCTTCGGAGAAGGTTTGCTGTATTAACCCATCATAGAAAGAAGTGTGAAGAATACCCGAAGATAATGAATTAGTTTGTATTCAATCAGGATTGAAATATATACATTTACTGGAATGGATTAGTGAGCAACTGGTGATGTCAAGAGAATGTCAGTGGATCAATAAAGCAAACATAATGGTGCTTCCAATGAGCAGATCTTAAAGTGGACGTGGGGATTTTGTCAGCACTCTGGACATTTCTGTAAGAAACATTTAATCTTAGCAAGAAGTAGATGCCAATATTGTGAATTTTATCATATTATTATAAATATTTTATTTATATATAGACTGCACAAACTGTTTATTAACAATACAACACATCTTCTGGAGAATAACATTAATGAACACTATTTTTACTAGGTTGTCAGTAGAAATGGAGTTTCCAGGACATAGTCAGCAGCTTTTGGCCAGCCTGCGCTCTCAGCGTCTGCAAGGTTTCCTATGTGACTGCACCGTGCAGGTCGGCCAGACTCGTTTCGGAGCCCATCGAGCTGTATTGGCCTCTTTCTCCCCCTTTTTCCATATGTTTTACTCAGATCAATCAATGGGAAATACCAGCACAGTCAACGGAGGGCCACAAAGAGACACAGTCACTATTAATGGAGATATTGTGACCCCTCAAGCCTTTGGACTCCTTCTTGATTTCATGTATGAAGGGGTACTGCAATTAGTAACCCACCCCCCTCCTGAAGATGTGCTCGCCGCAGCCAGCTTCTTACATATGAACGATGTGGTGCGAGTCTGTAAGAGAAGACTTCAGGGTCGAGGATTGGCTGAGGCGGATAGCACAAGAGTAGAAGTTGGAGCAAATGAGTCTGCTAAACCTGGAGGACCTGATGGCTCACCTGGAGAAGACGTACCTGGTGCAGAAACAGGAAGAGATGGAGGACTAGCACATTGTCATCAGTCGAGTCAACAAATGTCACTTTATAGCGATACCAAGGCTGAAACACTAGCAGGGATTGCTAACCTCCTCACTCAAAGCGTGGAGAGTTCAGAGATGGCGGACACCACCCAACCAGGAATGGACTCGCAACCAGCTGTTTCTAATTCTTGTGCAGGACCATCCACATATCGTTCTTCACCTAGACCTGACAAAACAAGAATATCGGCACGGTCTGCTAGCCTTGAGTCTGCACTTTCAAGTCCATGTAGTACGACAGAACTAATTCAGACAGAGACTCAACCTGTTGTAGCTACCGCTGTGGCTCTGAGCAGTGTGGACAACACCAGCCCTGCCCAAGAACATGAACCTAGTGTTTTCATGCAGACTCAAACATTAAAACCCCAAGTCCAGAATAAAAATACTGGAAATCCTGGGTCATCACAGCACATTCAGAGCCAAAATGAAAGGAGACATGAGAACACTTCGTCCAATACAAGTAGCATGCGAAATAAGCGTAAACTTTCGCGAAATTTTAGGGGAGGAAGTCTTTCGCAAACTTCAGGGGAGGAAAATGAAGAGAGCGTCGAAGTGAAAGTAGAGGCAATTGTGATTTCTGATGAAGAATCTGAGGACCTAGACGAGACGGTGGACATGGATAATGGCCCAAGGATAAATGAAGATTTAGATGATGGGGATGATTATGATGACAGCAACCATGAGGTCGAGGAGCTCACCGATACTCAATTTATACCGGCACACCCATTAATTCATCTTCCCCATCAAGAACCCCTTTCTTTCCCTCCTTCACCACAAGGTCGAAATCCTTCTGCAGCCGAAACCGCTGGCTTGCAGTCGTCCCTTTTTCCTGCCAATTCTCAGCCGGAGCAACAGACCATGTACCTTGAGGATTTTCAGGACTCGCTTGGGAGTTACATGGAGGATGTGCCTACTTGTAACACTTGCGGAAAGACCTTTTCCTGTGCTTACACCCTGAGGAGACACGCCATTGTGCATACCAGGGAACGGCCGTATGAGTGCAGCTACTGTTACCGCAGTTACACACAGTCTGGAGACTTGTACAGGCACATCAGAAAGGCACATGATCATGGCCTGCCAGTCAAACGCAGCAGAGTTGAGTCAGACCCTCCACCATCACCGCCCCCTCCTCATCCACCCCAGACATAGCCATTGACAGTGGCACAATCTTCTTAACAGGTCATATAGAAAATTACACAAAACCCTGCTTAAGGCTTTTGCAAATGTCACAACATCATAAATTGCCACATCTATACATTTGTGGCTTATCCCACAAAACAGCAAAAGCTTTGGAAGGGAATCCACTTGACTGCTTCCATGCCATATACAAACAGAACCAATGTAACAAAAACAAGATTTTTGGTGTGAATTCACTAGTTATACATGTTCTTGATATTTTTAATGTTGCACAACCTGGTTTTAATATTAATTTGTAAAGTAAATTGTTTTTATAAAAAGATAAGTAAATTCGACTTGACCAAGAGTGGTTCCAGCACACAGGCCTAGTATATTGAAACCTTTTAATAGTTAATTGCCATTCATGGTGGTGTTTTGTATTTTAAAATGTTATGTTTTTGTCTCTTAACGCAGTACTGTAGCTGTTATACCAAGAAATAAGCATTAAAGTGCCCCTATTATGCTTTTTGGAACATTACCTTTTAATTCCACTCTAACTTCCTGTTACATATTTTGCATAATGCCAGCCTATGGTCTTAATTGGCTGCCCGTGAACGGCTTCTACTTTGACTCGCCCTCAGACACTGTAGTAGCTGAGGCCAGAAGAGTTTGGTTTGTGTTGACATGTCAAAAAGACGCTGTTTTCATTTCAAAAGGATGAGGACTCGTGCTGGAACTGATACAGAAAAACTGATATATCACTGTCTATCAAGCGCTGAGGAAACCGGAGCTGAAATTCAGATATGGTAATAGGCGTTTCTGATACACGCTATAAACCAGTCACAACAGACTGGGCCGTCTGACCAATCAGAGCAGAGTAGGCTTGTGGAAAGGAGGGTTTAGAGAGAATTAATCTTCAAACAAACTTTTCAGACTCTGAGAAATAATGTGATGTACAATGTAATATATTATGAGAAAATTAAAGTGTTTTTTTGAACTTGGAAGCATATAACCCTGTTGTAGGAGACCTCCAAAACAAAATTAGGTACCTTTAAAATAGCATAAAAGGGGCACTTTAAGATCCATTAAAGCAGATAAATGACTATATCACTACAAGGAAGAGTTTTGCTGTGTATGTCTATTGTGCATTTTTGTGTGAGAATGAAAGATGGTGAAATATTTGAACAGGTACTATGAATTAAAACCAGCTTTCAGTGCTTTTGGGATCAGTCCATTTATTTGTTGTAAAATATGTTGGAACTACATTACAATTCAAAAGTTTGGGGTCAGAAAAATCTTAATTAAATTATTTTGTTCATGATGGACATCAAATTGCTCAAAAGTGACATTAAAGACATTTATAATGTAACAAAATATTTCTATTTCAAATAAATTCTTTCCTTTAGAACTCTGTTCATTAATTAATCCACAAAAACATTAAGAAGCACAACTTTTCACCACTGATGCATTTTTCTATAAAAAGCAGCAAATCAGCATATTAGAATAATTTCTGAAGGATCATGTGACACTGAAGACTGGAGTAATGGCTGCTGAATATTCAGCTTTGCCATCACAGGAGTAAATAATATTTTAATATACATTAAAATAGAAATAGATTACTGTTTTTTACTGTATTTTTTTAAATTAAATGCAGTCTTGGTGAGAAGAAACATTAAACAAAATCTTACCAACCCCAAAATTTCAAACGGTACTGTATATCAGATCAAAACGTATCAGTTACTGATAAATAATGGCCAAATATATGGCGAAGTTTGGACAAGGGAAAACAATAAAACAAGACTTTAATAGTTAGTCATATTAAATTGTGACATTCATACTTCAATATCAGTTTGGTAAAAAATTGTGGTCAATACCACAGCCCAGCAAGTTAGATGTTCTGACTTCCAGGAAAGAAAAATTCACATTTGTTTAACTGTAACAATGTACTTAAGAAGCAGGTATTCACAATAAAACAGTCCCATTATTAGTCGTCTACTGGTCCGTGAATCTGCAGAAAGAGATATTGATTCCGAAGTTAATACTTTATAGAGATTTTAATTCAATTGAGAGATTCATCAGATTCTAAATATGTAAATAAGTGGTTATAAAGAGTTACTCACCGCCTCTGCCAGCCGAGGCCATGCCATAGCCATCACAACTCCATCATCAGAGGTGGGACGCGTCTCCAAGTTCCAGTATGTGAAATTATGGAACACTGAAGAAACTTTAACTATTCTGTCCTTAAAGAAAATGCCACAAAAAAAAAAAAAGGTTAATAATCTGTTATTTAGAAATTCATATCTGTGAATTCCAAAGAAAAGTGCAGGTCAGGTCACCTCTTGATCAGACGCAGGCTTTTGGACCTCTTTCAGCACTAGTCCTGTGTATCCTTGAGGACAATTCAATTCCTGACCCTTCAGCCCTCGACCTCTGAATGACACAGTTGTTTCTGCAAAACACAATGTTATTTTTATTGGGTGAAGAGCTTTAACGTGTTTTATTCTTGAGTCGTTTACTGGTATTTGACTAACCGTGTTTGCGTTCCTTCACAGTGGGATTAAAGTACTTGAAGACTTCAGCGGGTCCATCGTGCTCTATTTCACAAGGTAACAGGTGGATCTGTGGTTTGTCAGCTTGCTTGAGGGAATCAAGCCGGATAGTTGTCACACAACCGTTTGCTGACATCTGGCAAAACAAATTATGTTAGGCACAGGTGACTAGGATTGAACTTCCTTATATAAGAGAGACCAGGGCTGCGTTTCCCAAAAGCATCACAATAAAAACACAGTTGCATACATTCGTCAGAGGCGTTTTTAATTTATATAATGTGTTAAATAAAACATTTGTTGGCCAAAACAATGGTTTGGTATTATTGTACGTTACCTAATGTTTTACATTAGTTTCATTAACTGTTTTGTGCTTCATGCTTTGCTGAAAAGCCTATTAAAAGCTGTTCAATGACAAGACGGCTTTCACTGAGGCACCTTCCGTTATGCCTTTAACATTCCTATTTTTACTTTTTTTTTTTTCTCTCTCTCTCTCGAAATGGCAATACATTAAATGTCAGTGGAAGAACGATTCCCTATTTATACATTTGTATTATTTAAAGAAATTTTTTAATATTTAGAGAATTAACGTTACAAAGTTTAATTTCAAAAAAAGATATTAGATATCATACAATAAAATATCCTCCGATACAACGTTTTAAGAAAAAGCAGTGTATATCAATGTTATCAGAACTGACCCTCTGTAAACTTGTAAACTATATATATAATTTCCTACATCTAGAACTTGTGAAATAAATATCTTACCTCGCTCGTTTTCAACACTGTTTATAAAGTGTCACATGGGAAAGCTGCGTTTGCTGTGATTGGACGCGCTGTATTTCTTCGTCAACATGCGGATGTTTTTCGCGGTAAAATCCAAAGTATTCTGCCATCTACCGTTTCGTTGGTGTAGTCGGATGATGGAGGAAAAAAGACGATATTTTTTCTTAACTTTTACAAAAAGACAGTATTATTTAATAACTTTTACAATTTCAATGCCCATGAAACAGTCCGAGAGTAACAGATACACAACATAACTTTTTATTAACCTCTGTTAAGTCACAACATTTGCACTACAAGTGCAACACTCATAATGTTCCTACTAGGAACTCACAACCAACTAGGAACGACATTTTTTGAAGGCGAATGTGTCTCCTTGATGTCTAGTATTCATGTTAGGTTAAATACGGTTTTAATGGACCCTCTTTTTAGTTTAGTAGATAGTTACTTAGATAATACATTTTGATTGTTTTTCTAATGCCTCCTGTGGAAAATGGATGTAATTCCGTGTTTAAAAGTTCCGCAGCGTCATGCACAGCTGTACAGGTAGGCTGCAAACAAATAGTTGGTTTCTGTGGCATATTTTCCTTAACTAGCATTCGGCGTAAGGTTCTTGGTTTTCAAACATTTTGAATATTAATGGGTTATACTGTAATTATCAAAATAAAGTGTTTCTTTATGCTTATATTGAAATGTTCCATGAAACTTCCATAAAATATAAGTGGCTGTCATTTTAAAACTAGTTATCTTGAATGTATGTTAACACATCAGCAAGATATCAAAATAGACACAGAAACACGTTTCTGTGTCTATTTTGATATCTTGCTGATGTGTTAACATACATTTTTCAGAAAATACCTACTGTCACAAGGTGTACTGGACCGCAAGTACTGTGCAGAGAAACATTCAGATGAGACTGTAACCCTTCCAGTTGTAGCATCTGTTCTGGCACAGCTTGACCTGGTGGCACTAAAGGAACATGTTGCACAGGACAGCTTTTGTGAAATTGTTGATATCCAGGTACGTAAGCACTTTAAAAGAGATGTTTGCACCCAAGTCACTGAACATCTGAATGTCAGTATACATGCTTTTTAGGCTCCTCCATTATCAAAGAAGGAGAAAGTTAAATCTTTCCATAAGAGGCTTGCAGAGACCGCACAGTCCTTGCTGGTTTCTAAAGGGGAAACATGGAGTGAGGATCTGGAGAGAGACATTCCTAGCCGATGGCAATGCCACGGAGATCTTGTCCTGTTTAGTGAAGGCTGCTTCACTAATGCAATATGGAAAGAAATTGGTGGGTGATAATTAGATATGAGATTGTATATCTTTTATTAATATTTAATTTATCCCAGAGTAATATTTCATAGTAATTTGCTAAAATGTCTGCTTAAATGCAAAATATTTTCAAGTATGTTCTCACTTTTTATTTGTTTTAGGATCTGAATTATGGACTGCAGTTGCCCTTACGCTGGGAGTCAAACGTTTAGCACAAATTAAAAAAATTTCCCATGATGGTTACCGCACACCTATAGTGACAATGCTTTTAGGAGACAGCAGCTATGTAACACACATCGATAACCACATTAGGTAACCCATAAGTTGCCATATTATTTGAATAATAAATCTCAATTTATTAAACAAATATTAAAATAAATGAATCTGTCTGAAATTTCAGGTACGAGTTTGATGTCACCAAGTGCATGTTCTCTTCTGGGAATATCACGGAGAAGCTTAGAATAGCCTCCTTTGACTGCATTGGAGAGACTGTGGTTGACTTATATGCAGGTAAAAGCAATGCAGTGTGTTTACCATTTCAGAGTTGGAATGATTTTTATCACCCGAGATGTATGACCATATTTTATCCCACTGTCCAGGGATTGGCTACTTTACTCTTCCATATCTGGTACATGCTAAGGCTGCACATGTGCATGCTTGTGAATGGAACCCAGATGCAGTGAAGGCTCTTCAAAGAAACCTACAGATCAACGGTGTGTCAGACCGCTGCACTATCCATCAAGGAGACAACAGACAAGTGAGGATAACAGCTTCTAGACCGAGATACAAAAGTGCTGATTGTCATTATCTTAAGTTTACCTACTAATATTTCAGATTTTGTTTTATTTTTGTTGTGGGTTCACAGCATATATTTTTTCGTTTATTTTTTTGTGTCATTATGTGAATATTTCCAGATCTGGAACTAAAATATATGCTGTTCCATGTATCTGGTCAGATGAATAAATAAACATTTGCACATCCTTTTTAGCTTCCTTTAAGTGATCTTGCCGATCGTGTGAATTTGGGCCTCATACCAAGTTCAGAGGAGGGTTGGCCAGTGGCATGTCGTCTGCTAAAGAGAGGCACTGGAGGAGTACTGCATATTCACCACAATGTCACAACACCTTTGCACCATAAACCACCTGAACATTCATCTGCTATAGATGTTGATAAATGCTCTTCGATCCAGAGAGATATACAAGTATGGACTGCCTGGGCTTCAGACACAGCCGAACGCATCTGTACACTCTTGTTAGACATCACTGGAAACGAATGGAAGACAAATATCAAGCACATTGAGCATGTTAAAACATACGCACCACATATCAGTCATGTAGTTCTGGACTTAGAGTGTAAACCTCTCTGACAAACACAACTACTTATGTGTAAAGTTGTTTTTGTTTAGACCTTCTGTGTTTAATTAGCTCTAGTCAATCTAACCCTCTGATTGCAGATTTTTCCACATCTATTTTTTTGTGTTTGAAATGCAAAATGTTTTAAGTGTTTTGTAATCATTTTAAATAAATAATAATTAAAAATGTATTATTTAAGAACAACCTCAATTATTATTTTACATTGATATTTAGCATCGATATTTATTTTATTTACCGGTATATGGAATTTCCCCACTACTAACAAATTATTGTGTAATATATGCTACCTACCATTCAAAAGTTTTGGGTCAGTAATATATTTTTAAATGTTAAATTAAGTCTTAAAGGGTGCATTGATTTTTACTAAATACAGTAAAAAAAAAAAAAAAGTGAAATACTGCATTTTGAAATAAGTTTTCTTGAAATAAGTTTTTGGTTTTTTTGTAATTTTCAGTAGCCATTACTCCAGTCTTAAGTGTCACTCCATACTTAACATTTCTCATTATTATCAATGTAGAAAACGGTTGTGTTGCTTAATTTTTTTTCTTGAAACTGCAATACATTTTCTTCAGGATTCTTTGATGAATTTAAAGTTCAAAGGAACAGCATTTAACATTACAAAAGTTAGTAGTTAATAACAGCATGCTTTGTAACATAAAAGTCTTTACTGTCACTTTTGTTCAATTTAATGCATTCTTGCTGATTAAAAGTATCTTTTAAAAAACTTTCAGCAAAGACTTAGGGTTCAGTCACTGACTGATCCCTAATCAACCAATCACAATGAAGATATAACCCCAAACTTAATCAGGGGCATGTTCAAGCTCAACCCGGTGTTGTGTAATATTCAGTTCCTGTAAAAAAAACTGTTCCAGTGGGTGGAGTATACGTGAATATTCATGATATTTCCCCTGTTGTGGGCGTGGCCTTGAGACCTGAAAATATTAGTGCTCAAATCGAAAACAGTCATTCGGATTTAGGTACAAGGACACAGCAGAGCAAACAATAAGCGAAAAACCTATTCTAATCTAGGATAGTACAGTGTATTATTTGTGCCCTATTAAAATGTTTATAAACTAGCCTGTTGTGAGTCATCTTTAATTTCTTGTTTATTTTGCATATAGCCAGTGTTAGTCATCATAAACATTGCAATTTGTACTTTATTATATAATACAGTGCACAAACCTTTAAAGCATTGTTCTGATGGCCCAGTCTTTCTTATATAGGCCAGCAGTTACCTCAAGAATATTATTCTATTATTTTTCAAAAGCTTCATTTTGCTTTTGTGATGCATATCATCATCATGTAAAGTTACTGTCTGTTTCAGACTGGATGTGAGTGCTGAAGTCACGTAGCTCTGGCAGTGTGTGATTCTGACATACATGGAAGCGGTTCTCATTGAATGCCAAGGCCCTGTTTTAATAATCTCAGACACCAGACATTCACTTAATTTGCTTTGTTAAAGTTAATGAAAAGCATACAACTGTAAAAACAATCCAAATAAAACACTAAAAAAGATGACATATTTCATTTGTTTACATGCACGTCACCATTAACCAACATCAGAGAACTGTGAACATAAAAATGTATTGTTGAGTTATTGAAATATTAACTTTATTAATCTCAGGGGGACTACAAGTAAATATTTTAGGTCAACAGAGTTTGGCTGACAAAAACGTTTGTGAATCCCTGCCCTACAATGTTGAAGATCAAAAATGGTATAATTGTATGTATACTTGTAAAATGAGAAGAAATACTTTTTAATAATATTTTCAAATCTTAAACACGATTAACACAACATTATGGATTATTAAATTTTGGATGATTTCACTTACCATTATAAAACACATGACATGAAAGTAGGTTGTTTTTCAGTGCAACATATTTTCAAAGAACAGACATGATGTATGCTTTATATAAATACATATAAGTGTGTGTGTAAGAAATATTTAGTAATATAATATTTATTAGTAGTTATTTCTCTAAACTGTATTTTACTCTTAAATAAATACAACCTGTTTTTATTAATGAAATAAGGATGTACTCTTTTGAAGGTCCATGCTAAAGGGATAGTTCATTAAAAATAAAAATTCTGATGCCCTCATCTAGTTTCTAAGTTGTATGACTAATTTTTTTTGTGGGACATATTTTGAAAAATGTATCAGTGTATTTTTTCATACAATGGAAGTCAATGGGCACCAAAATTAATTCTACTGGTTCCCAATGTTTTTCAGAATATCTTATTCACAGAAGAAAACATACTGGTTTTAAACAGGTGAGTAAATGATGACAAAATTTTCATTTTTGGGTGGACTATACTTTTAATCTATTGTAATCGATTAGTATTTGGAGACTAGTGATTCCCAAATAGGTGTGGAAAGATTTTGATGTTGCTTTGTTAAAGCTTTATAAAAAATAAATAAATATAAAAAAGGTGTGACAGATACAAGTAAATGTGCAATTGTGTTACTTTAATTACAATTTTACATAATATCCAGTATAATATGAGAAAATGGGAAAAATGTGTAGTTTGGTGTTGATAAAGGAAATTTGAGCCTTACTGACCTGGCTGTGGAGGCTGGGAAACACTGGCTATAAAATAAATGAACAATTACACAAATACTCACACCAGGCTAGCTTATATACATGTTATTAGGACACAGATACATAGAAGTTTATTTCAGGCATTGTTGTTAACACTCTGCTGCACTGTTGTCACTGAATGGCAAAAAGGTGTACATGCTACTAACCAAAATATTCAAATTAAATCGAAAACCTCACAAATGAAATAAAAAATAAAAAAAAGTTAAAGGCATCCAATAGTAATAAACTGTACTAGCCTAGACGAGCATGGGTTGTTCGCTGATTGTTTGCTCTGCTGTGTCTGTAATCAATCAGACAAAACATCACAGACGATTTATCATATATTACACAATATATTCATAGTTTTGAAAATGTCAGCTGTTGCAGTTAATGTTTAACATTGAAACTTCATTACCGTTTCGAAATAATCCTTTAAATGAGTTGCGATTTGAGCACTAATATTTTCAGGTCTCAAGGCCACGCCCACAACCGGGGAAATATCATGAATATTCACGTATACTCCACCCACTGGAACAGTTTTTCACAGGAACTGAATATTACACAACACCTGTGCGTAACGTTTTGTTTCCTGGAAACGGTGCAACGGGTTTGAGATATGTTTTTTGAGATATGTTTGGTGGGTGTGTAAAAAATTGTCAGCCCAATCAGCATCAACATGCATATAAACCACGCGGTATTAAAGAAACAGCTCGTAAATGTAATTAACATCTAAATAAATTCACAAGAGCAAGTATATTGTTTGCACGTTTTTTTTTTTTTTACATTAATGGCTAAATAACTTAAATAAGCACAAGTATAGATCACAAGTATAGATCTTAAGAGCACAAATATAGATCTGGAATTTTTAAGCCTGTCTAAATATCATTAATTGCAATGTCCATATCCTTTCCTTATGAAGGTGTGCTAGACACTGATTAATGTAACATAAAAAATACTATACTTATATATTTTGCTATTGTATTGTGGAGTGATACTTTAATAAACTTAAAGGCAAATGTTGGATCACAATAATTAGGAACCACAAATCTCTTCACTCGATTGGGATGTTCTCTTTTATTCTGAAAGGCAAGGACAGTGACTGTAACAACGAGCGTATTTTGTCAGTAGGCTATTAAACACGTATTTATACCGACTTCATCAGGCTCAGAAAATTCTTCAAAAAGAACGCAAAGATTGGCCTTCTCAGCTGCCATAGTTGCAACTCTTGCGTCATCAGAACAGGGTGTTCAACCAGAGATTGTATATTATAGCAAGTTTTCTTGCAAAAAACCCTGCTTTATATTTTTTAAGAGAGAATTTGAATATTATATTGACTCTATACGATATTCTTTGAAACAAAAAGTAGTTAAAACTTTACTTTTAAAAAAAACTTTTCAATATTTTTAATAGGTTTTAATTAAGCCCCCTCTAGTGTACATATTACATAGTACATATTTGATGTTATATATTGTACTTTGATTTCTCTGTAACACATTTTCTAAGAAAAAAAAAAAGAAAAAAGGTCTGTATCTCTTACCATTGGAGAAAGCTTAACAACTAACTTAATCACGTGCAGCACATCTCAGCCTATTGTGTAATGGCAGTGACATCAGACGCAACGTTCCCTAGTCTGCCTTCTCTTAAGAAAAAATACATTTTTATCAAGCTAAAATCTACATATAGTTCCCAACGAAGGTATTGTTTAGTGTAAAACATGCTTAAGATTAGCAAACAGACTGTTGATTAATTAAATGATTAGCTATTTCCCCACAAAAGCTGTTTAATCAGCATAGTGAAGCCTCTCATCCATTGACATCCATTTAAAAAACAGCTTCTGGTCTCCTTCCCTGCACGCTGCCAGAGGCGGAGCGTTAGCATTAGCCGTTACGTTTTTTTGGCTAAAGGTTGCAGGCTTGCCTTCCAATGGCTTTGGTTCAACGCACCACCGTTTCCGTTTAAAAACCGTTTTGCTACGTTTTGTCGGGGCTGAACGCAGCCCAGCTTCAAGCATGACAAAAGACGAGCATGCCTAATTTAGCATAATTAACTTGCATATAATCTTAATAGTATCAAGTGATAACGTTCAAAGCTAATTAGAAGGCATTTGTGGAAGCATTTCAAAGCTAAAATTCTAATGTTAATGTTTTATGAGCATTAATATTTATTAATTATTAATATTATCAATATGATTTTATTTTACCTCAAAGTGACTATAAACTGTAATTCACTTTTTCATGGATTTTAGTGAGAGACAGATACAATGCACACAATCATCAAATCAACCAGCAAGTGCACATAAACGCACACAGACACACAGATTCATTCACTGCAAGCAACAAAAAGACTCAAACAAGACTTCACCCTCTCATCTTTTTTTTCTATGTTCTTGTTGCATTGCTCATAGTGTTCTTTACAAAATACGAATTAACATACTGTTTAAACTCTAGTTCATAAGTATGGTTAAAATATGATGGATTTTATGTTGCTTCAGTCCTGGTGTCCATCGTAGTGGATATGAAAAAAATCTAATAAACAACTGTGTGCAGAAACTACGTTTTTAGACTGATTTCTACATTGGAGAAGAGAAAATATCAAGTGGATAAAAATAATTTTGCTCAGTGGGACAAAAAATCAGGTCTAAAGGTGTTAAAATCTTAAACACCGAAGAGCAAAAACCTCGTTCATGAATATGTGATGTTTGTGCACTGACTCTCTGAAGCAAACGCTGACGTCCGCGCGCATCGTGGACGCGCACCTGTTGCACGGTCAGTTTCTCTGACGCGCAGAGTAGCAGTGCCTGAAAACTTTTGTTCCGGGACGACGTTTGTTTGGCAAAGCTGGAAGTTAGTGAGCTCGCACGGAGAAGGAAACTAGAGAAAGGAGTGTGGGGAAATCCTGCGCCATTGGTAAGTGAAAATTTGAAAGCACATTTGAAAAGATTTGAGATGTTATGGGTCTATTTTATATTTATATTTTATATGTACTACACTGCTTGTTTATATTCTACCTTAGAATAACGCTTCACTATACAACGAGAGTTTCTCAGATGTTGTCATTATGTCACGATGTGCTTTATTTACTCTTAACATTTGTTTTATTTTTATTTTCTATTAATATTGGACTCTTTTTATATGTAATATTGGATTATTTAGTTAAGTGAATTTAATGTTATTGTTTGTGGTCCATGTGTTAGAGCAGCACAAATCCTTCGGCTGTTTATCAGTATAGCTAGAGGAAGTTTCCATTCATAGTGGTTCTCACTTTAATTCTCTCTATTTTTTCTCAAACACTTAAAGAATGAGGAAAAAGTTTCCCTCAGAGGGTCATTTGTTTTGGATACAGACCAACCCAGGTTAATTGAAGGTTACTGAATATTTGTTTTTTTCCTTTCTCACACTTTTCCATGCACCAGGTGAGCTAAAAGGGCATTTACAAGGCTCTCAATCATCCTCATTTAAAAAAAAAAAAAAGGTTTGCTAAAGATCTCCACCCATGGTTGTGTCCTTAAAGGGTGGTAACTCTTGTGATAAGCTGACTGCATGTTGTTTTCCTCTCTTCCTGATGACATTCCAGTGCTCTGCCCCTTTTCCCAGGGCTGGTTGGCCTTTAGTTATTTAATCTCCAACAACATAACATTTTTTGATTTGCTGTCCATAATTTTACCAGTGACAAATCAAAACAAGGTTCTCATGCTCTTTGACCATGTCTTCCTACCTATTTTTTTCAAGATAAATACATTTGCTTGGCTTTAAAATGATTTATTAATGTCAATATGGCTATGCTTGATTTATGTGGTGCAGGGATAGGAATATATCTGCTTCCCTGTTGTGATATTGGCATTGCCAGCCATTGGTAACCAACTAATTTGAATGTTGAGCTGCATGTCACAGTGTGTCCTTGTGCTTGTTTAATTACTCATCTCCTGCAGGGAAGTGTTGAAGAGCCTCTGACATACTGACACTGACAGACACTGCATGAAGACACTGAGAAAGGTCACACTCTTTATTTGTCAGTTCTGCCCTGTGTCCAGGTCTCTACCCTTTTTACAAACAGCAGGGCTTCCTTTATTTGTGTAACACCAACATACATTATATATATATATATTTTGGTTGAATGAGTTTGTGTGCAACACTGGTATGTTACTCAATAAATGGTTGTATGTGTTTCTGTAATTTGCATTTGTGTTGACATATACTCTGTTGACTTAATGCATCTTAGAGTCATTTGTTTGTTTTTTTATTCCTTAGAAGCAGGGCTTGACTCTTGAGTATGGTGCAGAACATGGAGATCAACGTTTCCTTCCTGACTGACTCAGAGCAAGAATTCATACTAGAAGTTCTTCGGCGGGATGAAGAGCTCAGGCGCTTGGAGGAGCTACGTGTGAAGTGAGTGTCACTGTTGCCTCGTCGAGAATCAGTCCTGCTCTAGAAAAATAAATTGTCATTTTGTTTAAAGCAATAAATTATTTTCGGTTCTCAAAATATCCTCTATAAAGTGCAACAGTGCTGGCACACTTTTTTTTTTTAGCTATGTTGGTTCCGGAAGTATTTCTTCCATTCATTTTAAAAATTTAAAAATCTTCATTAAAGCATTTATAAGCCATACACCAAGCCAACTACAATCCCATGAAGCATTGCGAACAACATAATGAAATTAAAAATGATGTAGAAATAAAACTACTCATTTAAAAATGTTGATTATATACAGTATATAGAAACAACATAATATTTAAAGTCCGCGTGAACCGGAAGTTGAAAATGATTTTTCTTCAGTGTTGTGACGTATTTCCAAGTGAAACAGAATATTGAATAGAGGGCAGAGTTTTACTTCAGCGCTCCTCCTCTCCATTTTCGCTCATAGCAGACTAACGGTTGGAGGGGAGTGGTTTACGCGTTTTCAACCCAAGCCGTCAAACTGACGTTATCAGAGAAGAAACGCCATTCTAGACCGAAAGTAACTTTTCAGATTTTGATTAAAGATTACCGTGACAAACAATTTTTTTTCTGTGTTTTAACTTGCACGGATTAATTGTTTACCACAAGACTAGTAATATGCACCAACAAAGTAAATAGGGTCGATTTTGATTTCATGCCAACTTTAAATATTTTGAGAGCATAGGGAGATAGACTCGATTACGTCATTCGTGCTTCATAGGAGTAGGTGGAGCTAAAGAGCTCTTTTGGAGCAGTCTGCTTTTTTCGACTCTCCGATTGGTGGAAGTTACAGCATTATGGGTAATGTACTTTTTTTTTTTTTACCACAAATTCTACTGTTAAACACGGTTAAAAATAAGTTGAAATAATGCAGGCTGATGGCTTCAACAGAAAAAAAAATATCGGTTAACAACCTCGTAGCTCACTGTAGGTCTGTCTAAAAAGGTTTCTAAGTTATCATTAAAAATCAATTTTACCAACTGAGAAAATGGAGTTTTTACTTCCAGAACCCGACTGTTAATTAATTAATTAATTCTAATTTATTATATTTAACTTAATTATGCTACATTTGCAGCCTTGTTACCTGTTCTGCTGTGGTGTTTTATTTATATATATATATATATATATATATATATATACACAATTTTAATTTTTTCAACTATTCAAAAGTTTTGGTTAGTAAGATTTTTTAGAATAAACTAGTACTTTTATTCAGAAAGGACACATTAAATTAATCAAAAGTGACAGTAAAGACTTAAACATTTTTACAACAAATATTTATATCTTAATACAGCTTAATTTTTATTTAATGTGTACTGCTAGAAAATAAAATCACACAAATCAGAAATTGTTCCCTCTTTTGTGCCCTGTTCATAGAAAGGCTGTTGGTCAAGCAAATAATACTGGGGAATAAATAAATGTACATTTTTTTTTTTTACTCTTAGGAAGCTGAAAGCTGAGTTGCTTGATATCAGAAGAAAGGGTGCAAAACGTGGCAGTGGGAAATACAGTGAACGCAGCTGTGGCCGCTGCCTAGAGCCCATGGGCCTTCTGACCCGCAACGGTAGCCAGTGCAGAGTATGCAAACATCAGGTTTGCAGAAAATGTCTATCCGTTCGACCCAACGGATCTTTGGTGTGCACAGTGTGTGCCAAAGAGATGTGAGTGTGTACCCCATGTGTCCCAGAGACCCTATCATTAAGAGGCACATTAGACTGGAAAATGAGGCCCTTGCTTAATGGAAAAGGTTAATGTTCAACAGAAACTCAACTTAGGTTTTTTTCCTTTTCTCTCAGAGATCTGAAGATGAGCACCGGAGACTGGTTCTATGACAAGAGAGTTAACCGCTTCTCTGCAGCTCCTGGACATGACTTAGTCCGAGTTTCCCTCAGGAAGAGGCCTCTGAGTGAGTACAGGAAGCAGATGCCTGACAGTCTGATAGAGCAATGTGAACCTATTCTTGCTGTTTTTATAATGTTCATGAAGAGGAAAAGAGAGAGGAATAATTCTCTGGTGTACTTTAGAGTATAATGGCTGGCAGTGTTTTTAGATTAATCATTATATACCACTTACTTCCCCATTTAAAAAAAAAAAAAATTACATCTCTCTGTTCTAGTTAAAAAACATGAGACAGCAGGGGAAAAACTGCTAAACAGAGCTGACTTGAATTCCAGCCAAACTGTACCTGTGCCCAAACCAAGACTAAAGGACGTCGCACTAGCAAATAAGAGGTGTGTCGTCATCAGCACTATTTATGTACTCTCATGTTTCTGCTGATCAAACAGTGTAATGTTCTTCATTTAAATATATATTATTTTATAAAAATATTTACTAATTTCCAATGAACTAATTCTGTTATATCACTTACAAACCTGTATGCTGTTATTTTTTTCTGCAAAACACACACACAAACACACACATTGGGTTTTCATGTTTTATGGGGACATTTCGTAGACGTAATGATTTTTATACTGTACAATCTGTATTCCCTAACTCTATCCCTATAAACAACCCTCACAGAAAACTTTCTGCATTTTTACATTTTTAAACATCACTTAGTATGATTTTGTCCCCATAACGTAAAACCTCAAATAACATTATATTTTAGAGATACTTCACAGAGACTGTCAAGCTCCAGTAGGTGCAGTTTTGACTTAATGGTATTTGGTTACGAGACACAAAAGCAAATGCATGTCATAATATTAACATCCAACCTATCAGTCAATATATTGCATGAGTCATATGGACCACTTTTATGGTGCTTTTAGCATCCTAAAAGGAGCTTGACAGTTACCATGACCACTGAAAGAAAGAAATCTTTTTTGTGTTCCACTGGAAAAATAAAAGCATATCAGTTTGCGTAATTAAAAAGTAAATTTTTATGTGCAAGTGTACTTTTCCTTCAGCCTTTTGATGCCAGTATCACAGTGGTTGAAGTGTTTGAATGTGATTTATTAGGATGCCAGCTCTGTCTAGCATCTGTACTTGACCCTGTTTCTTTCTCTCAGCTCACCTCTTGAGGCTTCTGAGGGACTTGATATGCGAGAGCAACAACGTAGCGACACAGAATCAATAGAAAAAGCCAGTCTGGGCAGCAGTCGCACTGAGACTGAATCCTCCCACAGTAGCCCCCTAATGCAGAGGTAAGATCTTAGTCAGAGGTACAGAGGTCCATGACTTGTGATGTACAGGTAGCAGTGTGATGCAAGCCTCTGATTTACTTCTAGAAAAGAGGAAGTGACAGCCAAGACTAGTCCTACAGGCTCTGCTATGTCCGTCCTGACAGCCCCTACTAACAGTGACAGCACCTCTACCACTGAGACAGTAAGTGTTTATTCATACTTCACCCTGTTTAGCCATGTATTTTCTCTGTCCTAATACTGCTCATGTGTCACCTGTTCCCTTGCATTTTCCACCATCATCCCGCCAAAAAAAAAGGCCTCATTAATTTGTCAGATGAATGCCTGCTCTGACTCCTTGCGTGATGTGGATGGGCTTTTCAAGAAAAGTGTCAGAAGAGTGCACAAACTGTCAGGTAAAGTTATAGTTTGAGTATACACTACTACACTACTACAAGTCGTTTATTCAATTCTGACAGTAAAGACTGTTGTTTTGAACTTTCTATAAATCAAACCTGAAAAAAATATATCACATTTTCCATAAAAAAAAAAAAAAAAAATTAAGCAGCGACCTGTTTTCAGCTGTGGTCATGTTGATAATTTTACACCAAATTAGTATATGATTTCTGATGGATCATGTGACACTGAAGACTGGAGTAATGCTTTGCCATCACAGGAATAAATTACATTATGGTTATTTTAAATTATAATATTTCACATTATTTGTTTTTGCTGTATTTTTGATCAAAGAAATGCAGTCTTGGTGAGCATAAGAGACTTCTTTTAAAAACATTACAAAATCTTTCTGAACACAAACTTTTGAATGGTAGTTTTACATACTTCATACATACTTATTTCTTCACTCTGGGTTTTAAATGTGCAAACACTGTTTTCTCATAGATGTTAAGCCAGCCTCCACACATGATTTACGTGAAGATAGAACAGAAAGTGCTGCACCGTCTATGGGAGATAGAAGCAAGTCAGTTCCTGGCCTTAATGCTGTGAGTTAATTAAGAATAAAGTTCAAACCATTTTAAATTGTTGCACTGTATTCTTCACACCTGCAATCTAAAGTGACCTGATTGGCATTCCTGAATTGTTTTATCAGGAGGATGAGGAGGAGGAGGAAGATATTGATAACTTGGTGAATATACACAGGCAGAAATTTGGTGATAGTTTGGGAAGTCTTGGAGGCTCAAGGGTAATCCACCTTAATATTAATAATTAAAATAATATTTAAATAATTACATTTTAAAATAAGTTATTATTAATAATTAAAACTTGTAGATAAAATGCAGTTTATTTATTCATTTATTTTAGTTTAAATTTATTTTATGTACAAACTACATACAATTAAATATTAGACACTTGAATATGCTGAGCAGCTTTTTTTTATATATATATATTCCACAGACCACTCTTGGCAGTATGATGAGTGTGTACAGTGAAGCAGGAGACTATGACCGTGTGGAAGTGACTGGAGATATTGTCTTCTCTCTCAGCTACGATGAGCCCAGCCAGAGCCTGTCTATTGTGATCCATGAATGTAAAGGACTGGCTTATGCTGATGCAGCAAAAAAGAAGTGCAACCCGTAAGTGGGACTCCTCCACACAGCCTATGAAGTGATTTCCTAAGAGGGTTTCAGTTCTTTACTGTCTTCCCAGAATAATAATTTTCCACCCATGAATCATTCCATTGGGTTTCCCCATTACAGAGGGAAAATCACTTAGTTCTGAAGTCTGCTAAACTCCCCCGAATTGGTTGATTCCTTTCCACAGGTACGTCAAGGCTTACCTCCTCCCAGACAAGAGCAAGAAGAAAACCTCCATTAAAAATAACAACATCAACCCCAACTTTATGGAAACACTGAAGGTACTGTTTCAATTCCTGTGAGATAGTATTTTAAAAAAGTATAATTTTAAATACATTCATTTCCCAGTTCCACTAAACTCCCTGAAATAACTTTTTTTTTTTATGGCTTGGAACAAGAAATACTATCAGAAACTGATAACACTGAGTAACACTTAAGTCTATATGCTGTGCTTTAATGGCAGGTAATTACAACACTGCACATTAACATCTAGTTTCGAATGGGCTTGATATTGACACAGAAGATAAGTACACTTATCAGGGAGTCACAGTGAGACAAGTTTTTTCGCTTGCCCCATTATAATCTAGAGTAAACAACATGTGCAGTTCACACAAACAGATTAAACAAACTGGTTAAAGCTCCTACATGACAAACTCTTACTTTTTAAAAAAAAAACATCTTGACAAGCTGTCTTGTGCTTGTTTGTGTTAGTATTCCATCAGCCGCACCCAGCTGATGACTCGCACACTACAACTCTCAGTTTGGCACTATGACCGTTTTGGCCGCAATGCCTTTCTGGGTGAGGTGGAGATACCACTGGATAGCCATGACATTGACTCTGCACTCAAAGAGTGTATGGCTCTTAGAGGAAAGGTAATACACTTTTATGGTTGTTTTGATGCCACAGAAATGTCACGCAGGAAAAAATGTAAAGGTAATACTAAATTTTGTTTAGTATTACCTTTAAATTTTTTCCTGCATGTCTTCATAGGTAGCTGCCCATTTAGCATCATTTCCATTCGATCAATACAAAGGAGAGCTGGTGATTTCACTTAAGTATGTCACAGCAAACAAGACACAGACAGATGACTCTAATGGAAAAGGTGAGGGCAAACACAGTTAACATCTCTATTAAAAATCTTTAGCTAATGTTACATAGTAAATTATGCCTCTCTTCTCTAATAAAGGGAAAAAGACCAAACCCGCAGATGGTGCTGAGCTGCATGTGTTGATCAAAGAGGCCAAAAATTTGACAGCCATGAAAGCTGGAGGCACTTGTGATTCCTTTGTGAAAGGGTTTGCAAACATCTGTTTCATTACCTCTACCCACTTTTTAAAAGGGCCTTGTTTGTTTATTTTTGCAAAAAAATAAAATGATTTCTGCCCCTTAGGTATCTGCTGCCATCAAAGAACAAGTCTTCCTCAAAGAAGAAGACTCCGGTAGTGAAGAAGACAAAAAACCCAAACTACAACCACACATTTGTGTACAACGATATGAGTCTGGAGCAGCTGAAGGACATGTGTCTGGAGCTCACCGTCTGGGACAGAGAGACACTGTCCAGCAATGACTTCCTGGGAGGAGTTCGCCTCAGCTTGGGAGCAGGTAGGAGAATCTGTTGCTTCATATTCCTTTGAGTTGAAATCAATTCAGAAGCCTTTAACATTGATTAAATTATTCACCAACTGCAGATACCAAATAAAGAAGATGTGTCACTGTAACACCATCCAGGTGTTTGTTTGTTTTGATAATATATACAGTGCTATACAAAAGTCTGCCATAAAAAGTTAATGCTTTTAAAAGAAGAATATTATGCTCACTAAGGCTGCATTTGTTTGTAAGTAAAAAAAATATTGATTTCTGTTATAAATATATTTTACATCTGAAACTGTTTTTTGCGCAGTGACTGTCAAGGAGGGAAAAGAAGAGTGGGTGGCAAACTCCACAGGGGAGGAGATCTTGCTGTGGAAAAAGATGATGCAGTACCCCGACTCTTGGGCAGAGGGCACTCTTCCACTACGCTCATCCATGGGAAAGGCCAAGTAAGGACATGGAGCAATATCCCCCCCCACCCCCCAAGCCATAATCGGGACAGAGGTTTACACATTCCATAACGCCTGTGTTACAGCTGTGCATCCCAGTAATATTTTAAAGACTTTTTAGAGTAATGCATCTTTTATATTTTAAACTTTTAAGGCAGTTCAAAAATAATGATGTGGAAATATGCAGTGTATATTTTAATTATATTTATTTCCTATAAATGAATGTATTTTCAAATACAACATCATTTGAAGGCTGTTCTTGCACATGAACCTTTGGACACAGTAAATATTTTAGTTTGAATAACACTTTGCTTTTAAATGTGCACTTGATGTATGGTCTAAAACGATTCACATACTTAAACACAATAAATTTTAATGACATAATGCTGATTTACTCCATCGTGAGCACCTTCTTTCTAGGAGCTACATAAAAGTACTATCATTTAATAAATATTAAATATTTATAAGAATCCACATTGTGGGCTGTGCACTAGATTATAGATGGTTAAAATAATTTTTCCTCAGAATATGTGTATCTATTGGAATCCCACTTGGCAGTTATCCCACTTGCAGATTAAAACCGGTTCCATACAAAATCACATTTCCAGCTGTGATTCTCCATTAATAACGCCTACAATATGTAGTTTCAAATGACTGATTGTCTAAACGGGCTCTGGGGGTGAATGCATCCTGATGACCTAACGCAATAAGGAAAACCCCCACCCACAACATCACCATGCCCCACGTAGATCTAGAGTTGATCAGACCGAGATCAGTCACAGAAGTCCTTGTTCAACTCCAGTCTCTCTCGCTCCTCCTCAGTGAGGAGGTACTCCTCTACATATGAGTAGAGCTCATCAGAGGTGGTGGGGTTAACAAAGCGCTCCCGATCCACACCATATTCATCCAGCAGCACCATGGTGAAATAGGCTGTAGATATATGCAGTGCCTGTCTGCAAACAAAAAACACATGCAAACATTTATTTCCCACTTCTAGATTGGAAACATACATTCATAGTAGTGCATCAGCAAAATGATTTCCTTCAGTATAGAGTCACTGTTGATGCAAAACAATGCAAAAGTGTTTTGTCCAAGAATGTCATGTGGCTTTTATAAAAATAATACCAGGTTTTGAATAGAAATTAGACTGCCCAATATGTCTCTGCTGGAACTTTAAAGTCAGCGTGAAATCCAGTTTGCACCCCATTTTACTTGAAACAGGATATACAATGACAAAACATATAATGGAGTCTTGATTGTATGAACTGGGATAGTGAAAATTTGGCATTACATGAGGAATTATCCTGTACATTGAAAAAAGTCAATTCTGACCCCCGCCGGATTATTAGTACATTATACAGTAGATACGTTTAGGATTCGGTGTGGGGGTGGGGTTAAGATTAGGCAACCAGGTAGCAGCCTCAACATGGGGGGCAATAATTCAGCAGGAGTTAAAATTCGGCACAACTCCAGACTTGCATACAAACTGCACTGCTATCATAATGGAAAATTACAAAATCTGTAAAAAGGATGTTAACACAGGCCAGAGACGCTGAAGACGGACGCAAAGAGAGGAGAGCACAGAAAATACTGTTCCAGGCACAGCAAGTTCACTGTTTGCGATACTCAAAATATTGGAAGAAAAATATAAATACTGAATTGGGGGTGGGGGTGGGAGGGTGTATGAATGTATCTCTGAAGGGAACTGACTGTATCTCTGAAGGGAACTGACTGTCTTCAGAAAAGTTTTGATGGTATTTTCTTTTCCTCTACCTCTGTATAATGCCTATTAAACTAAGTAGTGTTTATAAGCGCAGCACTATATCGCTTCTGTTACATAAGTGCCACCTACTGACAGAGAGTGAATTTGCATTTTCATTCAGTCCATCTGCTGTTTTTGTTTTGTGCAGGTGTTTTATGTTGCATATTTTCACAAATCTGAAATTAAAAATTAAATAATGAAATTATATAAATCAAAAACAACTGCTCATGTTACATGTGTGTAGCATCTTTGTTTAGATTGTGATTAAAATGCAGTGGTTGCCTCTAATTTCAAATGGCTACAGAGATTTTTTTGTGTAAAGCCAGTTTGGCCTGTAATAGAGTAAATAAACAACAAATAAATTTACTGTAAAACTGTAAAATAAATACTGTAAAATTTATTGTAAAAAACAAACAAACAAACAAAACGGAATTGGCCATGAAAAATCATGATCGGTGCATCCCAAATTTCATGTTGACTTTGTGTTTTGTAAGTTAGTTAATAGTTAAATATAATGGTATTTAACATGTAACTACTGTATATATTTAGCGAGTTACCTAAGACCCTCTATGACCTCGGGCTCTAGACGTCGTTCTTTGATGCGCCCCACTGCACGAGGTAGAGTTCCCAACAGCTCGATCACTGTCACATGTCGCAGATCCAGACCACACTCAGCCTTCTGTATCAGAACATTTCCACAATCATATAGTTGTGCACTCTTATTTCCTGTAAATAATGTTTGTTATAGCAAAGGAAGTATCTATTTTACCTGCAGCATAATGTTCTGAAGCCTGTAGTTCTGGTTAGCATTATCTGGAGTAGATACAACAAGAAGTCGTCTCTTTTCATAAAATTGGTCAAGCAGAGCACCGGCAGACCTGACGTCTGTTTTTATGTCCATTACTACAAGAAACAAGCAAACATTTCACATAACAATTAGAGAAAAATGCTTTAAAATGAAATATTTTATATGTAATATCATGAATATAATGAATATATATATATGGTCAATATATATGGTCATATCATTTTTAATATAAATTCAAACTTTTGTGGTCGTAAGATGTTCTTTAAAAAGGCGGCTACATTATTTGATCAAAAATACAGTATTTTCTATTTTAATATTTGAACTTATTTATGTATTTCAATTAGAAACACATACTCACATACACACCGAGCAGCTTCATCAGACCAGCTGCGGTTGAGCTGACAAACACGTGTCACAAAACCTGTCGTTTCAAAGCCAGGATCACAATGGTATTCGCATATAGCCCCATAATTATTGCCATCAGATGAGCATGTCAGGTAGCCATGCATAGGTGGCTTTAGCTTTGGACACCTTCTCACTGAGGGAAAGAAAATTTCAGTTTGGGGAATAAACCACTGTATAGTACAAAGAAATTGTACCTCATTGGATCTAAAGAAGGACATTAAAACTTTTTCTAGTCATATTTCAATAATATTGATTATAGTTAAAGGGATAGTTCACACAAAAAAGAAAATTCTGTCATATGACTTTTTCCTCTGTGGCACTCAAAATGTAGAAAAATATCTCTACTTTTTGCCCATATAATTAAAGTCAGTAAGGTCCATTATTTTTGTTCCACAGAAATAAAAAAAGTCATAAAAGTTTGAAACAACATGAGGGTTATTAAATGATGACACAATTTTTAATTTTGAGTGAACTGTCCCTTTAACACCGTGAAACAAGCAAATTAAAGTTCTATGCTGGCTTTACCTTCAACATGCACAGTAAACTTGCAAGTCGCTGTGTTGCCAGCTTGGTCGTAGACTTTATATCGAATTACATGTATTCCTTCTGGGAAGTCGGATCCAGACTCCAGTCCATTTCGCAAGACCCTGATGAGGTTTGACATAAAGGTCATTTATAAGTAGCCTTTTTTACAATAAAGGAAGTTGGATGGCTTTCATATGTAATAAACATACTGTAGTGCTCTGTCAGCGGTATCTTTAGCCACAGGACGTTCCCAAGAAACCATGGCAGTTAGTTTTCCTGGTTCTGCTACCTTCACTCTGGACAAAGGACATTTCAGTTTGGGAGGGTCATGATCTGAAACAATGCAATTTTTATTAAATATTACAACGTCTTCTCTCTGATTTGGGAGAACTGGTGAAATTGTCCTAAATAATGACATAATGGCATCTGCAAACTGAATACATTAGACTAGATTTCCAAATCCATGACGTTACTGTACCTGCACACGTCGGATCTGCACCGCTCCATTTTCCCTCTTCTTGGCACATACGGTAGCGATCTCCCTCAATCTGGTAGCCTTCATAGCAGGTATAGTCACACCTGGAGTCTACCACAAAACCACGGGTGCAACTGTACATACCGTGGTCAATCAGAGGCAGAACATGACAACGCACCTCTGAGAAATTCAGACATAATATAAACACACAGTTCAAGTAAGGACAGATTTTGTTAAGTACTCTGCAGAAGCTGCTTAATACATGTATTTTGCTGAATCAAAGGGTTAGTTTCTGTGGCACAATTATTATGACATCTTTTAAGTATACTTCGACAGACAGCGGTTCCAGACCAGCGGCGATTGGGCATGCACTGCACAGATGATCGCCCCAGCCGTTTATATCCTCGATCACAGGAAAGCAAACAGCGAGTTCCAAGCATGCTTTGGTAGCGCCCGCCTCGAGGGGAAGAACAGGACACTTCCCCGTGGGATAGCTTAAGTGTATGGCACCACTGCGGATCTGATGGCAAAGGAGAAAAAAAAGGTTTTAAAGTAACTGTAGCATTTCACATTAGTCATAATGTTTAATTTGTAAGTGTACTTACGTTTGTAATCCAACTGAGGGGTGTAGTAAGTCTCGTCCTCATGCACAACTTCATTGGTGTCATGGTAAGACGCTGAGCCTGAGAGCAAACATAAAATAAAACCTGAAGTAAAACTGCATTTTGGGATTTGATCTATAAACATTTTGAAAAATTCACCTTCCAAAAGACTGAGTCAAAACATTGGCCAGCACATCACAGCAGCAAATCAGCTGCATCATTAGTATCCTGCAGTCCCAGCGCTAGAGAAAAAGATCCCCAACCACCCCTGTTTTTGTTTCCATGCATCACAACCACCATCATCATCATTCTTTCCTCTCACACACGATTTTTTCCAGTTTCACATACATAAACCTTTTTAAAACTCTTTAAGGGAACTTTTTTTTGAGAGAACCATGAGCGTTCCCTAAAAATAAAGCTTATTTTTAAAGGGAAAAGCTAAAATAAGATTGTTAAAGGGAATGTAAAAAAGCAACCAAATTTCAATACTATACAGTATGTATCAACATCAAATGAAATCTAGGACAGAACTGTTTCAAGCAATGCCAAAAACATGTTTGCCAAAAGGTGCTGCTCTCTGCACATAGAAAACTGAAGATTCAGCAAATTCAGTGTTCCCAAGTCTATGTTTACTGGATTAGGATCTTTGAAAATCATTTTATAGAGATTTTCTCACTGGGAAGTTTCTATGACAGAAATATTTTGGAGGGGCTCAGTATTATTTTAGTACTTTAGTATTTATATACTATTATAGTATTTCTTAGTGTTTTGAATTAGCTTTTGTTTTTACATTTTGAGTTTTCATTTTAATTTTACTTTTAGTAAATTTGTTGTGTTTGTCATTTTTATTATCTTTAATTTATTTTAGTTTAAGTTTATTTATTATTCATATTTTATTTGATTTTATTTCAGCTTTTATGTGTTTTAAGTTAACACTGAGACTGAGTGGCTGAGTATATATATATATATATATATATATATATATATATACATACATACATGTTATACACAGTATATGCTCAGCCAGTCCACTGTTTACTAAAACTGTTAAAAAACATAATGCTGATAATTTATATATATATATATATATATATATATACACTGTATATAGTACCAAATATGAGAATAATTCTGTTTATATTATATTCAGTGTAAACAGCAGTTTGTAATGGATAATGTATTGACGGTAACAAGGTCGCACCAGTTGAGGCTTGTGCAGCCTGTATCTGTGTGAGACTCTTGTGGAGAAAATCAAAACAAATTAATGCAAGCACATGCAAAGAAACTCACAGAAGCTTAAAACAAACTGCAGTAATTTGCTTCTGCTTCTAACCAGCTTCTGTGTTTCCTCTGCAGGGGAAGGATGGATTTCCTTAATACTGATTCCATTTGATTTTATTAGTTGAATTTATTGATAAAATCTAAGAATTTGATATGAAAGGTGACCAAAAAATATATACTGATTTAAGTGAGCTGATAGAACACTGATAAGAATTCTGCTCCAGAATAATTTACACCATACACACAAAAACCTGGACAAAAATGCAAAAAAAAAAAGCCCGCTGTACAGGCTTAATGTTGTGCCCTGCCATGCATGAAAAAGTTTTAAAACTCCTACATATTTCCAGGTTATCCATGACTGTGAGAACCCTGCAAGAAGGTAGTAATTACCTTTTAAGCGTAATATTCAGTTATTAAGCTGGCCACCTGTCTAGGGTGTTTCCCTGCCTTCAGCCTGAGACATGCTGGGATAGACTCCAGTACATAGGACAATCAGGTATAGAAAATGGATGGATAATTATTGAGTTATGATAGTATTCTTGCAACCAATAAGAACTCAATAAGTAGTTCAATGTACTCTCTGATCCCTATAATTCACCGTTTTCTTCTACGTGGTAAAAACCACATGAGACATGTCTGAGCAAAAGAAAATCTAAATCTAAGCCAGTTATGTATATGGAAAGAGGATAACAGTATGCAAAGATGTTGCCAGGCCTAGAGGGATCTCATTTAAAATATCCATCCATTCAATTTCTAAACTGCTTGTCCTATGTAGGGTTGCCGGGATGCTGAAGCTTATCCCAGAGTCTTGGGCCATAGAGGAAACACCCTGGACAGATGGCCAGAATTTAAAGCTGCAGCTGTCTACAGTCTAAAAAGTTGTACCATACCAAGACTGTGACTTAACATTTGTCAATACCCAGACTGCTTTACACTACCTGGAAAACATTATGTAGCGTTCCCCAAGGGAAACTTTCCAATTTGTGTGAGGAAAATGTTGTTCTCATTTTTGCAAACTATTTGGAACTGTGCAGATAGCCAAACCACTTTACTCTTTTAATCACATAAAATACATAAATATGCTAACTCTGAAAATACATATTTATGAGCAGGCCATTTGTTTCAGTAAATCAGTTCACTTGCGTTGCAAATACATGGTAAGAATGTATTTATTTGTTTTTTTATTTCTTGTTTTGTCTCCAAAGTGGGACAATTAACCCATAGGTGACACAGTTAAAGTTCAGGTCAAATTAGGGCCCTGTCACAGATAGTAAACTCACACTCACTCATTCACTGGGTTATAATTACAACTGCTTAGACAGTATATAGACATCATACATCAAATAGTGAACATGTTAATCATATGTTTCTGACTACACAAAGCATGTGTATGTCTATGTTTTGTTAAAACTGCTAATTTGACCAAGTACTTCAAAATTTATTCCAGTCCTCTGGAGTCTGAAACATGACTCTGAATAATCCAAGAAAACTAGTGCGCAACTGAATGACAATGGAGCTTTGATAATCAATAGCTAGAGGGGAAACAAGCACGGCTAAAACACATAAATAACAGACAACTTTTAAAAGTTATTTAGTTTGACAAATTAGCTTGTATATAACTATTCGATTCGTTCCTAAAGATAAAAGAAAATCTCCATTTCCCCACTATAAGACCTAGTCCGTAACGTCAATGCAAAGGTAAACAAAATCACAGCTGTTCTTTATTTAAACCCTATTGAAATACAGGTTGTGAAACCCTAAGTTATGTACAAAAATAACTCTACATTGATCAGTCCAGTTATTTGATTATTGTTTCGTAAAGAAAGAGAAAATAAAGATCTCTTACCTTCAGTGGTTTCACCCAGAGTCTGATAAATGATGCACAATTCAACAAAAAGAGCAATAAATTTGATCATTGCATTGGATGTCAGATGGAATTATTAGGAAAAATGTTAAAAGCAGATCTTTACTTGAGAAATATTCAGTTATTTCCAAAGTAATTGTTCGGATAACTAACTCTTGACAGAGTTTAGTCTCGAGCAGTGAATCCCACGCAGCCTTCAAGAGACTGTAGTATCGACTGTATCTCAGCACAAATTTCTTCCACTAGTCGGACTTGCAACTCTTCTGTGTATTAAGCATTTGGACGGATGGTGGCACTGCTGTTCAATAAACTTGTTTCTTGAGGTTGAAAACATTACCAAACAAATTAAGTAGGCTATGTTTGTACATTTCATAATTTTTTGTGATCAATTTTTTGTTGAGTTACAGAATATTAATGTGTAAAAATAAACATCATTCTGAACACTTTTTTTTAAGTTGCCCTCCCACATTCCCAAGGTGACCAAAAATTTAAAAAATAGGGTAGGAACATGAGACATAGACCTTAACACCACCCCTTAATTTTTGAAATTGCATCTAGCCATGCTGAGATTGGCTTCTGAGATGCTCCGTGTAACCTTGCCACTAGGAGCTCCATGTTCACAAAGTCCAAGAAAGAGTACATCCAGTGGGTCCATGCAAGAGATTGTGGAGGTTTCCAGCGTAAGGCAAGCATTTTCTTAGCTGCAGTAAGTCCACAAAAAAACAACTTTTTCTGAGTTAGAGAAAGAGTGTAAGAGGAATCATCATTTAGAAGCAAAAGTCTCTGACAACATGATACCTCAAACTCCAAAATGTCCTTCAGCATCTTGAAAATCTCTCTCCAAAACTCACTGACTTCAGGGCAATCCCAAAACATGTGTTTTTTATTACCTATGCACCCACTTGACCAAAAGTTACATGTAGGAGTGGTGGAAAGTTTCATTATATGACACTTCCTGAGATACATCCTGTGAATCATCTTAAAGTGAATCAATTGATGATCAGGGTTTTTAGAGACATGTTTGAGGTTAGCCCATATTGAATCCTAACATGTCATTACTGTCCTCTGGGCCAGCCCCATAAATATCACTGTACCAACTGTCTACAACTGGTAACTTTTTATAAGAGGTCTCCAAAAACAACAGGTACAGTGAAGAAACAATACCCCTTGTAATTCCATATGAAGTAAGCAAGTTGGTAATTTCATAATTGAAAAATGTGTTTTCTCCACGCTGTAGTTAGAAATAATAAACAAACATACCTCAGGGATGGTAAAATAAAGCAATTAATAGGGTTTATAGGGTCAAATATATAGTTTTTATTATAAATAAACTAATAAAACAAGACCCTTGAACTGAAGACAGTAGCATGTTGTTTCTGGTGTTTTTATGATTGAATGTAATAATTATAGTTATTATTTACTAATTTCACAAAGTAGATACATTTCAAACATCTTCATCGTTACTCAGCATGCAGTCTAATTGGCAGTAATCTCCTATTCACACCTGAATCGGTTGAATAAGTGAATGAATTTTGTATTTAGAATAATCAAATTAATGAATAATTCAATGACTCATGTCCCATTGCGCATACTTAAATTTTTTATAGTATAAATAATGGGAAATGTGACTTCAGTGCTTTCATCATCATTAGTTGTGTGGAATGTGTCACTATTTGTAATAGTTGGCTCATGCCATATCTGGAACTGTTAAGTGTTCGATTTGGCACAATGCACTTCAGATACAGTCACTGGTCGCCACTTACTGGCTAAACTGTAAACTGTATCCCCACCACTTGACCAATAACGCACACAGACTGACATTCTCTGCCAGTAAATGTCTGGAAATAACTTGTATAAAGTATTATAGACCCTGCTATGCAATAGAGAATCACTTGATGACATTTACATTTTGACTGCAAAAGGACTGCAATTGCAGTATGAGGAGGGCTAGTTGTTGTGTGAACAATACACAGTGATATTATGTAAACACTTCTTGTTGGTGTTCTTTCCAGCAATTATATTTCACAACGTTGCATTTTTGACGCATTTATGTTAAACTGCTGTACAATGTGACAAATGTTCTAGATTTAAAAACAAGAATAAAAAAGCAAACTTTGAACATTTAGGCTGAGTAGCCTGGTGGATTTATACATTTTAATGTGGTAATAATTAGCCTAGCTGAAATTTATTATCTTAACCTAATCTTTGGTCAATAACATTGTATATGTTTTGTTTAATATGCAGATATTGTACTGCTGCAAACCCCCTCTAATGTAACCAAAACATGACTTGAACATATATATTTTTATCTTTTATTTACCGTCTAAATGAAGGCTGAATCAGTTAATGCTTTAAAAGGGTATCTGTATTTTATAAGGAATTAACTAAATATGTCTCTGTCGCTTTAATAGACGAATTACTCCCGATCCGCCTCTTCCATTTAAGGGCACATTTACTTTTCTCGGCCGAGAATAAGTCTTCCTGGTTTCATGATAGAGTAGTCTGCCTTCCCCTTTAAATTGTATTTTGGACTAATATAAAAGTTGTGGTCATGGATTAAATTAACTAACACGGTTTATTGTGGAAGATTCATTTAGGAGGCAATCGTTATCATTTCGAAGCGTTTCAACGCATCAGGTAAGCGAACTCTCCATGTTTATCCGCCCTCCTTTGCTTTTCTTAAGGAACTGGCAATGACAATCCTCGCGTCTTGTTGGTTGAAACACAGCTGTGTTGGAGCAATATAAGCATAAAGCATCAGCCTACAGACATAGCAGTGTATTAGGTATGTGGCATAATTTATCGCCTCTTTCAAGACAACGATGAAAATAAAAAATCTGACATGCATAGATTCCACGTTTGTCTCGTAAAACAGCAAATGCTTGAGCTGAGGACTATCAATACGACGTGCACACTGCGCTATAATTACAGCTTCATACACATTCAACACTTCGAGCAGATATTTTAATGTCTCGTGTGTGGGTTTACATGAGTGTTTTTTGTTTTTTTTTGTTGTGATGTGTCATTGAAATTGCGAAAAAATTCACGGCATGTCTCCATCTTAGACCACAGAACCATTTGGCTGTTTAATTTCGGTTATCTGTTACGTACATGATTTAGTTACGTGTGTTGGGAATTTATGACCCATTCTTTGAATAAGGTACACTTGGGAGTTACTCGACTTTTTAAAACATTATAGGCACAAATCCTATAGTTTTGAGACCTACTAGACATCAGAATCAATCTAACAATTAAATACTACAGTGTCATAATTTTGACAGTCAATTGAATTGACGTTGAATTAATGTTAGTAAAAACTAAAAACTTATCTAGCTGTGTCGCACATTTTGTTTCAAAATTTTAATTCGACAAATAATTATAATTATAATAAAATAAATTAAATCTTATTTCATTTTTAGAATTTGCACAGAAGTTGCAGTGTTAAATCTGAGAGAAAATATAAAGTCTATCAATAACCACAAACCAGTATTTGAATCCAAACTAGCTAGCCCCTTCTGAGCAACATCTTAATTGACATTAAATTTGTAGCCATGGTACATAACTGCAAAAATGGCAAACCCCATATAAAGTGAATGGGAAATAGAACAGCTTGAATAAAATTTCCTTGGGTTGATAATAAACACTTTCTGAAGGTACCATGCATAAACATTGTGTCTTTTTAAAAATTATTTTACTCAGACTCGTCTGCTGGTGTTAAAGCAGGATACCCGGCTGTGGAATGGCTTTGCTGACCTTGCACAGAACACCATCTATTTGCACGACACCGGTGAGTTTTATTGTGTCTAAAAAAACTGCATTTATTAAATGCTACAGAAGAAATATGTATTTTTGTGTGTGTGTGTGTGTGTGTGTCAGTTGCAGTTCTCCACATGTTCTTTCACCCTACTCCCTCTCCCTCCATGTGTGTCCAGTTACTCTACACCTTTTTCTGTACACAAGTTTATGTGTAATAAGGAGGAATGTCTTCTTGGTAGGTTTCCAAAAGCGTCCCAAACTTAGTGTGAATCTGAATATCCATTTCACACTGTTCCAAAAAAGGCCCCAGAATTATGTGAGGATTCTGCTAAAGAGCCAAAATGCCTGATAACTTTTATTGCTATTCTTGAGAGGTATTGGACAATGTCCGTGAATCATTCTGTGTCTCTGTTGGTTGTGTGCTAGGCTTTGTATTTATTATATAACACAAAATTCCTTTTTCACCCATAACCTGTGCATACTATGTATCTTCTTCTATAACACTCTATGTTCAGAGTATTCTAAGTAAAGTCTCACCGGAGCTTTAATCAACAACCTCATTGCTCCTCCTCTCCACCCCCTCTCTTCTTTTTCTACTTGTCTCTGTCTGGACACGTCAGTCACATAACAGGTAATGTTACTGTCTCCTCTTTCATTCCATAGAAGCACTGATAACAGCCTCTTTGGTGTCCGTCTCTCTGTCTTCTCACACTTCTCTCTGTTTCTCCCTTAATCGTCTTTAGTATGGGTTTCCTCAGTTCCTCTTATCATACTCTCACTGCATTACAGTTTACTCCTTTTTTTTTTTTTTTGTCAAAACGCCTTGTCATTGTGTTTCCGGGTATCCTTTTTTCTATTTTTCCCCAGTCACTCATCTCAGAATGAGTTATGGGTCAGGAAAAAAGGCTTAAAAGCCCTTACCATGTGCAAGTTTCTATTTAGCTATTTTGGGAAATAGCACTCACTGAGTCAGATGATCCAAAGGAGTCAAACAGAATCTACTGGTGTCTTTGCAATTAAGTGCATTACATAATCAATTCACCCACCACCCATTTTTAACATCACCGTTCTCTGGGTAAATCTTAGAGTTATGATGTTCCTTAACTTCAAGTTGAATCAATGGTAATCCACTTAATGTTATTTTCAAGGATGAGGCTATTCCAAGACGAGGAAGACTTCAGAAAAGGTGAATGTTCCTGACACAGCTTTAATCATGCATGTGTATCTTTAGTGTATATTGTATTTCCTCTAGAAACGCGCAACTGATTAATTTTTCATTTCCGCACACCAGAGAAAGTTTCGCCCTGGTTAAGGGGGCAGTGCTCCTGGTGGAAGAGGGAGAGAGGGAGGGATTACAGGAAGAAACCATACCCCCTCTACTTGGTCCTAGGCAAGGAGGCCAAGCCTCTGACACTCAGCGCAGACATTTGCATGCAATGATTTCGTTACTACGACCAGAGGACACAGTCAAACTGGTTAGGATCCCCTAAACCACACTTGTTTTACTAGACTGCCTTTCTGTGTTCAGGGTCTCCATGGACATGGAATGCCTTGAAATATCAGAAGTTTTCAAAATGTAATTTTGAGGCCTATAAAAAAAATTAACAGGGAAAGAAAGTATTTGATAAAGCATCTATATAATATGTATTTATTTATATCATCAAACAGACATTGCTCTTTGTAAGCACAACCTCTATAACATTTTTATAATCACAGAAGACTGGAAAAAATGGAAATTTGTTCATCAAAGGATGTAGAAATATTGCTACCTTATGCATTTACACTATTTATCATCTGTTTCAGACTAAATTTATGGAAGTGGGTATGCTTACTGTCTGTGTCTATTAGGCACTTTGTTGTATATGTAATGTCACATGTTCTGCAGTGTGGTTTTTAGAGACATTTCTGTTTTTCATCTTCTGCTGTGCAGAATTGACAATAAACCACTTTGCTTTGACTTTTACAATTACACACAATACAATTTACTAAGTAAATCTCTTTATTAAAGAACAACATGTTTTATATTGCCATGCATGGGTGCTGTGCTCGGATTTTAATGATGGCGGAAAAAAATCTAATTTTAATTGTGTAATTTTTAAATTATTCAAATGAATCCAGCTCTGACTTCTTTGTCTCATGTAAATACATTAACCCTGAATTTCTTTTTTTCCCCCTGCCTCAGGCTGTGCGTTTGGAGTCAGTGAGCCCAGTCAGATTGAGATATTTGCTTATAGTAGGCACACTTGACAAAAAACAGGAGAGTCTATTACTTGGCATGGACTTTCCAGGCCCAAACAGGTAGGTTTATAAACGTCTTTGTAAACCATATTATCAAGTCATCATAAGTAGCTTTTATTTCATTAGAGGTAAATCCATAAATCCAACAATGTGACATGTTAAATATTTGTATATCTCAGATTTACAGCCTAAATACTGTTGAGTTTTTGATAACCTCAGTTCACAAACCCAAATGAATCAAGTAGCCTGTTCTGCTTTTTTGGAATGGGAATGTGGAGATATTTTAAACGTTTAGTTGCTATTTTAAAGGGTTAGTTCAAACCAAAATGAAAATTGTCATCATTTACTAACCCTCATTCCAAACCTGTATGGACAAAAACAGTAAGACATTTCTCAAAATATCATCTTTTATGTTTCACAGAAGAAAGTAAGTTGTATAGTTTTGCATTAACATTAGGGTGAGTAAATAATGACAGTTTTCATTTTGGGTGAATGAGCCTGTTAAATAAACTGTTTTAGCAGATGTTTAGCATATTGCACTATTTCAGCAAGCTTGTCAAGACATGTCTCTCACTCATGGTTTTTTAACTCCTCCTTAGTGATGAGTGCACTATTGGCCTTGTCTTGCCAATATGGAGTGACACACAGGTTTACCTAGATGGAGATGGGTAAGACCATAAGACTGAATCATTAACCCAAACATATGATAATAAAAGCATGACATGACATTTACTGTAACGGATCTTAAAAGTTTAATTATAGTACTATGAAAGAGTAATCTTGAAATCATTATCTCATCATCAAAGTCAACTTTCACTTTTCATGTGATTTGTAAAGTGAAAGGAGATCAAGAACAAAGACTTTTTCTTTAGAAAATTAGGAAACAGTCAACATCTGACATATTATTAGAAATGTAAACACTTTAAATCAAATGGAAGTATGTTCAGTTTGACTGAAAAGAAAATCCACTTTAAATTTTATCTACACTGTTCTACAGAACTTTATACACTGTTAACGCCTGAGCCTCAGAGTTCTGCTTTTTTTGACAGTTTGTTTCACTCATTCTCTTACAGAGGTTTCAGTGTGACATCTGCAGAAGTGACACGAATCTTTAAGCCTGTGTCCATTCAGACGATGTGGTAAGTTTTTAAAGCAGGAAATGCTGAGGAAACAACCAGTTTCCTCAACTTTTTAAACATATGCAATGTAACCTTGGTCTTGCAGCCTACACACACTTAACTTTGTTTTTCGATTATAATGCTATTTTATTTTAATTTTTGTTCTTTCTTTTGGTCATTAGTCAGTCAACACCATACCACCCAACTAAACATCTACATGAAGCCTCCTCTGTGACCATTTTAAATGTGTTTGTGGTTTGCTAATTTCTTGTTCACAACTCTCTGTATCACACTCAATTTGCACTAGGTCAGTGTTGCAGGCGCTGCATGGCTGCTGTGAACGGGCCGTGCGTGGAGCTGTCATACCTGGCTGCGGGCTGGAGTGGGCACAACATTACAGAAAAAATGTGGAATCTGACCAGCACTGCCTTAATGAATGGGGGGCTATGACTGGCCTGGAGTCAGTCAGGAAGGCCACCGTAGGAAGTTCATCGTCCAATCGGGAGTCAGTGGAGAGGGAGATCAAAACCCAGTTACGAGATATCATGAGAACTGAGGACTTGGAAAACATTACCTCAAAGCAGGTAAAATGAGTGTCTTTGCTCTGCCTTTGAAACAGTGTCCTATAATGTCACCATGCTCTAGGGTTGCACGATATACCGGTACTACGGTAGTATCGCGATACTAAAGCTTCAAAATACTGGCGATGCCATTATATATATATATATTTTTTTAACGGTAGTATCGTTAGTACGGTAGTACCGTAAGAAATGTTGTATGTGCGGCAGGTAGCCTACACTAAAACGTTCAATTAAACATGCATGCCTGCAAAAACACAGTGCCTTTCTGCTGTGCCCTTTGTAGTAAATGCTCTGTAGAATTAACGCCTTATTGAGAGTTTCCCAACGCTTCAGTTCATTTTGCAATGAGATTAAGTTGCACTTGCACATTTTGAGCAAATCAGGCGAATCACTGATTCACTAAGCCATTCACAAAAGCAGTAATTTGCTTCATTCCTGAATGAATCGGTCGTTTTGAACAAATCGGTTGAAGGATTCAGTGACCTCATTAACACTTGCTGCCCCCTACTGTTTCCCATTTAAAAGTAAGCCTAGTATTTCATTTTTTCCCAATATTTCATATTTCTGTATTTTAGTCATATTTTTGAAACATTAATCTCATAACATTATTTATGCAATTGACTTAATGTCATTTAATGCAGCTTCTGTGCTACAGTGCAGTGCTAAGATTAATTTTGTTCACACTGATTTCATTTGATTGAATAACTGGCTATTGTTACCATTCTCATTAATGAAGTATTCAGAGGAAAATCTGGTCTGTTTTTATTTACATCTATGTATTTATGAAAGTTTGGTTTATTTTGTAGATTTGAATTATAAATTAACACAATACTGCATGGTATCGTGATACTACTTGGTATCATGATACTTCAGCTGGTATAGTATCACAAGACATTTTTATGGTAGCGTGACAACCCTACCATGCTCTCCCCTCCAGTCGCCTATAGACCACTTTTTATGATTCAATCAGTTCCTTATGGATAAAATCAACTTCCACCCTATATTTCACTTGTAAATGTCATATAACAGAAGTCAAATGGGTTGTAAACTAAATTTCATGTTTACTTTAAGATCTTATGTATGTAAATGACATTAGTTAACCTATTGGTTAAACTAGCTAACGACAGAGTTTGAGAAGATTTAATGTTAATGGATACAAACACTTTAGTTAGTTGTTTACTTCAACGATACTACAACTATACAAGTTTTTTTTTTTTTATTAATTCAAACATATATTATTAATGTGTAACATGTAAAGTGTTTCCCATTTGACTGTATATTTGATTGTATTATTTCCTTCATGTTCAAATTGTTACAAATACTTAGATTATGTAACGTAGGCTATTTAATGTCAAATAAAAATAACAATTAAAAAAAAAAAAGCCTTGAACAAGTGAAACTTGTGTTTCTCTGTATGAAAACAAATAGGATATTTAAAAAAAAAAAAAACATTTCTAAAATAATAGGTTTAAAACAAGCAAACAACAAATAATCATCTTAAAACACTTAATCTTTTCATTCCTAAAAACAAAATGAATAAGCTTTATTAATTCATATTTATTTAATATTAACATGGTAAATATCTTTGACAAATGTGCAAAAAAAAAATCTTTAATGATAAAATGTGAAAGACGTGAACAGATTCAATAGCCTATAGCAGAACACTTAATATAAATATATAAATATAAATTCGTTCACAACATCATGACAGAAATATCATACACTCATCATATACGCCTTCTGTTGTTAAATGTCTCATTGGCTTAAATGCATGTTTCACTTGTTCAAGGATTTGCAATGATTAAATACATGTAGGTCTATATTTTGACATTAAATGCCCATACCTCTGTGTCTTTATACTATTTGTCACATGTTCACAACTTGAACATACATATGGAAATATCACATACAGTCAAGGGAGACATTTTACTATATGGTTACACATATATTAATATATTTTCAAAATTATATGGTTAAAAGTATTTGTTCAGTTTATACAAATTAGTTCATGCCTTATGGACTAACAAAACATAGGTTGTATTATCCATTAACATGGTAATTAAAATCCTCACTGTACATCATGGTATCTTACACATATATGAATAGAAAAGTGACTTTATTTAAAAAATATTGTTGTTAAATATTGTAGACATCGATCCGATCAAAATCCATGTAAAACAACTTCTATTTAACAAAAGAAAATTACATGTATGGGTAGCGCAAATATGACTTAAGCCCCGCCCCTCACTTTCGTTCTGAGGCTGCGGTTCAAGTCCTATCTATTTGAATGGGGGAATCCTGAAATCTCAAACTGCTTTACGAACTCAGAATTAAATAACATATTTCAAATCAGCAACAAAATCTTACATGAACTGTCTCATAAATGTTGTTTCTTATGCTCAAATAGCGTTAAAATTATTTTCAGGCTAGACGAGCCAATGCGCATGTGCAGTCCTAAATGCGAGTGTCGGGTTTCTATGGGAACCGGAGCTTCTAACGGCAGCTACAGTGACGCGATGACTTTGTCAATCAGCGATTGTCTCTTTTACTTAGAAGGTGGGACGTATTCTGCCATATTGCCCGTTGTAGTTTCTCACATTTATTACTAATAAGAGTGAATCTTTCAATATATGTAATATTTGCCTGTACTGAAATGATCAGAGACCTTGGTAAAATAGCTACGTCACAAACCAGACGATTTCTGAAAAACGCTTTCTTTTAGGGCTGGGTAAAAAAAAAAAATACTGATTTCTCAATTTGAAATCCCAAGAATCAATTAGTCTAGTCTGTTTTCAGTTGATGAATGAACAGAACATGTAGCACGCCTCCCATCCAATAAATCGCAATAGTCTTTGTGCTTTGGTACTTTTGATATGAAGCAAAGTCTCAGATTTCAAATGACGTCCATCTTATTATGAGATTCAAAAAGTAAATACCGTTTTGGCGTGACAGATCGCTTTAGCGCCTCAGTTAAAGAGAAGCGGCAGCACAGGAACATCCTCTCCTCCACTTTAATACCAGTTACAACGCAAAATAAACATGACGAAACATCTGAAGGTACGTTAAAATATACAGTACAACTTACCGAAATACGTATCGTGTCACAAATTGGAGTAGAAATATGATAGACCCTTTTCACATGTCTGGGTTTCGCAGAAGCGGAATTCATCATAGTTGGGTAAAATTCTATAGAGGTGAATGAGAGAGTTAAAACGTGTCTGTGAAAAGGGTCTGTTATGTAATCCTAAACTTTATTTATTATAAAAAAAAGTGTCATTTGTGTTTGTATATAAATAAGTTAATTTTAATCTTCAATATTATAGTAAAGTAGTACCAACTGACTTCCATGTGTAGTTTACAGCATTAGTTGTTTTTTTTCCTCTAGAAAATTTGCCATGTACTGTAACTGATACACTACATCCAAAATAATCGAAATATAATCGAACTGTGAAAATTGTGTCAATACCCAGCTTATTTGTAGCTTATTTTCAGAAAGTGGACTGAGCGGCCTCTTTAAGGTTATTCAAAATACACTACTGTTCAAAACTTTTAGAGTTGGTAGGATTTTTTTGTCTCTTATGACAAGGCTGCATTTATTTGACCATAAGTACAATAAAATATTGTGAAATATTATTACAATTTAAAATATATTTAAAAAAAAAAAAAAAAAATTATTCCTGTGATGGCAAAAGCTGAATTTTCAGTGTCCATTATCCAGTATTCAGTGTCACATGATCCTTCAGAAATCATTCTTTTTTTTTTCTTTGCTAAAGGAACATTTCTTATTATCAATGCTGAAAACAGTTATGCTGCTTAATATTTTTGTGAAAACTGTTTTATTTATTTATTTTCTTCTCAGAATTCTTTGAATAAATAGAAAGGTTAAGTGAATTTAATGGGTCAGTGCTGAATAAAAGTATTAATTTCTTTAAAACGAACAAAAACAATCTTCCTGACACCAAACATCTGTAGTGTAAGTCTGAGGACACACCTTTTTAAAGACTTACTTATTCAAGGTTAATGTGCCTGGGCTTGTTGCTTATCCAGAGAATCTTTGTGGTATGAATATGTAGCATTCAGGCATTTAGTGAGCAGCTTGATTTGATGTTTGTAAGCATTGTATATCATGTGACTTGCCTTTTTAATGTCATTTATAACTCAAACCCATGATCTTGCTGTTGCTAGCGCCCAACACTAGCAGATGAGCTACAGGCACTTTTTCTGTGTTTTGTAGGTGCGAACAGCCTTGGAGTCCAGAATAGGCATAGACATGAAGGACTACAAAGAGTATATTGACAATGAGATGATGGTCACGATGGCACAGATGGATAAACCTTCCAGAATCTTGGACTACCTTTACTTGGTTAGTAATGACATTTTGTTTTCTGTCAAATCCACTGTATTGTTGAAAAATATACTGTTATTTATTTGTCCTTTCCCCTCCCCCCCCAAAAAGGGTTCAGAATGGAATGCTGCCAACTTTGAAGAATTACACAAGAACAAGTATACAGATTAAATTTAATCATGATTAAAATACTTCAAGATAATTTAAACGAATATTTTAATTAAATACTGATTGAATTATTATATTTGTACTAAGTTATTCTATTAAGATTTTCTGCAGCAAATGAATAAAATACATTTTTGGTTTTTGGTAGTGTGGGCTACATCCTGAATGTTACCATGGAGATTGACAACTTTTTCCCAGAATGCTTCACCTATATGAATATCAGAGTTTATGATGTGGAGGCGACCGACCTACTCTCACACTGGAACAACACATACATGTTCATCAATGAAGCAAGGTGCTCAATACTCACACACTCTCACTTGTTCTTTATTTTGGTTTATGGTTTGCATGCATTTTATTTTTTTCTATGTTTAGACCTCCTACCCTGATCATTTTCATAAAATTCATTAGTTTATATTTAGACACACATGACACGTGCAGTATGGTATACTTAACCCCCTATGCAAATTATTACAGTTTGTCTTTGTGCACTATCTCTCTCATGCTAATATGTATGTCATTGTTTCGCACTGATGATGATACAGGAAGAGTGGACAGGCCGTACTGGTGCATTGTAAGATGGGCGTCTCTCGCTCTGCCTCCACAGTAATCGCTTTCCTGATGAAGCAGCAGGGCTGGACTTTAGACGAAGCCCTCAACCATGTGAGAGAAAGACGGCCTATAGTGCAGCCCAACGAAGGTTTCCTCAAACAGCTGCATACATATAGTGGCATCCTCAGCGCCAGGTGACTTAGGCTCTCATAATGGTGTTGTACTGCATTCATGCAAGCAAGCATTCATACAGAAATACAGACACTTTCCCACTTGTAGTATCTCCATGGATGTTCAGGCACAGACAAGTCAAGTCTGGTTTATTGTCATTCAACCGTGTGTGTACATGAGGAAAGTGAGAAATGCAGATAACACACTCACACTCATCTCAAACAGTAATAGCTATGTAAGTTTGAGGTCTTAAAAGAAGTCTTTCATACTCACCAAGGCTGCATTTATTTGATCAAAAATACAGTAAAAACAATAACATTGTGAAATATTATTACAATTTAAAATAAGTTTTCTTATTTCTTATTATGCAGCCATTACTGTAGTCTTCAGTGTCACATGATCCTTCAGAAATCTTATTAATGTTGAAAACAGTTGTGCTGTTTAATATTTTTGTGGAACCAGTGATTAAATTTTTTTTTTTTTTTTTTTTCAGAATTTTTTGATGAATAGAAAGTACAAAAGAACAGCATTTATTTAAAATAGTAATCTTTTGTAACATAAATGTCTTTACTGTCACTTTTGATAATTTAATGCGTTTCTGCATAATTATTTCTTTAAAAAAGCTTCTTACTGACCCCAAACTTTTCAATGGTGTATGAATTGCACTACTCTCTGGATACTGGATTTTGATTGATCAACTTGACTATATTTTCTATATACTTATCACCTATAAGTGTATAATAGACCCAAATTGGTAGAGCCAAAATGTGCTGTGACCCTCCATTTCCAGTGAGTAGATTGAAATGGAAGTAATGTCAACTGCAGTCTTTTACTTGATTCATTGTTTTAAAATGAAAAAAAAAGTTAGCAGTACTGTATTTAATTCTAAACACTGCAATATGCCTTACAGTAAACAGCGCCACAGTGCCCTCTGGAGGCGGAAATCCAAGCCAGAGGTCCGCCAGCCGTCTGTCCACAACGAACCAGCCACAGGGAGTGAACATGAACAGAAAGAGGAAGAAGAAGATTCAGAGAGCCCAGAAGAAGAGGAAAGCAGTGAAGATGAGGGAACAGATGTAAGGGGATATATCATATAACCCTCACTTTTAATGCTTTTCAGTATCTCTTTAGTTTCCAAATCGGTTTAACCAGAAGTATGTTTATTTCTATGCTTGTGCCATTGTTAGGTCTTTGATGAGCAGTTGGATGAGAGTGTTCCTGATTCGCATGGGGCAGAGACAGCCACATTCAACCCACTTATTACTGTACAAGAAAGTGATAAGGTTAGACCAGACAGAGGCCGACACGTTAAATTTATTACCATTTTAAAGGGTTAGTTCACACAAAAATAAAAAAGTTACGTCATTAATTACTCACCCTCATGTCGTTTCAAACTTGTAAGACCTTCGTTCATCTTCGGAAAACACAAATGAAGATATTTTTTGATGAAATCTGAGAGGTATATGACTCGTCTATAGACAGCAATTTAACCACCACTTTTAAGGTCCAGAAAGGAAGCAATGAGAATAATATCTTCTCTTCTGTGTCATTCTCATATGCTGCATACGAATGCATCGTGCTGCTCACGTGAACTCGTCCAATACTGAGCCGGCGTTCGTACGTAGAACCTGGAAGCACTGAAAGTCATTATTTTTTTGTTTTTGCGCACAAAAAGTATTCTCGTCGCTTCATAAAATTAAGGTTGAACCACTGTAGTCACGTCGACTGTTTTAATGTAATACCTTTCTGGACCTTGAAAGCGGTGGTTAAATTGCTGTCTATGGACGAATCCGAGAACTCTCAGCTTTCATCAAAAAGATCTTCATTTGTGTTCCGAAGATAAACAAAGGTCTTACGGGTGTGGAATGACATGAGGGTGAGTAATTAATGACAGCGTTTTCATTTTCGTGTGAACTAACCCTTTAAAAGTCTTTTAAATGTCTATGTGGTTTTCTTTACTATTACAAATAATGGTGTGTTGTAAGGAAGCACTTTTTTTTTTTAAATGTCTGGAACAATTTTATTTCCCAGGTGTCGTCCAGCCCCAGCAGAAGTGGCAGGATGGATTTGTTTTCTCTTATGCAGTCTATTCAGCTTGACGATGAAGACCGAGACAGGATCGATAAAGAGGTAAGAGGAAAAAGTCTGGATTGGAATGCAAAATTTATGGATAAAGATGTGTGATTAAAAATCAAGTCAAATCACATGCAAGCAATCATTAACTGAAGAATTACTGTTTGTCAGAGACTTTCTCCTGCGCAACGAAGGAGGAGTCATGGAAGAAGGGGTTTGACTTATCAGAAAACACATGTTGATGTTTCCCCTGAACCAAGCAGCAGACAGTCACAGAACACACACCAGGATGAAGCTGGTCTCTGAAGCACTTAAAAAAGGGGTCGTATTAAGAAATATGGAGAGGCGGAATAAAAAAAAAAGCGAAAAGGTGAGGAAAAGGAACACAAATAGTGATGCTAATATAAAGGACACTCTTGCACACAAGTCTCATCCTTCTGATTGTATCATTCCAAGTTCTTTGAGGGCTCAGAACGAATCTGTTCATATAGTTGCTGTATTTTTAGGTAATTTCATTTCAGGCAACACACACAAAAGCACATGGTTACAGATCAATGGATATCTTAATAATTTTCCCTCACCTGTCTATCTAGCCCAAAATTTCAGTTTCAGTTGGATTGTTGAAAAATATTTACAATGGCTGGTTTCTCTCAGCCACCCTTTTTCAAGTGAGTATTGATAAAGGAACCGTTTTCCTCAGAGCATTTTCATTCAAATTGTCACGTTGTGCCTTTTGATATCTCTGTATCCTTTGCACCTTCATACTGAGCCATACAATTCAGTTTACTTCACTGATTTTAATATGGTATTATAGACTGAGTGGAGATTTTTTTTTTTTTTTTTTTTTTTTTTCCCTTTTGGCTGTTATTCTCATACTGAAACACGAACAATCCTCTCTTATAGCGTTGTTTCATGTTGTTCTTAATAAATGAATAAGAGTGTGATCTCACTCATTTTACTCCTATGCAATAATCTACTTTATAGCTGTTTCCTCTCAATGAATGTGAAATTTTACAGTATATTGCCTCTGTGAAGATCAGTAGGTGAAAAAGTGTTGAAAAAGCAATCAACGTTTAAACGTTTTAGTATTCCCACGTACACTACCGTTCAAATGTTTGGGTCAGTACGATTTTTATTTATTTTTTAAAGCAATAAGTACTTTTTATTCAGCGAGGACGCATTAAATTGTTTGAAAGTGACACTGAACACAAAATGTTACAAAAGAAATTTTAAAACTTATAAAAATGTATTCCATGATTTGAATAAAAATATTAAGCAGCACAACTTGTTTTCAACACTGATAATAATAAGAAATGTTTCTCGAGCATCCAGTCAGCATATAGAATGATTTCTGAAGGATCATGTGACACTGAAGACCGGAATAATGATTTAACTTTGCCATCACAGAAATGCATTATACTTTAAACGTAAAAATGTTATTTTGAACATTACTATAGATCATTTAAAACAGTAATTTTGAGTAATATTACTGTATTTTTGATCAAATAATTGCAGGCTTTGTGAGACTTCATTCAGAAACATTAAAAAAATCTTACTGACCCCAAGCTTTTGAACAGTAGTGTAGTTACTAGACAGATGTTGCTATTCATGCTATAATCATAAGTGTCAGGCAGGTGTGTTTTTAAACTTGGAGCTATTTTCCACGTCTTTTTCAATAAACAGATGTTGTCTAATATTTGTTTTTAACCTGTACAGTATGCAGGAAACGAAACCGGAGTATTTTCCTAAAAAAAAAAAAAATTGTGCCACACTTATTTAATCTGTCATTTTGCATGATGGTTCAGGGCCTCTAGTTTATAGAGGTAGACCAAAATAACTACGTTTGTTGGTTTTAATATTCATGCAGTTAAAACTAACACAACCAACTCCTCTTTAGCTATAGGGGTGGTTGATTTGTCTTTGCATGATGTCTCATAACTGTATGCATGCTATTTGTACTGTATGTAAGCCTGTCTTTGAAGCATGAGTCCTGTATGTATAAAGTATATATACAATCTGCTGTAAAACAATTGTTGAAATGTGTATACAGTCACTGCACAAAGTGCCAATGTTGTGAAACCAAAGTTGTTGTGGAATGTTCTTAGTATCAAGATACCACTGGTTTTGCAGTTATTTTCCACGAGAATGTCTTAAATGATGTATTAGTTATAGATGATGGCTCACGGCCTTCAAAGTGCTGATTTTCCTCACCTAATGTACAATGTGCCATGCCTTATCAACTTCAAAAATGGTGATTTATTTTATTCTAATGTAACTGAGTTCCATTGTTGGTATCAGATGGCGTTAAATATCAAGGTTGCTGTTGCTTTTTTTTTTTTTTTTTTTCTCCTATTTATGACTTAAACATGTATCTTTTTAATTTGTAGACAAGGTTGTCTGTGCTTTAAAAATTAAAATGAATTTATAATGGAAGCTTGAGAAATATCTAATGGACCATCTCATTGTTTTTGTACCACTTTTGAGTGTTTCAGATTAAGATATTTCTGTTCTTCATATTGCTACTGTAAAAGAATATATAAACAAGTGCTTTATACTATTACTGGAAATTACTATGATTTGAACTACAGAACTAAGCTGTAAACAGCAATATTTTTTGAACAAGATGAACAGAACATGCATTGTATCCAGGCAAGAGTCTAGGGTTGGTGGATTGATTAAAAGCTAGACAGAACTGCATCTTGGAAATATGACATAACTGTTTGTGTTGGTCAATTGGAATGCAGATTTATAGTACCACATTATTTTAAAATATGTAATGTTTTTGAAAGAAGTATTATACTCACTATGGCTAAAATAACTCTTTTCTATTTTAATATATTTTAAAATGTAACACTCCTGTCACAGCAAAGCTAAATTTTCAGCATCATTACTCCAGTCTTCAGTGTCACATGATCCTTCAGAAATCATTCTAATATGCTGATTTGCTGCTCAAGAAACATCAGTGTTGAAAACAGTTGTGCTGCTTAATATTTTTGTGGAAATCATGATTTTATGATGAAAAAGTACAGATGCATTTTTGTCCCATTATAAGCAGCTTTAATTTAGATCAGTTTAATTCTTGCTAACTAAAAAAAAAAAAAAAAGGGTTTCTTTATAAGAAAATCTTGCTGACCTCAAATTTTGCATAGTAGTGTACACAAATCACACTTTCTTGCCTAAAAGACATTTGAAAAAAAAGTTTTAATTTACACGGTTCTTAAAATGAAAATTTTTCACAATTTCACTTTTGAATCAAACAGTTGAATCAAACTAACTTTATTTATTAATATTAAATTTATTCTATTTAAATGAATTTTCGCCTTGGTTCACTAAGCACAACACCACCCTCCTTCATGGCCGTCCAGAAAGTCTGATTCTGCAGTGGAAGAAATGGCATGAATTAGTCTAAGTACTTACATCAATACTTGGCCATCAATGTATTTAATATCTGAAGACTCTAAAAAGCTGAAATGCATTCAATGACTCACTGCCTCACAGCGAAACTTCCACGGTATCTCTCGATAAACAATCCGTGTGATGCCTGCTTCGAGACACCGTTGAGCAAGCACCTCACCTACGGCACGGCACGCCGCTACAGACCGTGTGGAGTGCAGCTCGCGCTTTAATGCCCACTCCTTCGTGGAGCAAGACAGCACAGGAACTATTGAGTCACTTGAGAACACCTCAGCTGTGATGTGATGCTGTGTGCGCCTGAACACCAGCCTGAGGAAGGAAAGGCATAGGTTCAATATACATTTACAGGAAGGATGCTGTTAGTAGGGCTGTGCTCAGCAAAACTTTATTGTAAATGTTTTTCTATTCCTTTAAACTACTTCAAACAAATGGAATACTTACAAACCTGTGATAATACTGTCTAGAGGGCCACACTGTAGCCCAGCCTCGATCCTTCACTGCAAGGGCCATCTGTTCCAGGTTCCTTGGGTTTCGGTTAACAAATGTTTTATTGATGGCTTCATTATTACTAACCACTGGTTCTGGCTCAGGTGCCGCCTGGCTGTATTTCCGAGCTGGTGGTAAGAGACCCATCATAAACGTTATTATTATTATTAATATATATATATATATATATTTTTTTTTTTTAAATAAAACTACTGATCCCTTGAGAGGTTCCAGCCATTTGATATTGCTTTCCCCCTTCTACTTCTAAGTCAATCAAATATGTGATACAGAAGGTCAAACTTTTGATCCCAAAAAAAAAAAAAAAAAAAACCAAACAAAAAAAAAAAGCACACAACAAACGATACTCCTTTTTGAGAGCAGATTGTGCATCTCCAAATTTACTGCCATTCTGTCGTTTGTATAATATAGTTTACACAGACACGCAGCAGAGTAAAATTATTATTTGAAGTGTCTATTTATATAGTTACTTACATGATTGACAATGAATCCACGCCGCTGCAGCCGCAGATCTCTGACATTGACCTAACAGCGTGCGAACACTACGGCAGACATCACTGAACAAAGCCATTTGACAGCTGTAAAAAAACAAACAAAAAAACCCCACAAATTATAGTTGTTTCTCTTCAAACGGATATTGCATGACCCTTCGTTTTTTATTAAAAGAATTTGACCACTTTCTAGTGCGCAGCCATTTTGATGTCACACGAAAAATGTTCCGCGTTTCCGGGGAAAACGTTGGGCTTCACATGGGTTCCGCTTAGAAATCCTTAAATGAATGAAAATAATGATGAAAACATTGTTTTTAATTATTTTATATAAGAAGGAAAGTTCGTGTTTTATAATGAGTCGTTCTTTAGTGACCTAAACCACAACTTATTAAAAATGGTAGGATATTCCGGTATTATCATACTGTCCACGAGATGACACTAGTACACTTCATCCTGGAAAAGAAACCTTCATCCGACGTCTACTGTGCGAGCATGTTTTTTTGGTCATGTATTATGGTAATGTCATGGTATTCTTGTTTTGGAGTACTGGTTGGCTTAAATATATGTTTTTGACATTAGAAAATTAAGTTTAAGTCGAGGTTTAGTAGGCTAATATTCACGTCTGCTAATGTAATAAATAATAAAATATTCCTATATTCATTAATTTTGATTATTAATACATTTGTGATGAACCGTGTGAATTAACATACTCTTACACCCGTTTGTGAAGTTAATTTAAAGCATGTCATGAAACTTTTTTTTTTTTGCTCTCAATCTCCAGAGCTTCTTATAGCCCACTCCTACATTTTCAGGCAGTGGTGGGCTCACCCCTGGACATTAAGGGATTTTCTGCATGGCTTGCCATTTTAATTTGGCCAATTTGTTTGTGCTGCACTTTTAGCATGCTGTAAAAAGGCTGTGCCCCTAGATAAAATAAATGGCTCTCTTGCCAAATGAACAAGAATGCTCCTGTAACCCAAATTCTTGCTCTCAGCAAGAGCTACTAATGTTGAGCACTTTACCCATATTTTCCTTCAGACCATTAGAAACCTTTTTGGAGAGGGGTATTCGCAGGTGTGCAAATTATGACTTTACATTCTCATTTTAAATTGAGAAACCTTTGAAAAAAAAAAAAGTTTAATTAAAATTCCTTTTCATACTCCAATAGAGATTGTTATTGAAAGAATATACCTCTGTCCCATATAAATTCAACCTACAGGAATATACAAGCGAAAGGACCAAAGACAAATCACTTTACTACTGTATTCGAAGCAAAATAAGATAGAACTCACTATTGCAATAATGTTGAGAGCCTCAAGTGGAAATAAAAGAATAGAATGAAACATTCCTGCATTCCAGGTCAGTAACTTGGACGTGATGTGTGTATATGTATCCATATCCAGAAGGCTACTCATTCACACAAGCACAAACCTTGTCTGCTACCTTTATATTGACAGAACTAAAACTGAAAATCAATGGACTCGTTAGTTACAAAAATGTCAAGGTTGGTGCAGGAAAGTAAAGACTGTTGAATACAAAAGAAAACTTTCTTTCATGTGCTTTTTGAGCAAAACTGAAAGCAACATGACACATTACATATACGGCTGCATTTATTTTACTATTATTACAGTTTAAACACATTCAGCAGTCTGCAGTGTCATGTGATTCTTCATAAATCTAATTCTAATATGATTATAAGAAAGTATTTATTTAAACTAAAAATGTTTTGTAATAATGGAAAAGTCTTTACTGTCATATTTAATCGATTTACTTTAACTTTCAAAACCCATTTACACCCCTGTCCCTGTACAAAAAGACCTTTTATTGAAAATAAGCTTGTAAAAACATCTGAACTTCCACATTTTTTTATGTTAGATGAATGCATCAGCATCACCATCCACGTCAATGATGATGATCAGAAAACTGGCTTGCTCAGTCACTGTGACATACAAAAACAAGTGACGTTTTTTGTCACCACTGTGGGGGGAAAAAACAATAATAAAATGATGTATGATATAACCCCTTTAAATAGATACATTTAGATAACACAAGCTAAACTGCTTAGTGTTCTCTGTGACTCCTGTCACACATTCAAATAGATGCACAGACAAATTTTTATGTGAACTCCAGAGGTCATTTGTGACAACTACATGTCTGATTATTTCAAACACTTCACCACTCATCTTCATCACCTTTCTTTTTCATCATGACTATATCGGATGAGCACTCTCTGGCTCTCTCAAACTGACTGACAGTCTCCCTATGATAACACATGCCTATCTTGATATAAATCAATTTCAGTCAGTATAAGGAAGAATGACATAAATAGCAGTTATTCACAACAAGGTCACTTACCACACTTGCAAGTGCAATCAGTGTGCCTTAAATGCCATTCATTATATATGATTAACATAATAAAATTTGCGGTGAACCAAGGTCTTAGTGTTTTCTTGTTGAAGTTTTCAGAATTTCATGTTTACAGTGAAAGAACGAGTGAGACCGAGGAGAGACTTGAGTAGGCTGCTGAAAAACAGAAGTAACACTTGTCTGGAATGTGTTGGAGATGTGTTGCTATGCAACAGGGATTCCACAATGGTTACCCAGACATGGTTTGACTGTGTAGATGATGGTGTGGGTGAAGAAAAAAAGTGACACAGCCTCCCACATCACCACACACACCTCAGCTTTGTTTGAAATGTCAGAACGCACACCTACACACACAAAACACTTCAGGAAAAATGTGATTCATATTCTGCTTATAACTGAAAACATGATGTTTTAAAAAATGGAGGTTAACTGCATTTTCACCCATCAACAACATGCACATACTGTTGCACTCCGAAACCTTTCATACAATGTTTCATACAAAGGCCCTATCGTAAGAATGTGGATAATAAATCTAGAAGTGTTCAATGATCAATAACAACCCTTAAAAGACCCAATTCAGCTGAATTTTGTGAACATTCCAGCAACGCCCCTGAGATCAATAAATGAACAATAAAGCACAGTTTCGCCCATGTCCTCTAAGCGGCAGTATGTCTCACTGAGTGCCTTAGAGAGTTATAATATTTTCATTCATTTAAGGTCTAGACCACCTGTTTGAGGATTTCTTTCTCATGTTTGAACATAGCTGTGATGTTTTCCTCACACTATTTAAGTTTAGAAACTTAAATATAGAAAGCTGCTACAAATAAGATTTAGGGACAAAAGAGGGAGATTTAAATAGATTTCCTCTTCTAGAAAGCACTTAGAATTTAGATGCAATTGTCTCGCATGTGAACCACTGATCAGTGCGGTGAACTCATATTTAAAACTATAATAATAAAATCCAGCACTTTCCAATTATCTCCTTTCCCATTAATTATAACATAATGGATAGCAATAATGTTGTGTTTGTTAGTAAATTATATTGTGACTACTATTTTGAAGTGTTGTGTAATGATGTAGTGTGTGTGAGAATGGAAGTGAAGAGTAAACAAGATGGATGAAGTTTGCTTCTCCTGTCTCATGTGCTTTACCACAAATAATATTAGTTCTCCTATTATTATAGTATTGTTTCCCATTATTTTTGAACGCTCTTTAAAAGACAGAAGTTAATCATTTGTAACCTATATCATTTGTAAAAATAGAGATAAAGATTGCTGTTGCAGTACATGGAATGGCCACAAGGGTCAAGAAAAGAATCTGGACTGGCTTTGCACCAAGCATGTAGAAGCCAATGAAAGGAGGGAGAAAAGGTTTTTCATGGCTGCATTTAAGTCCAATTTTTTATGCCCTTCCCTCGTTAAATTCTCTCCGTCTGGTTCACATTTGGATGTACGTCATTGCTTACGTTGCACAAGTCCACACTACTGGCGGAACACTTGAAATGTGTTTAAATGGAACGCCCTGAAGGCCTGTTCACACTAAGCACAATAACTATAAAGATAACTATAACGATAACTATATTTGCATCCACACCAACAAACTATGGTGGTCTGTTTATTCTAAGCTCACACACAGCCGTTTCAAAGTGTGTACAACGTATTTGCTGTTCTTGTTGCATTTACCCGGCTTTAACCAGCAGATGTTCTCAGCATGCCATGTTTTGAGTGAATAGCTAGTGTAATCGATCTAATCTAACAGTGAATTTAGCTAAGTCAATAGTGGAATAAAAACATCTAGTCTTTTTCACTGCAACTTCAAAGGAAGCAAGACAATGTTGTCTAAATTAGCGCTGGATACCTGAGGTAATTTTACGTTACACTGTTTGCTAGCCTGCATAATGATCTCATCGTTAATACTTCTCACCATTTATTCAGAAAATATGACTGATTGTTTCCATTTTCTTTAAAGTAGCCTTGAAAAGAGTTGACTTGTCAAACAGTGGTGGCATTTTCTGGACCTCGGCGATTAACTTCACCGCTATGTCGTCTGCCATTTAAAATGCGCAAACCCCTAAATTATGGATTCTGATTGGCTGTCAGTGCTTTATTGTTCAGCAGCTGGAAAAAAATCATTCTGAAAGTGATCCCAATGATATTGTTTCTCTATATCGTTATCGTTACAGCTGTGGTGTGGACAGTGCTATTCTCTTATATTTAGAATGATTTTTAGAGTTATATCGTTATCTGTATAGATGTCGTTCTTGGTGTGAACAGGCCTTAAGCCCTTGGCATCTGCAATGGAGCTGATTTATAATTTACAGTTTTTTCCCCTTAATAGTTTACGCACCATTCTATAGGCCTGCTTGGGCTGCTGGAGAAAATATATATATACAGTATCCCACAGAAGTAGGTACACCCCTCAAATTTTTGTAAATATTTTATTATAACTTTTCATGTGACAACACTGATGATATGACACTTTCCTACAATGTAAAGTAGTGAGCGTACAGCTTGTATAACAGTGTAAATTTGCTGTCCCCTCAAAATAACCCAACACACAGCCATTAATGTCTAAACCGCTGGCCACAAAAGTGAGTACCAATTAGCCATTTTCTCTCCCCGGTATCATGTGACTTGTTAGTGTTACAAGATCTCAGGTGTAAATGGGGAGCAGGTATGTATGGCCAAGACCATACAGTGGTTTAACAGGACAGGTTCCACTCAGAACAGGCCTCACCATGGTCAACCAAAGAAGTTGAGTGCATGTGCTCAGCCTCATATCCAGAGGTTGTGTTTGGGAAATAGACGTATGAGTGCTGCCAGCATTGCAGCAGAAGTTGAAGGGGTGGGGGTTCAGCCTGTCAGTGCTCAGACCATACGCCGCACACTGCATCAAATTGGTCTGCATGGCTGTCGTCCCAGAAGGAAGCCTCTTCTAAAGATGATGCACAAGAAAGCCCGCAAATAGTTTGCTGAAGACAAGCAGACTAAGGACATGGATTACTGGAACCATGTCCTGTGGTCTGATGAGACCAAGATAAGCTTATTTGGTTCAGATGGTGTCAAGTGTGTGTGGTGGCAACCAGGTGAGGAGTACAAAGACAAGTGTGTCTTGCCTACAGTCAAGCATGGTGGTGGGAGTGTCATGGTCTGGGGCTGCATGAGTGCTGCCGGCACTGGGGAGCTACAGTTCATTGAGGGAATCATGAATGCCAACATGTACTTTGATATACTAAAGCAAAGCATGGGCCACAGGGCAGTATTCCAACATGATAACGACCCCAAACACACCTCCAAGACGACCACTGCCTTGCTAAAGAAGCTGAAGGTACCTAAACCCTATTGAGCATCTGTGGGGCATCCTTAAACGGAAGGTGGAGGAGCGCAAAGTCTCTAACACCCACCAGCTCCGTGATGGAGGAGTGGAAGAGGACTCCAGTGGCAACCTGTGAAGCTCTGGTGAACTCCATGCCCAAGAGAGTTAAGGCAGGAAAATAATGGTGGCCACACAAAATATTGACACTTTGGGCCCAATTTAGACATTTTCACTCAGGGGTGTACTCACTTTTGTGGCCAGCGGTTTAGACATTAATGGATGATCAAACTCTTAACTGGGTCATCTCCACGGGGAGCAACACAAGTGGCCACTTACACATGGTAAATTATGCGCAATCTGCTGTGACGTCACAATCATGTTGCATTGTGGTCTATGGATCTGCCTAAAGTGTACATATTGGGTAGACTCGCTCACTTTGTCAAAATCGACGGGTCGAGTGTCCGTCCAAATAAACTTCCCTAGCCCACTTGACAAAGTTGAACGCACTTCAAAATGGCAGCTGGGATTCCCCTGAGGGGAAGTGCTTAAGGAAGTTTGCAAATGTATGTCTAAAAGTGGAGTTAAACACAGCCCATGGCATCCAAAGATAATGGAATTGTCTGTTGAAGCATAAGATTGCCAATCACATTTCACAATCTTAGTGGATAGGCTATGAATCAACAATATAGTCAAAACATTCAAAGGTTGTGATAATAGCATGTGAAGAAGAAGCCTGCACACACAGATGCTTACACAGTCATTAATGTTGGTGTGTTTTCCATGATTAGTTTCCACATTTTAATCTTTTGATCTGGGAGTCTTGATTTCACAGATGCTGTGTTCTATGTAGCCCTAGGCTACATATGACTTCCATTATTTATCATCCACTGTCAAAAGCCCCTGAGAGAAGGAAAGGGAGAGAGAGAGAGAGAGAGAGAGAGAGAGAGAAAGAGAAAGAGAAAGAGAGAGGACAAAGAAAAGCTCCACATCGTTCCTCATATCTGCGAGCCTTTGATCCACCTCCAGAAACTCCAAGTTTTAAAAGAGGAAAGGGATTCTGGTTGCATGTTCCATACTAACACTGGTTTGAGGTACAGCAGGTCTTCTAATATTCTTCTTAAAATGGTCAAGATTAGTATTTCATATTTTTCGCCACCACAGTTTGCATAAAACACAACATACAGACAATCACACTAGGAATAACCTTACATTTAGGTGGTTATTGGAGCTGAATTTCATATAATCACAAACAGATTTAAAAACTATTTATTTATATTTAAAGATTCTGATATCCCTGAGATTCAGAACAAAAATTGCCGACCCAATCACATTTTGTGTCTAGCCGGAACCAACATAATTCATAATTCCAGTTCTTTAGTTTTTATTCATGTGTCCTTTAGATATTGTCTTTTTTTTCTTTGCATTTATCACTATTTTAATTTTTAATTATTTTTTTATTAACAGTGTCCGATGGTAGAAGTCATTCTTCTGAACAAACAATTGTCTTTTCCACCACAATATGCGGTGGAAATTATAGTACTGGAAATCTTTATTTTTTACATTTGTCTGTAAAAAAACATTAATTTTTTCATAATTTGACAAAATTATATAAATTTAGATTAATGTTTTTTGGTTTATATTTAGATTAATTTTAAATGTAACTTTAAAACCCTTTATTATGTTAATAAAAACCCTCCTTACACCTTCCCCTAACCCTACCCAATAAACACTTAATATTAATATTATTAAACACTCGTTTGCAGTTTATTTCCACTTTTAGAACATTTTTATTGAAAATGAATGCGAGCTCAGCAAAAGGTGGATTTGAATCCGCGTCAATCGTGTTAAAAGCCAAGTCTGTAAGTCTTACACGCTACTACTGAGCCACTGAAGATGTTGAGTTCATTTTTGCCCAACCAGACATTAGTGGGTGGAGCTAGTGTAAATAGTGTTTGCCAACAAGGGACGCTATTTGCACTTATTGTACATTGACACTCCGTTAAGGGCAAAGGCAAACACAGAACAGAGAGTCTGCTGGCAAAAAAAGAACACAACAGAGCTTATAAAATGCGAATCTACATTAACTCGGCTTTTCTGAGATGCCGAGAACTGAGGGATTTGAAATGTTGTAAAAGCGACATGGAGATGACGTTTTTATTACTCAGTAGGTGAGTAAGGTTTTTTTATTGAACAGTTAAATTGTAACTCTATAACGGTTCATTGTAAAACATTATCTGTTGCAAAGGGTCATATTAATCCGCACAGTCATGCAGAGCTGAAGAATAACAATGTTCTTCTGCAAAATGCATGCAGCTATTTTTACTCGTTAGATGGTCAAAAGTTACATAGTGTACCTTTGATTAAAAAAATGCTAACCAACATTCAAGTATTTTGTTATTAGACTGATTTCAGAAGTCTTACAACTTATCATCTACCTTTCCCCCCTTTATTTTACAACCTGCTATTGACTGTCAAACATATTTATCTTTATTCTCCAGGGAAATAAAATGACATTAAAGAGAGATGAACATGAAGGCTTAAAAATGAGAGGGAGCTCTAATGAGGTAAGTGGCCACTTGTGTTGCTCCCCGTGGAGATGACCCAGTTAAGAGTTTGATCATCCAGGTGTTAGCAATGCTGCCAAGCCAGCTGGGAGGAGAGGAATACTTCATCACTGTCATGCCTCTGCACAGAGAATACATTTACCCCCCAATAATCACTATTACCAACAGTCACTGTTAAATGTTGCACATTGCTCCCATAGACAGGGCTGCAAAATGATTTCTGTGATATATCACATGCACTAGAAAAATGACCTCATCATGCATTGGGGTGTGGATGACTGCATAACTATACTCAGAATGCTGTACCATTACTTTAATGTGAATCTGCTGAAGCTGGAAAGTATGGGAATGAAAAGGTATCTGAATAATAGAAAAATAATTTATACTTTCCGAGAATGTAGATTTCGTCACAGATTTCACCACTTACTAACAGATAAAGTACATAAACTGTTTAGGATACAAAACATAGTTGTTGATATGTAGTTGACTCTTTTAAATGAGTGTAATATTCTAGAATATTAGAATATTAATATTGGATGGAAACTATGCCAATAGACAGGGGTGCACATAATTTTTTGGTCTGGTTCTCAAGGGAGCACCTGCAAATGTTGCTTGGTACTCACACTTTACACGACACACTGATACTAAAAGCTGTCCTCATCACTTTCCTCCTGACTGCTCTCCTCACTATCTACTTTTCTTTTTTTCTTTTATTGGTTTATTTGATAGGGACCATGCATATTCATGAACATTGTTGTATAAAAATACACCATGTAAATATGCCAGAATTAGTAAAAATAACTACTTTTCATCTGCAGTCCCTAGGCAGGTAACATAAGACTAAAATAAAGTCAGCCAACAATCATACAACATTCATTCACTATAAATAAAAAGATACACATAATAGTGACATATACATTAACAAAACAAACAACAAAATGAAAAATACATAATGCTGTCACTTTAAGAAGGAAAGCACAGAATGAATAACTGACACATGCGGTTTCTTTCTCAACTGTTCACTTATGACATAACTGAGAGAATACTTGTTTAAGATAATTTTGTGTGTACGTGTACGTTCAAGCGCAAGTAAACGCGAAAGAGGAATTAATTCGATGTTCGAGCTCTGTCTGACTCTCTCTGCGTCACTCGTTTCGGGGGTGTGAGGCTGTGCGTACAGATAACAGCTCACGAGTCCTGATTTTTGCCTCTTCTTCTGCTTTTAAAATCATTTGAATGTGTTAATTGGCGAGACAATACATGTCCAAATGATAAACTTTCACTCTATGGTGGTTAAATTTAGTAGTTAATCCGTAAATTACATGCGTGCCGAACCGTTGGACCTTATCCGTACGGATCACGGATTAACTACAATCCGTTGCACACCTAATAATTAAAGAACACACTTATCATTATTATTTCTATCTTACCAGAGATGGAGAAAAATCCTACTCCAGTAAGTAAACGTGTCCCTGTGAACCGGTCCTCAAAGGCGCTTTTCTCCATGTTTTCTGGTGTGCCTCGTTTATTTTTACCGCGCATGCGCACCTGCGTACCACTTATGTGCACCCCTGCTAATACATTTCTGAATGTTCTTTTTCTGAATGTAAAGACATTTCAAACTCATCAAAATTATATTCTTGCCAGGAGATTGTATCTTAGCAGAGTTAATGTAAGATCTGATAACGTGCCGAGAGGCCTAGTAAATAACTTTGCACTTAACTGTCCTTTACTGAGGTCCAGCCAAAAGCAAACCATCTGCATCCATTGCCAAAAATACTCAGTGCCTGTGATATTAAAACTTTTACAGCTCAATGTTCCCTATAAACAAAGAATCTAAATTTAGCACAGAGACCAGCTCTTTAAATGTAGCTGGATCAAAATGTTCATAGAGATTCTTAGAAGGATACTGCAGATATGAGCAACAAAGTCTGACAAATACGATAAAAGTGTAGCTTCTAGAAATGGTGCTGTGCCTGGTGTCTTACTTGAGCTCCGTATCCCCTGAAATAAAGAGGGCAGGCGTATCTCTGGATAAGGTTGTGTAACAATACTGCCACTGAAATAGCCAGTGGTTGTAAAGCACAGCTGATGCCCTGCCAGACTGAGAAATGCCTTTGGCAGGAAGAGTGAAATAAAGCCTTTCATTTTAGAACTCTATTATCCAGACTGCACGATCAATCTCTTTTGGGCCGGGGAATATAGACAGGAGTGTCAATCCATTCAGAAGTGGGCAAACAAAAGAAATATTCAATCCATTTTGAAATCCTTTTCCCAGTTACTAAACACAGATTGATTAATGTACGAGGGAAGCACTTGCATTTAAATAGGATTTCAGAGGAGAAAGGATCACAGCTAACATGGACATAGCATTGTGCTTCTATACAAAGTCACTCTTTTCCTAATCTGACTGTGTTTTTATGCTGTTTTTTCATTTATGGGTATGGCATCTCATTGGTCTTCAAATTTTCAGCACTGTAGCTTTCTAAATTCTACTCTGAATCATGTAATACTTTTACTAATACGGAGCCCCTATAAATTATATTTAAATGCTTTTGCGTTCACTTACAAAAGTCCCTGAGAAATTTTGTGTTTGCTTACAAACTGCAAAAAGGATATAATACAAGGAAGGTTCTCTAGGAATGGAATAGTTCTCTTCTGGAAAAGTTTTTTGGGGGAATGCAATACTTTTTTATGAGAGTACACAATGTTTATTTAAGGAACGCACATATAATTTTTCCTTCCATCTCATATTTTCCCATCACCATGTTCCTTTCAGAAGTACTAACTAATAACAAGGTCAAAACCTGGATCACACCAATATAAAATGTGTTATACTCTACCATTGATATTTGGCACTCATTCAAGAAAGAAGACTAGAATAATGGGAAGAGAAGCTTTCATTACTGACCTTGGACAGAGACAGAAGACCTCATCTGACTTATTCTGCATCTGCCATTCCAGCGTTTATTAATGTGCACCATAATTGCCAACTTAAAGATGTGCTGCATCTGTTGGTCTATCTGCCAATTCATCAACTTACATATCATTTAGGATTATTTTGCACTACTGTAAACCCTAACACTCAAAATAATTAATTGGTTTGAGAAGTGCAAACTTAAATTAAACAAATTAGTTCAGTCAAATTAACTTTTATGAGTATTTAGCACTTTCTTTTACTTTCAAGTTCACAGAACTGATATATTTTAAGTAAACCGAACTGTTTCATTGTTTTGAGTTTTATGAATTAATTTCTTTTAATTTAGACGAACTTAAGTTTAACTGAAACCAGGCTGGGATTTCTATTTCCCAGCATGCTTTTTCCATGGCACTCAAAAGGGAGAGTAAATGCTAAAATATATAATGTTTTTGTGTGTGTGTGTATGCGCGCAAAATTAATGTTAAGTGGGAGATTTAGTAGTGATTAATGTTTTGTTATGCTAGTAAGAATTTGTGTTAATGTGGCTTTTTGGAGAGTTACCATCACAGTGACAAGTGGTGCATTCGGCTTGGTTTGAGAGCAAGCATGTTAAATGTTTTATATTCATATCTGCAAAAATTTACGAAATTTACCGTTTTTAATCCAAATATGTCATTTATGTGAATCGTGTAGATCCGAAGAGTTTTTTTTCTCTCTCTCTCTCTCGGGTGTGGGGGGTGTCAGGGTGAGTTTGCAAGCACAATAAATCGAAAAAGGGCTATTTTCCTTAGACTTGAGTAAGACCATAAACGTCTCTCGAGCTGTCATGGTCTTTTTTGGCGCTCTGTGGTGACTGTGACACATCGCTGTAGCGCTTCAGTTCAAACAGAGGCAGAGCGCACGTGAACCGATCATCTCTTCCGCTTAACAACATGAAATAAACATGGATGAATGAATACTGAAGGTATGTTTAAAGATCCAGTACAACTTACTGAAATCCGTGTCATATGTAACGTTAATCGATCAATCACTGTTTCAACCATAGAAAAGCGCCAATAAAATAGCTTGTAAAAATGTCACATTTACCGTAACATTTAGCTCAGAAAAACCGTTCAATGTCAAAAAAACTCGTTAGTCAGCTACAAAAATGAAAGTAGAGAGGAGCATTTTGATATATCCACTGTGACTATAGGCCATTGCATATTCATGTACTTAACATGTGCTTCAATATTGAATGTATAAAACCGTTTTATGACAGCCACCATTTAAATGTTTAGGCCGATATTAAAAACTAGTAAAAACTTTCAAAATTATTCTAATAGGCCTGTTGTTGTGGTGTTCTTCTTGCTATTAGGCCAATTGTTTTGTTTATTGTAACTGACTATTTTTTCTCTCAGTGGAATCTTTAACATAATATACAATACAGTTTTAGGTAACACAGTTATGCAGTTCATTTCAAACAGGTATGTGCTACTGCATTTATCCAAAGCTGTTTCATCAGCAACTAATGGGTGCAAGTATCTGTGACCAAAGACACACACAAATTGACCAGCACTATATAAAAATGACAGATTATTCTCTCACAGAGATTAATTTGGCTGCATACTTGACAAACTGCCCAGACTAGATTAAGCTGTGACGGATGAGGTTACTAATGTTGATCCAATGAGGGGTCATGAAGACTAGAGAGAATTATAAAGCAGACAAATTAAGAATAAAGCTTCCATCATCAAGTCTCATTACATACTAATTGTAAACTAATGGTATTTGGAAAGTTAATGTACTCATAGTGAGTCAGTTTATGGAAACTGTTATATTTTCTGTTGGTACCACAAACAAAATCCATTAGAATTAATAGGCATAGCCACAAACCACTGTAAAAAGAATGTTTCCCAAAATGAAAAATGTATTCTTGTGATATCAAATATTCAATGAAATTCATATTAATAGATGCATATAAGCCTTTAGTTTTGAGCTATGCATAAAAGTACAAGAATGCCAATCAAAATGAGTTGGCCATGGAAGATCATACTGTAGGTTTGGCATTATGAGGGTCGTGCTGAAAAGAAATCATCTCCTTACTTAAAGTGGGTTCACTGCTGCCTTTGAAGCAGAATCATTCATCTCATACTGAAGAGAGGGAAAGCAGCCAAGAGCCACAGGCGGCTAACTCCTTTCTAACTCCCTTCTCAAAACTCTACCTTGGACATTCTCTTTAAAAGAAAGAAATAATTAGGAGGATTTAATGATACAGGGTTGGTAATTATGTGTAATTAAGATTTAACAGCCAAGTTATTTTTTCCTCATTGATATAATAAACTGAAGAGAAATTCAAATAATTTCCTTAGAAATTATGAAAAGGAAGCATTGTATGTTCAGATTGTTATGGAATTTTTGTGACTGCAAATTATTTGACTTAAAATCAGATGTTATAGTTTCCAATTACATTCTCTTCCTCAGGCTACATCATTCAGTCAGCTTGTTAAGCACTGCATAAACACTGCATAGGCTTAATATAATAGAACTACTGGATAATTTACTGAGATTACAGAATCAGAAACACAAATATTAGCTGCATCTTATCTTACAATAAGTGTCTCATGTTAGTTCTTGTCTAGAATGGTTACTTTTGCGTAACTAACTTCTTCGTGGCATGCCCTTGGCTCTATGTTGCAATGGATGCCTGTTATTTCCATAGCAACACTATCATGGAGCAGATTTACAGTATGTGGAAGGTTGGCATGAAAGAAAAGAGGGTGGGTGTGTCTTTCTAGCAGTGACGGGCACTGGTGTTCTTAAATTATAAGTCCTCAAAAATTTTATATATATATATATATATATATATATACAGTGCCTTGTGAACGTATTCAAACCCCTTAATTCTTATGTTGCTGCCTCATGTTAAAGTACTTTAAATTACTTTGTTTTTACATTAATCTACACTCCATACTCCATAATGACAAAGCAAAAAATGTACAACAACTTTGCAAATTTATTAAAAACTAAAAAAAGTACATTGCACTAGTATACAAACCCTTAAAGGGTTAGTTCACCCCAAAATGAAATTTCTGTTATTAATTACTCACCCTCATGTCGTTCTACACCTGTAAGACTTCCGTTCATCTTCGGAACACAAATTGACAGTATACTGTCCCTCCATAGCCTTTGCAACTTGACGTTTCAAAAAGTTCATAAAGAGATCAGAAAACTAATCCATATGAATTGAGCGGTTTAGTCCACATTTTCTGAAGAGACTTGATTGCTTTTTATAATGAAAGTCTTTTTGGGTATGATGCGACAAGCTTTGCATATCTGCATTTGTCGATTTTGTACCATTCTTCTCCTCAGATCCTCTCAAGATCTGTCAGGTTGGATGGGGACCGTCAGTAGACAGCCATTTTCAGGTTTCTCCAGAGATTAAATTGGGTTCAAATTCGGACTTTGCCTGTGCCACTCAAGGACATTCACAGAGTTGTCCATAAGCCACACTTGCATTGTCTTAGCTGTGTGCTTAGGGTCATTGTCATGTTGGAAGGTGAACCTTCTGCCTAGTCCAAGGTTCTGAATGCTCCGGACTATAGGTTTTCATTAAGGCTATCTCTGTATTTTGCTGAGTTGAGCTTTCCTTCTATCCTGATGTGTCCCCCAGTCCCTGCCGCTGAAAAACACCCCCACAGCATGATCCTGCCACCACCACACTTCACTGTTGGGATGGTATTGTGCAGGTGAATAGCTGTGCCTGGTTTCCTCCATACATGAGACAGATAATCTTGTTTCTCTCAGTCTGAAAGAGTCCTCTAGGTGTTTTTATTTTTATTTTTTTTGTGTCACTAAGAAGAGGCTTGAGTCTGGCCACTTTGCCATAAAGCCCAGATAAGTGGAGTGTTGCAATTCTTTCACAAGCCACTGTATATAAATCCATTTATGTAATTTATGTCCCAGTTACACTTAATGTTGTCATTCCTGTTGTCTTTCCTTTATTATGTAAATTCCTGGTTAAATAAACATGACATTACATAAAAAAAGCAAAAAAAAAAAAAAAAAATACTATTGTATTTTGTATTTTTACATAAACAATGTTATTAATGTTCTATTTATTAAAGCCAAGTATAAATCTCATAGAGTTTTATGCATTTTTACATTTATTCCAAAATAACTAAAAGCAGTAATAATTTAAGCAATAAGTTTGATTTTTACGTGACATAAATCAGTGATATCTAATTGGGTACTTTTTTTAATCACTTTTTAATTAGTCTCCCATTAATGGCATCATTTTGTTCATTCAGCCCGATTCGCGTATGTGGAACATGCACGAAAACAAGAGGCAGGATTTATCGCACAAACCAATCATATCCAATCATTCATAACCTTGCCTCCTCGGAGGAAACGCCCCTGCTTTCTTGGCTGCTCTGAGAAAACAGCATTGCTAGATCATCAGATCATTTTAATATGAGATATACTGACTGAGCAATGCAGATTTAACGATTTAGCATTTAAAAGAGCACTGAAATAGAACCTGACACTCTACATAAGCATTTGTAACCACAGCTCATTATACTGAATGCCAAACATATGGGACTGCAACAATATCGTCATTTCCTAGCTCAGATTCTATCATGCTTTGTCACCTCTTTTCTACTCCTTTTTGTCTTTCCTTTTTATATCCCATAGTTTAATTTCTGTCTGATACGCTCTGTTTTGGCAGCCACACCCTCATAACTCAAGTGTTATGACAGCTTTGATCAAATCTTGGGTCTAGACAATGTGATGAGTGGGTGGTCAGATTTTCCTGCTGCTATACGCAACATGCAACTCAGCTGTCATACTTTATAAGTGTAAATGGTTTACTAATCATATCATAAGGGTTCTAACATGAGGGCAGTCCTGTAGCTCTGTTGGCAAAGCATGGCCGAGGTTGTGGGTTTGATTTCCATGTAGAATGCATGTACTGGAACATTATGCCCCTCTGAGGGACTGGAATGTAACATAAAAATGTGTAGGAAAGCTATAGAACATGGCTTTGGATATTGTTTGTGAAAAGAAATACACTGTGGAAAAATAATAAATAAAATCTTCAGGTGTGAGGAAAGGCCAAAAAAAAAAAAAAAAAACCAAGACCATTACTGTATAAGAAAATCTGCTAAAAAGTATACTTAAATGCACTATTAAGAACAGCATACTATTCCCTGGGCAACGCTCTGGCTTATGGCACTACAGAGCTTCGGGCAACCCAAGTTTGAGGCTAGGTTTGAGGTCCTTTCCCGATTCCATTCCCCTTTCCCCTATCCAATTGTTTCCTGTCTCTTTTAATCTGTAGAAAGGCTTGTAGAAAGAATCTGTAGGAAGGCCAAAAAGTAATAATAGAAAGTTTTTTAAACATAATAATCATCAGTAATCCAAAGAGCGCAGATGTGACTAGCCGGGTGCGGGGTGTGTGGATCTGCTAGGATGTCCAGCTTGAGAGGAGGGAAAGGAAAATTGTTTTGGTATTTTGTAGCAGATGTGTTGTTTGGGCTAGACTCTTTTGATCTAAATGAAAATCACCAGGGAACAGTGTTAATCGGTTGTATCAAAATCAAAGAGAATGAACACACACTCACACACACACACACACACACACGCATGTATTCCCACACATCTCATTGTAAGTGTGAGCAGTCTGTTCCTCTGGTGACCCGTGCCCTAGAAGTGCCATCACTTTGATCTTCCTCAGCCCTGGCATTGTTCACAACTGGTTGGCACCTCTAATGGAAATATGCCACCCATGCCAGCTGTGGGCATCTTAGAGCTCTGTTAGAAGAGAGAAGAAAAGAATGAGAATCAGAAACTGGTCACATGTGCTGCACATTTAAACAGCTTGAGAAGAGAAAAGACCTTAAGAACCTCAGAATAGTTGTTTGTATCTGATGGTTAGCCATAAGTTAAGTTCAGCAGTTGGGCAAAAAACAAAGGATGGTGAAAGTAAACAAAGACTAAGGCAACATCCACACGAAGCCAGAGCTTTCCCTATCCAATCTATTTTTCCCCCTCGTTTCAAGAAATATTTGCGTACTCATGAAACCACTGAAACCGACTCAAAACGATGTAGTATAGATGCCAGATCAGTATGTGGCACTGTAATTCTGCCACAGGGATACACTAAAAATGGATAATAAGACTTGGAGCATGCGCATAAACCTTGCGCGCTGTATAAAAACTATAGTAAAGCTCAGAAATAAAGCTTTATTTTAGTAAAGCTAATAGGCTCAGTAGCTTCTGCAGCACGAACACAAACATGTAGTCTGCTATTGTTGTTGTTTTTGCTGTTTTGTGTTGTTAGCGGTGTCTGACTAGGGTTGACACATGAGGTGATGACATCATCGTTTCACAAAATATACGGATTGGCTGTACACACGAAAACGCAAGGGCGTCGTTTTCAGATTTATCCGCTCTGGGACCCGGTTTAAAAAAAATAGCAGTTTCACCTTCTGAAAACACTGGATCCTTCTGGACGAAACGCCTATACGATACAAAATTTTTGCGTATACAGCTAAACTCGTCTCCGTGTGGATGGGCCCTAAGGGACTTTGAAGTAAAGCAGCCCATCTGAGCCCATTGCATGCTGGGAAGATGCTGTAGCTGTGGAGATGCAGATGTTCTTGTAGCCCATTGCATGTTCTTTCACACTTTCACACCAATTTACATTTGCTATCCACCTCACTCTTCTCCTGGGGTTTAGCTTGCACTTGTTATGGTGACTACTATATGCTTTTCTGGCAGTTTCATTTTACATTCAGAAAAAAACAGCATTAGCATGTGGCTGTGCAATTACTACTATTTGTTCTTAATACAGACCAATCACACACAAAAAAGTGTTTTTCCCTGGAGTTCCTTCTGAGCTATCAGAATAATTTTTAACACAAAGTGAAACATTAACATATTTCATCAAGTAGTGATAATGAGTATGATTATTCTTTAATTGCTGCAAGTAAAGGGCACAGTCATGCTGTTTTGTTAATGTAAAAATGTTTCACATTCATCCTGTAACATTTTGTAAACTGCAGCCATTTTAAGGCTACTAAACGGTTTAAATAAATAAAGCCTTCTGTATTTATCAAAAGTTTTGGGTCAGTAAAAAAATCAGCAAGGATGCATTAAACTGATTAAGTCACAGTTAAAAACTTTTACATTGTTACAAAAACTGCTATTTTTAATAAATGCTGTTTTGAATTTTCTATTCATCAAAGAATCCTGAAAAATGTTTTCAACATTGATAATAAAAAGGAATGTTTCTTTATAAACAGGGGTGCACATAACCTTTTTGGTCTGGTTCTCAAGAGAGCACCTGGAGATGTTGCTGGATACCAAAGAGTATAGAGGCGAAACCCAAGAGGCGAAACTCTGATGCTTTTTGGGTAACAGCCACTAGGTGGCGCTTCGGTAGCACGGCCGCCATTTTGGGGTAAAAAAATGCCAAGTGGACAATAGAATTGCTGTATCTGTTATCCCATAATTCCCACTTTTGGACACAGTGGCTGTGTTTTTTTTTTTTTTTTTTTGTTTGTTTACATAGTCTTGCTTTAACGGACATTAATATAAGACAACACTGCAAAAACAGTTTACTGTCAAGCTGTTATATTCTGTTATATATTTATCTGATGCATGTCCTTAATTTAATTTTTATATGTTGGTATTAATTCATTGTTTATAATGGTAATACTTGAACTTCAAAGAATTTGAACCCAAACTGACTGGGTTTTTAGAGAGCAAAGTTTTTGTGAAAAAAAGTGAAAGACTTAAACACAAAGTCTGTCAAATAAACTTAAAAGGATTTGATGATCACTAGTGATAGTATTTTATTCTGTGTTGTCATCATTCAGGTTGGATTTTAGCTTTAATGTTTTTTTTGTTTTTTTTTTTAACAAAGCAGCTGATATTGCCACTATGATATTGAAACTAGTGGACTGCTGAGTCGCTTTCACCCCAAAATGGCGGAAACATAGGGCTGCTGCTGGGGGCTGGTGTTGCAATGGAACGTTTTATTGAGTTTCACTTCTTGTCAGTATAAGGCCCCGTTTACACTAGTGCTTTTTTGTTTTAAAATGAAAACGATCCTCGTCTACACTGGCGTTTCCACAGCGTTTCGGAAACTATCTCCGTCTACACTACACAACCGAAAACGCACGTCACATGACCGTTCATGTTATTGTTTACACGGTCATCAAGGATACACAGAGCGAATGTGGGCAGCCACGCCATCGTTTTCAGTCTCCGTTATACGTTTACACTGAAATGCAACCCCGGCGTTTTCAAACTAAAACGGGATCTGCAGCGTTTTCGAAAGTCGCCGTTTTCGAGGTTCGACAATGCTGGCGTAGTGTAAACGATAGGCGTAACCGTAGCAAAACTTTATCACTTTCCCCCTGACTCCTCTCCTCACTATCTTCTTTTCTCTCGAACATGGTAGATGATGATAATGATTTTTTATTTTATTTTACTAACATGAATGACACAGACAACAGCAAGAATATTAGGCTGCTGTCACTTTAAGAAGGAAAGCATGGATCGAATAACTGACATCCGGTTTCTTTCTAACTGTTCACTTATGACATAACTGAGAGAATATTGCCGAGACAGGTATTTTGACATAATTTTGTGTGTATGTGTCCGTTCAAGCGCAAGTAAATGTGAAAGAGGAATTAATTCGGTGTTGGAGCGCTGTCTGACTCTCTCTCTCTGTGTGCGCGCGTTTCGGGGGTATGAGGCTGTGCGCACAGATTACAGCTCACGAGTCCCGATTTTCGACTCTTCTTCCGCTTTTAAAATTGCTTAAATGTGTTAATTGGCGAGACAAAACATGTCCAAATAATAAACTTTCACTCTATGATGGTTACATTTGGCAGTTAATCCGCGAATCACATGCGTGCCGAACCTTTGGACCTTATCCGTACGGATCACGGATTAACTGCGATCCATTGCACACCTAATAATTAAAGAACACACTTATCATCATGATTGCCATCTTATGATGGAAAAAAAATCCTACTCCAGTAAGTAAACGTGTCCCTGTGAACCGGTCCTCAAAAATGTTGGTACTCAGAAGCGCTTCCCTCCATGTTTTCTGGTGCGCATCGTTTATTTTTACAGCGCATGCGTACCTGCGTACCACTTATGCGCACCCCTGTTTATAAATATTTCTAAAAGACTGAAAGACTAGAGTAATGACTGCTGAAAATTCAGCATTGTCATCACAGGAATAAATTACATTTCAAAATACATTAAAATAGAAAACAGTTATTTTAAATTGTAATAATATTCCACAAAATTGCTATTTTTTTTTACTGTATTTTCAATCAGATAAATGCAGCTTTGGTGAGCATAAGAGACTTTTTTTTAAAAAAACATTTTTTTAAGATGTCTTTTTCTGTGATCCTATCAAAAAAAGTCAGTGTTAACAGTGACAGTTAACAACCCCATACTACTTCCTGAGCAGTGATTTACCTTCAGCTAAATCTCAGAGCCAAACGACACCAGGCTGACCTGGACATGATATACTGCTTTGATTGTCATGAGATGTGAATCAAAGTGACGTGCATGGATCTGATCTAGCTTTCAGCTTGTATTTTAAGTAGAAAGCAGGGTCTTCGCAGCACACTACTATCCCTCCTTTGAGAGTTCCTCCATCAGCTCTGTCATCAAACCTCCACTTCACATCAACATGAATAAGAATCGGAATGACTCATTTGTCTCACACTGACAGCCTGAAACAGTCTGATCTCACACAATCCCTAGCACATCCTGCTTTCCATCTTCTCCTTAGGGGGAATCTTAGGTTGGGTGCTGAGGATATGGTGGGGAGTCAAAGAACAATTAAGGTGCCTGATTATTCTAGGATAAAAAGAAACCAACTGTTTTGTGCCATTTGCTTGTCAGGGGAATTCAGGGGAAATTTGACGTCATTGCGATCTATTCATTTCAAAAACAGGTTTGAAAGGAGGAAGTGTTTTGTTTCCCCCATGGTCCCCAAAAGTAAAACTATAAAAGAAAAACACAATCTACAAGGTCATCTTTTTGATGCTGCTGCTGTTGCACCACTGCTACAACCATATTTTTCATTTGCATTATGACTCTGTCAAATGAAATGATGTAATTTGGAGCATAATGACCAGCAATTGTGTACTCTGCACCCAAGTCCATTTGTCTTATTTATTCTTGATGCAATATGACATTAAAACAGCACAGTTTGCCTTGCTCCCAGCAGTCAATATAAATCCAGGAGAAATGAGACTATTTTCCCACCCAGAATAAATGTCTGCCATTAGGCTGTCTGACTGGCTGCAGCTGACATGAGATATTACCTTTTTTCATGACTTGGGGGACTTTGTTAACTTCCACATGACTCTCGGTGTCTTAAGGTCAGTGTGGAAATTCAGCCTGCTTCGGAGTACAATTTGCAACTTGATACTTCTGGACAAAGTGTTTCAAAGCCAACAAAGGGACAGTTTATACCCTACTGTTATGGGCTTTCTCTCTGTGTCATACTGCCGACATGAGACTTCTTTTTTTTTTTTTTAAAGTGAAATAATTTTAGTAAGAGGAGCTCCAGGTGGGCAAAAGAGACCCTATTGGAATCGATTACAAACTCCCCGCTGAACCGACAGCTTTAAAGGATTGGTTCACTTTAAAATGAAAATTACCCCAAGCTTTACTCACCCTCAAGCTATCCTAGGTGTATATGACTTTCTTCTTTCTGATGAACACAGTCGGAGTTATATTAATAAATATCCTGACACATCCGAGCTTTATAATGGCAATGAACAGGACCAGCAAGTATGAAGCTCAAGAAAGTGCATCCATCCATTATAAACGTACTCCACACGGCTCCGGGGGGTTAATAAAGGCCTTGAAGCTTTATAATGTGTTAAATATGGATATTTTTCTTACACAAATGCATCACTTCACTTTACAAAGCCTTTATTAACCCCCCTGGAGCTGTGTGGAGTACGTTTATGATGGATGGATTCACTTTCTTGAGCGTCATACTTGTTGGTCCCATTCACTGCTACTATAAAGCTTGGATGCATTAGGATATTTATTAATAAAACTCAGACTGTGTTCATCAGAATGAAGAAGGTCATATACATCTAGGATGGCTTGAGGGTGAGTAAAGATTGGGGTAATTTTCATTTTAAAGCGAACTAATCCTTTAATGTGTGCCAGAAGTGCTGAACATTGACCAGACCTACAGCAGAAAAAGTGTTTGAATGTCTGTGACCATCATACCAAATCCCAGAGTATGTTGCTGGAAGTTAGGTAATGCACATAGATAACTTTTTTAACATGACCACATGGTAATTCTTTTATATTGAGTTGTTTGATCTTACAAATGGAAGACAGACTTCAAAGGCCTGTTGAGAGTAGACTAAGAAGTTTGATTTGCAATAAAAGACCGTGGAATCAAGTGTGCTGAGAGGTATTATGTGAGACAGTACAGAGAAGAGAGGCATCTGATATTACAAAGAACTTTTAAAAACTATTCCAAATATCCAATCTGTAGAAACCATCAAGGTTTTCACTACAAAGCCTTTCAATTTATCATCAAAGAGCTCAGAAATACTCTTAACAGATGCTTTGAAATTCTGAGACACCGTGTTTATATGTAGATACTTTTTGTTCTTGGTGAAACTGGACACAACCCTGATATACAGTATAAGAAGGCGAGGCTGTCAAATGCTTGGAGGTATACATCAGCTAAAGACTCCGCTAGTGTTCAACCTAATTCAAAGAGGCATTGTGAGGCTTTGTAACCTCTTACCGTGGAGCGGACCAGTGATTTAGGTCAATGGCATCCCAGAGCAGCACCCTGCCTTAGAGAATCTAGACCGTTTGCCTTGGACAGAGGCCATCTGAGTGAAGTCAAGCAAGTTCCACCCTGTTCAGACTCCCACAGAGAAAGAGGGAGAGCAAGAGATGGGTGTACATGACTGAGATCACAAAAAATGGATAATGCTGCCATTTTGGTCAGGAATAAGCTGGTAAAATAAAGATTTAATAATTAAGGGATACTGCATGAAACCACTCATGAAAAGTGAGTTTCTTTCACAATATCGACAGATGTTATGCTACTTATTACACAGCTACTCAGTAATTTAAGAAATTATTTCATAATCTTCCCTGTTTATATTTTAAAGCTTCTGCTAAAACAAACTAGTCCATTACAGTGTACAAAATAATTGGCGTAGCAATGAGAAGAACACTGTAACAATATTACAGTTAGTGTTGGAGGTAACGCATTACAAGTAACTTTAAAAAGTAATCTGATTACGTAACTCAAGTAACTAGTAAAGTAACACATTACTTTTTCAATTTACAACAAAAGTCACTTTTTCACATTTATTGACTGACAGCTCAACAGCTCCTGTTTCCGTGTTGAGAAATAAAGCGCAGAGGTGTTGTGTGTGCTGTGTGAACATGATGGTTATTGTAGTTCTAGACTAAATGTGAACATGCATTTACTCATCTCACTTACACAAAAACATTCAGTATTCCTCAAAATGAATAAAAACAGTAAAATGCAATCTCAGAATTGTATGCAAACCTGTAGTAATTAACTATATTAAATTACACAAATACTTTATGTATTTAATCTCACTTTATTAACCAGTGTCTTTTCTGCTGACCTTCAATGATCTAATTCAACCATACTAATAAGCAAAAATGACTTTAGATTAGATTTAGAAATAAGAGTGTTGAACTGCCTTCTCCAGTGTCATATTCTTCTTTAATCCAGAATGGCAGCACATCTGAAAGGTTTGTTTGAGCTGTGCCCTCTACTGTACAGGTGTAAATATGCATTTCCTTGAGCCTGAGGCTTATTCATTTCACTTTTGGTGTGAAAGGGCCTTAACATTTGCCAAAAATAGAACTTTTTTTTTTTGTTATTAATAAAAAACACACAAGCAAACCCAGCCCAGATGAGAAAAAGTAACGCAAAAGTAATGTAACGCATTACTTTTCATAAAAAGTAACTAAGTAACACAATTAGTTACTTTTTTAGGGAGTAACGCACTATTGTAATGCATTACTTTTGTAACTTTCCCCAACATTGATTACAGTAATATTAACATTAAAGTTGATGTCCACAGTGTGACACTAGACATAAAAGTTGATCTGGTTTCAGCGAGACCACTGAATATCAAGATTGACCAGTTAGAATGAAGTACAGTGTTTGAACAAAATAAGTATAAATAAACAAATAGTACAGTAAGTACACTAACAAGTTTTTTAACATTATGTATTATATAAAGATGAGGTCATTTTACTTTTATGTTACTTTTTACTTGATTATACCTCCTAAACACACTTGAATTCATAATTTATATGTGTTCATACATTTGCAAAATATTGTATAGTAAATTTACAATTGAGTCTTTTTCAGAAAACATCACAGTATTTCTCATACAGTCAGAAAATATACACACACAATGGCGTATACTAACAAACACAAAAACGATTACCACGTTCCACACATCCACCTCCCGTATGTGTTTGCTTATTAAGTATTTTTGTAATTGTATGCTACTACTGAATAATGTGAAAAAGTGCCTGAGCATGACCCAAGCGTCCTTTATTACACACATTAAGGATTTATTGATCCTGCTATAATACATGCCTTGTTCCCTAAACTAATTCCAATAGTTTGGCTGTCATATTCACTAATACCTTTTTTAAAACGAAAGGAGGAAATATTTTAGATTATTTAACACTAGAGGATTTAAGGGATTTACTAAGAGCCTTCCTTCCGTTTCGGCAGTTTACAAAGAGCAACGGGAGCTATAAAAGCAGACTAATAACCTATGTATGCCATGCGCTGCGTCGTCCCCATGCCAAGACAAACAGACATTTTCCTCACATTAGACTCCAGATGGGTGCTGAATGCACATGGTGTATTCACAGGGAAGTCTCCTAATGAAGAGGGACGTCTAGTTAAAACTTTCCAGGAGCTGGCTTGGAAAAGGGCGGAAACTTCTCCTTTTCAAAATGAGATCCTTCCACTGTGTTAGGCATCAGTGGTTTCCTAAATTTGTAAACCTTCAACCATTAAAGAGTAAACTGACCCCAGCTGTTGTTTTTTCTTCTCCTCTCTTCCCCCTTTTTTCTCGCTTCTCTGAACAACCACATCACTGATGTGGATTAGAGAGCTTGGAAAGTGGTGTTTAGATGTGAATGGCACATTTTGTGGACTGCTGACTTGTAATATGGAAGTCTTTACATGTGGTTTGTGACCCTCTTTTCAGTAAGGTCAAAGAGGAATGAGAGGAAAATGGAGGAAGCCTGCACCATTCTCCAGCGCCATTAGGTCTGTATGACTAACAAAGAGATGGTCTGTTTGTAATGCCGGGTGCCGTGCAGGCTAAAACATGAAAGCAAGACCGCTATGGTCAAACTGCACAATGTTAAGACAAAGGGTCATTTGCTTTCTAGCATTCTGTCTCTCTCAGGTGTTCTCCGATTAGTTTCCCCCTCACAATTCATGGGAAGGAGAACTGAAGGGCTGGGACTATGTTCTCATCATTTGGGCTGCTTCTAAAATGACCTCTGTGGATTTGGGTGGTCTGATGAAAACATTGTTCTTATACAAGCATGAGTAATTGCAAAACTGACTCATTTGACAGTGATGTCCAAAAACTTAATAATGAAGGTTTTTTTTTCTTGAAGAAGTGAACATTTTCCAGGCACATGCCCCTTCAGCTCCACCTTCTCATGATTTCTTTAGCTACACTGTGCTGTATGTTTCTCTGTTGTTACAAAGACCTGATTCAAGCCACAGTCCAAGGTCAATAAAAGCTCTCAATAAAATGTCTTGTGTAGGGTTCTTTACATCTAGCTGGAATAGCTCAAAATAACTATTATTATCATAATGCATGTTGAAAAATAATGCAAAAAAAAAAGTATATATTACGTATATAATATATAATTGATATTAATCATAATAATGAATTCATAATTATTATAAAATGGTTAGTTCCTGTCCAGTTCCTGTTCCTGTTAGCTTCACCCAACGGTTCTGTGTATCACCACACAACACCCTTAACAACCACTCTTAGCAACATAAACTGTTTCCAAAGACCTTATGCCCCAGAGAAACAAGCACGCCGCCATCTTTATAATATTGTCTTTGAACTTCCGTTTTTGCGGTAGCTCTGTATATTTTTATGGCATCGCTGTCAAAGAATAACTGCTGGTGAAGTGGATTTACTTGTAGTAGAGTTAATGAAAGTTATCGTGAGCACTGTAATGTTTAAAGCAGATGTCTTAACAAATGTCAGTTGTCACAATCCCAGTTCTGTTTTGTATGGACTCTTGCACCACACTAACTTTTGCACTTCACACCGGACTACATTTCCCATCATCCATTGCACTGATTACACACACACACACACACACACACACACACACACACACACACACACACACACACACACACACACACACACACACACCTGTAGCCAATCACACACCCTACATAAGCCATGCACTTTCTCTCTCTCACTGCTGAGTATTGTTTAGCGTTTATGCTGTTTTGCGTAGCTACTTTACGGAGCCAGTTCCCAGTCCTTGTTTTGATTTTCTAGTTCTAGTCTTGTCTTGTTTTCTGATTGCCCGTTTCCTGATTACCTGCCTGTCTTGGACTTCTCTCTTGCCTTGCCCTTTGGATTCTGTTTGCACCTCTCTTGGACTATTGCCTGTTTCCCCTGGATTATTCTTTAGCCTAGCCCTACTGGATATTGTTTGCCCCAGCATGACCACGCTTCTCCCTGGATTACTCTTCTGTCTTGCCCTCTATATACCTGTATGCCATTGTCAGACCCTTGCCTGTTTTGACCATGTATAATAAATAAATAAAGCTTTGCACATGGATCCGCACGCCTCCCGTTGCAGTCCCTCTGTAACATCAGTAGACCGGGAAGATTTTAGAACAAGCAGTTCATTCATAAATACGTAAGATTGCTGTGGAAATACGAACCGGAAGTCAAAAGACAACGAGCGCACCGCTGGAAAGGGGCGGGGCTACACAAGACGCATCACTCGTATTATTTTTAATGGGAGAAAGTGCAATGCGCAATCTGTCGAATAAGTCTCGCCTTCTAAATAAGAGCCAATTGCCAGTTGGTAAAGTCGCCGCGTCACTGCAGCGGCCGTTAAAAGCTCCGGTTCCTATAGGTTTTTTTTGTCATGATTCGAGTGTTTAGAAACAAAAATTTATGAGACAGTTGTCAGATTTCATTGGTGATTTCCAATATGAAATTTAATCAAAAGCTTGGCAAACAGTTTTGGAGAATTTGATGTTTCCCTATTCAAAGAGATAGGAGCTGCACTTGAATGCCCGAGAGGCATTTCAAAGATGGCCGCCGAGTGAAATGACTTGTCTCAAAGGGACTTTGGTTTGTTCTCAGTTGATATTGTTCATTGAAGCTTACTGTATTATGCAGAAGAGTATTGTGAGGAAAAGATTGAGTGAGCGAGTGTATTACCTGCATTCAGATTTAGCAGAAAGGAAGGCTTTTAGAAAAAGGTTACTTAATGAGAAGTTGCATTGATACATATTTCTGGCTTTAATATTTGTATTGTGTGGTAATCGTTTTATAAAAGCTATAAGGTACTTGAGGCTAGTGCTTTATCGTGAATAAGTCACAGCTGAAGGACTTATTCATGATACAGCACAGCCTCTCATACCTTATTGCTTACTTAATATACAGTATTGTTGCCATAGAAAGACTTGAATAAATAATTTGTATTTGTATTTAGATATATCCAACTTTATATAAATGCGATGAAATAAAAGTCAAGCAGTTGAGATTTGTTTTTGTGTGTACTGTATGTCTGCAGATAAAGTTGGATATTATATATTTTATATGTAGGCTATATATTATATATTTTTATATTACATTTTTTGTATGATAGTTTACATTTTGCGACAATAAAAACGAGATTTACTATAGTCAATACAGCTTTATTTATATAGCGCTTTATACAATACAGATTGTTTCAAAGCAGCTTTACGGTAATAAACAGGAAAATGATCAATGATGCAAACAGAATTCAGTTATTCTGTATTCTGTACAGTATTGCTTTACGCAAATAAACTATGTATTCAGGTAAAGTAGGACGTACTATACAGTATATCCAACTTTTAATATAATGATGGACCTTAATATAGTGTTTATAGTGAATGTGTTTATTCACTTTGTTAGGTGAGACAGATCTGATCTACTGTCCTTTTTCAATTAAAAGCCATTTTGTCTATCTCTTGTTTTTACTAGCAGTTAGAACCACATGTAAATATAAAATCCTTACCAGTCATGTCAGTGGGATAGGCAAAGGGGGGATAAATGATGGCCAGGAGTGAAAATACCATCAAGGAAGTTGTGGTTTAGTGGAGGTTACTCTTTGGAAAGAATAATAAATATGATTAGATCTCATTCATCTCAGTTTAATATGTACACATAGGGTCTCTTTTCATTTATGTGTGTGTTTTTGTAATATTATTTGAAAGCCACTTATTCAGAGCTTTAGATGAAAGGCATAGCAGTTGTTTATGTCTACATTTTTTTTAAACCTTTTTTTCATGATGTAAAGTGTAGTAAATACATTTTGATGAGTTTGTGTCCTCACTACGCGATATTCTAAGTCATTCACTTTATTTCTGAAAGTTACTTTTATTAAATAGCAGCAGGGTAAGCAGAGTACGTATTCTCTGGTCAGCACTATGCATATTGTGTGTAAGTATGAAACAGCATCTGTCAGTGTCAGAGGGTTGTGAGCGTCCAGTAGGCTCAGCTCAACAGGGACTGCCTCTAGACTGATTACCCATGAATCTTGTGGAGTGAGTGAGGCTGACCACTCTGAGCCTCAGGGCTATATGGGGAAGAGAATGTGTGAGATCAGGCACCAGGCACCTTTTTCACATCCGCTTTACCTTGCCAGACATAAGGGCACAGTAAGTTATTTTTACTGATAAGTGAAGCGTTATGGTATTTTTTTCAACAAGAATTTATGGCAAAATAATTTGTCTATGAAAAAATGTATTTGTATCATTATATTTGAAAAATGACTGCTTTTAATTTGATTTTGAATTCATAAATTCCAGTACTATTATTTAGTTTAGGTATGCACACTTTATTTAAAAAAAAAAAAAATAAAAAAAAATAAAAAAAATAACCTACAACGTTTCTCTTTCGATACATGTTTTCACCAACACTGGATCGTTCACAATTTTTTGGGTTTGAATATTACAGGCATGTCATACCACATTATTCACAGTCAATATTTTTGTATTTCATGCTAACCAAAAAACTACACAAAACTGTAAAAATATACCTGAAATATTGGGTGTGGCAGGCCAATATAAGTGTAACCATAAAGAATTACTTAAATAATCAGAGAATCTTGCTTCTGTTTTTGATCAATGGAATGAAATATATATATATATATGTATGTATGTATGTATGTACGTATATATTAAGCTAGGGGGTACAAATAGGGCACAAGTGGCAGTGTTTTTCAATAATGACCCCTTCGATTGAATGACATTGGTGTAGCCTTGGCTTATTCCCAGCGGGCCAAGCTCAGCCCTCTGTAGACTACACAGGTCAGTGTTTATTATGAGAATGTGTGCATGAAAACGTGCAAAACAAGGCTGTAGCTTTAAGCAGAAGCTGCATATGAAGAAAGTAACTATTTGCACAGTGGCAATAGCAACTATGATGTCCAAAGTTCTATAGTGACTATGTTGTAGTTGCCTAGAATATAGTACTGAACAGTTGTTTAGATACACAAGTAATTATAAACTATTAAAAGAGGCTTCTCCTTTTTTTTTTAGTTGACCATTATATGCAGCTGCCTTCTCAAGCAAACCTCTTTTTTTTTTTTTTTTTGATCAGACTTAAGACCTTCTCATTAACAGAGATTCTTAAACCCCAGGCTATTATCATCCCAAGATCACTTGATTGATCTACTGTTAACACAAAGCAATTGCTATGTATGTGGGATCTTTATTGCAGCGCTTAAAGGCAACACTGCATTGATATCCCTCAAACATTTTAGTTAGGAGTTTGTTCAAAACCCTTTAGCATTAAACAATGAGCTTTGGCAATGAATCCAGCCCAAATTGTTTTAAAACATGTACATTTCTTTTTAGTTTCCATGTAGATATTTTCAGCCTTTGGTGTGCAATGTTTCCCTAATGATAGAATGATCTGCCATTCAAAATATAACTGGTACTGATGGCATCATCATATTTACATACTGAATTGTGATTGGTCTACTTTTCTACATGACTTTAAAGTTTAAAGTCATCGATTTTTTTTAATGTTTTGAAAGAAGTCTCATACTCACCAAGACTCTTTTTTTTTTTTTTTTAAATACAGTAAAACTAGTATTAATACAAACACACACACACATATATATATATATATATATATTAAATTATAACTTATTCCTGTGATGCCAAATCTGAATTTTCAGCATCATTACTCCAGTCTTCAGTGTCACATGATCCTTTAGAAATCACTATAATAATCTTATTTGGTGCTCAAGAAACATCATTATCATCATCATCAATGTTTATAACAGTTAGGGAAAAGATTAAAGAAAAGATTATCGCAACTTAAGTTTAATGCCGACTTTAAACATTATATCTAAATCTGGTTTATTGATTTAATCTCAGTTTCTATTAAGGCATTTCAGGAAATACAAACCTAGTTAAATGATAAAGTAGCAGGACTGGATCCACACTTTCAAGTTTTAAATTGCTGCATCACATCAGCTCCTTGAAGTTAAACTAAACCTACCACCTGAGGAAAATGTGATTTTCACTCACATGTGCGACACAGTGGATTATAGAGTGTGGCCTGGACCGCTCTGCCATCTTGTCTACAACAACACTTCTGAAAGTCAAAGCTCACTTATATTAACTTAGTTTAGATTATGAAAACAGCATTAGATTTATTAACTTTCCAGGACCCTGAATACGTATATATGTGCCTATAAAGTACATGCATTATTTAAAGACTAGAGGCAAATGCAGTACAGTCTACACTTTGCCCTCTATCTGTTCTAATTGGACATGACAGATTAAGGTTTTCCAAGACAAATGGCCTTTTCCCTGCCCCTTTGGAATAAGCTTGTTATCAACCCCTAACACACACACACATAGACATGATGTGTGAGACAATGTCACTGTAATGTTTTGTGTGGTAAAAGCACTGGCTGTTCTAGAAAGAGATTACAGACTGTGCTTTTAAGAGTTATGCATATTCACTGCTAAAGGGAATTAAACAGTTACAGCTTGGACTTGTGGAATAAAATGTTTTTTTTTTCAGTGGGCATGCTGTTACTTGTAGGAAACTTTATGCACTCAATTTTAGATTTATACAAGTACACGTGTATAAAACCGGCAAGATCAAGCATTCACTTTTTGAACCGTAGTGTAAGATTTTTGTTTATCCAAAATGTGCCTGCATCACATAATGACACAAGTAGTGGAAAGGAAAACTGTCCTCATCATTGATTAATGCCACTCAGATGTCAGGTCTTTACTTTACCCAGGAACAACAGCCAGTTCCTGGAAAACCACAGAGAAACCACCCTGTAATTATGCAACGCTCATATACGCACATCTGGTTAAATACATTAATGCGTTGTTCCCAGACAATCTCATAAATTTTCAGCCATTATTTTTCCTATTAACTGTGACAGTGAAATTCTCTAGCCTCTGTAGAAAATAAACGGACCTGTGCTAACGCATATTAAAGAGTCTTCATGTTATTATGCTGATGAAGTAATAATAACCTCTACTTAGTAATGACCTTGTACAACGTATTAACAGTGAAGTGTATAATTTCCACACCACCAACGTGACCAAAACTGAATTGCAAAAATATGATGTTTTGGTAAGTTTTGATAATGTAACAGTTTTGATAACGCAACCACATTTTCCAGGGAAATGGCTAGGTCCCTCCAAATTAAGATGAGTTAGAAGAAAGTATTTTAACACAGGAAAAAGAAAATATCTGATATAGCATTGTATTAGCAGCAATGTACAATAACTGTAGAAAAAAATTAATTACAATAGTACATTAAGAACTCATGTTTAATGTGATAGTTTCATAATACAATATATTATTAGTTCCGAGATTGTTCAATTTAGTGAATAAATACATAGATCCACAAAAACACATTTGAATTCCCTGGTGGTCTAGTGGTAGAGTTCTTGTTAACAGTATCAATGCATGCATGTTCTAATTCGTCCTCATATAGTTTTTTTTTTTCCTCATTAAAATCAAAGATGTCCATGATTGTATATCAAGAGCAGGGACACGTTTGTGTGCATTTGTTTTGTGATTTTACTGGAAAAATATAACCTCTGCAACGGCGTTAAGCGATCGATTGAAGTGCCCGTCTGTGCTGTGAAGACTGTGTGCACGAGCGAAAAGAGAACGTAAACCCTGCCTACTTTTTAATTTGATTGGCCATCTCAATCATTTTGACATTGACGAGCGTTCTTAAACCGCTGAGGCAGACCAGACTAAAAATATAACTTTTAAACCTTTTTGTCATCCTAACAACATACAGAGTGCTGGGACGATTTGGCCATTTCTAATTATTGGGGAATCCAACACTAAAACTTGTATAGTTTTTGTCAGTGTTTATTTAAAAACACCCAATTATGCAGAAAATAAGATGGTAAATATTTAATTGACGATTTGTCAACACAATGTATAACAATACAATATATACAGTATGATTTTACCCCCAAATCCAACATTTGGACACAAAATGATAACTGCAAATCTGCAACTGCAAGTCCATTTGTTTCTGTGAATTGTGGTGAATATACCTCAGATTTTCTCTCAAATCTATTTGTACAGTAAATCGCAAAGCTCTTTCCCATTTTAGATGTGTTTTTTTCACGGCATTCACGCTGAAAACCAATGCTGCCACTCTGTCTTTTTGCCACTCAGTGGGCGTAACTGCAGTCATAACTGTGCGTTCACACCGCCGCCGCCGCCGAGAGCGTCAAAATTCGCCTTGGCTGCCCTGCCAACAACGCTGTACTGTGCGTTCAAACCGCCGCCGGCGGGAGGGTCAAAGTAAATGACAAGTTGTGGCAACCAATCGGACTCGTCTCAAGCGAGGACCTCCACATTCCGATTGGTTGCCGCTGAATCGCGTCATAGCTCATTACCATAAAGTTGACCTGACTTCAACTCTCCTCGATGCTCTTACCGTCCAAGACGCGCCGCTCTCGCTGCCGGCTCACATTGAAAATGAATGACTTCCTTTCACTTTGACGCTCTCGCCGGCGACGGTGAACACAAGGTAACGGCCGAAAGTGATGTCATGTGCATACCCTCTATTGGTAAATTTAGGATTAGGTGTGGGGGAGGGGAGGGGTTAGGATTAGGCAATCAGCATGGGGTAGGGGGGTGTGGGGGTAATAATTTGGCAGAAGTTTGCAGAGAGAGCCCGCCCACACACTCTTCTGATTGGCTGTGATTTTTGATTGACTTTATTGCATCTCAGTCACGTCGCCACGTCTGGTGTGGAAACGGCTTTAAGATTCCCTGTTACATAGAAATTTGATGATTATCTGAACTGTCACACACATTTCAAGATATAAACCATCAAGTGATGAGGAAAACCCACTACAGGCATTCTTTAGCATCTCTCAGAACCGTAAAGGAGTCTCATGCAGAGAAACTTCTGTGATTTACATTTGTGTGTGCTGTTTAACAACATCAAGGGACTTCTCTCACTTTCACGTGACACATCAACAAAATCCCGATTCTCATCCCCTCTGTCAGAATGCACAAAAATGAGCCTTTCTTCTTTTAAAGATGATCTCAAAGCCTGCTTACAGAAGGTGGCTTGTTAAATTGGTTTGCCAAGTGTGAGGAATCGGTGATCAAAGTATTAAAACAAGTCACAAAAATATTACATCAAACAATAATAGTCGGACAAAATGACAGCAGAAAAGGTCATCTAAGGCAGATTAAAAATACGTGAATAATGCTGCATGTCTTGTTTACTCAGGTCCTTTTTCCAGTAAATCAAAACTGAATGTGTGATTTGTGAGTAAATCACAGAGTCTTCATTTTACAGCGATGTGATGTTTTGTTATATTGTTCAAAAACAAGGAAATTAAATGCGTAAATGTCACGATTCAAGGAATGTTCGTTTAACACAGTCAGTCACATGATTTTACTCTTGAAAAGCTTTTGGAAACGGCTGACAATACAGAACATGCTTCATAAGCAAACATGTGAGATCACTGTCTTAATGCAGAGATACATCTTTTACATCTAATTACGCTCTCAGTGGCTGAAGACAGATTGCAGTTAATTGTGACAAGATTACTTGAACAAACCAATCCTTTAAGTGCCATTTGGAAAAACCACAACAATTTAGTTAATCGTTTAATGGTAGAGGAATATGTTACTGGCAGTTCTATGTCCCTTTAACTTCTAAAAAGTCTATTTACATGAACATCTAACAGTTTTCAGAATATTTAGTCTCCAGTCAAAATAACCATATTACTCAAATAGAACAACTATTCAAAAAAACACAATAAATGTATGAATGTCTCTACAAAAGAGTGACTAATACTGAAAATACTACAGTGATTATGAAAGGGGAAAAATGATTCTTACATGCCAAAATTTTCGTACCAAAAACAGTAATGACATAGGAAGTGTCAACAAATCACAATTTGAAATGTATTTACACAAGATTCACTTTTGTATTTTAGTGTTCTTTCTTGAATGGAGTCATTCTCATAAGAGTCTATAGTTCTTAGCAAATGAGCAAAAAATGCAGACATGACCGCTCAGCTCTGGTTTAAAAAAAAAAAAATAAAAAAAAGAGGGACATCCTTATCTTTCCTGGAATATTCTTTATGAATTATTAATAAAAATGTCTAATTTGAATTCACCGATGAGTAGGCAACGCAGTGCTGGCTTATGACAGTGAGATCAATTTCTTTGGGATGATATTGAGGAGAATGTCCACGGCACCTCAAAGATGTCCTTTGATCGCTGAAAGTGGATGCATAGGCAAGGTCCTTTGATTTTTAAGTTGTAAAAAAAATAAGTAGAGAAAAATATATGTAAAAGAACGCAGCAGATCCATTTGTTCCCCCAAGTAATAGCAACCTCACTTCAGGCTCTCTTGGTTATCCCGGAATACCTAATTTCCTTAACCTGCACAGCTCTATACATGCACCAAACACTCAAAGAAAAGAAAAAAAGGGGAAAAAAAAAAAAAAGAGACCGTGTCCAATTTTCCTGCAAATACTCCATGCTATCATAGGGCCAATGGAAACTTCTTCATTGGTCAATGGTTTATGTATTTGCGAGCCCAAAACGAATGGAACCACAGGCTTAGATAAGTCAAGATAAAAAAAAAGATATCCAGCGCTGGGTTTCATTAGTTTGCAACGTCAGAGTAAAAACACATTTATGCACAAAGCAAGACATATTTCCCTGGGTGAGTCTGTGGGGGGCCAGTGTAGATCTCTCTCGCTGAGACTGCTTTATTCTGAGTCATTTTTACAGACACAGCTACACTCCTCATGGTGCTCCAGGGGGACATCCGTTAGAGTCTTTTGCAGTCCCCGACCCCCTGCTCTGTGCTTCAGCATCAGAACCTGCACAATAACAGACAAATATAGATACAATATAGATACAAACACACACACACACACACACACACACACAAATTATCATCCCCATGACAATACATAGGACAAGTGGTTTGGAGAATGGATAGATTATATCATTATTAACGGTTACAAATAATAAATAACGAATAAAGTAAAATTCAAAAAGTAAGTGCCCCTATAGACAGTGTTTTAGTGTTATACCTCATTTGGGTTAGACTTGCAGATCACATGATGACAAGGCCTATATATACAAAAAGTCCTTGAAGATTTGGTATGTATTATGCTAATATTTAAGGCCATGTGTCCACCAAAGCATTTTTTCCAGTGGCTAGGGGTGGGATAATGGCATTTTTACAAGATGTAAAATAAGTCTCTAATGTTCCCAGAATGTGTATGTGAAGTTTTAGCTCAAAATACCCTACAGATAATTTTTTATTACATGTTAAATTTGTCACTTCTTGAGGGTGAGCAAAAACGCTGTTTTTGTGTGTGTTCCTTTAAATGCAAATGAGCTACTGCTCCTAAGCAGAGGGCGGGGTTTCAAGAGCTCGTGTTAGCACAGTGTTAGCAGCGCCGATTACCTCACAAAGACTCACTGAATATGTTAGAAACTGTTCAGCCTTTTATGTTCAAACCGAAGTCGGACAATGATGGCTCAAGAAGAAGTGACAACATGTAGAATGCAACAGGACGTTGCTTAATTTATGTAGCTGTCATTGATTAGCATATTCTGCCATGATAATCTATAAATCACTGACGTGGGAACTGTTGTAAGATGCTTACAGAGCCAGAGAATATATGCTGCATTAAGATAGAAAATGTATAGTTTAGTTTAATTACTGTTATAACTTATGTGGTCATCTTGCTTTTATGACATGCTGTTGCATTTGTCTTATGTACTGTATTGCAATAACATGGCCGCACCCCTTTGTTGCGTGTTCTCGGGGGCAGGGTTTATGTAAATTTTAGGGTTAGCGATGTCACCAACCCAGGAAGAAGCTTGTTGTAGTACCTACCAGTCGTTTGTTGTAGTCCTTAAACAGAGAATTCTTTAGAAGAAAATATCTCGCTTTGCTTTGAACTTTGAGCATAAACAACATCTGCAAAATTACGATGCTCAGTGTTAACAGCAACATTACACACTAAAGTTAAAAAAGTGAAGTCATAATGAACCACCCTTTTAAACAACAGGAGAGTTCTCCTTTGAGTTCTACTTTGAGTAAACGCTGCACTATCACTTTTTAGCCATCCAATTAGAGTGGAGGAGGGGGCGGGACTAATATAACAGACCAACCGCCACATTCTGCTTGTACAATGTAATCAGATGACAACAAGCATAATAACAGAACAAAATCATGTAAAACAAGAGCCAGAGCAAATACTTTACATTGTATTGTTTTTTTTGTTTTTTTTATATCTAAACAGTACAGAAACAAAATATCTGTGAAATACTAACCACATTGCCATGGATATTCTGTATCATAGCAAGCATCTCAACTGAAAAAAAACGCAAAGCCCTCTCAAACACTGACAGCTAGGCATTTTCAGCAGAGCGGCTGGCTAAAAACGCTTTGGTGGACACATGGCCTAATTGTTGGACACACACTAGATGCATCATTTTTATTCATATAAGTAGTAGTGAATGAAACCCGAAATGTGAAATGTAGAGTGTAATGGAAGGCCTTCTGTTCTTAGCTGTACCTCATGATATTTTTTGGCCACCTTGGTAGGCGAGCACTGGCAATCATAGCAGTTGAAAGAGCAGCATGCGCAGTTCCCTCCACAGCGCTTCACCAGCAGGCAGCTGGGCCAGAAGATGGCGTCCGTCCTTTTCAGTTCCTCACGCAATGAGACAGAAAAGTTCCGTGGAGTGCAACTGTAAAGCCGCACTTCCTCACGAAGTAGGTTCAGGTCCACCACTCCTACGCAAACAAAAATAAACAGATTTAAAAAAAGAAAAAAAAAAGAAAAAAAAAAAAAGAAGAAAAGTTCCAATATTTCAATTGACTAAGTATTTCCAAATACAGGATCTTTACCTCTGGATTTCTTTTGATGGAAGAACGATTTGCCCACCACCTGCCAGGTAGGCTTGTAGAGGTCCTCCATGTCCACCTGCCAGCGTTCCGGCTCCAGGTATTTCATCACTTCCTCCATTGTGCTGAAACCTGCTACAGCTTCACTCAGAACATCCACACTCTGCATCCATGCAGGCATCACTGCAGGGGCCTCGGGCTCTGACTGCCTCTGAACACACAAACAAAAAAAAAAAAATCAGTGGTACTGCATTTTTAACATGTGATTTTAAATGTTCTGCAGAGGCCTGGTTTATTTTTAGAATTGTTTAATGCTTTAACTAAACATGATTATCTGTGATGTGTGAAGAAACTGCTGTAAAACCGGCCTTTGTAAGTTTTTCCCAAAATAATATATAATCATAGAATAAACCATACATTTATTGTGTGCGCACATACATACATACAATATTATATTTATGTGTTTATATACAGTGCCAGTCAGAAGTTTGGAAACACCTAGTCTTATTTTTGAGAGACGCATGCACGCTCCTATTGTTTATATGCAACAAACTACATAATTTAACAGTATGAAGATTTACTTTGACAAAACAAATATATTAAATGTACAGATATTAGTACAAATTTGAACAGTTAAACTTTATTTTTAATCGAAAAATCCTCCCTTGGCAGCTTTATACACTCTTAAATACAGATAGTTTCTCCAAACATTCAGCTGAAATACTTTAGCAAGTTTTACAAGAGGCATGACAGTGGTGTACTTCGCTAGTTGGATACAGTATTTCTTTCTGACCTTGCAATCCAGTAAATTCCAGAACAGTTCAATAGGATTTAGGTGACTATCATTCCCTGATAGATAACACTCAAGCTGACTGTTTGCTCTCTAAATAACACTTACAGAGCTAGGTCACTGTCTTGTTGCATGGTGAAGTTGGTTCTAATTAGCCACAGTCCAAAAGCAACTGCATGGCATTTAAGTATAGAATGGTAGCCATGTTGGTTCAGTATTTCTTTCACCCGGAATAAATCTCTAAACTTTCCTGCTCTAAAATATTCCCAAACAATTACACTTCCACCTCCATGTTGGACTGTGGGTGTGAGGCAGTCTGGTAACATCTCTCCTGTTCTCTGTTTTAGTTCTTCTGTTAGAGCCAAAAATGTCAAATTCTGTCCAGAGAACTTTCTTCCAATCATTCACTGTCCAATTCTTGTGCATTTTTTGTCCACTTTAGTCACTTTACATTATTTGTAGCCTTAAGGAGTGGTTTCTTGCAGGAAAATTTGCCCATCAACATTGCATTTCTGAGCCTTCTAGCGACAGTGGGTGTTGACACCGGTACATCACGTGTCATTGAGCTGTGCAGTAAGCTGAGGACTAGTTAAGTGTCTGTTGTGAAGGCTGGACACCTAGAGGAGGGGTACATTTTGGCCTTCTACTCCTTTTTCTGTCCTTGTTAGACCCAGTACTGCCTTTCAGTGAAATCTTCATTTTCTTTGCTATAGAATAGCCTTCAAGACAACTAAAGACTGGCATTTTTCAATAGAGATTTGGTTTGTTCTTGCCATTTTGTAAACTACAAACACTAAACAATGTGTAAATGCCTTCTATACTAACATGTATCAGTGCTTAACCATCAATGCTCAACCACCAACACCTATTTTTCATTGTTTTAATGCATGAATTTAACCATGTTCTCCAAATATAAACAAACTTGTGAAGTAGAACGTGGCATAGTTACATGTAATTCATCCAAAACCTACTTTTATTGCCTAAGGTGACAGTTTGAAGAAAATTAGGCTTTTTGTACCAACATCTGTACGTTTATATATTTCTTTGGTCAAATTAAATATTCATACCATTAAATTACCTATGTTGCACATAAAAAGGAACATGCATGTGTCTCTCAAAAAAGGATAAGACTGTTGACAGGCACAAATTTTTTATTTAAATTGAGAAATAAATAAATGAGCTTTTGTAATACCAAATTACCAGTTAATAAAGAATGCATGGTTTTGCTAGATGAGTTAATGTTTGATACTGGCTTATCCACAAGATCACTTAACCAGTCCTCTCTATTTGAACTCGAACACACACTTAAAGATGTATGCCAAGACAGCAACACTGATACCTATGGTGTTAGGAAACCTGCAGGAAGCCATATTTCTGCACTCAGTTCAACTCTGCTCCACTGCCTCGGGTGCTGTGGGATCTGTCAGCATGTCCTTTTTCCAGAAGCTTAATTCAGACATACTAACATAATCCCCCTGTGAATGACACGTTCAATGGCGCACTCTAAAACCAGGTAACAAGTAAGGAGTGAGTTGGCATGGTTACCATTGTGTAAAGGACAAGGTGTCAATGGAAGGCCTGTGATTTCTACAATGATAAAAATTGCACTGCTGCCATGAACAAAGTGGTAAATGAGGTCACCAAGACAGACTGATTGAGAGCATTTGAGTCAAGCACTGAAATAATGTCTGTCAAAACAAGAATACTGTATGTGGACATTATGGCAAGGAATAAAAAACCTTCTTTAGTATTAGTATGTCACTAATATATATTGGAAGAAACCTAAATAATACATAAATACACACACACACACTCACATATACATTATATATATATATATATATATATATATATATATATATATATATATATATATATATATATATATATATATATATATATATATATACATACATACATACATATATATACATATATATATATATATACATACATACATATACATACATACATATATACATATATATACACACACATACATGAATGTGATGAGTGAAGGAATAGGGTACTTCAAAATTAAACAAAAACAGCACGTTGTTTCATTGCCTTGTCCTCATGCAAAAAACAGCTTCACAAATGTATGACCTTATGATCCAGTTATTTTATTGTTCTTTGAATTGTTCAAAAGGACTCAAGAACTTCTAAGTGACTTGTTTGAATCATTCTAATGAGTGCTTTAGTGTATTAACATCTGACTCACTGAATTGCAAGTCAACATTACTTTCACTTGCGTCTGACGTGAACTAAAATTATTGTGCGGTGTACTTTAATCTTTAGTCATAATTCACTGAGGATGTAAATCAACTGCACACATCAAAATGTTTTAAATCATCTTTTGTTGTAAGCTCTCAAGAGCAGTTACAATTACCTCCTAAAAACCTGTACATTCAGCAATCCTTCAATGCAGAAAACTGGCTTCCAGTTTTGGCACTGGTTAGCAGTGAGGAATGGAAACCATTAACAGCTTGTGAATGTGAGGCACTATTTCAACCTGTCAATTAAAAGATCCTCTGAGAACCTTGTCTTTAAAGCCATAGCCAAATATCCCTTCTGAGGTGGATAAAACAACGCTTGTGCAACTTTGCTCACAAGATAAGACATTTAGGAGACTTTCAGACATAAAACATGGAATCATATATTGAAATATAACATTTAAAAGAAAAAAAGGGACAATACTTTCCCCATACTTTAGAATTCTATTATGCAGGCATAATCTGACTTTAAAAATAATTTAAGGGTACACTTAGTAACTGATGCCATTGTAGAAATGCAGTATTCACACTCGGACATTCATTTATTTTGATTAAACTTTTTAAATGAGGAAATACTGAGTGCACCTTTAAAACGAAGAACTTAAAAGGGTTAGTCCCAAAAACGAAATTTCTGTCATTAATTACACACCCTCACGTTGTTCCAAAACTGGAAGACCTTCGTTCATCTTCGGAACACCAATTGAGATATTTTTGATGAAATCCGAGAGGTTTCTGATCTCCCTATTCACACCAATGTCATTCCAAATTTCAATGCACAGAAAGATAGTAAAGACATTGTTAAAATAGTCCACGTGACCACAGTGGTTCAATTAAGTATTCTCGTTTTTGTGTGGAAAATAAATAAATAAATAAATAAATAACTTCATTCAACAATTTCTTCTCTTCCCTGTCAGTAGAATAGGAGACTGTTAGAATGACATGAGGGTGAGTAATTAATGACAGAAACTTCATTTTTGAGTGAACTAACCCTTTAAGTATCCAGGAATTTAAAAATCACACTTAAAATACATAAATCAAAGTCACACTTTAGGCACCTTTCCTCCTACATATCCCTATTTTATGTCATCAAATTTCATAACAGATGCATTGATTTTAAGGTAAAATATTATCTGAAACATAATGGCCTCATTTGTGTTCTGCAGCCTGACAACATGATGTTTCAAATTGCTTGCAGGTTGTAGGATTCTGTTAGACTACAAGGAAAATGGCTTAACAGATGGACATGAGCGCACAAACTCCGATGTCTGCCAGTAGCTCGTCAGAACACACATGAGAGCAGTCAGTTCTTTAGAAAACCAAATAACAGTGCAGAGGTCTCACTCACGTGATTCACTGTGGACATATTTTGGTGAAGGCCATGCTTGGTGGCATGCCAATCATACACAGTGGTTGTAAGAAGAGCAGCAGAGAAATGAAGTGACTGGAGTTATTTCCACACATCTAACTCTGAATTTTGAATAGGTATTGTGTTTGAAATGATATGCCTTATGTAATTCAATAATCCTTGTGGTTGTCCTGAACAAATGCTACTGAGAGGAAAGGTCTGGCCAACAAAACCCCCATCTACAATTACTTTAAAAACAAGTGGCAACTACAAAGGTTCTTATATACACAAGTGCATACTGTGTTCACACTGCATGTTAACGTCTCCCTTTTGAAGAGCTGTTGCCAACTTAAAATGGTTTACAAAAAAACATGTCCTGAACTTAGTTTGGCTTCAGCAACCATGTCTCACTTTTGGTGCCTATCAAACCTGTTAACTCTGCTTGGCAAGAAACACATCTTACCTTTGTTTGAGATCTTGCACACTTGCCTGACTACCAAATAATTTGACTATGAATGCGATGAAAAACGCCTGTAATTGTTTCACTTTGTGTTGCTATTGAAACATTTAAAAATATAAGAGATTATTAGATTATTAGATCACTAATATTTCAGGGATGCTGCATTGTATGAACAATATATAATTGGCTGCCTCATGCGCTGAGGAGATGCTTTTCTATGGGGAGGAACTATGTCGAACTTGTTCAGATGGTCAATGGTCTGAAGAAGAAAGATTCAGAGGAACTGGCGTTTGATGCTGCTTTATAAAGCAGAGAGCCAACTGCCAATGCCACAGCCTTTTTTTATTTTTTTAAAATTTTTATTTCTTTTCTTTTTCTGCAGATCTCTCGTGCCCCCCCCCCGGCAGGCACTTTGAGAACCACTGCCATAGTGGATCTAGGCAGGTGGAACTGGGGGAGGTGGAAGGTTTCAGAGGAAATGGCCTACAGTAAACACTGAACCAGATTATTTAGATGTTAAGCAAGCCATCTCATTGGCTGCAGGATCAGCAAAGGCCAATCAGATTGTGCCATGTGATGATGTGATTGCTAGCAGATTGCATGTAAAGGACCTCAGTCTGCGCCCTGACTGACCTAGATATTTCAGATGGTACAAAGCCAGAAGAAATCAATAAGCACATGCAAAAGGCATCTTTCAGGTTGATTCAAGGAGGAAAACATCTATGAAATCCAGCTGGGAGCTAAAAGCAGCAGTCCAGCAGTTCCTGACTCTCATGAGAAATCACAAAACTTTTCTTATTTCCAGAGCTGTGTGCTGTTTTAATGACCTCTTCCCTCAAACCCTTACCAGTTCCCAAAATCTCTTCCTGAGAATTGCAGCTGGGGCTTATTTTCCCCTTCTCGGTGAAAGTGGTGAAGGGGAGTGATTGCTTGTTTAAACAAAAAGTGTAGAGCTGCCCCCGTGATCCTGGGTTTTCAGTAGCTGAGGTTGACCACAGAGAAACAGAATTCGGCTGTTCCAACATGGCAGCCCGTTGCCACGGCGTACGAAGCCAACAGCCAGCCAGCTAGGCCACTAATTTTCCTAAATTGCATCATAAGTGGCGAACCTTAAACCAGAAGATCTGAAGCACACATCATTTAACTTAGCATCAATGGACAGCAAAGGAAATATTAAAAAAAAAGAATTAGCTATAAACACAGGTATGGTAAACACTAAAACAACACCATTAAGTGTTTTATGAGAAGTGCACTGGATTTGTGAAGTCAGGCGAATTAACACTTCCAAAATGCATGGTGGAATGCTGATCTCTGCAATTGTCTGACCTTATCCACTTTATCTGTTTGTGTAGTTGGGATTTATTGATAGATATTTCATCCAGGTTGATAGTTTATGAGAAACGTTCTGCTCCTTTCATTACACTAAAGACAGGAGGCTGGTTATACATCCATCCCTTAGCAAACTTATAATCCATTTGCATAGGCCAGATGGATAAAATATGGTAAAAGCAATAGCCTATCCCAGAGGTTTTCCAAACTTCCCTCAAATATGACTCCCTTTCTAAAATATATAAGCAGCTGGTGCAAAGAGACCCATTTATACTTTGTATGATAGTTTAAATGATAATTGTGATATTACAGACAACATGTTGACTTCTGTTTCTCTTTGCACTAATACATATATACATATTTATTGATTTAATAGACACCCTAGCACCCTTTTCCAGCCCCCAGTACTCAAGAAGGTCACAAAATAATGTTAAATTCTTCAGTGCTATCAAAAAGACCCAAATACAGACATACTTTTTTTCCAAGGTAGATTCCTATTAAATTCAAGTGTCACTAACAACACTGCTGTCTTTATACAATTTAGTTGACAATAGGTGGTACATGATGTGCAAATTAAACTAGGTATTAGGGCATGCTACCAGAGAGAAGCTGACTTTAACAGGACTGAAGATGAATAACAGCTCTTTTAATCATTTAAGAGCTAGTAAAGGAGTTTCATGTGCATTTTTTCATTTCATTTTATTATGAAATTGTTAAATGGCAGGTAAATACAAAAATACAAGGCATCACATGCTCACATAATGGTCACATTTAGTTTGGGGAACACATTCACTATTAACTATGACGCAATAAGCTCCCAATTTACTGCTTATTAATAGTAAGGTAGTTGTAGTGGTTAAATTTAGGAATTGGGCAGGATTAAGGGATGGAGAATAAGGTCATGCAGAATAAGGCATTATAAGTACTAATAAACTGCCACTATGCTAGTAATATGCAAGCTAAAAAGCAACTAGTTAATAGTGAGAATTAGACCCTAAAGTAAAGTGTTACTCACATAATTATGTCAAAATTTCAATATTTGTAGGACTGTCAAGCAAAGTTTAATTAAAGAGCAAATTACTTATTGTTGGTCTGTCGAATACGTTCTGCCACACAATTCCTGGAATTTCATGACAACAATATTTCGAACACTTTATGCAGGCAACGCTAAAGATGCAACTCCCGTCCACAAGCTGTTTGGTGAGCAGGAGGAAAACAAAAACTATGCACTGTGAGTCAGGGCTGGAGGAGTCAGTATTGGAATTGTAAGTTCCAGCTTGACATCCTCCTCCACAAACACTATAAATAGAGCTCGATTCAGCCACACCTTCTCTGATGCGAGCTCTGTGTCCAGAAACCAGCCATAACACAACCACCTCCTCTGCAATAATACAGCACTGCTCAAAGAAAAACACACCACCAAGTATAAAAACAGAGCATATACTAATTTACACAACCTTTTCCCTAAAAATAGTAGGTACCATTTCCATGTAATGATTTGTGCCATTGTTCAGAAGTTCTCCTTAAAGGCACACCAATGTCTTTCTATTGTCAGGACATCAGTATTGAAGCCAGAAATGAACTAAAGCAATTACATTTATACCACAGAGAAGGCCGGGAAAAATTGGCTCTTTGCTGGCCCCTACCAGGAACCTGGAGCTGCTCAGCGGATAGAAAGGTATAGATAATACATAAAGTTTGCAAAATGATAAATAAAATTAGTTACAAATAATGTGCGAATTGATTGATGTGAATTTCATTTACACGTTTGGGGTCAAGGCGATATTAAAATATGTTCTCAAAACTCCTAAAACTCACAAACAAACAATGTGATGTGCAATATTTGTTTGTTGGCAGGTTATGTAGGAGCACAGTCAGTTCCAGGAAATGGCATATGGAAGTAACATATGCATTTTTCTTTGCCTTTTAATCATCCATAGCCGCATTTGTCCTGTCTAATTTTAGTGGCCTACCTCACCACAATCAACACTACAGTAATTATATTTTAGCAGAATAGATGCAGCCATTATCTACCACAAGGAAATAAAGCACACCTTTGTTCACTTAAATACAATGAGAACAATTTTCACGCAACGTAGCAAAGCGTTCAGACACGCTCTGAAGGCTCAGTAAACAAATGCAAGGGAAAGTGGAGTCATAAAACTTTGACAGGCATCACACATCAAAGCCAAGCATGTCTATTAAATCATTTCAGGGGAATAATCCTTTTCAAATGTGCCGTGTGACGCCTGTCAGGGTGTAAATTAAAGGGAGGAAACTGAACCATGGCCAAGGTGGAAAACACCGTAGCATGCCCCGCTGTGGTTTTCACCACCACATAAAGTGAAACATTGAGGAGAAGGTCTCTGAGGTAGGAATATGATTAGAACTTGAAATTTCCAACTTAGTAAGTGCCATTTGAGGTTGCCAGGCCATTTCAGAGGAAAGGGATGGTGATTACAGCAACAGATGCATTGTAATAAAATGGAAGTATGGTTTTTACTTCTAAGATCCTTTTCTTTTTTTGGCCCCTGTTTTTTCAAGTACATATTGCTTCAATTTTTCTGTTCAACAAAGTACACTGTATTTCTCATAAACACCTTATCTTTTGCACACTGTGTATTTAAAGTTAATCAGGTAGAGATATAATTTAGCACATGCAGGGCCATTAGGGATTAACAAAATGTTTTCAACAAAAACGAAGCCAGCTCTCAATAAATGTTGCATAAGCATTAGGAAGAACATGGTGCATGAGTCGTTTCTTACCTGATGAAGCAAAGTGTAACGGATGCAGAATCCAGGGTCTGAGGGAAAGTATTCATCAGAGACGAAGCGGACCAGGATCTGGTTTCCCTTGGATACCTGGGGCCCTGGAACCATCTGTGAGCCACACCAACGACCCAACACTATCCCTCCAACAGGTTCCTTCACCTCCACGTAATCATACCTACAACAGCAAACAGTTTTAGTACAGAGTAGCTAATGAATCACTAGCATTCAGGGTCCTGATTGCACATGGCATTAAAGGGATAGTTCACACAAAAACAAAAATTCTATCATTTACTCCCCCTCAAGTTGTTCCAAACCTGTATACAATTCTTTGTTCTGATGTACACAAAGAAAGACATTTGGAAGAATAGTATCCCCCCACCCCCCACTATGGTAGTCAATGGGGGGGGCGAGATCTGCTTGGTTACAAACATTCTTCCAAATGATGACAGAATTTTCATTTTTGGATGAACTATCCCTTTAACATCCATCTTGATGGTTGGGCAAGACGAATCGGCACTATTATCGGCGAATTATGACTGAATTTCAAGAAAAGGCACTCTGGTTTTGTGACAATTAGCAACAAAGTTAATTATGTTAACTATTTTAGTCAACATATTTAAGAGTCCTTTGGATATATGCCATTGGATGTTGATAAATGTGGATGTTGGATATTAAACAATGCGGAGAATTGTCCAATCCTGATTGGATTCTCAAAACATTTTGAATCATATTTACATTTGCCTTTAGCGCTGTTTAGTTGGGATTTGAATAGTTTTATTTTAGTATTATTGAGAATATTATACTTTTTGAGATAGGTTATATTTTTATGAATATTTTAAATCAGTTTTTATTTTTTCAGTTTTAATTTTAGTTAAAGTTTTAGTAATTTTGCTGTGTTTTTTTTCATTTTCATTTCTTATGTCTGTGTAGTTAATTTTTATTTCAGTTTTAGTTTAGTACATCAAATTAAACTAAATTAAAATGAGAAATATATAGTTCAAAAGGTTTGGGGTCAGTATGATTATTTATTTATTTATTTATTTATTTGAAAAATCCTTAAATTCAGCTTTGCCTTCACAGGAATAAATTACATTTTAAAATATTAAAATCTAAAGCAGTTATTTCAGTTGTTTCACAATATTAGCGGTTTTACTGTATTTCAAAACAAATCAATGCAGCCTTGGTGAGCATAAAAGACAAAAACAACAAAATCTTACAGACCCCAAATTTTTTTAACAGTAGTGTTAGAATAAAATCTCAATCATAGGTAGAATATTTGTAGTCTCAGTCATCAGTTTAGAAACGGGCGCCTCAACCCGTGATGTGTGGGAGCAGCAGCGCGAGATCTCTGGAAAATGACAGAGCAGACACAGATCAAGTGTGGTACAAAGCATTCTCCCTCGCACATGGAAAAGCTTCTGGCCACTTTGTGAATCTGTCAACAATCACAAGCAAATATTTACAATTTTGAACAGGTGGCATATGTGTAAAATCTATTTGCAAATGTTGAAATGGAGCCTCTGGAAATGGTAAAGCTGAATGACTTACAGGTCGATGGATGTTAGTTTTTGCACAGATTAAGCATGAATCTAACACCAATTTGGTTGTCTTGTGTACATCTGCAATGCAATACAGTTGATCTGTGTCTGGTTGGTCATTCTCCCGAGATCTCGCGCTGCTGCTGCCACACATCACGGGTTGAGGCGCCTGTTTCTAAATTGATGACTGAGACTACAAATATTCTACCTATGATTGAGATTTTAATCTAACAAGTAGTGTATATAAAAAGGTAGAATAATTCTGAATATGTCAAATTATCACAAGGTGGTTTGTCTATTAGTGACTTTTTTTCCCCCCTCTTTTTCTAATTTTTTATTTCCTATGAGATGTACAGGCTCATGACAGGATCTGGTGTGATATCAGTCCTGCCAGCAGCATGTGATGCACACCTGATGGTAATTGTGCCTCATTGGCACTGCCATAAATCCAGCATCATGTCCTTCCTGTTGGCCAACAGGCAGCTTCTGTCATGTGCCTGGATGCGGGCAAACAACTAGCAAGAAATGATGTGAGGGGAGGCTGACACTACTGTCACAACTATATAGTTAATTCATCATTGTCCCTTATCATTGGGTGAGAGGGAAGGCTAACGGTCACGAGGCATTTAAGTGTGGGTCTAACGCTTTAAAGGGAACTATAGCAATAAAGCTATTTACAGACACACTATTTCACAGACATTAAAACCAAGGCAGTGAGGAAAGATGTGAAAAGTAGAGAGGAAAAAGAAAAAAGGAGAAAGAGAGGAGGATACTGAAAGAGAAATTGAGCTAAAACGCTTGAGAGAAAGTGAAGAGTGAATAAGATTAAAGGAGGACTACGAACATGTAAGCTCATAAATTATATTTATCTGTATTTGATCTCAAGCTAATATGCTAACGCATTAGGCTTTTCATAAGCTACAATAGCTGTGACCTAGAAATCCATTCTCACAAGCATTCAATGAACTGAATAAGCTATAAAACGAAGCATGGCTAAATGTATTATCTCAATCACCCTGATGGCACTGCAGTCCACAGAGAACATGAGAGCTAAATCTATCTGTTATTATGACGTCTAAAAACATATTGGATTCTGGCATTACTCAGCTATCCAAAAATCGCAACAAAGCAACTAAAGGATTGTTTGTATCTACTTCGGGGAAATCACACCTCATCAAATTATAAAAAAAATTTAATTTAACCCCTAAAAACTGGTTATACGGTAACTTCATTACATGCATGTACTACTATACAAAAGTACCCATACTGACACAAAGGGGGGAAACTGTCTAAGGATGAACAGCACCTGCTGAAATAACAGCATCATTTATTTAACCTGTCTATAAACGGTTTTAGCACCTGGTTCACTAAAGGAATTATGGTAATGATGCTTGCAAATTTGTTGTTTTCCCAATATGACTGCAATTTACAGAGGGCAAACCTACAAAATGCAAGGCTACATATTCACAGACATGCACATGTGGGTTTAAAATAAAAAATAAATAAATAAAAATTACAGATAAAATTCTACTCACGTGAATATACTGAGCAAACATTATTTCATACATGTGAGATATTTGTTCACTTAATTAGAACCTTAAATATCAACAAGATGCCAAATGTTATAGTATGCCAGTATGCACGTATGCAAGTATGTATGGATGGATGCAAGTATGGATGGATGAGCAGCAATAAAGACATTTATAATGTTATGAAATATTTCTATTTCAAATAAATGCTGACACTGAAGACTGGAGCAAATGTCTACATTTTAAACTGCATTTTAATAGAACAGTTATTTAAAGCTGCAGTCTGTAACTTTTTGTGGTTAAAAATGATCCAAAGTCAATTTTTGAGCAAGTTCATAACCAGCTAGTGTTCAAAACTACAGTAAGCTTGTAATGTTTTCTAATTCGAGTGGTACATTACGTCACGTCTGTTTACATAAAGAAGGAGTCCCAGCTAGTAGGCTATATGGCATGTGAGGATGCTGCAGGCGGCAGATCATTTATAGCCTTTTCTCACAGCAGCTGGAATAATTAAACATCATTTTGATAGCGGACTGTATGGTATGACAAAGATTAGACTGTACAGAAATTGAAATCTACAGGTAACGCTAATACACACTAAATACACAGTTACACAATGCTGATGTTGTTAACATTAAAAATTTGAGAACAAAGTATAACAGTAATAATTTGCATGGTTTGATGTGATATGAGCTAAGCGATCGTTAGATTTAATCACCACTGGTAGCGCAATGATTTTTTTCTTCAGTTGGTCATAAAAGTGGCAGATTTGTTTCTTGTTCAGATGACATTTTCCAGTGAAAATTCTTATTTTGGTCATACTTCCAAGACTACAATCTGTGATTCCAAAGTACAGTATCCATTAGATTTTAGAACATTAGAATTAGCCGTGCTGAGGAGCAGTGTCGATGCACAACCCATGTAAAGATGATAATACCACAAATAACTGCAAATGCAGGTTTCAGAGAATGTGACAAAGAGGTAAAACTTACTGACTGCAGCTTTAAAGTGTAATTTAAATTGTAAAAACTTTACCTTATGTCTATTTTTTACTGTATTTACTTTAAATAAATGCAGCCTTGGTAATAGTTCCATGTTAACTGGCAAAGACATTTATAAATCTGGTGCATTTTATAATAATCCTCTTTAAACAGGAAGAAAACGAGAAAGCAATGAATTAATTTATACTCACAAACCTGATTAAACTGGATTGTGCATTTTTGAGCTAAAGTACCACATGCTAAAGTGGTGTAACTTAAGTGAATTCCCCACTTGTGTCTCTTATGGCCCTCTTTTGGGCTCTAAATTAAAGTCTTTTGATGCAACTTGGCCTGTACACAGTGGCCTGACCATTTTTTTTTTAATAAAGGAAAGAAAAAACAGCAGC